>CM060958.1:3148690-3766190 GCA_030765055.1 Mantis religiosa
GAGAGAGAGAGGAGAGAGAGAGAGAGAGAGAGAGAAGAGAGAGAGAGAGAGAGAGAGAGAGAGAGAGAGAGAGAGAGAGAGACGAGAGAAGAGAGAGAGAGAGAGAGAGAGAGAGAGAGAGAGAGAGAGAGAGAGAGAGAGAGAGAGAGAGAGAGAGAGAGAGAGAGAGAGAGAGAGAGGAGAGAGAGAGCCAACAACTCTGCAAATCTCAGAAACTATTTGTAGTTGGTTTATTAATACTCATCACTTACTTGTTTATATTTATGAGAGACTAGTTTCAAAGGCATTCGCCTCCATTTCAATCTCTTTCCAACTGATTGAAAGTATCAAACTTACTGAGAGAGAGAGGGAGCCAACAACTAATTGTGATGATATTGGCCAGTTGCTACTCAGCTCAACATGAAATAGACGGCAGCAAATGTTCTATCAAACTTACTGAGAGAGAGAGAGGGAGCCAACAACTAATTGTGATGATATTGGCCAGTTGCTACTCAGCTCAACATGAAATAGACAGCAGCAAATGGTCTATCAAACTTACTGAGAGAGAGAGAGGGAGCCAACAACTAATTGTGATGATATTGGCCAGTTGCTACTCAGCTCAACATGAAATAGACGGCAGCAAATGTTCTATCAAACTTCCTGAGAGAGGGATTTTTGAGATTGAAAATGGAGGCAAATGCCTTTGAAACTAGTCTCTCATAAATATACACAAGTAAGTAACGAGTATTAATAAACAAACTACAAATAGTTTCTGAGATTAATTTTGACGTCACTGTTACTAAATTCCTCCAAACACATATAACTCAGCAAATGTCTATCGAACTTACTGAGAGAGAGAGCCAACAACTAATTGTGATGATACTGACCAGTCGCTAATCAGTGAGTGAAATTTCAAGTTTTAGAACGTATGACTCAGGATAATCTTGTTTATTTCTTAGTCGAACGATCTATATGAAAAGTAGATGAGTATTCTCTGGAAGTGTGTTAAAAGAGCTGGCATTTCTAAATTCTGTCTGTATAGGTAAATAAGAGCACCATGTTGTGTGTGCTCATGTATTTAACAACTGGTCTTACAATTTGTATTATTTGTAGTACACCATTTTGTTCTTGTAAGTCTTTTTAATATCTTAAAATGGTTGAATGCTTTATCTTTCATTCTTTCAAGTTTTTTCCCCAGTTTAACTCTTTTGCCAAATGTTGATCATTTTCTTTTCTGGTTAATTGTGTATTATCATAACTTATGGTAGTATTACATTGTTTCTTTTTTGGGAAAAAAGAGCTCAAAGTTATTTTTCACAGCATTTAGTTTCATGAGATTTTTAGAATATCATTGTTTAGGTAAACTCACAGAATTTTGAAATAAGTCTTGTTTGTCTGACTTCCAAATTACTGAATCATTTGTATACAATGTAGTGTTGATGCCTGTTTACTGCATCATGAGGTAAACAAAGTAGCTTCTTTTTCCTTAATCTTGATAATGTCGAACAATAGTTTTGATATCCATTGAAGCACTTTATCTTTAATTCCCATCTGTTGTAGCTTCTTACACCGTCATATACATATTTCAGTTCAACAAATAAGGCTGCAGTATCTTCTTTTCTATTAATTCTTTTTTTTTTAATTTGTTCCTTTAATTCCAGTGGTCATATCAGCGTACGTTCTCCTTTGGAATATCGAAGGTGTTAACTTGTATTCGTTGGGTTGTATCATTAGATCTCTCATTCATACTTCTAGACTCTGGGGAAGATGAGGAATTATCTTTGTCTGAGAAAAATCCCCACCCCCACTGCCAGGAATCGAACCCAGGACCCCTAGCATGGCAGGCAGGTGCTCTACCAACTGAGCTTTGGGGCCAGCCATTTAATGACTTGTTTCCTGATTGAAGCCAGCTTTACAGGGTGGTAGAAAATCCAATTTAATCTGGCTGAAATAATTCTTTCCATAAATTATCTAGGACACCGGTTAATAATAAAGGTTGATTTACCTGGTTCGAGTATTGAGATGATATTAGCTTTTTCTGATTGGATGAAACAGAAGACACGTTTGTAGAAGTTGAGTAATATGGTTTTAGCTTTTTCTTTCATTTGTTTATGAATACTGGAGAATTTTGTGTGGTCCTAGAGCTTTGCTATTACTTGCTTTAAAAATAGCTACAACAAGTTCAGAGGCTGTAAATTCAGAAGAGAATATTTCTTCTGTTGAAGTTAAATGAAAAGCTTTCTTTTTTTATTTATTTCCTTCTTTATATTCTTCTCCAGATATATATTACTGTAATGCCACAGAAAGAAATCAACAAATTCATGACCATAACACAAGAAGAAAAAATAATTATCATATACAGGCACATACGTTACAAACTATACAATATGAAACCTACAGCAGCAGCAGCAACCAAGCCTTACAATAAATTACCTGAATATATTAAAAATATAAAAGAAATAAACTGATTTAAAAGGGAACTAAAAGAGTTCTGCATAACATCTTCTTTCTATTCGCTATCTAAATAGATAGTAATAATTATTGTTGTAGAATGGTGTGTAAACTAAAATGTTACTTTGTAACTATTATATGTAAAGTAACTGCATAGAAATTTATTATTATTGTTATTATTGTTGTTACTATTATTATTATCATTATTATTATTATTATTATTATTATTATTATTATTATTATTATTATTATTATTATTATTATTATTATTATTATTATTATTGTTGTTGTTGTTGTTGTTATTGTGAAATGTTATATAATTGTGATATTGTATGTTTTTTTAATATGTAATATAAATTTAACTGACGTATCCAAAAAAACATGTAATATGTTATAAAAGAATGAAAATAAATAAATAAATAATAAATAAATAAATAAATGTAGAATTTAAATTAAATATATTGGCAATCTTTTATTTACTGTTTAGGGACATTGTTATATTTATATGTTAAACCTATATATATAAAACTTGATCTTTCCTGTAATCAATAGTTTCAATAAATTTATTATAGGAGTTCCTTTTCACACAGAGAATTACCTTTTAAATTTTTCTGTTTTGATTTTCCAGCTGAGGATGCTTTTGGAATCTTTGATAGTTTAAGCTAACTTTCTAGCTAATTCATGTTTTTGCCTTTAATCTTTAGACAAAAAGGGCTTAAACTTTTCCTTTAAGTCTTCTTTTTAGCGGTATCTATTACGGAGGAGTTAATACTGAAATCATTCCCCTTAATTGAAGAAATTCAATTCAATTTATTCATCCTTTAAATTTCTGTAACTAGTTTGGATCATACAGGACATTAACTGTTCTAATTCTGATTGATATTCTTTCCAATTAGCTTTTATAAAGTTCCAAGAGCTTTTACTGTTAGTTTTTGTCTTGTTTTTACTCAATGATATGTTAGCAATTGTTGGAGCCCATAGTGACAATCTGTTAAGTCTGATTCAACAAATAAAGTATCTGAATTATATAGACTCAACATGAAAAATTCAATGCCATGGCTGGTATTTGAACCACGGATCTCCTGGTTTCTGTCCAGTCGCTCTAACCCATTGAGCTACCATGGCCAGAATGCCGTCCTGACAAATTCTCCAAGTGACCCATACATATTTTTCATGTTGAACTCTATCAAAAACCTTAGCCCATATATAGCTAGTGTGAAGAAATGATTAGTTTCCATCAATTAACTTAAATAATCTGAATTATATGTTGAATCATTGTGATGGATATACGAGTACCAATATTGTCTTCATTGAAAATTAATTATATATTACTGGAATGTAACCAATTACTTTCCTTAATGGATTGGTTTCTTTATAGCCCCAATATTTAGATAGGTATTGAAATCTCTCATTATGATAATTTTTCGGGTTCAATTCAAAATATTCAATTTTGGTACATTATTTGGAGGATTGTAAGCAAAATATGGCTTCCTTTCCATAAGTTCAAATATGCTAATTCAACTTTATCATTTGCATTCATAATTTTTATAATTTTGAATTTTGAAGTTAAAATTTTCCTTGCTTCAATAAGATTCCACCATCAATTTGCTTAGTTTTTAGAAGAAGATAAATTATATATGCTTTCAATTGATAGTATTTATTTTGGTCTTTTGTTTCCATGATACCAAAGGCACAATGTTTTTCCTTTGCAGTAAATTGTGGGCATCTGCTTTCATATCCTGTTACATTGCAAATCTCCAAATACAGTCCCCATCCAGAGATCCAAACGTGGGACTATAAGGAGACATATTGGGATATTCAGGTTTTATGTTGTGGCTATTAGTGAAGGCTGGTTTTCTGAATGTAAGTGAAGTTTTGTGACAAAAGCTAACTCACCTTCTTGTACATGACGCTCCAAAATCTCTACGTCATTAGTGACCATGTTATACTTCTTCTTGAGTTTGGACAACCAGGTAACCATATTGTCTCTGTTGCTAATGGCATCTCGTCCAACTTGATACAATTTCCCCGGGAGCTCTTCAAATCTCTGCTCAAGCTCTATTAGAAACTCATTTTTGTATTCTGAAATAAAGCACATGTCATGATGTAGAATGTGACAACTTTACAATATGTGTAACTTACATATAGACAAACACAGACCTTGTAATTTGGGCAGAAGGGGTGATTCTGCTTCAACAGGCTGCAAGTCCGTCAACTGCTCTGGGATGTCTTTATTGTTTCTCTGCAATGAATAAATGTCATATTATATTTCCACTTCTTTCACACTTGCAGTACTATAAGGAAAACCAAGTGCCATATGCTACTTTTCTGTAAGATAATAAATTTATGAACTCACCATCTGGCGTAAAGTTTAAAAACCAAGTGAAAAAAAAAGTTGTTATTACTAAATATTTGTTTTTTTGTTTTTTTGGAGATACCTTTATACATGTGATGCAAGAAATGTTGTAAATCTGAAGGTTCACCAATGCAACATGTACTTTATCTGTAACAACGTATCCCAACGGCCATGCAGTGGAAAAGTGAGAAGCAAAGTTTGTAGTTTTTGAGGCTGATTGTACGTGTATTTAAACATGATACATGTTATAGGACATCAAAGTTTAAAATCTACCCAAATATATAGATGATGCAGATATATAAGATTCAATGCAAATTTAAAATACAAAAGGAGAGAATATCAAGATAAAGACTATCTATGCAGATTTGAGTTACCAAACAACATATGTATCAATATATCCATCGTGTTCCCATATTTTTTAATATTTGCTTAATACTTGAATTATTTCTCCACTGAATAATAGCAGATATATCTTCAGACTGTTTGGGAAGTCATTTGTTTTATAATAAATTTGAAACTGCATTCTTAGAACTGTATTCTTATGACAAGTGACTATTACTTGCTTTATGGTCATGTATATCACAGCTTTTCTTGAATTCATGAAAATTTCAGTAAATTATAATAATTAGTGACTAAACTTCACTACAAGTTTACAATCCCTTCTATAATGAAGAACTAACTAAAAGAGAAATAAAGATGCTGAAAAAATAAAAGAGAAGTTACCAAATGACCCTAAACTGGCAGAGGGAATGTACAATTATGGAGAGAAAGATAAATGAAGCGTGGAACGACTTTCTAAGTAAGATGGACTATCGAAATGATGGAACGAAAGCACACAGGTTATTAAACATGTTAAACAGCATAAGACGAAGTGCACACAACTCACGAAGAAGTCGTTAACTCAAAGATCATATCCAAAGAGTTTAACAAACACTTTCTTAACCAATACAATCTCAACAAGGAACAAAAGAAACAAGAAAATACCAAAAAAGGACATCCAAAAGGAACTCTTTAAAAGAACTCTTGTTTGATTACAACTTCACCATGGATGAACTGAACAATGCAATAAGCAATTTAAAAACGAAACAAAAAACTGCCAGGACCTCATAATATTTTCCCAGAATTTTTAAAACATATCAGAGCAAAGCCAAATCCCTCCTATTATCAATATTCAACAAATTATGGAATCAACATCTTAGCTTACAGTCTGAATGGCCTTAGGCCATCATAATACCAATCCTTAAACCATGAAAGTTAATTGAAGATATTAAATCATAAATATTATATTGAATCAGAAGGAATCCTAGAAGAACAGGCAGAGCTCAGAACAAACATGTCAACATCCAATTCTATTATGAAACTGGTCAAGACATAAAACTAGGTTTTAACAAAAATGAAAGTGCGCTGGCAGTATTTGTAGACTTTCAAGGAGTCTACGACAGTTTGGAGGAAAAAACTTCTAAACACACTAGGAAGATATGGAGTCAGAGGAAACATGCTCAACTGGATCAAAAGATTCTTAACACAAAGATTGGTGAAAACATGACGGAATGAAACAGAGTCCAACTATAAGCAAAACAAAATCAGTCTACCCCAGGGAGCAGTTAACAGTTGCACCCTATTTAATTTATATGTTAATGAACTTATCAAAATTCTTAAGGGAATCCAGAATATTGAAGTTAGTATGTGTGTAGACGACTTAGTAATATTGTCGCTACTGGTGGCAACACGCACAAAGGGCTCGGTGCGGAGAGATAAGGGACGGATAGTGTACCACGGAGATAAAGAGCTAGCTGAAACAGATAAAGTTAGATAAATGGAAAATTCTAGTGACATCTTGATTGATTGAGAACATTCTACAACCGTCTGAGTCATGAATTGTCGTATAAAAGAAGCTGTGGCTAGTGTATTGGATAGTCATAATTGGAGAGTTGTAAAGTGGGAGTCGGGAATCGGAACTGTTATCGTGTGCCTGCAGCATGTTTTAGAAGTGAACTCTTTGTTTGTGGTCAACGACCTTGTCAACTGTAATTGTGTATGTGACGTAACTCTGCTACTGTAAGGGTTGACCAAAGTGTATTTCTATGGAAATAAAGAACAATTTGAATTTTTGCATATTGGACTTTTAAGTCTACAAACTCACAAAGTCACAATACGGACAAAGGAGAAAAACAACAAAAAGCAAAGAGAGAAACTTGAAAGTAAAATGATTAAAGCCTTAAAAGTCTTACAAACATGGGCAGCTGAAAATAACATGATTGTTAACAAATCTAGAACTATTCTATTGACAATACGGAGAAAGAAGAAACCACTACAACTTGCACTAGTCGAGTATCAGCTGAGGATAGGAGCAAGAGCTCTTGAAACATGTCCTGTGAATAAACAGTGTGAGTGAAGCAATGTGTCAATATATTCTCGATTCGCTTTTATACAAATCTAGAACTGTTTATCAATTTTTCTGCCTCCACCACAAGAATCTTAGTTTTAATCTGAATATCAACAGCAGCCCTCTCCAAAAATGTCCTAACACAAAATACTTAGGAGTTATATTAGATAACAAGTTAAGGTTCTCCAATCACATACAAGCAATCAAAAAGAAAGTCGAAAGAAGAATTCCTACTATGAAAAGGCTAGCTGTGATCAAAGCACACTAAACTTGACCTACAGAACATATATTAAACCTATCATCAAATATGGCAGTGAAATCTTAATTACCACCATGCAGAGCAGACTAAAAGTATTAGAAACAACACAAAATAAAGCTCTGCGACTCATAACTACACCTACAATAGCCATGCTAATATATATAAATAACCTGCCAGTTCTTACAGAGATAAAGAAACAAGCAGTAGGAACATTTATTAAAATGAACGCCTCGAACAGAGACAAATGGATCCAGAACTGCCCACCAAGCCGCCTAAAAACCCAAATTACTCCAATAGAAACATGTCAACAAATAATAAATGACACTAATGTTAATCTTTACATGACTAAACAAATGATACTACAGACTACATCAACATAAAGGGTGATATAACTAAAAGGGACACTCCTGAAGCAGCCATGAGAGCAATAACACTGAAAGTAATCAATGAAGATTACTCTGAACCAGAATGGATCAGAGTATATACTGATGGGTCTCAAATAGAAGACAGTTCACTGCAAATTGCTCTCTCACTATGTACCTGCAGAAATACTAGCAGTAACCAATCTCTCTTATTGAAGCAACCTCTTTACCAAGGCAGTCATTTAAGTTGACTCTAGAGCAGATATCCAAGCTATCACTACCAATCACACACATCAAACACAAATAATATCTAAAATAAAACAAATAAGAAAATCTCTAATGAAAAACAAGTTAATATTTGAAAGTAATGAGTCGGTAATTCAAACACAAACATCACAGAGTCACACAGAGTCGCGTAACTGCTGACGATGGGGACAAACCGTTCTCCAAGTAAGGGTAATTTAAGTGATGTTTGTGTTTGAGTTACCGACTCATTACTTTCAAATGTTAAATACATCACTGTTTCTAACCTTTTGCTTCAAATAATAACAAGTTAATAGTTTTTCAACGGATACCTTCTCAATGGGCAATGAAACAGCAAATTACCTTGCCAAGAAAGGAACAAAACTACAATCTGGACAAATACCATTCCTACCAATACATTTGGAACAGTACAAAGAAAAACAACTGAAATATGGAAGAACCACAAAGAAAAAGCAACGGGGAAAACATGCAAGACTTCTAGAAAGTATACAATAATAAACCAAGGAAAGAAGCAGTAGCCAAATTTAGGTTAACAACCGACTACGATTGCTTGAATGAGCACCTAAGTAATATAGGTATACCACCAACAAGTGAATGCTGGCATGTTCCAGCAAATTTAAAAATAAAGTGTTGTTTAGTGTTATTAATGGACTCACCTTTGAATTTTATTACAACAACACTGTCTTCAACACTTCCATCAAACAACACAACCAAGTTTAATGGAAGAATGAATGAATCTTTATTTCCATTTTACATAATTTACAATATTTCACAACATTTCTATTGCTTACCTTACACTTAGTACAAATTATAGTCTAAATGTTCCTCTGTTTGTCTGGCTCCCTGGCCTTTGGCTCACTTCGGGGTGCCCTCCTTCTACTTCATCCTTACGCTCTCCTCCCTTCTACTCCTCTTTTTTTACTCTTAACCCCATTTTCTTTCAATTGTTTTAAAAACTCCCCATGTTTTATTCATCTTTTCCCCTTTTCCTATCAGCATTTTCATGTCCATTTTATCCCATTTTTCCTCCTATACCTTATTTCTCCACTCTGCTACTTCTGTGCACCTTATCATATAGTGCTCCATGCTCTCTTCTCCCGCAGACACATCCCTTTTATCTCCCCCCTTAGTCCCTTCAGAGACAGTGTTCCTGTCCTCTCCATGCCAGCCATTCTCTTTCCCACTTATTGCAATGATCCACTTATTCCTCTCTTCCTCACTCCCTTTTTATTCTACGGAAACCTAATGATTTTTTACTTTCTGAGCTCTCCCACATCTCTTGTCTTTCTCTGTCCTCTATCCTATTTCTTACCATCTTCCGAAATCCTTCTTAATTTCCTCTTCCCTTTTCCCAAATGTCACCCATTTCTCTTATTTTACATTCCAGCCCTAACCGCTCTTACTATTAATTCATTTTTGCTGGTCCATGCATAACCTTAAAATCTCTTCTTTCTCTTCTTTTATCAAAAATCTACAGCAAGATTTCAAAACCTTTTCCATTATTATTCCTTTCCTTTTTGACCTGCCTAACTCAACCAAAGCAACTTCCCCTGGTGACGAGTGTGATAGCCCTAGTACCTACTTCTTTAGAACATCCTATGCCTCTGACCTACTTTCTCACTTAAATTCGTCCCATCCCATATTTCTGCTGTGTATATCATTTTAGATTGCACTACTGCCTCGTACACTGTCTCAAGCCATTTGGCTGACATTTCCAACCGCATGATGGAGAGAGATGAGAGTGCGAGTGAATGTAAATTAAGGTTATACTTGCCACGTTTTTCACTGAGTGTATGGTTTTCTTCTGGAAGCCACTCTGTGATTTCTGTATCTTTCCTTTCTGTTTGCTTGCAGGTGCTGCAATATAAGAGTACACAACACTAAGCATCAATACTTTAGTTCAAATACAACTTACAATTTATGATATAACCAGCAAAATGTTGGATTTCATCGACTAGCCACTACATTCTATTGGCCGTGAAAGCCAATACTTCAGGAATACTTCACTTTAAATCGGACACATTTGTCTGTTGAGCAAGAGAGTGAGGTTAAAGAAACGTCAACAGCCTTTTGTCTGTTGATGGCTGTTGATAACGTAAACTTTCAATTCATGTTGCTTTCCTAACACAAGCTACAAACGTCCGTTTAAATTGCCTCATGTCAAGGATGAAGCAGAATATCCAATTTTCACTATACAAAAAGTGCTTTTATACCACAATTTTGAATTTGCTGTATTGTGTTTTAGTTAAAAACCATTCTACAAATTGAAAAAGATACTATGTAGTTCTATAACTAAGGTTAGTAAAATGGAGAAAAATGTAATAACACTCATACAAAATAATTCTTATAAGAACACTAATTAAAATCAATTAATGTAAACACAAACATGGCCTTTTTTCAGAAGGTTCCAAAATATGTATTTCCGATATCGAATTTTTGGGTGAAATACAATACTTCCCTTACTACAAGTAATACAGCAAATAACTGAACATTATTTTTCCTTTTCTTCAAAAGGATGCTGCTTTTAAATTTAGCGGCTTGCCTAAAGCAAGGTGATTTAATACCTACCAACTCAGACTGTGGCGATGCCATTCATACGTAATTTTCCTTGTTTTCTCTACATCTGGCATCATTTGTGCGATTGTTGCCATTTTCATGCAAAATTAAATACTTGGTGTACATTTTAATTTGTACGATATCAGCACCACTTTATACATGGAAGATTAGATTTCCAACTTCTACGCAAGTTTACGCCATCATAAAAGAGCGCGAGAATTGAATATGTATACGTCCAAGTTCCTATGTTCCGTCTTGTGTTACATAATAAATAAACATAGCTGATGGATGACTACGTCAGACAAATAGAGGTGCAAAAACTGCGTACTGGAAAGGAAAAAATAAGAAAAAGAATTCAAGGGAGGTTTGTTTTTCAAGTCATGTGGCTTATAAAAGAGCTTCTGCGGGATAAAATTCTTGCACGCCTGCGGCGTTCATAAATCCTGACAATTGATCAGACAATAAAATATGTATATTAAAATATTTATTTATAAGTACAACTATTTTCGTAACACTTTTAAATAGCATGTTGCTTTTATTTCTGAAATAAGCGACATTCTCGATTACATCTGTCTAATAGTTCCTGAATGTATCTGCACGCACCTTAAAGAAATCTATAACAAATTCCGGGAACACAACAAACTTGTAATCTAGTTACTCAGAATTACTGAGTAAGAGAGATACAGTCATTAAATGTTGATGAAACTAACGCACGAAATATGTATATCTGCATATGATACAAAACAAAGCTACAATGAATTAAGGTTTGAAATTCTTGCTAAAACATGAGCAACAGTCTTGGCACACATATATATGTTTTAGTAGCTTTTTGTAATAAAAATATGGGTTACAGTTTTCCCAATTTATAAACAATACATATTACTTACAGTTAGGGTCGTTGAATCTCCGGATAGGCGCTTTAGAAAAGGACATAATTAACTGTAATTTAAAATTTTACAAAACAAAAACTTAAAACATTTGTTTATGTAGCCCCTTAGAAACCAAAATACAGACGCTGTTGCCAGATTTCAGACAATATCGATAAAGCAACTTCGAATCGAATGCAGCAAGGAAACCACAAGCAAACGCACCATACGGAACAAAGCTCTGTGTGATTGCAGGATGCAGGGTAAAGCTAGCTACGCGTAGCAATGCTTGCATAAACAGAAATTCAGGTTACATTATTTTCTTTACACGTGCACTTTATGCAGTTCAGTGCTGGAGCTCTCGCATTTGTTGTGAATATTACAAAAATGCCAAGCTACTGTAACTTATTATGGCTGAAGGTACAAAAAAACGTCATTCGGAAACGAAAGTGAGGCTCGACATTTGATTTGGAACATCACATGTAAATTATAAAAAACGAAAAACAAAAACCGAGAAATGTGACAAGGAATCACGGCAAAATTCTTTAAATATTCCACTCAAGCAGGCAACAAAATTCCACTATTGCGGAAAATTAGAAAATGTCATTATGAAGGTCAGAAAAGAGGATAAGGAACTTCGGGAGCAAAGTGGAAGTTTCGCTGTATTTTCAACATCGGCAGAAAAGAAATACACAAAAAGACAATTGAAAAGTGTTTGCGAATGAATTTGATAAGCGTATTTACCGGATAGTTGTTCAGGTATTTTACAAAGTACTGAAAGTAGTTCCAACATCAAAAGAAATTCCTGCCGACTGTTAAGCAGAGGATACATTTTCCTTGCGGTACAAAATCTTTGATAATAAATATAATCTGAATATTTTGCTCCAGTTCCTTGGTTAGAGCATATAACCACATTTAATACTTATTTCCAAAACTTTCTTACACTTTGTATAAATACAGATAATCACTTATAGATTATCACTACAAAGTACTACAATAAAATCAGAATTATAAGAAAAAGAAATGAAGAAAATAAAGGAGGCTTTACACCAGAAAAATAGATCAAAGGTATATGCAACAGTAAGATTTAAAAATTATTGATAAGAGTTTTAAGAACTAATGGCTTTAGCTGTAGAAATGCAAACAGTAAACAGAAAATTTTAATCGAGAAACTGAAATTGTGCAATGTCATCAGAGTACTTTGTACATATTAAAGCTTTGCGGGAATCTGGCAGAAATCTTCTTTATCTGGATGTAACTTATTGCTAATTGGAGAGCAATATAACAGCTGTCTGGAGAGGCTTTTGGAGTAGCCGAAAATTACTATGCAGAAATAGGCTTATTCTTCTAAGTGATGGAGGGAAGAAGATGTTTGAAAATGGGGCAAAATTCCACTATAAGGAAAGCCTCAGGGACCTTACCATGGCCAAGTGAACCATCAATATTTGAGAAATGGTTGAAGGAAAATCTTATTCTACTCAACCCATCTTCAATTATAATTTTGGATATCGCTTTATACCGTTATGCCCAGACAAATATTCTACGAAAAAAGAGATAATGAAATTCTTTCAGAAACGCGATGTTAATTGCAACGAAGAAATAAAGAAAGAGATTTATTGCTCCTTGTAGAAGTCTATCGCTAATGAAAAAAGGAGTACATAACTGATAGGTGTCTTATGAATTTAGGACACACACCATTAAGATCACCGTCATACATGTGAGATCTATAAGCTTTCGAGTTCACTTAGGCTAAGACAACAGATCACGTGAAAAGCTGCAACATCTACAGAAATGTGAGTTTGCAGAAACTGCAATAACTTACACGGTAAGCTATGGAAGCCGACTGAGTAGGGTTTTGTAAGAAAGTGAAATCGTGTCGGAACATTGTTGTAAATATGGCATTAGACGATGATAGTGACAACAATGAACATATTTAATGAAGAGGAAGAACTAGCACAGCCGCAATGATGCGAAAGTAGATAACAATGGTTATCAAGATTGTTTCGTTTTATTTTCTGCCCATATTAAGTGTTTTGAATTAAATTAAATGTACAATACAGTAAACAGGTTAACAGATTAGATAAGTAGCACCGTTTAGTGTGCTTTGGCATCAACTTTCAATGCAGTCATTGAAAACACTGAAACGCCACTGGCCGCTAGTAATTTCATCTGTCATTCTTACTCAGCGTAAACCTAATTACTAGCCACTGTGTAACAGTCACACACGATGGATTGTTGCTTCAGGTATGTAAGTGGCATGTAAAGGCTGCGCAATGGTTCTTGAACACTGGGATACAGTCATCATGAGAGGTCACCTGTTTCTCCACGCGAGCTTCTGCAATATTGCCCAACAGCAGAGAGGAAGTAATGCAAATCCCCTTTCTTTATCCTCTCAACACTCGAAACATAAACAAGGGTCGACCTATCTGACTATGTGATTCACCAGTGTAATCAATCTGGCAACCTTTGTTTACGTTACCATAGCAACGACGTTCACCTCACACCCTTCACGACACTTACTTGATGACCTTCACGTATCTTCTTTTAAAAATCAGACTGTACTTACATGAAAGCTTTGACCTATTTTTCCTGCGATATCTCACGATGATGACTTCGCCCTCTCGAGTATCACTGGATTGTTATTCAGGGAAGTTGTACAGTGTCCAACAAATTAAATACTAGGTATAGCTAAAGAAAGGTTTATCACTCACAAAAACTTAACACATAGTTAAACAATTTTGCCTTTAATCATATTTGAATTCGTCTACGTCTGACATATCTTCGTCCGTTGAGTCATTATCAGTCATCCTCGTCATTGTTTCCATCCCATTGTCTTCAATTATAATTATTTCAATTTTTTATTCCTTTAGTGCATCTTTTTCCTATTACTCCTCTTATATTTCATCCCCATGATGACATACCTTTACCCATTGCATTTGTCCAAATTGCTCAAATCATTGGCGACACAACATTTCGTCTTTTATTTTAAAGGTAACATTTCTGTAAGCAACCCATTGTTTGGCATCTCTCCATATTAATTCTATAGGATTCAGATCCGGATGTTACGCAGGAAGCATGGTTACATTCTGACAATATTTTGGTAAATCAGAAAGTTTCAGAGTCAGCTTATTGGTTAGAATTAAAATATACATTTTCGTTTTGGTGCTATTTTCATCAAACGGGACATTGCGATTTTGTAACAAAGAGAACATACATCTTTTAAAGAATTTGACGCTGCAGGGCTCGAGGGATAATATTGTGACTTTCTGGGTTCGTGAAATTAAAAGTCCGATTGCACCACTCAAAAATGTTCTTTATTTCCACGGAATTACAGTTGAACACTTGCCGATTACACAGAATTACGTAATGCACACAATTACAATTCACCAGTTCGTCCGTTATAGTTCCACTTGCACGCTCACAGTTACGTAAACTCTTCCGATGCACGTACACAGTCTTCTCGTCCGTTCACTGGCTCGTCAAGCACTGACTTTTTCTCCAGCCCGACGCGTTGCTTATATAAGACCAGATGGCCAATCAAGAAGGTTCCGGATTAGATGAAAAATCCCGTAAGTTCGAGAAATCGAGGGGAGCGGAAAGAGACGGCACAGTAATGTTTTTCCAGCCACCCCTCGTTACGGCTATAAGACAAATGAGTGGGCGTGGCGAACGCCAACCATCTCCTGCTGCTGCCTGCCGGTTCTATAGGGAGTTCCGACGTTCGGGTGACACTGCTCCCTCCTCAAAGCTGGTCGTCCCGAACAGCACCATCATAGCGTGCCAGGCGATCCAGGTGTACCACCAACATCTTTCCTCGGGGCACCTTCTGGATGCGGAAGACCACGTCATTTATCCTCTTCACCTACCAGTACGGCCCTTGCCATGGCTGCTGAAGCTTCGGCAGCGTCCCTTGGTCCACGTAGGACGGTACAATCAGACCAGGTCAACCCTTGGCTGTTGGCATGCCTGTCATATCTGGTCTTCATGCGGTCGCTCGCCTTCTGGATGTTCTGGCGAGCCATCTCGTGCATGTCGCGGAGGTGGTCCACCAGGTTCTCCACATACTCAGTCACCGGCTGCTTCGCCCCCGGAGGGCTTCCAAAAGCCAGGTCAGAAGGGAGGCGTAACTCTCGGCCAAACATTAAGCTGGCTGGCGTCATTCCAGTTGTGTCATGTGTAGACGAGCGGTAAGCCAGCAAGAACAGTGGCACCTTGACGTCCCAGTCTCGCTGATGGCTAGCCACGACCTTCCTCAGGTGATCCTCTAAGGTCTTGATGTACCTTTCGACCATGCCATCCGACTGGGGATGTAGAGGCGTCGTGCGCGTCTTGTTCAACCCAAGCCTTTGTAGCACCTCCTTCATTAGGTTGGACTAAAAGTTGGTACCCTGGTCACTGTGTAGCTCCAACGACACCCCAAATCGACAGAACACTTGCTCCACGAGGCAGTCTGTGATTGTCTTTGCCTCTTCGTTTGGGATGGCATACACCTCCGGCCACTTGGTGAAGTAGTCCACGACTACCATTAGGTACTTGTTGCCACGGTCGGAAACTGGGAACAGTCCAGCAATGTCAACGACGATCCGTTCGAAGGGCATTCCGACGTTGTACTGCTGCATGCGACCCCGGCTCCTAGTCTGGGGGCCACGACTCGCCGTGCACTCGTGACACTGACCGCACCATCTCTCAGCATCTGCTCGGAGTCTCAGCCAGTAGTAGCGCTGCCGTAGTTTTTCAATCGTTCGGTTCGCTCCATGGTGTCCTCCCGAAGTACCGGCGTGCACTTCCTCCAAGACTTCCAGGACCTTACTCCGGGGAAGTACCAACTATTCTCTCTGCGTCTTCCCATCGGGTGACTCCCATACCCGGGACAGCACGCCCTCTCTGGTCTTCAACGAGTTCCATTGGGCCCAGTACGACTTGTAGGTGGCGCTCCTCGGTGCGATGTCCTCCCAGGCTGGTCTCGTCCCTGCCTCCACTTCCGTCAAGAGTGGCCCCAAGTCTGCGTCCGCCAGCTACTCCCTCCTCAGGCCTGCACTATCCCAGCCATCCACAGGCACTGCCACAACTACTCGGGCTGCTGCGGTACGCTCCTTCTCTTCCACTCTTGTGCACTGGCCGCACTCTTCTGGACAGGGTCTTCGGGACATGGTGTCTGCGTTACCGTGGCTCTACCCTCTACGATGTTCCGAGGTGAAGTCGTACTCCTGCAACCTCTGGACCCAACGTGCTGTCTGGCCTTCCAGGTTCTTAAAGCTCAATAGCCAGGTTAGGGTGGAATGGTCAGTCCTAAGGTGAAATGGCTGACCAAGGTCTTTACTACCGCCAGTAGCTCTCGTTGGGTGCCGCAGTAGTTCTTCTCTGCCTTGGATAACGTCTAGCTTTAGTAGGCTATCACCCGCTCATGGCCGTCCTGGATCTGCGATAGGACACCTCCAATGCAATGGTTGCTAGCGTCGGTGTCCACAATGAAGGCGCCACCCAGTTGTGGGAAACCCAAAATTGGAGCACTGCACAGGGTCTCCGTTAGGTGCTGGAAAGCGTTCTCGGCGTCCTCCGTCCACACATAAGGCCGGTGTTCCTCTGTCAGTTGGGTCAGGGGTTTTGCGATGTTGGAGAACCCCTTTATGAAGCGGCCTAATAACTGCACAGCCCCAGGAAACTGCGCAACTCTTGCTTATCCTTTGGGCGAGGGCAATCTCTCACAGCCTGTGTCTTTTCCGGGTCTGTGGCCACTCCGGTTGCTGAGACTATGTGGCCCAAGTAGTTCACTTCCTGGCGGAAGAGCTGGCACTTCTTCGCGTTCAGCTTCAAGTTGGTTGCCTGCAGTCTCTGTAGCACCTTACTCAGATTCTCGAGATGGTCTTCAAAAGTCTTACCGACGATGACGATGTCGTCCAGGTATAGCAGGCAGGCGTCGTAAGTCAGTCCTCTCATCACTGACTCCATGAGGCGTTGGAAGGTAGCTGGTGCGTTGCAGAGGACAAAGGGCATAACCGTGAACTGCCAGAGCCCTTGGCCTGTCGAGAATGCGGTCTTCTCCTTGTCTCTTGGGTATAGCGGGCCCAAATGACGTTGTTGTCGACGGGCCCTAAAGCACTACACATTCACTCACTCACTCTTGGGTATAGAGCTACCTGCCAGTTGTCCGACTTCAGGTCCAGGGTTGAGAACCACTATGCACCAGCTAGCGTGTCCAGGCTGTCGTCAATCCGGGGTAAGGGGAAACAGTCCTTCCGGGTGACAGCGTTTAACTTTCTGTAGGCTTCGCAGAAGCGCAGCTCGCCGTTCTTCTTTGTCACCAAGACTACAGGGGAACGCCAAGGGCTGTCGGACTCTTCAATCACTCCCCTGGATCTGAAGTCATCCAGCATGTCTCGTACCGTCCCTTGCTTCGCTAGCGGAACGCGTCTATGTGGTTGCCGAATAGGCCGGGCGTCCACGTTGTCGATGCGGTGAAGCAATTTGTCCGTGCGGCCGTAGTCACTGTCGCCTTGGCTGAAGACGCTCTGGTATCGCCTCAGCAGTTGTCGAACTTTCTCCAGTTGTTTTGCGGTAAGGTGGTCGGCCGCCCTCTCCAGGAAGCCTTCTAGCCGGGGCCCCAGGTTTTGCGTCGGCACCGGCTCCTGTGTGTTGTCGATTGCTGTTACGCTTACCACGGGCTCGCACGTTCCCAACTACGTCCAAGCCTGGACGTCGTGATCGGTGGCCGTTGGATTTAGCAGTCTCACTGGCACCTCCTCTCGGCACGGCAGCAATGCTCTGGCTACACATAGACCGTGTACAGGCGTCTTCCGGTCCAGCATCATGTACCTGGTTCTCTGGCCTTCCAGTCGTGCCGTCACCACCATCTCGCTCCTCGCGGGGACAACCACGTCTTCGCTCAAGACGACCCTGCAAATTCCAAGTCGCTCTTCTGGTTGACGGAGTATAAACTCTTCTTTGTTGAGCCGCAGGACCTTCCTGCTTACGTCGACCGTCGGCTTATGGCTCCTGAGGGCATCCAGTCCCAGAATCACCTTCTCAGCCACCTTCGCGACGAACACTCAAAGACGTACGGCCCTCGTCCCAAGGTCAGCTCCAGCAGGGCCACCTTCTCCACAGGCAAGGTGTCGCCCGATGCCGTGACAAGCTGGTATGGTCGGCTCGGCTTCCTTGTCGGCAAACCCTTCGGCACGTCAGGTCTGATTATGGTCACGGCGGCCCCGGAGTCCAGCAGCACGCGGCACGGCTTTCCTCTTCCCCAGCCGTCCACGATGAGGCTGTCAGTCATCCATACGGCGGCTGACGGCGCGCAGTGTCACTCGAGGGGATGGTGGTGATGGCGCCGACGTGCCCCTCTCCACGACGGCCCTTACTCGTTTTCCGGCTGCTCTTCTTGTTGTGGGCAGTCTCTCTGCAGGTGTGCGGGCGGTCCACACCCCAACACAGGCCGCTAGGTGTTCGCCGGCGTCCCTCGGCTGGTCTTCTGTCTCCGGTGTAGCGGAAACTCCTCGTTCTCGACGTCGGGATAGCTGTTACCTTGGCCGCCTCCATCCTTAATGCTGGCGCTAGCGCCTCGTGGATTGTTTTATAATCGCCGAGCATTAGGCGCTGACGAATCTCCGTGTCCCGTACCACGTCAACGAATGTGTAGGCAGCTTCCCTGGACACGAACTCTGGTGGGAGGTCGACTAGGGCCTTGCTTGCCAGTGGTTCAACTGCCAGGGCGAACTCCTGCAGCGTCTCCCCTGGCTGTTGTGACCTTGTCTTTAGCTGGCTGCGGTACGCTGCGGTTAAGCGGTGGTTTCCGAAACGATTCTCCAGGGCCTCCCAGATGTCCTTGGGCACCGCCGTTGTCTGCACCGCGTTTAGGACTTCCGCGGCCCGTCCCTGGAAGATGGCTATTAACTGTGTGGCCTCCTCCTCTGGTGACCATTTGTTGTGCTTGGCCACTGCGTCGAATTGGCGGCTGAAGACCTCAAACGTTGACGCGCCCTCATATTTCGGAGGTTTGACGCGCGCCGATGTTGTGTCGCGTCCCGGTGCTTCGGCGTTCAAATCCTTCAACCTCCTGCCGACGACGTTCTCCACCAGACTGTCGTTCGCTGCTCTCATTTCTGTGGTTAACTCGGCCTTCATTTATTCCATCTTCTCGGTGGTGTTGTCGTTGGCCGTCTTCATTTGTTTCAGCTCTGCGGCCAGGTTGTTATTTGCCGCCTCCGTCTTCGCTGTTAATTCGTTCATCTTCTCCAAAATTGTCTCTAATGCCGATTCCATGGCCGTTATCCCACTTCTGACAACAGTTGTGACTTTGTGGGTTCGTGAAATTATAGGTCCGATTGCACCACTCAAAAATGTTCTTTATTTCCACCGAATTACAGTTGAACACTTGCCGATTACACAGAATTACGTAATGCACACAATTACAATTCACCAGTTCGTCCGTTATAGTTCCACTTGCACGCTCACAGTTACGTAAACTCTTCCGATGCACGTACACAGTCTTCTCGTCCGTCCACTAGCTCGTCAAGCACTGACTTTTTCTCCATCACGACGCGTTGCTTATATAAAACCAGCTGGCCAATCTAGAAGGTTCCGGATTAGATGACATATCCCGTAAGTTCGAGAAATCGAGTTGAGCGGAAAGAGACGGCACAGTAATGTTTTTCCAGCCATCCCTCGTTACGGCTATAAGACAAATGAGTGGGCGTGGCGCACGCCTACCATCTTCTGCTGCTGCTGACTGCCGGTTCTATAGGGGGTTCCGACGTTCGGGTGAGAATATTGTCGCGGTAACGGACATTGAAGTTTCGGCTTAAATAGATTATAGATGGATAGGTTTCACGTAGATAAGGAACTTGTGTAAACAGATAGTGCCAGCAAGCAAGATAACTGAGGCAAAGGCCTCGCCAGGTAGATTAAGTTACGTTTCTCGAAAGTGATAGAATGTTCGAAATATGTAACTAGATGCCTTGTTTTCCAGAAACCTCTAGTGATTGACAGAAAAGTCTGGTAATCATGAATGGAGATATAAAAGGGATTGTTACACGCTAGAAGGACAGTTTAGTTGTGAAACAGTTGTAAACAAGAGTGAGCAAGCAGCTGTTGTGTAACAGTCAGTGTTGTAACGAGAGCTAATGTAATCAGCTGCAAGTGTTTGTTATTGTCCTCGACCTTGGAAGATTGATGTAATGTTGTTACGTGAATATTAGGCAGAGTATTGCTACGGAAATAAAGCAGATTTTTAATTTCTGCAACTCGACCTTTTAGTTCTACGAACCCACAAAGCTACAACTGGTGTCAGGAAGCGGGACGACAGTATCACCGAACATTACAGCCATGGACGCGGCATTGGAAAAGATTTTGGAGAAGATGATGGAAATGAAGGCCAAACTGACCTCGGAAATGAAAGCAGCAAATGACAACCTCGCTGCGAAAACAGAAGCAGCAAATAATAGCCTGGCCGCGGAACAGACAACGAAGGCGGAGGTGGTAAATAACAACCTGGCCGCAAATTTGGAGACGACAAATCAGAATCTGACGACAAAGATGGCCGAAATTACCACGGAAATGAAGGCTGCGAACGAGGCCCTCACCGAAAAATTTGAAGAGCAATTGACCGGCATGAGGGATGACGTGACGGAGCTGGGCAAGCAGATGGGCCAAGTGGACGAGCGCGTCGAAGATCTGGTGAGCCGCGTTGACGAGCTGGAGGGAAAGGCCGACAGCAACCCAAAGTCCCCGAACGCCAATGTGGAGAACGTCGTCAGCAGGAGGTTAAAGAATTTAAAGGTCGACGCGTCGGGACGCGACACATCTGCGCGCGTCAAACCTCCTAAATACGACGGCGTGACAACTTTCGAAGTATTCCACCATTAATTCGACACGGTGGCTAAACACAACAACTGGTCACCAGAGGAAGAGGCAGCACTGCTAATAGCTAGTCTCCAGGGACGGGCCGTGAAAGTCCTGAACGCGGTACAGACAACGGCGGCGCCCAAGGACATCTGGGAGGCCCTGGAGAATCGTTTTGAAAACCACCACTTAGCCGCAGCATACCGCAGCCAGCTAAAGGCAAGGTCACAGCAGTCAGGAGACGCTGCAGGAGTTTGCCCTGGCAGTTGAGCAACTGGCTAACAAGGCCCTAGTCGACCTCCCACCAGAGTTCGTATCCCGGGAAGCTGTCTACACATTCGTTGACGGGGTACGAGACCGGAGATTCGTCAGCACCTAATGCTCGGCGATTATAAAACCATCCACGAGGCGCCAACAGCAGTATTAAGGATGGAGGTGGCCAAGGTAACAGCTATCCCGACGTCGAGAATGAGGAGTGTCCACTACACCGGAGACAGAAGACCAGCCGATGGACGCCGGCGAACACCTAGTGGCCTGTGTTGGGGTGTGGACAAAAAAAAAAACTCTGCTTTCTTATGTTCCGATGCCTAGATTCTATATCGGAACCTTTTAACTATTTCTTATTTTAATTTATAACTTTATTAATTATAAGAATAACTTTTTTAATTGTTTGCAGAAACAATAACCTAAGTGACTGCTAAACTTTGCAGTCAACTAACCTAACAACTATCCTAATTATATTTTTTCTTTTGTTTCCAAATTAGTCTCTCTCTTCAATTATATATATCGCTGTCAAGTCAGTCCGATTTCTGTCTATATCGCCTTTTTGGTTTATTAGCTCTCCTCCACCCAACTCTTGGATATTTTCAATTTCAAAATCTCCTTATTCCTCTTCTTCTACTGGTATTGCTTCCTCAATTGGATCTCTTCCTATTTTCATATTTCCTTCCATCTCTCGTCTTTGGAGTCTAGTTGATCGTCTTATTTGTTGAAGTGTTGCAGGTGTAGCCAATTCTATTGGTGTCGATTTCTTAGAAGTTATATATTGTTCCCAAGCTTTTGTTGAAATGATGTTTGTTATTGTGTCTAACTTATTGAACTCCTCTGCGTCTCTTATTATTTCCCATGTTGTCTTTCCTTGCAGCTCTTGTCTCAAATTATCCACTTCTCGATGCTCTTGACATTCGAAAATTTGGTGTTCTGGTGTATCCTCTATGCTGCATGCCGTACATAGACTTGTCGCTCATCTTCCCATCCTCTTTAAGTAGGTGGCATAAGGTCCATGTCCACTAATAAAATGGATTATTCCTTTAGTCGGTTTGAAGTGGCTCATCCTTAGTCTTTCTTCCATTGTTGGAAGTAGTTCATAAACTCGACGTCCTTCCTCTATGCTGTCCCATTCGTTTTGCCATTCCTGTAATATTGTCCTTTTAATTTGCATCCTTGTCTCACATTCTACACCTACTATTTCTCGTACTTTTTGCCGGTTATTCTTTCTTCTCCAGTATTCTGCACCTCTATATCTTATGATCAAGTCCATCGGCCATATCCCTAGGATTACGAATAGAGCCATCGTGGGGGTGGTCTTAGTTCCGCCTGCATACCGTAAAAGTATATGTCTTTGTGTTCTTCTTATTAGTATTTTGTTTCTTTTATTGCAAAGCCTTTGAGCCCATGTACTTGCTCCGTATCCCATAATCCCAGCTGCAATACTTGTATGATACAATTTGATGATATCGGTGGGTAATTTAAAATTCCTTTGAATCAACTACGTCATCACTTTTGAAGTTTTGTGCCTTATGTAATCAATATGCGTATTAAAAGTCAAATTCTCGTCAACAATTATACCTAAGTATTTGAAACTTTGCCTTCTTGGTATCGGTGCATTGTTTATTCTAATTACTGGGTTCCTCTTTAGTTTACCTTTCGTTACTACATAAGCTGATTTTGAGGATGTGATGGTTAGTTTTACGTCATTGCACCAGTCTTGCAAGGTCTCAGTGATATTCTTAGCCTTGTTTTCTATTTCTTTACGATTATTCCCATCTATAATTACCATCAGATCATCTGCATACGCTATAACTTCTGGTGTGGAATTTATATGTCTTAATCTCTCCAGAATTGGTTCAGTTAGTATATCCCAAAAGATAGGACCCAATATTGACCCTTGAGGGCATCCTTTTGTAACATCTCTGATTAATTTTCTGCTTTCAGCTACTAATGTTACGGTTCTGTCTTTACAGTAGTCCCTCAACATATTATATAAACATCTTGGATAATCTTTGTCTCTCATAATTTTGAACAATTCTGGCCACCACAGATTATCGAATGCACCAGAAATGTCAAAGAATATATTTATGACATACTTATTGGGATTTGATTTTATGTTCTCTAATGCTTTATTTATTGCATCATCAGTTGATCTATGCTTCCGAAATCCATACTGAGTGTCTGTCATGCCTATCATAGTCCTAAACTCATGTATACGTTTACTTAATAGTTTTTCTTGGATCTTTCCTATAGTGTTTAGCAAACACACTGGTCTGTAGGATTTTTCTTCCGTAGGATCTTTATCTTTTGCTTTTTTCAGAATTACCACGTTTGCATTTTTCCAACAGTATGGTATTCTTCCTTCGTATATACACTCATTAAATAGCTCTGTAAGAATAGGAACTAGTAGTTCTTCCAACGCCATTATTACTTCTGAAGGTATTCCATCTGGTTCAGGTGATTTCCTTGTTCTACAGTCTGTGATTGCTAATCGAACTTCTGATTTATCAAACGGATACATTAACCTCTCTCTGTTGTAGTTTCCTTTGAAAGCATCTCTTTTCTTTCTCTGATCATCGTTTTCTCCTTCCAGTATATCCAATGGTAATAGTTTGTTCAATAAATGATTTGTTGATTCTAGCCACGTTCTTGTCATTTGACCATCATCCCTTTTGAGTGTAGATATAACCTCCGGTACATTAACTTTCTCCATTGCAATCTTGTATAGGATTCCCCATGCATTATTTGATAATTTTTCTTTGACAAACTTGTCCCAGGAATTTTGTCTGGATTCCTCTAGAGTTATCTCATATTTTTCTTTTATTCTTCTAAAGATATTTAGATTCCTCTCTCTTTCTTCTGAGATGACTGTTCTCTGATATATTCTTCTTGCTTTCCTTACTTTACTTCTTAACTTTTGAAGTTTTTCGTTCCATACATTCCGTTCATTAATCTTTGGTTTCATCTTTGGTTTTCTTCATAACATTTTGCACACTTTCTGTGATTTTCTTCGCCTTAGTGTCAATGTTATCATCATCAAGGATTGCCGGTAATCTAAATTCTTGGATAATATTCTGTTTATCTATATTTTTAACTATGTATCTAGTTGGTCCAGTATGTAATGGTACTTCATTCTTCATCCTTACTACATAGTCAAATAATATTAGATTGTGGTCGCTAGAAGTCTGTTGTTGTGTTACCTTCCAGTTTATTATTTTGGATACAATATATCCTCTAGCTAAAGTAACGTCTATGTTTTCTTCTGCTCCAGCCCTTCCTTGAAACGTATAAGGATTATTTCTTTGATTCAAGACCTCCAAACCATATTCTTGGATTAGTTCTTCCATTTTGTTTCCATTTCCGTCAGGATTTTTACTTCCCCATAGAACTGATTTTGCATTGGCATCTAGTGTTATTAATATTGCCTCCCTATTGTATTGGTCCAGAATTTCTCTAGTCTTTTGCAAGTGCAGTTCTATATTGTCTCTATAATGATAGTATTGATTTATCAGAATATTGGTTTTACCTCTATAGGTCATTTCTAGACAACATAGCCATCATTGTGTTGCGCTATTTTAACTATTTGTATTTGTTTGTTAAATACAATAATGATAGCTTGAGGACTTGTACCTGTTGTTATAATTCTACTACCAATTGGCATATGTACCACTTTTCCTCGCAAGGTGTACGGTTCTTGTATACAAAGGATATCTATTTTTTGCTCTTCTGCCAATTTACGTAGTTCCAGCATGACCATTTTACTACACATAGCGTTAACTTGTCCAAATCATGTTGCATTCTTGATTATAATTATTAGCCATAATTTGTTCTTGATATGATTCTTTCCCTCAGCATTGCATATGTTGGACATTGTCGTTTCTCTTCTTTGTTCTCTGTGCAAATCTTCTTTCTTAGGCTACATGGTATGCATTTCCTCTGTTGCTCTTTCTTATCACAGTCCTTTCTGTCATGCCCTTCCTCACCACAGTAAGCACATTTGCTATGTTCACTTTTACAAAACTTAGCTATGTGTCCAGGATCCTGACATTTGAGGCATCTAGGGACTGTTATAAAGTCCTTTACGCTAACCGATTGAAAGCCAATATATAGTCTTCCTAACATTACAATGCGCCTTCTTAACAATGGTTCGACCTCCATGACATGGTGAACTGTTGCCTTATTTCTTGGTCCCGTTTAGAATCTTAAGTTGATTTATTGTCGAAGTCTTCCCAAGACATATCATCAAAGTTTTGTAAATACATATTTCGTTTTATTTCCTCCTCTTTCACTCCAGCTAGTACACCGTAAATTATTACTAGAGGATTTCTCCTTTTGGGTTCTTCCATCTTTAGATCTTTCTCCTTCAAATTTTTACTATTCATTATCTTTTGAATATCCTCCTTAGTTTCGGTTTCCACTATTAATGTCCTTTCCGTAGCCTTTATAAAGCTAATCTTTATTTTCTCCTGAGCTGGCTTTAAGTTCTTACTTACTATTTCCTGAACTTCTTTGGTTGTTTTTCCTTTTGCAGATGAGATAAATAAAGTATGTTTCTGTTTTCTTGCAGTTTTTTCTATTTTTCTATATTCTCAACTGTCTTTGGTTTTTGTAATACTTGTGAGAAACTTGCAGCCAAGGGTTGTATTGCTGTTGTTTCTTTGCGAATGGCTAATTCCGTTCTCAATTTAATATTTTCTTCCTTTAACTTATTAAATTTCTCAACAATATTTGCCAAGTTACTAAATATCGCTTTCTTTCCATTCACAGACATTTTGTCGGCACCTACTATTGAATTCATTTCTTGAATTATCTTTGTAATGTCGTGTTCAGATGGATATTTATATACTGCATCATCTACAGTAATTTCAATACCTTTAGCATCTTTGTCATGTCCGGCAATTTCTTTCGAGGTCGAGGCAGCATCCGGAGATCTTACCAACGACCTCTTGGGGGTGAAGATTTCTTTTTCAGTTGCATCCTGTGACTTACTGAATTTCCCTCTGTCCATTTTTTAAGCTCCTCTCGGCCTATAGAGTACAAAACTCACTCTATAGCTCAGGGTCGGGGACGTGAACCCGGGAGCAAGTCCTGACAGCCACCTACAGTCGCGTACACACGCAAGACACTGTAGATGTAATCTCACACTAGTCACCTTGACAGGGGGTTAACTGTCAAAACTTCCGACCCCAGGGGCCGGGTGTGGACAGCCCGGACACCTGGAGAGAGACTGCCAACACCAGGAAGAGCAGCAGGAAAACGAGTAAGGGCCGTCGTGGAGAGGGGCACGTCGGCGCCATCACCACCATCCCCTCGAGTGACACTGCGTGCCGTCAGCCGGCGTAAGGATGACAGCCTCATCGCGGACGGTTAGGTGAGAGGGAAGCCGTAGCGTGCTGGTGGACACCGGGGCGGCCGTGGCCATCATCAGACCTGACATGGCGAAGGGTTTGCCGACAAGGAGGCCGAGCCGACCATACCAGCTTGTGACGGCATCGAGTGACACCTTTCCTGTGGAGAAGGAGGCCCTGCTAAAGTTGACCTTGGGAAGGAGTGCCGTACGTCTGTGGGTGTTCGTCGCGAAGGTGGCTGAAGAGGTGATACTGGTATTGGATGCCCTCAGGAGCCACGAGGCGACTGTCGACGTCGGCAGGAAGGTCCTGCGGCTCAATGGAAAAGAGGTGATACTCCGGCAACCAGATGAACGCCTTGGAATATGCAGGGTCATCTTGAAGGATGACGTGGTGGTCCCCGCGAGAAGTGAGGTGATGATGGCGCGACCGGAAGGTCAGCGGACGAAGAACGTGATGCTGGACCAGATGACGCCTGTACACGGACTCTGTGTAGCCAGGACAGTGTTACCGTGCCGAGAGGAGGTGCCAGTGAGGCTGCTCAACCTAGCAGACACCGATCACGACGTCCAGGCCGGAACGGAGCTGGAGACGTGCAAACCCGTGGTCAGCGTGACAGCTATCGACAAGACACAGGACCCGGTGCCGACGCAACACCTGGGGCCCCGGCTGGGAGGCTTATTGGAGAGAGCGGCCGACCACCTGACCACAGAACAGCTGGAGAAAGTTCGGCAATTACTGAGGCGATACCAACGCGTCTTCAGCCAAGGCGATAGTGACTACGGCCGTACGCATTAAGTGCTTCACCGCATCGGCACCGGGGACGCCCGGCCTATTCGGCAACCACCTAGATGCCTTCCGCTGGCGAAGCAAGGGGCGGTACGAGACATGCTGGATGGCATGAGATACAGGGGAGTGATTGAAGAGTCTGACACCCCTTGGTGTCCCCCTGTAGTTCTGGTGACGAAGAAGAACGGCGAGCTACTCTTCTGCGTGGACTACAGGAGGCTGAATGCTCTCACCCGGAAGGACTGTTTCCCCTTACCCCGGATTGACGACACCCTGGATACGCTAGCTGGTGCATGATGGTTCTCGACCCTGGCCCTGAAGTCGGGTTACTGGCAGGTGGCTCTAGACCCGAGAGACCAGGAGAAGACTGCTTTCTCGACAGGCCAAGGGCTTTGGCAGTTCACAGTTATGCCTTTTGGCCTCTGCAATTCACCAGCCACATTTTAACGCCTCATGGAATCAGTAATGAGATGATTGACATATGACACATGCCTGCTATGCCTGGACGACATCATCATCGTCAGCAAGACGTTCGAAGACCATCTCGACAACCTGAGCAAGGTGTTACAGAAACTGCAGGCAACTATCTTGAAGCTGAACGCAAAGAATTGCCAGCTCTTCTGCAAAAAAGTGAACTACTTGGGCCACATAGTCTCAGCAACCGGAGTGGCCACAGACCCGGAGAAAACCCAGGCTGTGAGAGATTGGCCTCGGCCAAAGGATAAGTGAGAGTTGCGCAGTTTCCTGGGGCTATGCAGTTATTACCGCCGTTTCATAAAGGGGTTCTCCAACATCGCCAAACCCCTTACCCGCCTGACAGAGGAACAACGACCCTATGTGTGGACGGAGGACGCTGAACACGCTTTACATCACCTGAAGAAGACTCTGTGCGTGCTCCTATTTCCACAACCAGGCGGCGCCTTTATTGTGGACAAGGACGCCAGCGATCATTGCATTAGAGGCGTTCTATCGCAAATTCAGGATGGCCACGAGCGGATGATAGCCTACTACAGCAGGACGTTATCCAAGGCAGAGAAGAACTACTGCGTCACCCGCCGAGAATTACTGGCGGTAGCAAAGACCTTGGAGCATTTCCACAAGTACCTGTACGGTCAGCCATTCCACCAGAGGACTGACCATTCCACCCTAACCTGTCTATTGAGCTTTAAGAACCTGAAAGGCCAGACTGCACATTGGGTCCAGAGGCTGCAGGAGTACGATCTCACGCCAGAACATCGTAGAGGGAAGGGCCACGGTAACGCAGACGCCATGTCTCGAAGACCCTGCCCAGAGGAGTGCAGCCAATGCTGAAGAGTGGAAGAAAAGGAGCGTGCCGCAGCAGTCTGAGTAGTCACGACAGCATCTGCGGATGGCTGGGATAGCACAGGCCTGAGGAGGGAGCAGCTGGTGGACGCAGACTTGGGGCCATTCTTGAGAGAAGTGGAGGCAGGGACAAGACCAACCTGGGAGGACATCGCACCGAGGAGCGCCACCTACAAGTCGTACTAGGCCCAATGGGATTCATTGAAGACAAGAGAGGGGGTGCTGTTCCGGGTATGGGAATCGCATGATAGGAAGACGCAGAGGGAGCAGTTGGTGCTTCCCCGAAGTAAGGTCCCGGAAGTAAATGCACGCCGGTACTTCAGGAGGACACCTGGGAGCAAACCGGACGATCGACAAACTCCGACAGCGCTACTACTGGCTGAAGCTCCGAGCAAATCCTGAGAGATGGTGCCATCAATATCACGCGTGCGCAGCCAGTCGCGGCCCCCAGACTAGGTGCCGGAGTCGCATGCAGCAGTACAACGTCGGAGCGCCATTCGAAAGGATCGCCGTCGACATAGCTGGACCATTTCCCGTGTCCGATCGAGGCAACAAGTACCTGATGGTGGTTGTGTACTACTTCACCAAGTGGCCGGAAGTGTATGCCATTCCGAACCAGGAGGCGAAGACAATCACGGACAGCCTTGTGGAGCAAGTGTTCTGCCGATTTGAGGTGCCGTTAGAGCTTCACAGTGACCAGGGCACTAATTTTGAATGCAACCTGATGAAGGAGGCACTAGAGGGTATTGGGGTAAACATGACCTGCACCACACCCCTACATTCACAGTCGGATGGCATGGTCGAGAGGTACATCAAGACCTTAAAGGAGTACCTGAGGAAGGTCGTGGCCAGCCATCAGCGAGACTGGGACGTCAAGGTGCCACTGTTCTTGCTGGCCTACCGCTCGTCAACACACGGTACCACTGGGATGACAACAGCCAGTTTAATGTTCGGCCGAGAGTTACGCCTCCCAGGTGATATGGCTTTTGGAAGCCCCCCGGACGCAAAACTGCCAGCAACCGTGTCTGTGGAGAACCTAGTGGACCATCTCCACGACATGCATGAGATGGCTCGACAGAACATCCAGAAGGAGAGCGACCGCATGAAGACCCAATACGACAGGCAAGCCAACAGCCAAGGGTTCCAGCAGGGTGACCTAGTCTGGTTGTACCGCCCTACTTGGACCAAGGGACGCTGTCCGAAGCTCCAGCAACCATGGCAAGGACCGTACCGTGTGGTGAAGAGGAATAACGACGTGGTCTACCGCATCCAGAAGGTGCCCCGAGGGAAGATGCTGGTGGTACACCTGGATCGTCTGGCCCGCTGCGATGGTTCTGTTCGGGACGACCAGCCTTGAGGAGGGAGCAGTGTAGCGGAACGGGCATTGAAGTTTCGGCGCAAATAGATAATAAATGAATAGGTTTCACGTAGATAACGAACTTGTGTAAACAGATAGTGCCAGCAAGCAAGGCAACTGAGGCAAAGACCTCGCCGGGTAGATTAAGCTACGTTTCTCGAAGGTGATAGAGTGTTCGAATTATGTAACTAGATGCCTTGTATTCCAGAAACCTCTAGTGATTGACAGAACAGTCTGGTAATCATGAATGGAGATATAAAAGTTTTTTTTTTTTTTTTTTTTTTTTTTTTTGTAATTTACGTCCACCCCAACGTTAAGTTATATCTGACGGTGAATGAATTGGTTGAAATGATGCTCAAATGAGTCCAGGGTCCATGGAGCTTAGAGTTGCCCGACATTCGTCTTGAAGGATAAATATAAAAGGGATTGTGAAACGCTAGCAGGATAGTTGTAGTTGTGAAACAGTTGTTGTAAACAAGAGTGAGTAAGCAGTTGTTGTGTAACAGTCAGTGTTGTAACGAGAGCTAATGTAATCAGTTGCAAGTGTTTGTTAATGTCCTCGACCTTGGAAGATTGATGTAATGTTGTACGTGAATATTAGACAGTGTATTGCTACGGAAATAAAGGAGATTTTAATTTCTGCAACTCGACCTTTTAGTTCCACGAACCCACAAAGTTACATTATTTATATTTTGAGCCTTGGCAACTCTGAATGTTGCATGTGCATTACGATGTCTCCAATGGAAAGTTTGACATGGTTGACCATAATCTACTTCAGATATTTTGTCAATATAGCGTCATTTTGTTTGTTTACATTAACTTAAAAATTGTATCTCAACAAAAACATGGAATGAACTCGGAAAGTTTCCTTACAATGATTCATTACAGCTTTTAATGTGGATTATCAAGACAAGAGCATCGTTCAACTAACTTCCACATTTGCCGACAAAGCTCCATCTTTTGTCTCTGTGAAACGCTGGTATAACGGCGTGGCCGCCGTTCGCTCAGCGAGTCGTCCAACATCAGTATTTGATCAGATGTTATGGATAATAACACAACTAGATTTTGTAAGCTCTGAAGAGTTGCCAAAATTTCTCCATCAACATTTGTGCAATTTAAGTTTAAATCTTTTGTAGAAATAGAAGAGTGGACATATTGTAGCACCATTATTTGGTAAGCTGGAACTGTCAGGAATGAATGAATGAATGAACGAAAGAAAGAATTGGACAAATTTAGTAACAGTGATGTCCAAATTAACTCTCAGTCACTTACACTTTATTTTTTTGAGGTACTAGTTGATGAAGTTGCTGCTGCCTTCTCTCTGGGGGTGCAACTTATCAAATTATCAACTAGTGCAATTTGAAAGTTCATTAAGGAGCGAGTAAGGACATACTGACATGGAGACAGTTGTTTATATTAGTGATGGGTCGATACCAACTTTTCTTGATACATGATGCTTTCCGCGATATATCGATACCGCCATCTCTGCTTTCAGTTTCAATACAATATAGAATGTTGGTAGAACTGTGCAATGCCAATAAAATTACTCAGGTGTACACATTTAATAAGACAAAATTTAAAACCATCAGTGTTCTTATTTTTAAACTCTACATTAGACATTTAAAAACAAAACAGTCCACTTTTATAAGCTTTTGTTCAAAAATACTAGCATTTTCACCGTTTCGGGGTCAAGTCTACTTCTTTTTCTGTCACACATGACTCCTGCTGTACTAAATAGTATTTCAGAGAAAACTGTTGTACGTGGGATACACCACCATATGCTGACTGCACTCATTTCTCAGGCGGAGACACCTCGATGACAGCGAAGATTACGATGACCCAGGATGAATTACAGTATTTACCGAAGGGCACACTTCACATGGGCTAGACAGAGGAGAAGACGCGGATAGCGCTGACTTAAAATAGACAACACAGAGCCAGAAATCGAACTCGGAACCTCAGCACGAGAGTCGCGAACGAAACCACTGCGCTACCCCGGCAATAAGGGTGACATGTACGCAGTGCATTTTTCTTGTAAAAAGGTTTACTGGATCATATTGTACAACAAAAACTTGAGCTTGAAGATGTTAAACCTTACGTTTCCTATCTGATTTGTTACTTTTGATGACAGGTAAACATGCGTTGTGCATATTGACAACATCACTCTACAGTCTGATTTTTAAAATAAGCTCATCAAGCAAGGGTCGCGAAGGGTAAGTATGGAAGGCCGTTGCTATGGTAACGTAAACAAACGTTGCCAGATTGGATACACTGGTGAATCACATACTCCGCAGCTCAGTTATCGCTAGAGTTTGCCTAGTTGCGCTATGTATTGTTAGTTTACTTTGTTAAAACGCAATTAAAATACGTTTTTATGGAAGCAAGACGTAGTGGCGGTAGCATTAGAGGTGGACCGAGGAATCACGACCCAAGACAAAGATCAGCTTACGGTCGGGTTGTTACATTACATAGTCAAGCTAGAGAATTTGTCTGTTCTCTTAGAGAATTCTTCCAACTGGAAGCAGGACGTAATGACGGAAGGATTAGAGGTGGACCGAGGAATCATGACCCAAGACAAAGATCAGCTTACGGTCGGGTTGTTACATTACATATTCAAGCTAGAGAATTTGTCTGTTCTCTTAGAGAATTCTTCCAACAGGAAGCAAGACGTAATGACGGAAGGATTAGAGGTGGACCGAGGAATCATGACCCAAGACAAAGATCAGCTTACGGTCGGGTTGTTACATTACATAGTCAAGCTAGAGAATTTGTCTGTTCTCTTAGAGAATTCTTCCAACAGGAAGCAAGACGTAATGACGGAAGGATTAGAGGTGGACCGAGGAATCATGACCCAAGACAAAAAACAGTTTACGGTCGGGTTGTTACATTACATAGTCAAGCTAGAGAATTTGTCTGTTCTCTTAGAGAATTCTTCCAACAGGAAGCAAGACGTAATGACGGAAGGATTAGAAGTGGACCGAGGAATCATGACCCAAGACAAAAATCAGTTTACGGTCGGCTTGTTACATTACATAGTCAAGCTAGAGAATTTGTTCTCTTAGAGAATTCTTCCAACAGGAAGCAAGACGTAATGAAGGAAGGATTAGAAGTGGACCGAGGAATCATGACCCAAGACAAAAATCAGTTTACGGTCGGGTTGTTACATTACATAGCCAAGCTAGAGAATTTGTCTGTTCTCTTAGAGAATTCTTCCAACAGGAAGCAAGACGTAATGACGGAAGGATTAGAGGTGGATCGAGGAATCATGACCCAAGACAAAGATCAGCTTACGGTCGGGTTGTTACATTGCATAGTCAAGCTAGAGAATTTGTCTGTTCTCTTAGAGAATTCTTCCAACAGGAAGCAAGACGTAATGACGGAAGGATTAGAGGTGGATCGAGGAATCATGACCCAAGACAAAGATCAGCTTACAGTCGGGTTGTTACATTACATAGTCAAGCTAGAGAATTTGTCTGTTCTCTTAGAGAATTCTTCCAACAGGAAACAAGACGTAATGACGGAAGGATTACAGGTGGACCGAGGAATCATGACCCAAGACAAAGATCAGCTTACGGTCGGGTTGTTACATTACATAGTCAAGCTAGAGAATTTGTCTGTTCTCTTAGAGAATTCTTCCAACAGGAAGCAAGACGTAATGACGGAAGGATTAGAGGTGGACCGAGGAATCATGACCCAAGACAAAGATCAGCTTACGGTCGGGTTGTTACATTACATAGTCAAGCGAGAGAATTTGTCTGTTCTCTTAGAGAATTCTTCCAACAGGAAGCAAGACGTAATGACGGAAGGATTAGAGGTGGACCGAGGAATCATGACCCAAGACAAAGATCAGCTTACGGTCGGGTTGTTACATTGCATAGTCAAACTAGAGAATTTGTCTGATCTCTTAGAGAATTCTTCCAACAGGAAGACGAGAGTTTGCTCCTTATCAATGAAGAGCTTATTCCTTTTATCCGAAAGCGACAGTCCCGTGTCAGTAGATATGCTTGCACGTAAAAGAATTCCTGTGGGTCAAAATTCCGGCATATCGGTGGCGTTGATGTGAACATGTTAATTAACAAAGTCGTTAATAATAGTATATTGCGACATTAATATACACGGAACGAGGAAAGGTTTGAAAAATCGAGCCGCTTGCACCGAGTTTGTTCAATTCTCGAGATTCCGTTAGATGCTTACCACATTTATGTTGCACATTATTTTTTGCACCATGTGCAATCTGAATTTTAGTAGTTAAGATGGTATCTGAAATATTAATAAATATAATTGAAGACAAATGTTAGATTTTAGAACGGGCATCGCGTATATGTGTTTCTATGTAGAAATACTGCACTGTGCGGGAATGTAGACTTACGATGCATGACAACAGTAATGGTAAGTATGGAATATTAGTTACATAGTACAAACAATTATTTAAAAGAAGTCACGCATGTGAAGATGCTACAACTCAGTGAATGTGTGAACAACTTATTTCTGTTTTTAAAGTAGGCTAATACAGATTAACTGTGCCTATTTTTGTTGAGGTGAGAGTGTTGAGAGGATAAAGAAAGCGGATCTGCTTGGCAACATTGCACTACCCATGTGGAGAAACAGATGACCTTTACGATCTTCTTTTAAAAATCAGACTTAGTTCTGAGTTTTGCCACTCTACTCTCGGAAAATAACAGTATTGTGCTATAATCAAGCACACTGCATCTTAGCGCAGTTTAGCACAACCGTTTGCTCATGTATAGCCTGCACTTTCTAAACCTATTAATTTTAAGGAATGGAAATAGTGCAATAGGTGACTTTAAGGCTGTTTTAGGTTAATGAACGGAAGATGGCAGCACTAAACACAGTGTATTAAAGAATCTATTTTGCATCAAGGATAACAGAATCAAAGTCTTATATGAGGAGTAATTTAAATTTTAAATTTCATTGGAGTTTGTTAAAGTTTACCATAACATGTTGCGGCTGAAAAAAGCCCTGCACGTATGTAAGCAGAACACAACTCACATTTAAGTGGAGGCAGGATCTTATACAGAAAAGTAGAGTTGCTTCGTGCTGCATCCAAAGTTAGGTTATTGTTGCCTTTATCTATGAAAAACTTAAAAATACAATATCTGAAACCTTTATTACAGTATCTATGAAACATTGTTTGTTTGAATTGAGAAAGAGAAAGAAGAACAACACAAAGATACAAAGAAGCTGTAATATGACTTACCTGATCAACGTCTCCAAGAAGCTGTACTAAAAGATCAAGTAAACAAAATACTTTTTGAAATATGTCGAGGTGCTACCTGGAGCGTTGAGGTCCTACAGCTTCCCCTCTATCTTACCACATGTTAAGCTTTTTTCCATGACAAATAAAATGTCTATCTATGAATGTCCTCAGAGGTCCTCTTCATTCTCAATGACCTTTACATGGGCGGAGGGCCAGAGGGCCCAGGCCCCATCGATATCATGCAACTTATAAGCGTTTTTTAATTTGAAGAAAATAATTATTTTGTTCAATTGTAATAATGATTACAAATAATAATTTATTATAGCACAGTTGTTAATAGTTTCGAAACTTGTAATCAAGCAGAACTGGCTGTCCTCTCTGTGCATTGTTAAGTCACTTGTCTACCTAACTGCGGCCCGTTACATCAACTTTATAGTTTATTCCAAACGATTAAGATCACAACAACAGTCATACGAATGCTAGTGTTGTGTTAAAAAGAATATAGTGGATTATTTACTGAAACGTTTCTTTCATTCATTAAAGATAAAAGAAAAACTTGAAATTAAACGATTAGATGCACATCAAGCGAAGAAGGCAAAGAACAGGGAACTTTCTGTAACAGTTTAGTAAGAAACAAAGAATTAAGTTACGGAACAGCTTAATTCCTTGGCCGTTTGTTCCATTCACAAAGAGGAAATTGGTGAAATCTCTAACTTCAACAACAGTATAATTGAAATATTTGTCGCCCAGAAGAATAGACGTGTTCAGCTGTAGTGAGTTCTATATATTAGTATTAGTTTCGAATGTATAGCGTTTGAACACATTTCTGCAACCCTCACGTTACTTTCATTACATCTTCAGATCTGGCCCACAATGAGTAGAGCTGGGATTTTTATGTAGTATCAATTTGAAAATATGTTCATAAATATGTACTGAGAATTGGGGAAATATGTAGAAAAGTATGTAAAATTCTTAAAATATGTGATATTAAATATTTAATGTAAATTTCTAAGATTATGCTCAAGAGAAATTCCGTGAACAATTATTATTTAATGAAAATATAACCTAGAAATAGGGGCGGCTTGTCCTTACGGGCTGCAGCACGCTCTTTTCTGTTTTATAAACCACATTGCAGAAATTTTGAAAGATTATGTAAATAACAATGCATTACTGTAAGTATAAGAAATCGAGTACAACCAATAATGAACTCTTAATGCATGGAAAACATCTGCGTAACTAACGGAACGCATCCGTGACGTCAACATGCTGAGCGCCAGAAAACACGGTAATCAGTATTGCGTATGTGTGCAACCGTCTCCTCTTGTCCTAAGTTCCATAGATTTACACACAAATGCATGCTGCATCTGAGTGTTGCGCGGTAATCATTCGCTGCTCTGTGAAGCAGGGCCACCAACACTCCTACTTATAGCTGTAGAACTTGAAAACCATTTAAAATTCTATCATTGCTTTATATTTTAGTTCTAGAAACTAATTCTATCCTATTACGTAAACAGATCCAATACCTAATGCTTATTAAATCGCAGGGCAGATTGTTTGTGCTGTACCCATTATGTTGGTAACATCCTCCATTCCCGCGACCATAACAAGTGAATGTGGTTCGCTTGCTCTCATTGTATCCAAGTATTCCTTTATGTAACGTTATAGCAAAACGCGAAAGGAAGTAAACATTCTGTTTATACCATGAAGAAACATTCATTTTTTTCGAAACTAGATGAGTTGCATAGACTTTTACCCGCAGCACGCTGCTATTTTTCATGTAAAATCACAAGAATATGTAATATACTTAAAATATGTATTTACTTAGAAATCCCAGCTCTACTCATCAGACACCACTGGACTTCTTTAAAGCCGATAAACTGTAAGAGACGAAATATTACTACCCCACAAATGCATATCTTGTTAAAACACTATTTATGTCAAACCATTTAAAAAGCAAACATTATTTGTTTAAATTTTTCAATACTTATACTTGTCTCAAGTCCTTATTAATTTGTGCATACAAACACATGACAAAATATTTGACTATCATTTAAAGTCACTGTATTCCCTTGTAAGTACAATAAGATAATGTTTATTTTGCAGTAGATATAGCAATACGAGTAGAGAAAGTCACGTGAGCGTAGAATATTTTTTGGATTCGAAATCCGAGATGATACACCTTAAAGATATCCATTATAGTTCATTTTCGTAGAAGAACGAAGCCCATGTGTACATGTGTACGGCCGTGTGAACTGCTACAGGATTAAATTCCAGGCGATATATATATATATATATATATATATATATATATATATATTCGCGCTCTCTTGTGGATTCTGTAGAGCAACAGGTGGTCGGTGCGCAAGAGATTGTTTTAACGAACTGCGCACGTCGTCACCAAGAAAACGGGAAAATCAATTAATGTAGTGAATAGCGGAAGCTCATTTACACGTTATGATACATTCATATGATTCTTCCTCAGATATATTTATAATATATTCGTTGCACTGAAGTGATAGTCAAATGTTCCGCTCTCTCCACGGCAACTAGAAACAAACGCATGACGCTTCAGCATTTGGCAAAGGCTCTATAACAACGAATGTCTAACAAACCTTTATAAACTGTGTAGACCAGCATTTGTCTATCTCTTATGGTTTAAAACAATTATATTTAGGTCTGACATTAATTCATGTAATACCAGATCGATGTACCCTAAGTGCTAGGAATAAGACTACAGAACCAGTTATCATTCAAGACAAACACAACTGCATGATTCGCTTGATTCCTTCCAAGAATATCTTCATTGTAATACTATTATACAGTTCTGTTGAATGTCATTAGCTGCTTGTATATAATAACATAGTTATGTCGACGTCTATCGTTTAAAGGTTTAAATTATAGACATTTTATTCGAAGAGAATGAGTTGTGTAGAATGCTAAACGTCTATTGTTCTAACGAGCAATTTCTGAGGATAAATAATACGAAAACTTTTCCGAGTAATTCGGAGTGGTGCGAGTTGTTAAACATTTGTTTGACAAGTAAAAATAAAAGCTACCAACACTGAAGCAACAAATACTACATAAAATATAATTATTGGCAACAAAACTTCACTAATATTTAAGGAAACAGACGAAAATTTCAAGGAATTGTGCTGAAACCCGTTTCGTAAACATTTGTTGATGGACTGACGATGCAAGCAATTTGTTTGTGAAATCGATCTCAATTAGAAAGAAGAATTAACATCATTTTCTTAAGATAAGTGAAGTTTTTGTTACAAATTGTTATATTTGTTTCCATCCTGAGTTACTTCCACTTTGCTTGTCAACGTTACGATCGCTAGAGGTCGCCATAGTTTAGTCAGTATTACCAAACTGAAAATGAAACAAACTTACTAAAAGAATTCATCGTCCGTATTTCAAAATTCACTACGCGATTTCTGTTTTTTAAAATAACTATTTTTTCGCAAACCATCAAAAAATATCTGCCACATCTGTTTTAATACTATGTTTATTTTCAGGAACCAAGTTATATCAAATTATTTATTTTTTAAAATGTTTATTAACCCGGATGATAAGTGAATTTTTTTAAAAATTATAACGATATTTTATTTTTAAGGGTAGAAATATTATTTTCATTTTTATATTTAACTTTTTCAATCTTTTTGTGTATAAAATATGCATTAAAACAATTAAAACAATTAAAACAAATAAAGCAGCGTCAATGTGTTTATATTCTCTATTAAAATCTTCTTTATCTAGAGGTCTATTAATTAACCTGTAAATTAAACTACTGAAAACCGAGAATTTATGTGAAAGGGGGTTAAAACTTTTATTTTTTCATGTAATTTTCAGTTCTTCAAAATAAATGTAAAAATCGGCTACATTTCTCTAAAAACATACTATTTCCGATTAAAGAAATTCTGGCATTTATCAATTTCGTTGTTTGGAAGAACCAAACGTAATTTATAAACCAGAACGAAAGAATATTTTCGAAATGTTTTGTATAAACAGATTGATCATGTAGGCATAAAATAAATCCAGAAGTTGAATTATTAAAACATTTAAGTGGACCAATAGATTTAATGGTTTGGGAAAATATTTATTTTAAAAATTAGAAATCGCGTAATGGATTTTGAAATAAGTTTGTTTCATTTTCAGAGTTTGGTAATACTGACTAGACTTTGACGACCGTAACGCTGGCAACAACAAAAGTGGAAGTAAACAAACGTTTACGAAACTGGTTTTAACGCAATTTCTTGAAGTTGTCATCAGTTTCCTTAAAGACAAGTGTAATTTTGTTACAAATAACACCTTTTGAAGGATAGTAAAGTTAAAACGTCGTCATGTTTACGTGCTGCACCATTCTAGGAACATCTTGAGCTTGTGGCGTATCAAACTCTTTGACTAATACTGTCATTTGTTTGTTATTCTTCCCCGACTTTGTGATTACCTATTCTATGTTAGTTACCTAGCCAACACCTGTGTACTATTACTCTATGTATATTTAACAAACATTGACAAGAGCTGCAGGTAAACTGCTTTTTTAATATAAATTCATAAAGAAGACTTCAAAACACACAAACGTTTTATTAGCCATCTTAAACAAAAGTGTTTGAAGAAAATTTATTACAACTAGTTTTATGAAAATAAAAGATAATATAGATATTTGTGGGAGGGTGATGAGGGTATACAAAGAGACACAGAGTAGTTTAGTAGACTTTATTTAATGAGAAATAAAAATACAAAGGTGCAGCTCTACTTCATCCTCAGATTGTGTTGAGGTCACTTTGACTTGTCGACTGGAATGTGTTGCTGTAATACTGAAACAAAACACAAACACTCATTAGTACATTCCTTGGAGAGTGAACACCGACAACGCTAAGTACAGGACAGCACGGCATCTCGGCGCGACGTGACCGTAATAACCAGGGCTAGGAAGTTCGTGCCACCCGCCGTTCCCTATACAATTTGCGACCGACCTTCTCCTGGCATCCAAACAAGTCATAGGTAAGAGATGCACAGCGGAGAGGCACTGAAACCGGTTGCCGAGAGAAAAAAAGTTATGAGACATTTGCAAGTGCACATTAAGTTCAACATACAGATATGCTCAATTTCTTCTCGGGCAGCAAGCCAGGTGAAAGGACAATTAGAAACAGGCGTTTCGGCAGTGTGCATCTCTCCCATCATCAGGATATTTATTAAATGTTATAACCACAAATGTATCACTGGATATAACACAACTATAAACAAAGACAAAACACTATCAAAATTCGCATTATTGAACAAAATACTGTTTTCAGTAAATTAATGGACAGGTCAGGAGATGGCGTGAGTAAAGGAAATTAATTAGGTCAAAGAAACGTAACTACTTAACTAGATCAAGCCGTATAGATCTGTGCTTCTTAAATCGACGGATTTCCATTTTAAGGCCGGTTTCCAAGAGGAGCTGAACTGAAATCTAGTATCACGATTAAGCCTGCTCCTCTCGGAGCAAATGGCCAAAGCCTCGTTAATTCTCTGCTCTCAGTAACTGTTGTGTCGTCTCCCAAAAGTTGACTCTATGCTCTGCCAGTCCAGACTTCTCAGGTTGTATTAAACGAATGCTCCGTTCATGTTCATTTCTTCTGGTAGCGATTGTCCTTCCGGTTTGTCCTATATACGACATCCCACATTCGCAGGGAGCGGAGCATTGCTGCTTGGAAAATGATCCGTTTGCCGTCCTGCACAACATACCGAGCGTTGTCGATGTTTTGTTGACTCATCCTGTATATCACGTTAGTGAAAAATGAACTTGATCATAATAGTGAAGTGACAATGAAAATTGAACTAGTGAACGTTGTTGAAGTGAAAGTGAAAATGAACTAGTGTACGTTGTTGAAGTGAAAGTGAAAATGAACTAGACGACATTGGTGGAATGAAAGTGAAAATGAACTAGATGACATTGGTGGAATGAAAGTGAAAATGAACTAGTGCACATTGTTGAAGTGAAAGTGAAAATGAACTCGACGATATTGGTGGAATGAAAGTGAAAATGAACTAGTGCACATTGTTGAAGTGAAAGTGAAAATGAACTCGATGATATTGGTGGAATGAAAGTGAAAATGAACTAGTGCACATTGTTGAAGTGAAAGTGAAAATGAACTAGACGACATTGGTGGAATGAAAGTGAAAATGAACTAGATGATATTGGTGGAATGAAAGTGAAAATAAACTAGTGCACGTTGGTGAAGTGAAAGTGAAAATAAACTCGACGTTATTGGTGGAATGAAAGTGAAAATGAACTAGTGCACGTTGTTGAAGTGAAAGTGAACTCGACGACATTGGTGGAATGAAAGTGAAAATGAACTAGACGACATTGGTGGAAAGAAATGAAAATGAACTAGTGCACGTTGGTGAAGTGAAAGTGAAAATAAACTCGACGACATTGGTGGAATGAAAGTGAAAATGAACTAGTGCACGTTGGTGAAGTGAAAGTGAAAATGAACTAGACGACATTGGTGGAAAGAAATGAAAATGAACTAGTGCACGTTGGTGAAGTGAAAGTGAAAATGAACTCGACGACATTGGTGGAATGAAAGTGAAAATGAACTAGTGCACGTTGGTGAAGTGAAAGTGAAAATGAACTAGACGACATTGGTGGAAAGAAATGAAAATGAACTAGTGCACATTGTTGAAGTGAAAGTGAAAATGAACTCGACGACATTGGTGGAATGAAAGTGAAAATGAACTAGTGCACGTTGGTGAAGTGAAAGTGAAAATGAACTAGACGACATTGGTGGAAAGAAATGAAAATGAACTAGTGCACGTTGGTGAAGTGAAAGTGAAAATGAACTCGGCGACATTGGTGGAATGAAAGTGAAAATGAACTAGTGCACGTTGTTGAAGTGAAAGTGAAAATGAACTCGACGACATTGGTGGAATGAAAGTGAAAATGAACTAGTGCACGTTGTTGAAGTGAAAGTGAAAATGAACTCGACGACATTGGTGGAATGAAAGTGAAAATGAACTAGACGACATTGGTGGAAAGAAATGAAAATGAACTAGTGCACGTTGGTGAAGTGAAAGTGAAAATGAACTAGACGACATTGGTGGAATGAAAGTGAAAATGAACTAGTGCACGTTGTTGAAGTGAAAGTGAAAATGAACTCGACGACATTGGTGGAATTAAAGTGAAAATGAACTAGTGCACGTTGTTGAAGTGAAAGTGAAAATGAACTCGACGACATTGGTGGAATGAAAGTGAAAATGAACTAGTGCACGTTGTTGAAGTGAAAGTGAAAATGAACTCGACGACATTGGTGGAATGAAAGTGAAAATGAACTAGTGCACGTTGTTGAAGTGAAAGTGAAAATGAACTCGACGACATTGGTGGAATGAAAGTGAAAATGAACTAGTGCACGTTGTTGAAGTGAAAGTGAAAATGAACTCGACGACATTGGTGGAATGAAAGTGAAAATGAACTAGTGCACGTTGTTGAAGTGAAAGTGAAAATGAACTCGATGACATTGGTGGAATGAAAGTGAAAATGAACTAGTGCACGTTGTTGAAGTGAAAGTGAAAATGAACTCGACGACATTGGTGGAATTAAAGTGAAAATGAACTAGTGCACGTTGTTGAAGTGAAAGTGAAAATGAACTCGACGACATTGGTGGAATGAAAGTGAAAATGAACTAGTGCACGTTGGTGAAGTGAAAGTGAAAATGAACTAGACGACATTGGTGGAAAGAAATGAAAATGAACTAGTGCACGTTGGTGAAGTGAAAGTGAAAATGAACTCGACGACATTGGTGGAATGAAAGTGAAAATGAACTAGACGACATTGGTGGAAAGAAATGAAAATGAACTAGTGCACGTTGGTGAAGTGAAAGTGAAAATAAACTAGTGCACGTTGGTGAAGTGAAAGTGAAAATGAACTAGACGACATTGGTGGAATGAAAGTGAAAATGAACTAGACGACATTGGTGGAATGAAAGTGAAAATGAACTAGACGACATTGGTGGAATGAAAGTGATAATGAACTAGTGCACGTTGTTGAAGAGAAAGTGAAAATGAACTCGACGACATTGGTGGAATGAAAGTGAAAATGAACTAGACGACATCGGTGGAAAGAAATGAAAATGAACTAGTGCACGTTGGTGAAGTGAAAGTGAAAATGAACTAGACGACATTGGTGGAATGAAAGTGAAAATGAACTAGTGCACGTTGTTGAAGAGAAAGTGAAAATGAACTCGACGACATTGGTGGAATGAAAGTGAAAATGAACTAGTGCACGTTTTTGAAGAGAAAGTGAAAATGAACTCGACGACATTGGTGGAATGAAAGTGAAAATGAACTAGTGCACGTTGTTGAAGTGAAAGTGAAAATGAACTCGACGACATTGGTGGAATGAAAGTGAAAATAAACTAGTGCACGTTGGTGAAGTGAAAGGGAAAATAAACTCGATGACATTTGTGGAATGAAACCGAAAATAAACTAGTGCACGTTGTTGAAGTGAAAGTGAAAATGAACTCGACGACATTGGTGGAATGAAAGTGAAAATGAACTAGTGCACATTGTTGAAGTGAAAGTGAAAATGAACTCGACGACATTGGTGGAATGAAAGTGAAAATGAACTAGTGCACATTGGTGAAGTGAAAGTGAAAATGAACTCGACGATATTGGTGGAATGAAAGCGAAAATAAACTAGTGCACATTGTTGAAGTGAAAGTGAAAATGAACTCGACGACATTGGTGGAATGAAAGCGAAAATAAACTAGTGCACATTGTTGAAGTGAAAGTGAAAATGAACTCGACGATATTGGTGGAATGAAAGTGAAAATGAACTAGTGCACATTGGTGAAGTGAAAGTGAAGTAGCTCTCGTTGTTGAAGTAAAAGTGAAACTGAACTAGATCACGTTATATAGATCATTGATAGAACAACACACAATGTTTGGTGACGCACTCCCCTACAAGAATGGTATTTATTTTAACAAATAGCGTTTACAAAACATCAAAGATTGCCATTACTTTAACCAAATAAAAGCAATGAACAGTTTCCACATAAAGATACAGACGGACCCATAATAACATTTGGGACCTCGAAGCAAGTATTCGCTGCAATCAAAAATGTAAATGAAGTAAATATTATCTATACACTTTTGTGATGTGATACTTTTTAAGAAAATGAATAAAATTCTAAGCCCCCGTGCTGCGATATGCATACAAATAGTTCTAAGAAGGTAAAGCAAATTCTAATGCAACCAGAGATTATAAGAAGCATCTACAGAAGCTTTACTCTGTGTGTGCGTGTGTGTGTGTGCTAAGCTCATGTCTTCAGCTAACCACAAGAATACAGTTAACATAAATTTACTTGATCGGTGAGGTTAACACACACTCACACATACACACACAGACAGACGTCGCAATACAAAGTGTGTACCTCGACTCATTTTGCTAAATGTAGGCCTTTTCAGAACAAGAGAGTTCTCGATGATGTTGATGGTCTCTGAACGATGACGAACTTGGGAAGTAATCGCTCTTCTGAAAACATAACAACATCACTTCATAATATTTACACAAATGATCTTGTCCAATGGCTACCTATACTCTTTATTTACTTGTCATGCCAAAGAATGGATTGACGACTTTAAAGTGATTTGAAAAATGAGACCAAGAATCTCCTTTTTTCTTTTTGAAGTGAAAACTTCTTTATGCGCGCTTAGCACTTTTTGTGGGTAGTGAATTAAACTCAGCCGTCACGCTGGAATATGTGACGCTCATTCGGGTGAGGTCGGCTCGAGTCGGCTCAATCCGTTATGTCCATACCGCTATACAGGTAGATTTTCTGTCGCACTCAACAGCGTATCAACAACACGACTCCAGGTATGTTTTAACATATTTCAAATACTATGACAAATTCAGAAACCTTACAGGAGTTTCATTAAAAAATAATTGTCATAGGGCCGTTCTTACAAACGTCTGTCAAGGGCCGGTAACCGATCCGGACAGATAACAAGTCGACATGTCAAATTCCACTTCAAACAATAATAATAGTCAAAAGGAACAGATAATATCACCCAAGTTCGGTATTTGAATAATTAAAACCAAAACAACGAAAAATAAAACGAATGTGTTAATTGGAAATAAAAGTGTTAGGAATTCGTGAAAGAGATGTTTCATTTAAGAATTGGTTATTTTTATTGACAATTTATCTTTATTGTGAGTAGTAGAACGTAAAACATCAATACATTAAATGTAATAACACGTAAATAAAATTATCACATACTAAAATGACGTTTTGCGTTTATTTTCAGTTACAACTTATAGGTTATGTTTTCCCACAAACCGAAAGACCGACCGAGGGTCAAAAGATTTGATGACAAAACATTTGAAATGAATATGACATGTAATAAAATATGGAGTAATGAGTATATGTACGGATATGTGTACAATGTATACGTAACCAAACATTTCCGAATATTCAAAAAATATGCAAATAAGGAAATGAATATCATATCATTATAAGATTGTGTGAATTGTATTTTCATTAGAAATAAAAATGCAATGAAATATGTGTATCAGCATGAAACAAAATATGAAAAACAATTGTGAAATAGCATGTATTTTAATATAAAAATAAAATACATGTAAAACATTACATTACGTGATTAGATTTTACTTCCTTTATACATCCTTTATGTATAACCCTCTTCGCGAGGTCGCAAGTCCGTCGTCATTCAGTTGTTTCAGAGCAGACTTACCATAAGGCAACTTGGCCTCTTGCGTAACAATGAGTATCAACATTACATTTTTTAAAATATTTTTTAAGAATAATTTATAACGAACAGTTTTTAAGTTTTCACTTCTGTCGTGTGGTCTTAAGCACACACAATTTTCTTAACTAACGTTCTCCAACGTTAAGTCATATCGGACGATGAATTACCAGATATTCATCTTTCCAACATTAGAACAAAAGAACAGCTCAAAGACATTCCAGATATATGTCTCATGAGACTGTGTAAAGGATAAGCCGGACCTCATCAACCCACACACGACTTACATAATATATAACATGTGATAATGACAATACTTATGCGTTTTCTGTATTCCGTTTTGAAAACCTCTTTTTATCTTGTTGGTACACATGTTTGCATTTTCAACTGTTAGGAGTATTTGGTTTATTGTTGACAGCCGAAAAGAATTTACGTGTTTTCGAATGCTCGGCGAATTTTTACACAACTTTGGAATAAAGAACATCGCAACATTTCATAGGTTCAGTGTATTACATCAATTACTGACAACAATGTAAAGAAAATGGTGAATTACAAAAGCATTCGTGTAAATTGTATCATGATAATGTTTATTTCATGGCCTCCTGTGACTGTCACACACAAGCACTTCTCAGGGACATTACTTTCAACTTCAATAAATAAAGATTCTTTACGAAAAACGAACATACCAGTTATAGTTTATCACACGTTGTATAGGGAGCTTTCTCGCCCCCCCCCCCCATATGCAGGTGTTGAACAGTTGATGTTCAATTTTTCACTGGACGAGAAGTGTTTACACAGGAAAGTGAACGCCACACTTAACAACGTTATGCAAACATTTGTAAACCTTATATTAATTATATTCCAATTGAAATGTTTTAAAAATTACTGTACCCATTTTTATTTGAATTGTGGTCGCTTACAAAGCCGTTGACGTAATACTAACCTGGTTTGTTGTTCGCGCAGTCGGCTGGTATTTGCCCCTCAATTGTTGTGGACAGCAAACACACAGGATGCGAACAAACGCTCTGAAAACAAAATCAAACAAACCTGTCATACTTCACGAAGAATGGTTCATTCAATTACATCCATACTTCAACAATTAAGAGAATCACGAGCCAGCAATGCTACACGAGTTTCTTCCTCTCGTAAGATAAAGTTTAATTCGTATTTACTTAACATTTTAGAGCACTACATCAAATTACAATCCCATGATCTCCTACATAAGGTTGAAAAATGACTGTCAGATATTTATCATAATGATACATTCTAAGATATCCCTTCAGTCAGTGAACATTCAGACTTGTCATACAACACTCCTTTGAGGAAACGTTTTCTGAAGTACAAACTTGTTAAGTTCTATTTTACCTTTTATTAGTTACTTACTTGATATTTAATAATGTATCATGTTTCGCTACAGTCCACCTCCTTGCACGCAAATGTATCGATATTGAGAATCAGCAAGAGGCAATAGCGTCTTCAATGTGTTTTACGTCTGGTACAGCGTATTCAAACATAAATATTGTGACTTTGTGGGTTCGTAGAATTAAAAGTTCTGTTGCAGAAATCAAAAATGCTCTTCATTACAAGTAAAAACACGCTCTGTACAACCTGACAGCAGCAGAATGACTTAACATACACAAACGCAGTATCAAGGTCTCTCGTTGCTTCACCACACGTAAGCAAACGAAAGAAATCACTTACGGTACACTTCAGATAGCTGCACACACAATTAACAACTCACTAGCAACTGACTATTATCTGTAGATACTGTCGCGAACCCGATACTGTCGCGATAAGGCGGCTTGCGCACACAAAGAAAACAGTCGGCGGATAAAGCTTCATGGCAATAAGGAGCTTGCACAAGCAATTAACGATAGCGCCGATAAACAAGAGACGGATAGTTTATCACAATCGTGTTTTATCTGGTGACATTTTAGAGAAAATTCGATAACAGTCTGGAATTCAGAATTTGTGTATAAAAAGAAGCCATGGCTAGTGATGAGTCAGTTAGGAAGCAGTTGTTGCTACACGAGAGACAGCTGGAAGTGTTATTGTAACGAGAGCTAATGATGTAATCTGCCGTCATCGACCTTGGAAGACTGTGTATATGTGATGTAATGTTTTTACGTGAGAAGTGAACAGTGTATTGCTACGAAAATAAAAAAGATTTTTAATTTCTGTGACTCGTCCTTTTAATTCTACGAACCCACTAAGTCAAAATACAGTCAACATGAAAAATTCAATGCCATGGCCGGGATTTGAACCACGAATCTCCTGGTCTCCGTCCAGTCGCTCTAACCAATTGAGCTACCATGGTCAACGTGCCGTCCTGACATTAAATTCTCCATTTGACTCATATATTTCCCCGGTATACCACTAGGAGCTCTCACATTCGAGATACACCGTTTGTTTATCGTAAGTACTTGAGTCCCAGGCTAGAGCTTCCTTCTCCTTGAAAGAAACGCCTTGTCATTTGTGGATAATATAACTTCCTTTATGAAATATATTTGCAGTTTTTACTCTCAATGTACCGTGATCGTACTGCGTGAATTTAGAAATTGAGCACAAATCTCTCTAAAGTACCGTTTCACTTAGTTTGATGTCCCTGGTACGAGAGCGCTACTTATCTCTGTGCAAGCGACAAAACGGTGTAACGAGCTTAAGACCCTCTACTGTTTCATTTGTTAAAGTGACTCTTTTAATAACTTATTCATTCTCTTAATGGATGCGATAATATTCGACAGTCACAATAATGGAAAGGAGCCCGCCTCTGTAGCGTGTCTGCCCCATATTCAAGAGGTCTTCTTCTTATACCAGTACGTGGTGTCACATAGTGGAATCTCTGGATCAGTGGGAGAGAGGATTGGTGAATAGCAACATCAGAGTGAGAGAGTGAGGGAAGTGAGCGAAAACCGGAGAACCCGGTGAAAACCCGCCACAGCGGCGTTTAGTCCACCACAAATCTCACTTTGCGGTCGACTGGGATCGAACCCGGACTGCCTTGGTGAGAGCCGAGCGTTCTAACCACTCTGTCACGGCACGGCCCGTTCAAGAGGTCCCGAGATCGAATCCTAGTCAGAGTGAGTTGTCTGGATACGTTTTTTTCCGGGGGTTTCCCTTATCCTGAATAACGAATGTCGGGTGACTAAGTTCTAAGTATCATGGGTTCATTTGAGCATCATTTCATTCATCATCCTATATGCAAGCACATGATCTGAAGCGACCCTACAACTGTGACGGCTTTGAAATCATCTTATTTTTACATAGATGAGAAAAAGAAACGTAACTATAAATTGAAATAAATAAAACGGAGAATGGTTCCTCTACACAAAAAGTGTATTTGACAGGAGCAGACCATTTTTTGTGAGGCTTCTCAAACACAAAGTATAAACATCGAATCCGACAGATACAATGTATTGAAAGTGGTGGTGAACACCTAAAAGACTATATTTTCAAAAAGTGAAAAATATTCTGCAATCTCTAAGAACCATACTTTAAGATTGTGTGAAATATAAATAATTATGAATTAAAATATTCTTCAGTTTAAAAGCCAGTAATTGTTTCTGCCGCACCCTGTCAATGAAGTAAAAAAAAGGGTCACTTACTATCTGTTACATAACTTGTCGATAGGCCTGCTCACGCATGTTGGGAAGTCTGTATCGTCCATATTCCTTCATGAAGTAACCATCTCGTACACCTGCATCCAGTACTTCCTGCACTTGCTTCTCCAGACTTTCTCTGTTATCACAAACGGGATAACGTAGACTTAGATATTCTGCAATTTCTTCCACTGTGGAAGTCTGACGTCTGAGATGCAGCTGTTTCAAAGCCTCCACTAGCATATATGTCGTTACATACATATATGCACGTCTTCTGCCATCCTCTGGTTCCAAATTTGACGCCATATTTCACTAAAATTTTGTTGTTGAGGAAAAAACCAAAAGTATTAAAATTTTGAAATGCTGCCTTGGAAACTAATCAACAAACTCTGAACACGGCCATCTACAACTACTCGGAACATCTGCGGTTGTGTAGACAAAATGTAATATCTTTGCATGCTCTTTGGAAACAAAAAGTAGCGCTGAATTAAAATGGCGTTATTGTTAACTAATTAGTTCGGAATACAATCATATCATGAAAAGTAAAATGTGTTACCTCAAATGACTTTCTCTACTCTTACTGTTCTATATACTTCATTCTAAACACTATCCTACAACGGAATAAAATAAAATTGAAATGTATTTATGGACGGTCTTTAACTGCTGAGGCGCTGGGGGTGAAACATCGCACAGAGGCTTTAAGGATCTTTTACGAATAGTAAATCTACGGGACAACCGACTGTACTTCCCTTCCGATTAAAGACATTCTACAAAATTTACGCGAAAAACCACGGAAGAAAACAAAACATTAGTTCGATTTGCATGTGCAAGAGATTTTATATTTATAATTATATTAAAAAAAAATTAATGACTCATTGTGAAATGTAGTATTGGAAATTTCAAGCAAATAACAAGGAATACCTCGGAAACGGTTAACCATACAAATAATAATGTCGCGAATAGCTTTTTACAACTGGCGGCGTGCGCGCGGCTTGTTTATACAAAGGAACTGATAGGCAGATAGTGCGGAGATAGAGAGCTTGCATAAGCAGATAAACATAGCGCCAGTGATAAAAGACTTGCCGACACAGATATAGAACATTCGTGTCTTATCTAGTCACATGTTAGAGAAAATTCTATAACAATCTGGAATTCATGAATGGATGTATAAAAACAAGCCATGGCTAGTGACCGAGTCAGTCATAAACAGCTGTAAAGTGTTGCAATCAGAACGCTGTTGTGGTCATGTGACGTAATGCTGCTACGTGAGTGTATTTCTCCGGAAACAAAGAACATTTTGAATTTCTGCAAAGTGAACTTTTAATCCTACGAATCCACAAAGTCACAACAACAACAACAACAACAACAATAATAATAATAATAATAATAATAATAATAATAATAATAATAATAATAATAATAATAATAATAATAATAATAATAATAATAATAATAATAATAATAATAATAATAATAATAATAATAATAATAATAATAATAATAATAATAATAATAATAATAATAATAATAATAATAATAATAATAATAATAATAATAATAATAATAATAATAATAATAATAATAATAATAATAATAATAATAATAATAATAATAATAATAATAATAATAATAATAATAATAATAATAATAATAATAATAATAATAATAATAATAATAATAATAATAATAATAATAATAATAATAATAATAATAATAATAATAATAATAATAATAATAATAATAATAATAATAATAATAATAATAATAATAATAATAATAATAATAATAATAATAATAATAATAATAATAATAATAATAATAATAATAATAATAATAATAATAATAATAATAATAATAATAATAATAATAATAATAATAATAATAATAATAATAATAATAATAATAATAATAATAATAATAAACTGATATTTTATATAAATTATATGTTTTAACAAGATATACATTTGTTGTGTAGTAATATTTTGTCTATCTCTTACAGTTTATCAGTTATACAAAAGTCATTCAAAATAAAGAGAACTTCTGAGAACATTCACAGAAAATTCAAGATATACATTTGTTGTGTAGTAATATTTTGTCTATCTCTTACAGTTTATCAGTTATACAAAAGTCATTGAGAATAAAGAGAACTTCGGAGTACATTCACAGAAAATTCAGGATATACCGACTTTCATTTTTTAATGGAAATATCTTAAACAATTGTTATTTTAATCGAAGTTATTAGAGGGTATTTTTGAGAAAATATATTTTTAAAGATATTGCATGTAAAGGTTGGTGGGTGTTTACGTCGCATCCTTGGAAGATACTGGTATTTAATTGAGTTTTCATTTTTGAGTTGTCCTATTGTGCGACGCGAGGGGCCCATTACGTCCATTAACCTGTGGGAACTGCAACATTGCTGCCAACTTTCTCACAATTAAAAATTAAAACCATTGAGTGCAATAAATAAAAGTGATAATATTCGATTTCGTTATTGAGCGGCATTACTTGTTAGCAAGGCGAAGCTGTCCCTAAACAGTTTGATGTGTTCTTTAAACCAAGGAATGAATGAATGATTCTGGTTTAGGGCGCTCAACAGCGCGGTCATCAGCGCCCCTAAACCAAGGAATACAGTAATTATGGGATCACGTAAAACGTACATTTTTGTTCTTAATATTGTTAAAAATTCAATATGTTTTTAAACAATGCATTTATCTAATAAAATAAATATTCAAATGACAATTAAGGCTGATATGTTGTGTAAAAGCTGTTATCAATTTTATTTGAGAAAGAAATTTTAGTAGTCGAATTGAAGCAGATATTATAGGAATGAAACAAAAGAATGCTGTTACTGTATGACGCACAGAGCTTGCTTCGCATACTGTGCTGATGCACTCACAATCCATTTCTGGTTTCCCGTTTTGCTATACACTCGGGAAGAAGCACTCTGACATTTACACGTCGCTCAAACAGCAAATACAGTTTTGAAAACTTCGACCATCAAGGTAGAACACAGAAATGTTCAAGAAAATACGTCCACTCCAAGTTACGCCTTATAAGGAACATTTTTATAAATGTTTGCTTTTCTCAAAAGTTTTAATTAAATATCACAAGTTTAAAATATTTTCATGGAAATGATATGTATATGTTAAATTTTCTGGCATATGTATAATTGTGATAAACTGTAACTTGTAAAAAACCTGATATTCATTTTGTTGTTATAAAAACAACGTATACAAAAATGTTACACAGGGCGGTTAATATGAAATAGTCGGGTATTATGGAACAGATGGTTTAAAACATTAAAGGATTTATTAGATTTCACAAAACATGCAACTGATTGATTTAAAATAGAAAAATCAAATAAAAATAAATACTAAATTGCATAGACCGGAGGCCAAATCTGGAGTAACAGATCAAATAGGTTTTCTTCGCATTTAAAAGAATTTAAATTACGATAAAAATTACTTTGGATATAAAAGGGGTTATAGTTCTGTTTATATAACTACTAACAATTGTTTAGCCGCTAATATTATATTCAAAACTCATATTTAACTTTATTTCTATTCAGTATATTTTGTACGATTATAATTTCACGTCAGAAGTTAAGAAATACATGGTATTCCATAATATCCGACGTGGCGTCTTTGACAATAAAACTTTAAAGTAATGGACAAAACACTGTCAGCTAAAAAAGACCACAACACAAATAACAATTCTTTTAGTACACCTTACACTTAACAACAATGTTCAAGTAACATGCGTACTGGTCGGTTAAAATGCTAGAAGATTTGTCTGCAAAAATTTTTGAATATCACAAAATACATTTTATTCTGTAGCGAGATATGTCAACAAACTATCAACTGTCACTGCAGTGCATGATGGGAGTCTTTCTTGACTACTCCATGGCAATTCCACGTGATAGCAGCAGCAAACAGAGCCCGATAATACCCTCCTCTCCTATATTTATTGCAGTTTTACGATACTAATACGTTTTTCAAAACAGAAGACGCTATTCCTTCGTTTGCATCTCTTGGACGTCAAATCTATCACATAATGACGAGCTGTCTAAAACATTTGTGTATTTAGTACGCAACGTAGATACAAGAAGGAATGTATGTATGGACAAGAACGTACGCTACTCCTAAGTGGTACACTAAACTGAGACAACAGAAGCTCACTGCTGTTATGACCCACACACAAACTGTAACTAACATACAAAAATCGATGTTTTATTTCAAGAGTCAAGACAAAACATTGACAAATGAACTTCTAATGTTAACGTGGATGTGAGATCACGCTACTCGTAAGTGATACGCTACACTGAGACAACAGAAGCTCACTGCTGTTATGACCCACACATAAGCAGTAACAAACATAGAGAAATTAATGCTTTGTTTCAAGAGTCAAGACAAAACATTGACAAATGAACTTCTAATGTTAACGTGGATGTGAGATCTCGCTACTCGTAAGTGATACACTAAACTGAGACAACACAAGCTCACTGCTGTTATGACCCACACACAAGCAGTAACAAACATAGAGACATTGATGTTTTATTTCAAGAGTCAAGACAAAACATTGACAAATGAACTTCTAATGTTAAAGTGGATGTGAGATCACGCTACTCGTAAGTGATACGCTACACTGAGACAACAGAAGCTCACTGCTGTTATGACTCAAACACAAGTAGTAACAAACAGAGAAATTGATGTTTTATTTCAAAAGCCAAGACAAAACATTGCCAAATGAACTTCTAATGTTAAAGTGGATGTGAGATCACGCTACTCGTAAGTGATACACTAAACTGAGACAACAGAAGCTCAATACTGTTATGACACACACCCACACAAACACAACCAGTAACAAACATAGAGAAATCTATGTTTTATTTCAAGAGTCAAGACAAAACATTAAAAAAATGAACTTCTAATGTTAACGTGGATGTGAGATCTCGCTACTCGTAAGTGATACACTAAACTGAGACAGCAGAAGCTCACTGCTGTAATGACCCACACACAAGCGGTAACAAACATAGAGAAATTGATGTTTTATATCAAGAATCAAGACAAAACATTGACAAATGAACTTGTAATGTTAAAGCGGATGTGAGATCACGCTACTTGTAAGTGATGCACTTAACTGAGACAACAGAAGCTCACTGCTGTAATGACCCACACACAAGCAGTAACCAACATAGAGAAATTGATGTTTTATTTCAAGAATCAAGACAAAACATTGCAAAATGAACTTCTAATGTTAAAGCGGATGTGAGATCACGCTACTCGTAAGTGATACACTAAACTGAGACAACAGAAGCTCACTGCTGTTATGACCCACACACAAACAGTAACAAACATACAGAAATCTATGTTTTATTTCAAGAGTCAAGACAAATCATTGACAAATGAACTTCTAATGTTAAAGTGGATGTGAGATCACGCTATTCGTAAGTGATACACTAAACTGAGACAGCAGAAGCTCACTGCTGTAATGACCCACACACAAGCAGTAACAAACATAGAGACATTGATGTTTTATTTCAAGAGTCAAGACAAAACATTGACAAATGAACTTCTAATGTTAAAGCGGATGTGAGATCACGCTACTTGTAAGTGATGCACTTAACTGAGACAACAGAAGCTCACTGCTGTAATGACCCACACACAAGCAGTAACCAACATAGAGAAATTGATGTTTTATTTCAAGAATCAAGACAAAACATTGCAAAATGAACTTCTAATGTTAAAGCGGATGTGAGATCACGCTACTCGTAAGTGATACACTAAACTGAGACAACAGAAGCTCACTGCTGTTATGACCCACACACAAACAGTAACAAACATACAGAAATCTATGTTTTATTTCAAGAGTCAAGACAAATCATTGACAAATGAACTTCTAATGTTAAAGTGGATGTGAGATCACGCTATTCGTAAGTGATACACTAAACTGAGACAGCAGAAGCTCACTGCTGTAATGACCCACACACAAGCAGTAACCAACATAGAGAAATTGATGTTTTATTTCAAGAATCAAGACAAAACATTGCCAAATGAACTTCTAATGTTAAAGCGGATGTGAGATCACGCTACTCGTAAGTGATACACTAAACTGAGACAACAGAAGCTCACTGCTGTTATAACCCACACACAAACAGTAACAAACATACAGAAATCTATGTTTTATTTCAAGAGTCAAGACAAAACATTGACAAATGAACTTCTAATGTTAACCTGGGTGTGTGAGATCTCGCTACTCGTAAGTCATACACTAAACTGAGACAACACAAGCTCACTGCTGTTATGACCCACACACAAGCAGTAACAAACATAGAGACATTGATGTTTTATTTCAAGAGTCAAGACAAAACATTGACAAATGAACTTCTAATGTTAAAGTGGATGTGAGATCACGCTACTCGTAAGTGATACGCTACACTGAGACAACAGAAGCTCACTGCTGTTATGACTCAAACACAAGTAGTAACAAACAGAGAAATTGATGTTTTATTTCAAAAGGCAAGACAAAACATTGCCAAATGAACTTCTAATGTTAAAGTGGATGTGAGATCACGCTACTCGTAAGTGATACACTAAACTGAGACAACAGAAGCTCACTGCTGTTATGACACGCACCCACACAAACACAACCAGTAACAAACATAGAGAAATTGATGTTTTATATCAAGAGTCAAGACATAACATTGACAAATGAACGTGTAATGTTAAAGCGGATGTGAGATCACGCTACTCGTAAGTGATACACTAAACTGAGACAACAGAAGCTCACTGCTGTTATGACCCACACACAAACAGTAACAAACATACAGTAATCTATGTTTTATTTCAGGAGTCAAGACAAAACATTAAAAAAATGAACTTCTAATGTTAACGTGGATGTGAGATCTCGCTACTCGTAAGTGATACACTAAACTGAGACAACACAAGCTCACTGCTGTTATGACCCACACACAAGCAGTAACAAACATAGAGAAATTGATGCTTTATATCAAGAGTCAAGACAAAACATTGACAAATGAACTTTAATGTTAAAGTGGATGTGAGATCACGCTACTCGTAAGTGATACGCTACACGGAGACAACAGAAGATTACTGCTGTTATGACTCAAACACAAGTAGTAACAAACAGAGAAATTGATGTTTTATTTCAAAAGCCAAGACAAAACATTGCCAAAAGAACTTCTAATGTTAAAGTGGATGTGAGATCACGCTACTCGTAAGTGATACACTAAACTGAGACAACAGAAGCTCACTGCTGTTATGACACGCACCCACACAAACACAACCAGTAACAAACATAGAGAAATTGATGTTTTATATCAAGAGTCAAGACAAAACATTGACAAATGAACTTGTAATGTTAAAGCGGATGTGAGATCACGCTACTCGTAAGTGATACACTAAACTGAGACAACAGAAGCTCACTGCTGTAATGACCCACACACAAGCAGTAACAAACATAGAGAAATTGATGTTTCATTTCCAGAGTCAAAACAAGAAATTTACAAATGTACTTCTAATGTTAAAGCGGATGTGAGATCACGCTACTCGTAAGCGATACACTAAACTGAGAAAACAGAACCTCACTGCTGTTATGACCCACACACAAGCGGTAACAAACATAGGGAAATTTATGTTTTATTTCAAGAGTCAAGACAAAACATTGCCAAATGAACTTCTAATGTTAAAGCGGATGTGAAATCACGCTACTCGTAAGTGATACACTAAACTGAGACAACAGAACCTCACTGCTGTTATGACCCACACACAAGCAGAAACAAACATAGGGAAATTTATGTTTTATTTCAAGAGTCAAGACAAAACATTGCCAAATGAACTTCTAATGTTAAAGCGGATGTGAAATCACGCTATTCGTAAGTGATACACTAAACTGAGACAACAGAACCTCACTGCTGTTATGACCCACACACAAGCAGAAACAAACATAGGGAAATTTATGTTTTATTTCAAGAGTCAAGACAAAACATTGACAAATGAACTTCTAATGTTAAAGCGGATGTGAGATCACGCTACTCGTAAGTGATACACTAAACTGAGACAACAGAACCTCACTGCTGTTATGACCCACACACCAGCGGTAACAAACATAGGGAAATTTATGTTTTATTTCAAGAGTCAAGACAAAACATTGCCAAATGAACTTCTAATGTTAAAGTGGATGTGAGATCACGCTACTCGTAAGCGATACACTTAACTGAGAAAACAGAACCTCACTGCTGTTATGACCCACACACAAGCGGTAACAAACATAGGGAAATTTATGTTTTATTTCAAGAGTCAAGACAAAACATTGCCAAATGAACTTCTAATGTTAAAGCGGATGTGAAATCACGCTACTCGTAAGTGATACACTAAACTGAGACAACAGAACCTCACTGCTGTTATGACCCATACACAAGCAGAAACAAACATAGGGAAATTTATGTTTTATTTCAAGAGTCAAGACAAAACATTGCCAAATGAACTTCTAATGTTAAAGCGGATGTGAGATCATGCTACTCGTAAGTGATACACTAAACTGAGACAACAGAAGCTCACTGCTGTTATGACACACACACACACACACACACACACACACACACACACACACACACACACACACACACACACACACACACACACACACACACTTACACACAAGCAGTAACAAACATAGAGAAATTGATGTTTCATTTCAAGAGTCAAGCCAAAACATTGACAAATGAACTTCTAATGTTAAAGCGGATGTGAGAGCACGCTACTTGTAACTGATACACTAAACTGAGACAACAGAAGCTCACTGCTGTTATGACCCACACACAAGCAGTAACAAACATAGAGAAATTGATGTTTTATTTCGAGAGTCAAGCCAAAACATTGACAAATGAACTTCTAATGTTAAAGCGGATGTGACATCACGCTACTTGTAAGTGGTACACTAAACTGAGACAACAGAAGCTCACTGCTGTTATGACCCTCACACAAGCAGTAACAAACATAGTGTCGGCAGGTCATTGTTGATTGGAGGCAACGCGGGTAACAAGATCGAAGAGACGGCAGAGCAGTGTGAAGATGGAGGGTTGCCAAGATGGTGGGCGGGAACTTACGGATTTGGCAAGAGTTCGCTTTTGTTCTAGTCGGTCTCGATTGTTTCAGAAATTTCTGGTGTGTTAGAAATCGATAAAAAGGCAGCCCGCCTGAAAAGAGACAGTCAGTCGGTAATTGAACGCGTGCGGGTAACCAGCTGTGTTGGTTGACCTGTATGTTACATTATGTATGTGTAGGAAGCTTATTTCTACGGAAATAAAATGCATTTTTTTTTGTGTTTGTAACCTGGACCTTTTATTTCACGAACCCAGAAAGTCACAATAGAGAAATTGATGCTTCATTTCAAGAGTCAAAAAAAAAAAAAAAAAAAAAAAAAAAAAAAAAAAATTGACAAATGAACTTCCAATGTTAAAGCGGATGTGAGATCACGCTACTCGTGATACACTAAACTGAGACAACAGAAGCTCACTGCCGTTATGACCCACACACAAGTAGTAACAAACATAGAGAACTTGTTGTTTTATTTCAAGTGTTAAGACAAAACATTGACAAATGAACTTCTAATGTTAACCTGGATGTGTGAGATCTCGCTACTCGTAAGTGATACACTAAACTGAGACAACAGAAGCTCACTGCTGTTATGACCCACACACAAGCAGTTACAAACATAGAGAAATTGATGTTTTATTTCGAGAGTCAAGTCGAAATATTGACAAATGAACTTCTAATGTTAAAGCGGATGTGAGATGATGCTACTCGTAAGTGGTACACTAAACTGAGACAACAGAAGCTCACTGCTGTAATGACCCACACAGAAGCAGTAACATACATAGAGAAATTGATGTTTTATTTCAAGAGTCAAGCCAAAACATTGACAAGTGAACTTCTAATGTTAAAGCGGATGTGACATCATGCTACTCGTAAGTGATACACTAAACTGACACAATAGAAGCTCACTGCTGTAATGACCCACGCAGAAGCAGTAACATACATAGAGAAATTGATGCTTTATTTCAAGAGTCAAGACAAAACATTGCCAAATGAACTTCTAATGTTAATGCGGATGTGAGATCACGCTATTCGTAAGTGATACGCTAAACTGAGACAGCAGAAGCTCACTGCTGTTATGACCTACACACAAGCAAACAAACATAGAGAAACTGATGTTTTATTTCAAGAGTCAAGCCAAATCATTGACAAATGAACTTCTAATGTTAAAGCGGATGTGAGATCACACTGCTCGTAAGTGATGCATTAAACTGGGACAACAGAAGCTCACTGCCTTTTTACTACCGACTAGTTTGTAGTACAGTACAAATACATAGGTATTACAGTACATACAGTTTATATGTTTTTAGGTGAAAGTTTGCCGAGAGTAATTTATAAACTCCTTTAAAATATTTCGGTAATGTATGAGTTTTTTTTTATCATTTTTCCGTCATTCTCTGGATAACCCGGGTTTCTATTCTCGCATCGGCTCTAGTCCCAGTTTATCCGAGTAAACGAGGTTCTAGTGTACTACTTGGCCTAATGTTCATGTTGGATTCTGCTGTTATTTATTCTATTATTTACTTTTGAGTATCAATAAGCGTGCTGGCCTTTTTCTTCTTCAGAAATCTTTAAAACCAGATTTTGAGGTGAAATCTCGATGTTACAGCAACATACGTCGTTATCGAGCCTCATTTTATTTGAGGAGGTGTTTTGAATGCAGTCGACACTCAAGGCCGCTGACAAAAGACAGTCTACACTTGTTCATTAGCAATGAAAAGAAGTAACCGCGTGCCTCTTTCGCTGTCTACAGACCACCTCACGTCAATGTCTGTCAACGAGACCAAATCTCCAGCATCTTCCAAAATACCTCACTTATATGTTGGTTAAAATATCACATATTTAAGATATTTGCATGACAAATAACATGTACAATGTACTCAGAAGTTCTCTTTATTCTCAATGACTTTTGTATAACTGATAAACTGTAAGAGATAGACAAAATATTACTACATAACAAATGTATATCTTGAATTTTCTGTGAATGTACTCAGAAGTTCTCTTTATTCTGAATGACTTTTGTATAACTGATAAAATATAAGAGATAGACAAAATATTACCACATAACAAATGTATATCTTGAATTTTCTGTGAATGTACTCAGAAGTTCTCTTTATTCTGAATGACTTTTGTATAACTGATAAAATGTAAGAGATAGACAAAATATTACTACATAACAAATGTACATGGCGGGTGAACAAAATCCTAAACAAAAGTCCTGAGACAAATTTCTCATCGATGGAGAGGGAATTGTTAATTGAATTGGTGACGAAGTATAAGGATATCGTGGAAAATAAGAGGACGGATAAAGGGAAAGATGTCACGTGGGAAAATATTGGAAGGGAATTTAATTCAAATGCATGTGTCACTACTACAAGCACCAAACAACTTCGTCAGTATTATGTAATTTAAAAACGAGTTGCGAAGGACAAGTGACTAACGTTTCAAAACGGGAGATGGACAGCGTATTATCCACATAATTCAGTGAATTACAAAATCGCGAAGTCATTAATACTTGAAGCAAATGGAGATCGGCATATTCCTTTCTATGCATGTTCTAACCTCTCTTGTACTTCTGCAGCAACTTTCATGGCAAGTTGTTTCGAGTCTATACCTCTATAGAAACTCTTCTTCTGATACCTACTCAAAATCATTTCTCCTCACAGGCCGTACTCAATTACTAATGCCATTTAGACGGTCTTAAATACAGCAAATCGACATCAAAAGCAGTGTTCATGTCCGCCGTCTTGACTATTTACAATTGTTAAGGACTCAACAACAGAAATTTGGCTTGTTAATTTAACAAGAGATTTAACACCAATGTTAAGCTAACACATGTTGGTGAAGTGCAATTTTTGTTATAACTATTACTAAATTCCTGTTAAGTCTTAACATCTGTTGGTGAAATCGCGAATTAAAGGATTAACCAGTATTTGAATGACAACACTGAAGAGGATTGGAAAAACGTGTGCATCAAAATTAAGTTCATAGAATAAGAATACTGGTATCGAGATGCTTTGAGGAAAGAAGAAATAGAAAGAACAGTAAACAACGTAGGTTTGGATAGTAGTGATGAAGAGGAAGCAAATACCTTAGTCTAGGAATTCCACAGATGACAATGGCAGTTCTACAGACGTAACAGATGATGTACATCCGTTAGATGACTTCGCTACAGATGGAAGCTGCAAGTGAAACGAATGTGCAGGACTCGATATCTTCACATCACAATTAAACAAATATCGCTCCTTCCCTCTGATAGCCAGCCGTGTACTAGCGCTTCCACTGTCAATTATCCCGGACAATAACTAAAATACGATAATGTTCATGTTGAAGTAGATAGAGCAATAAGAGTCAACAACACATAACGTTACAATATAAAACAAGTTGCTAAATGCTAGTCTTTGCAAGTCGATAAGCAGGTAAGTAGGGGGCCTCGAAACATGCAGTAGTAGTACGTACTACGTGTTGGTGGTGATGATATTAATAGAAGCAGCCAGCCCTTCGGAGCAACCTGCCTGACCTGCTGCATTTGATTTTTCCCTCTTTTGTCCGCGAGCCAATAGCAGGTTAAATTAATCCAGAAACAAAAGAGGGTGTGACATTTGCACTGAGCGAGTGAGCGAGCGCTGCTGTAGATAAGGTCATTATCGCACATACGCACTCATTAACTGCCCTTCCACCCGCCGCATCTTATTAACGTCCTGGCCGAATTTAATGAGCAGCTTAAACTTCTCCTTCATTCTAAAACTTGCCTCATTACTTCATTCATGTAAGTGCTTATTCCTCCAAACATTTCCACAAATTACACCACACCACAAGCAGATAATACCTGCTTTTAGTCCATTTCCACACGAAGAGACTCGTGAATGATTAAATTTGTAAAAGGAACAACTTGTACACCTAGGATCCAGGCTGAAACAACTGAAACTACTTGCACCCAATACAAACATTACGGAATTTCGAAATATACATAAAAAATTTGGAAAATATTTTCCAATGCAAGAGAATATAATGTTTTTCTTTAGAATCAGTGGTTTAATGATTGAGCTAGGAATCGAGCATAATCTAAATGACTGGCAATTATTTCTAGATATATCAGAGTTCAGCTTAAAGTCTCTGTACTTTACAACTGTAAGGAACTTCATCCTGTTCCAATTTTACATTCTGCAGGCCTTAAGGAAGTACGTGTTCTAAAATATGAGGTTCATTGTTGAATAATATGTGGTGACCCTAGAGTAATTTGTTTGCCGCCTGCATTAAAAGGGGATTTTCAAACTATTGTTGTTTTTTGTGTTTGTGAGACAACCGTGATATGCAAAAACATTATATGGTACAACAATAAGGCAAGTAGTAGGAGTATGTCACACTGGTTCAGACTGTTCCCTCTCCCTTACATATTACACTTGCACTGATAAGGAATTTTGTTAAGATAATCAACAAGGACAGCTGGTTCAGTCTGTTCTCTCTCCCTTACATATTACACTTGCACTGATAAGGAATTTTGTTAAGATAATCAACAAGGATAACTGGTTCAGTCTGTTCTCTCTCCCTTACATATTACACTTGCACTGATAAGGAGTTTTGTTAAGACACTCAACAAGGATAACTGGTTCAGTCTGTTCTCTCTCCCTTACATATTACACTTGCACTGATAAGGAATTTTGTTAAGACACTCAACAAGGATAACTAGTTCAGTCTGTTCTCTCTCCCTTACATATTACACTTGCACTGATAAGGAATTTTGTTAAGATAATCAACAAGGATAACTGGTTCAGTCTGTTCTCTCTCCCTTACATATTACACTTGCACTAATAAGGAATTTTGTTAAGACACTCAACAAGGATAACTGGTTCAGTCTGTTCTCTCTCCCTTACATATTACACTTGCACTGATAAGGAGTTTTGTTAAGATAATCAACAAGGATAACTGGTTCAGTCTGTTCTCTCTCCCTTACATATTACACTTGCACTGATAAGGAGTTTTGTTAAGATAATCAACAAGGATAACTGGTTCAGTCTGTTCTCTCTCCCTTACATATTACACTTGCACTGATAAGGAATTTTGTTAAGACACTCAACAAGGATAACTAGTTCAGTCTGTTCTCTCTCCCTTACATATTACACTTGCACTGATAAGGAATTTTGTTAAGATAATCAACAAGGATAACTGGTTCAGTCTGTTCTCTCTCCCTTACATATTACACTTGCACTAATAAGGAATTTTGTTAAGACACTCAACAAGGATAACTGGTTCAGTCTGTTCTCTCTCCCTTACATATTACACTTGCACTGATAAGGAATTTTGTTAAGATAATCAACAAGGATAACTGGTTCAGTCTGTTCTCTCTCCCTTACATATTACACTTGCACTGATAAGGAATTTTGTTAAGACACTCAACAAGGATAACTGGTTCAGTCTGTTCTCTCTCCCTTACATATTACACTTGCACTGATAAGGAATTCTGTTAAGATAATCAACAAGGATAGCTGGTTCAGTCTGTTCTCTCTCCCTTACATATTACACTTGCACTGATAAGGAATTTTGTTAAGATAATCAACAAGGAGAGCTGGTTCAGTCTGTTCTCTGTCCCTTACATATTACACTTGCACTGATAAGGAATTTTGTTAAGACACTCAACAAGGACAGCTGGTTCAGTCTGTTCTCTCTCCCTTACTTATTACACTTGCACTGCTAAGGAATTCTGTTAAGATAATCAACAAGGATAGCTGGTTCAGTCTGTTCTCTCTCCCTTACATATTACACTTGCACTGATAAGGAATTTTGTTAAGATAATCAACAAGGACAGCTGGTTCAGTCTGTTCTCTGTCCCTTACATATTACACTTGCACTGATAAGGAATTTTGTTAAGATAATCAACAAGGATAACTGGTTCAGTCTGTTCTCTCTCCCTTACATATTACACTTGCACTGATAAGGAATTTTGTTAAGACACTCAACAAGGATAACTGGTTCAGTCTGTTCTCTCTCCCTTACATATTACACTTGCACTGATAAGGAATTTTGTTAAGATAATCAACAAGGACAGCTGGTTCAGTCTGTTCTCTCTCCCTTACATATTACACTTGCACTGATAAGGAATTCTGTTAAGATAATCAACAAGGATAACTGGTTCAGTCTGTCCTCTCTCCCTTACATATTACACTTGCACTGATAAGGAATTCTGTTAAGATAATCAACAAGGATAACTGGTTCAGTCTGTTCTCTCTCCCTTACATATTACACTTGCACTGATAAGGAATTTTGTTAAGATAATCAACAAGGACAGCTGGTTCAGTCTGTTCTCTGTCCCTTACATATTACACTTGCACTGATAAGGAATTTTGTTAAGATAATCAACAAGGACAGCTGGTTCAGTCTGTTCTCTGTCCCTTACATATTACACTTGCACTGATAAGGAATTTTGTTAAGATAATCAACAAGGACAGCTGGTTCAGTCTGTTCCCTCTCCCTTACATATTACACTTGCACTGATAAGGAATTTTGTTAAGACGCTCAACAAGGACAGCTGGTTCAGTCTGTTCTCTCTCCCTTACATATTACACTTGCACTGATAAGGAATTCTGTTAAGATAATCAACAAGGATAGCTGGTTCAGTCTGTTCTCTCTCCCTTACATATTACACTTGCACTGATAAGGAATTTTGTTAAGATAATCAACAAGGACAGCTGGTTCAGTCTGTTCTCTGTCCCTTACATATTACAATTGCACTGATAAGGAATTTTGTTAAGATAATCAACAAGGATAACTGGTTCAGTCTGTTCTCTCTCCCTTACATATTACACTTGCACTGATAAGGAATTTTGTTAAGATAATCAACAAGGATAACTGGTTCAGTCTGTTCTCTCTCCCTTACATATTACACTTGCACTGATAAGGAATTTTGTTAGGATAATCAACAAGGATAACTGGTTCAGTCTGTTCTCTCTCCCTTACATATTACACTTGCACTGATAAGGAATTTTGTTAAGATACTCAACAAGGATAACTGGTTCAGTCTGTTCTCTCTCCCTTACATATTACACTTGCACTGATAAGGAATTTTGTTAAGATAATCAACAAGGATAACTGGTTCAGTCTGTTCTCTGTCCCTTACATATTACACTTGCACTGATAAGGAATTTTGTTAAGATAATCAACAAGGACAGCTGGTTCAGTCTGTTCTCTCTCCCTTACATATTACACTTGCACTGATAAGGAATTTTGTTAAGACACTCAACAAGGATAACTGGTTCAGTCTGTTCTCTGTCCCTTACATATTACACTTGCACTGATACGGAATTTTGTTAAGATAATCAACAAGGACAGCTGGTTCAGTCTGTTCTCTCTCCCTTACATATTACACTTGCACTGATAAGGAATTTTGTTAAGATAATCAACAAGGACAGCTGGTTCAGTCTGTTCTCTGTCCCTTACATATTACACTTGCACTGATAAGGAATTTTGTTAAGATAATCAACAAGGATAACTGGTTCAGTCTGTTCTCTCTCCCTTACATATTACACTTGCACTGATAAGGAATTTTGTTAAGATAATCAACAAGGATAACTGGTTCAGTCTGTTCTCTCTCCCTTACATATTACACTTGCACTGATAAGGAATTTTGTTAGGATAATCAACAAGGATAACTGGTTCAGTCTGTTCTCTCTCCCTTACATATTACACTTGCACTGATAAGGAATTTTGTTAAGATAATCAACAAGGATAACTGGTTCAGTCTGTTCTCTCTCCCTTACATATTACACTTGCACTGATAAGGAATTTTGTTAAGATAATCAACAAGGATAACTGGTTCAGTCTGTTCTCTGTCCCTTACATATTACACTTGCACTGATAAGGAATTTTGTTAAGATAATCAACAAGGACAGCTGGTTCAGTCTGTTCTCTCTCCCTTACATATTACACTTGCACTGATAAGGAATTCTGTTAAGATAATCAACAAGGATAACTGGTTCAGTCTGTTCTCTCTCCCTTACATATTACACTTGCACTGATAAGGAATTTTGTTAAGACACTCAACAAGGATAACTGGTTCAGTCTGTTCTCTCTCCCTTACATATTACACTTGCAATGATAAGGAATTCTGTTAAGATAATCAACAAGGATAACTGGTTCAGTCTGTTCTCTGTCCCTTACATATTACACTTGCACTGATAAGGAATTCTGTTAAGATAATCAACAAGGATAACTGGTTCAGTCTGTTCTCTCTCCCTTACATATTACACTTGCACTGATAAGGAATTCTGTTAAGATAATCAACAAGGATAACTGGTTCAGTCTGTTCTCTGTCCTTTACATATTACACTTGCACTGATAAGGAATTTTGTTAAGATAATCAACAAGGATAACTGGTTCAGTCTGTTCTCTCTCCCTTACATATTACACTTGCACTGATAAGGAATTTTGTTAAGATAATCAACAAGGATAACTGGTTCAGTCTGTTCTCTCTCCCTTACATATTACACTTGCACTGATAAGGAATTCTGTTAAGATAATCAACAAGGATAACTGGTTCAGTCTGTTCTCTGTCCCTTACATATTACACATGCACTGATAAGGAATTTTGTTAAGATAATCAACAAGGATAACTGGTTCAGTCTGTTCTCTCTCCCTTACATATTACACTTGCACTGATAAGGAATTTTGTTAAGATAATCAACAAGGACAGCTGGTTCAGTCTGTTCTCTGTCCCTTACATATTACACTTACACTGATAAGGAATTTTGTTAAGATAATCAACAAGGATAACTGGTTCAGTCTGTTCTCTCTCCCTTACATATTACACTTGCACTGATAAGGAATTTTGTTAAGACACTCAACAAGGATAACTGGTTCAGTCTGTTCTCTCTCCTTTACATATTACACTTGCACTGATAAGGAATTCTGTTAAGATAATCAACAAGGACAGCTGGTTCAGTCTGTTCTCTGTCCCTTACATATTACACTTGCACTGATAAGGAATTTTGTTAAGACACTCAACCAGGATAACTGGTTCAGTCTGTTCTCTCTCCCTTACATATTACACTTGCACTGATAAGGAATTTTGTTAAGATAATCAACAAGGATAACTGGTTCAGTCTGTTCTCTCTCCCTTACATATTACACTTGCACTGATAAGGAATTTTGTTAAGACACTCAACAAGGATAACTGGTTCAGTCTGTTCTCTCTCCCTTACATATTACACTTGCACTGATAAGGTATTCTGTTAAGATAATCAACAAGGATAACTGGTTCAGTCTGTTCTCTCTCCCTTACATATTTCACTTGCACTGATAAGGAATTTTGTTAAGACACTCAACAAGGACAGCTGGTTCAGTCTGTTCTCTCTCCCTTACATATTTCACTTGCACTGATAAGGAATTTTGTTAAGATAATCAACAAGGACAGCTGGTTCAGTCTGTTCTCTCTCCCTTACATATTACACTTGCACTGATAAGGAATTTTGTTAAGACACTCAACAAGGATAACTGGTTCAGTCTGTTCTCTCTCCCTTACATATTACACTTGCACTGATAAGGAATTTTGTTAAGATAATCAACAAGGATAACTGGTTCAGTCTGTTCTCTCTCCCTTACATATTACACTTGCACTGATAAGGAATTTTGTTAAGACACTCAACAAGGATAACTGGTTCAGTCTGTTCTCTCTCCCTTACATATTACACTTGCACTGATAAGGAATTTTGTTAAGACACTCAACAAGGATAACTGGTTCAGTCTGATCTCTCTCCCTTACATATTACACTTGCACTGATAAGGAATTTTGTTAAGACACTCAACAAGGATAACTGGTTCAGTCTGTTCTCTCTCCCTTACATATTACACTTGCACTGATAAGGAATTTTGTTAAGACACTCAACAAGGACAGCTGGTTCAGTCTGTTCTCTCTCCCTTACATATTACACTTGCACTGATAAGGAATTTTGTTAAGACACTCAACAAGGATAACTAGTTCAGTCTGTTCTCTCTCCCTTACATATTACACTTGCACTGATAAGGAATTTTGTTAAGACACTCAACAAGGATAACTGGTTCCGTCTGTTCTCTCTCCCTTACATATTACACTTGCACTGATAAGGAATTTTGTTAAGACACTCAACAAGGATAACTGGTTCAGTCTGTTCTCTCTCCCTTACATATTACACTTGCACTGATAAGGAATTTTGTTAAGACAATCAACAAGGATAACTGGTTCAGTCTGTTCTCTCTCCCCTACATATTACACTTGCACTGATAAGGAATTTTGTTAAGACAATCAACAAGTATAGCTGGTTCAGTCTGTTCTCTCTCCCTTACATATTACACTTGCACTGATAAGGAATTTTGTTAAGACACTCAACAAGGATAACTGGTTCAGTCTGTTCTCTCTCCCTTACATATTACACTTGCACTGATAAGGAGTTTTGTTAAGACACTCAACAAGGACAGCTGGTTCAGTCTGTTCTCTCTCCCTTACATATTACACTTGCACTGATAAGGAATTTTGTTAAGATAATCAACAAGGATAACTGGTTCAGTCTGTTCTCTCTCCCTTACATATTACACTTGCACTGATAAGGAGTTTTGTTAAGACACTCAACAAGGACAGCTGGTTCAGTCTGTTCTCTCTCCCTTACATATTACACTTGCACTGATAAGGAGTTTTGTTAAGACAATCAACAAGGATAACTGGTTCAGTCTGTTCTCTCTCCCTTACATATTACACTTGCACTGATAAGGAATTTTGTTAAGACACTCAACAAGGATAACTGGTTCAGTCTGTTCTCTCTCCCTTACATATTACACTTGCACTGATAAGGAGTTTTGTTAAGACACTCAACAAGGACAGCTGGTTCAGTCTGTTCTCTCTCCCTTACATATTACACTTGCACTGATAAGGAATTTTGTTAAGATAATCAACAAGGATAACTGGTTCAGTCTGTTCTCTCTCCCTTACATATTACACTTGCACTGATAAGGAGTTTTGTTAAGACACTCAACAAGGACAGCTGGTTCAGTCTGTTCTCTCTCCCTTACATATTACACTTGCACTGATAAGGTATTTTGTTAAGATAATCAACAAGGATAACTGGTTCAGTCTGTTCTCTCTCCCTTACATATTACACTTGCACTGATAAGGAATTTTGTTAAGATAATCAACAAGGATAACTGGTTCAGTCTGTTCTCTCTCCCTTACATATTACACTTGCACTGATAAGGTATTTTGTTAAGATAATCAACAAGGATAACTGGTTCAGTCTGTTCTCTCTCCCTTACATATTACACTTGCACTGATAAGGAATTTTGTTAAGACACTCAACAAGGATAGCTGGTTCAGTCTGTTCTCTCTCCCTTACATATTACACTTGCACTGATAAGGAATTCTGTTAAGACAATCAACAAGGATAACTGGTTCAGTCTGTTCTCTCTCCCTTACATATTACACTTGCACTGATAAGGAATTTTGTTAAGACACTCAACAAGGATAACTGGTTCAGTCTGTTCTCTCTCCCTTACATATTACACTTGCACTGATAAGGAATTTTGTTAAGACACTCAACAAGGATAACTGGTTCAGTCTGTTCTCTGTCCTTTACATATTACACTTGCACTGATAAGGAATTTTGTTAAGACAATCAACAAGGACAGCTGGTTCAGTCTGTTCTCTCTCCCTTACATATTACACTTGCACTGATAAGGAATTTTGTTAAGACACTCAACAAGGATAACTGGTTCAGTCTGTTCTCTGTCCTTTACATATTACACTTGCACTGATAAGGAATTTTGTTAAGATAATCAACAAGGACAGCTGGTTCAGTCTGTTCTCTCTCCCTTACATATTACACTTGCACTGATAAGGAATTTTGTTAGGATATTCAACAAGGATAACTGGTTCAGTCTGTTCTCTCTCCCTTACATATTACACTTGCACTGATAAGGAATTTTGTTAAGATAATCAACAAGGATAACTGATTCAGTCTGTTCTCTCTCCCTTACATATTACACTTGCACTGATAAGGAATTTTGTTAAGACACTCAACAAGGATAACTGGTTCAGTCTGTTCTCTGTCCTTTACATATTACACTTGCACTGATAAAGTATTTTGTTAAGACACTCCACAGGGATAACTGGTTCAGTCTGTTCTCTCTCCCTTACATATTACACTTGCACTGATAAAGTATTTTGTTAAGACACTCCACAGGGATTACTGGTTCAGTCTGTTCTCTCTCCCTTACATATTACACTTGCACTAATAAGGAATTTTGTTAAGACACTCAACAAGGATAACTGGTTCAGTCTGTTCTCTGTCCTTTACATATTACACTTGCACTGATAAAGTATTTTGTTAAGACACTCCACAGGGATAACTGGTTCAGTCTGTTCTCTCTCCCTTACATATTACACTTGCACTGATAAAGTATTTTGTTAAGACACTCCACAGGGATAACTGGTTCAGTCTGTTCTCTCTCCCTTACATATTACACTTGCAGTGATAAAGTATTTTGTTAAGACACTCCACAGGCTGAACGTAGAGTGGATATCTGTCATTAGCTTATCCGTAACCCAATGGATGATAGTTTTGTCAGGAGAATTGACACTTGTGATGAAAAAATGGGTATATTACCGAAACTCTGATGTCTCGAAACAGTTGCTTTATTCCCGTCAATCTGCCAAAGTCATCGTTAAGAAAATCAGTTTGGATTTAAGTTAATGTTTTGCGTCTGGTAGAATTTTGAAGGTGTGGTTCACTGGGTATCTTTATTCTCAACAACTGGAACGAGCTAATGAATTTTTTGATGGAAATACCCAGCATTATTTAACCGAAATAAAATTCTAATACAACAGGACAATGCAACACTCCATACTACACGAACAACCATGGAAAATATTCAGGATTTGGGCGGAATCGAAAGACTACCACACCCAGCATAGAGCCTTGATCTCCCACTATCAGATTATCATGCTTTTTTTTTTTTTGGTCCATGACAGATTATCTTAGCGGAGGAGACATTGAAGCAGTGCAAGTGGGTGTCACCGACTTCTTCACCAGGGACTGGTAACATCTCGCTGAACGATAAATCAAGACCATAGATTCTAATGTCTATACTTTGAAAATTAGTTAATTGCTTGTCAGAATACATTTCAAATTATAGTTTTTTTAAAAAAAACAGCATGGCATTAGATAGTAACTATATTTACATTTTCTCTTTGTATGAGAGAGAGAGAGATAAAATGAATAACGAATATATATTTGGGAAAAGTAAATATTTATACATTCAAACAAATAGCAAGGAATGTGTAATATTTGGTCTATATCTTGCAATTTATCAGTTATACAAAAAATATTCAGAATAAAGAGAACTTCTGAGGTCATTCACAGAAAATTCAATATATTTATTTCATTTCCCATCAAATATCTTATAGTTATGTTGTTTTAATTAAATTGATAGTCTTTTGACAAAGTCAATATAAAGTTTCGTTGGAAAGCATATTGTTGAGAGAGAGCCACAAATGTGCATATCGAATGTGTAGGGGGAGTTATAAGTAACCGTTATTATCGACAACAAGAACTGACTCGGTAATGGATTTCTTTGTTCAGGCGATGTTTGCCATTAGCAACAGAAATGGAACTCTCTTCAGGAAGAAATAGGAAACCTTAAACAAAAATACAACCTCTTTGTCTGCCTGCTTGCCTGCCTGCCTTCCTTACTAAACGTCATTAATGGACAAAACGTTTTGTACGCCTTCTTATTTACTACTCCCCCACATTCACACTACGTTCTCTTCAAGTAGAACGACGCGGGTGGTTCAAGAAGTAGCAATGTCGCTAAGGGACCTTTGGACACGTTTGGTGCTTATTCATACGTTAGTTTGGATTTTACACACATTTCAACAAGCTGTTCGATGTGTTTTTGCTAAATTGGAAAAGTGCAGTATCGTTCAGTACTTCGCTTTTTATTTTTAGATGGGAAAGCTTGCGAGGAGATAAAAGTGAGGTTGGATGTTGTTAATTTCAGAACACGCGCCAACCACAAGACAAGAAGGAATGGAACCACCTCCAAGCCGTAGTGAAGTTGGAACTTTCAGGCCACTTCAATGAAGAATGAGAGCGAAAATTGTGTACTCTCGACACCACTGATGTCTCTCTCTGGAGGATGTCTAAGGCATACCAACCTCAGACCCGTCACTTACTGACGGCCAACGAGTAGCTCAATCCTCCACAGAAAGGTCGAACTCCTAGCCGAACACCTGGCTGCTACGTTCAATCCAGCAGAAACTCCTGATAATGAACAGGTCGCCGAGATTGAAGGAGTGGCTCAACACTTTCTTCCTCTCCTTACAACACAGAAGAGGTGCTCCTCACCAATACGGCCGAGGTCAATGATTTAATTGCCTCAGTCCGACCCAACGCCGCTTTTAAGGCACTTCCGCAGCACTGGATAGTCTTGATGGTTCATCTTTTCAACAGCCTGCTTCTTCTCTAATATTTTCTTATAAAATGGAAGCATGCAAAGATCGTAACCATCCCCAAAGCTGCCAAGGATTCTAAAAACATCACAAACCATCGTCCTATTAGTTTACTACCAGCGAGAAGGTGCTACAACATCGCCTCCAGACTCTCCTAGATGAGCGAAACATCCTTCGCCCAGAGCAATTTGATTTTCGCCGGTGCCACTCCACACCGCACCTAATTTTATGTCTGGTTGACGAGGTGACCCGTGCCTTCAATAATCGACAGTATGCTGCAGCCCTCTTCCTGGACATAAAGGTCTTTGACTCCGTCTGGAATCAAGGCCTCCTTTGCTGAATGATCAGATACTTCCCTCCCTACATAATTCATCTTGTCAATCATTACCTTACTCATTGCACCTTTTCCGTTGTCAGAGATGTCATTGCTTCCCAACCCTATCTCATCAATGCAGGGGTGCCCCAAGGTGGTGTTCTTGGCACCCAGCTTTTCTTAACCCATATCAACACCCTTCCCACTATTTGGAGCTGCAACCACTACCTGTTTGCTGATGACACAGCAATCACCACGGTCTCATGTGAACACCTCACAGCTATACAACGTCTTCAGCGCTATGCTGACATGATATCCGCCTGGGCTCTCACATGGCGACTACGCATAAACGCCACAAAGCGACACGCAAGTTACCTTCACCCGTCGCCAACTTCAAAACGTTCCAGAGCTACTTCTTGCAGGGGCAGGCATTTCCTGGAGCAATCATGCCCAATATCGAGGGATGCTACTTGACATGCGCCTTATTTGTAAGGCCCACATTCTATCTGTTGCCTCCAAAGTTGCAAAACGTAAGGGCATGCTATATCCGCTCTACAATAAAAAGTCATCTATGAGTCTCAGAAACGAGATACTCATTTAACAACAGATACTGAGGGGTGCTATAACATACGCATGTCAAATCTGGTGTGCAGCAGCACCCTCATACTTAAATAAACTCCATGTCCTGCAAAACCAATATCTAAGGAGAGCTACAGGGGCGGAATGGTACATCCACCAATATCAATATTCCCAATGAAGCCTCATTACCAAATCAAACAACTTACATTATAAATCTTTCTCAAAAATTTTATTCTGACTTACCATCCAGTTTCAAACTTCTCATCAGGGGTTTCGGAGAGTATGATATAGTCCCCGGGGCACCAACAAACATCCTAGAATCTGGACAATAATTGTTCTTTCCCAGTAGACGTGTGTAGGACACACTATGAAAAGGTAGAGCCAGAATGAAAAATTCAATGCCATAGCCTGGATTTGAACCACGGATCTTCTGGTTTCCATCCAGCCGCTCTAATCATTTGAGGTACTAGAGACAACCCGCCAACATGATAATAAGTTCTCACACTGACTTGTATGTTTTCCGGTAAACAGCTAGGAGTTCTCATAAACACATGACTCAACTACCTTAATGACGACTTACTATACTGTAAGTAATCTAAGGCCTGGACTTTATAGTAAACTACTAGGAGATCTCATAAACACATGAGACAACTACCTTAATGACGACTTACTATGCTGTAAGTAATCTAAGGCCTGGACTTTATAGTAAACTACTAGGAGATCTCATAAACACATGACACAACTACCTTAATGACGACTTAATATGCTGTAAGTAATCTAAGGCCTGGACTTTATAGTAAACCACTAGGAGTTCTCATAAACACATGAGACAAGTACCTTAATGACGACTTACTATGCTGTAAGTAATCTAAGGCCTGGACTTTATAGTAAACCACTAGAAGTTCTCATAAACACATGAGACAAGTACCTTAATGACGACTTACTATGCTGTAAGTAATCTAAGGCCTGGACTTTATAGTAAACCACTAGAAGTTCTCATAAACACATGAGACAACTACCTTAATGACGACTTACTATGCTGTAAGTAATCTAAGGCCTGGACTTTATAGTAAACCACTAGGAGTTCTCATAAACACATGAGACAAGTACCTTAATGACGACTTACTATGCTGTAAGTAATCTAAGGCCTGGACTTTATAGTAAACCACTAGAAGTTCTCATAAACACATGAGACAAGTACCTTAATGACGACTTACTATGCTGTAACTAATCTAAGGCCTGGACTTTATAGTAAACCACTAGAAGTTCTCATAAACACATGAGACAAGTACCTTAATGACGACTTACTATGCTGTAAGTAATCTAAGGCCTGGACTTTATAGTAAACCACTAGAAGTTCTCATAAACACATGAGACAACTACCTTAATGACGACTTACTATGCTGTAAGTAATCTAAGACCCGGGCTTTATAGTAAACCACTAGGAGTTCTCATAAACACATGAGACAACTACCTTAATGACGACTTACTATGCTGTAAGTACTTTAAGACCGGGGTTTTATAGTAAACCACTAGGATTTCTCATAAACACATGAGACAACTAACTTAATGACGACTTACTATGCTGTAAGTACTTTAAGACCCGGGCTTTATAGTAAACCACTAGGAGTTCTCATAAACACATGAGACAACTACCTTAATGACGACTTACTATGCTGTAAGTAATCTAAGGCCTGGACTTTATAGTAAACCACTAGAAGTTCTCATAAACACATGAGACAACTACCTTAATGACGACTTACTATGCTGTAAGTAATCTAAGGCCTGGACTTTATAGTAAACCACTAGAAGTTCTCATAAACACATGAGACAACTACCTTAATGACGACTTACTATGCTGTAAGTACTTTAAGACCGGGGTTTTATAGTAAACCACTAGGATTTCTCATAAACAGATGAGACAACTAACTTAATGACGACTTACTATGCTGTAAGTACCTTAAGGTCCGTGCTTTATAGTGAACCACTAGGAGTTCTCATAAACACATGAGACAACTACCTTAATGACGACTTACTATGCTGTAAGTACTTTAAGACCGGGGTTTTATAGTAAACCACTAGGATTTCTCATAAACACATGAAACTACTACCTTAATGACGACTTACTATGCTGTAAGTACCTTAAGGTCCGTGCTTTATAGTAAACCACTAGGAGTTCTCATAAACACATGAGACAACTACCTTAATGACGACTTACTATGCTGTAAGTACTTTAAGACCGGGGTTTTATAGTAAACCACTAGGATTTCTCATAAACACATGAGACTACTACCTTAATGACGACTTACTATGCTGTAAGTACCCTAAGGTCCGTGCTTTATAGTAAACCACTAGGAGTTCTCATAAACACATGAGACAACTACCTTAATGACGACTTACTATGCTGTAAGTACTTTAAGACCGGGGTTTTATAGTAAACCACTAGGATTTCTCATAAACACATGAGACAACTAACTTAATGACGACTTCTATGCTGTAAGTACCTTAAGGTCCGTGCTTTATAGTAAACCACTAGGAGTTCTCATAAACACATGAGACAACTACCTTAATGACGACTTACTATGCTGTAAGTACTTTAAGACCGGGGTTTTATAGTAAACCACTAGGATTTCTCATAAACACATGAGACAAGTACCTTAATGACGACTTACTATGCTGTAAGTAATCTAAGGCCTGGACTTTATAGTAAACCACTAGAAGTTCTCATAAACACATGAGACAACTACCTTAATGACGACTTACTATGCTGTAAGTAATCTAAGACCCGGGCTTTATAGTAAACCACTAGGAGTTCTCATAAACACATGAGACAACTACCTTAATGACGACTTACTATGCTGTAAGTACTTTAAGACCGGGGTTTTATAGTAAACCACTAGGATTTCTCATAAACACATGAGACAACTAACTTAATGACGACTTACTATGCTGTAAGTACTTTAAGACCCGGGCTTTATAGTAAACCACTAGGAGTTCTCATAAACACATGAGACAACTACCTTAATGACGACTTACTATGCTGTAAGTAATCTAAGGCCTGGACTTTATAGTAAACCACTAGAAGTTCTCATAAACACATGAGACAACTACCTTAATGACGACTTACTATGCTGTAAGTAATCTAAGGCCTGGACTTTATAGTAAACCACTAGAAGTTCTCATAAACACATGAGACAACTACCTTAATGACGACTTACTATGCTGTAAGTACTTTAAGACCGGGGTTTTATAGTAAACCACTAGGATTTCTCATAAACAGATGAGACAACTAACTTAATGACGACTTACTATGCTGTAAGTACCTTAAGGTCCGTGCTTTATAGTGAACCACTAGGAGTTCTCATAAACACATGAGACAACTACCTTAATGACGACTTACTATGCTGTAAGTACTTTAAGACCGGGGTTTTATAGTAAACCACTAGGATTTCTCATAAACACATGAAACTACTACCTTAATGACGACTTACTATGCTGTAAGTACCTTAAGGTCCGTGCTTTATAGTAAACCACTAGGAGTTCTCATAAACACATGAGACAACTACCTTAATGACGACTTACTATGCTGTAAGTACTTTAAGACCGGGGTTTTATAGTAAACCACTAGGATTTCTCATAAACACATGAGACTACTACCTTAATGACGACTTACTATGCTGTAAGTACCCTAAGGTCCGTGCTTTATAGTAAACCACTAGGAGTTCTCATAAACACATGAGACAACTACCTTAATGACGACTTACTATGCTGTAAGTACTTTAAGACCGGGGTTTTATAGTAAACCACTAGGATTTCTCATAAACACATGAGACAACTAACTTAATGACGACTTCTATGCTGTAAGTACCTTAAGGTCCGTGCTTTATAGTAAACCACTAGGAGTTCTCATAAACACATGAGACAACTACCTTAATGACGACTTACTATGCTGTAAGTACTTTAAGACCGGGGTTTTATAGTAAACCACTAGGATTTCTCATAAACACATGAGACAACTAACTTAATGACGACTTCTATGCTGTAAGTACCTTAAGGTCCGTGCTTTATAGTAAACCACTAGGAGTTCTCATAAACACGTGAGACAACCACCTTAATGACGACATACTATGATGTAAGTACTTTAAGTTCCGGGCTTTATTGTAAACCACTAAGAGTTCTGGTAGACATATGAGACAACTACCTTAATGGTGACTCACTATCCTGTAAGTACTTTAAGGCCCGGGCTTTAAAGTAAACCACTAGGAATTCTCATAAACACATGAGACAACTACCTTAATGGCGACTTCTTTGCTATAAGTAATTTAAGTTCCGGGATTTATAGTCAACCACTAGGAGTTCTCATAAACACATGAGACAACTAACTTAATGACGGCTTACTATGCTGTAAGTACTTTAAGGTCCGGACTTTACAGTAAACCACTAGGAGTTCTCATAAACACATGAGACAACTACCTTAATGACGACTTACTATGCTGTAAGTACTTTAAGGTCCGGGCTTTATAGTAAACCACTAGGAGTTCTCATAAACACATGAGACAACTACCTTAATGGCGACTTACTTTGCTGTAAGCACTTTAAGGTCCGAGCTTTATAGTCAACTACTACGAGTTCTCATAAAAACCCATGAGACAACTACCTTAATGACGACTTACTATGCTGTAAGTAATTTAAAGCTCGGCTATACACTAAACCACTAGGAGCTCCCATAAAAGAAGAGACAACTACATTAAGAACGACTTAATATGCTCTAAGTACCTTAAGGTCCGGGCTTTACAGTAAACCACTTGGAGTTCTCATAAAAACTCATGAGATAACTACCTTAATGGTGACATACTCTGCTGTAAGTAGTTTTTGAACCGGGCTTTATAACCACTAGGAGTTCTCATAAACACATGCGACAACCACCTTAATGGTGACTTACTATGCTGTAAGTACTTTAAGGCCCGGGCTTTATAGTGTCACCCAATTGGCGATAGGCACGACCGGCGACAGCTGGAAGGGACCAGAGGCAGCCGAGCCACGCTCCCCCCATTAATCTCAGTCACAAACTGAGGGGTGATTAGGGAAATGTCGCTTGTCGCTGGCCACCTCTTTCCCCCTCCCACTGCCATCTGGAACTTTCGTGGTAATTCCCTGCAACCAGAGACTTCTAGAAGATGGTGATATTCCTATAAAAAGGGCTGCAGTGAGTGAATTGAGTCAGTCAGTTAGTCAGTGCTTGACGAGCTAGCGAACGGACGAGAAGCCTGCGTCGGAGGAGTTAACGTAATCGCGAGTGCAAGTGGAACTTTAACGGACGAACTGGTGAATCGTAATAGTGTGCATTACGTAATTCTGTGTAATTGGCAGGTATTCAACTGTAAGTCGGTGGAAATAAAGAACATTTTTGAGTGGTGCAATTGGACTTTTCATCTCACGAACCAACAAAGTGACCCTGGTGTCCGGAAGCGGGACGATAACATCACCGAAGATTACGGCCATGGAATCGGCATTCGAAATGCTTTTGGCGAAGATGAACGAGTTAACAATAAAAACGGAAGCGGCAAATAACAGCCTGGCCGCGGAACTGAAGCAACTGAAGACGGCCAACGACAACATCACCGAGAAGATGGAAGAAATGAAGGCCGAAATAACAGCGAAAACGAAAAAGGCAAACAACAACTTGGCCACGACAATGACCGCATAGGTGGCCGAACTGACCGCGGAAATGAAGGTGGCGAACGTAGCTCTCGCCGCCAAATTTGAAGAACAGTTGGCCGGCGTGAGTGATGGCATGACGGAGCTGGGCAGTCGGATGGGTCAAGTGGACGAGCGCGTCGAGGACCTGGCCAACCGCTTCAATGGCCTAGAAGAAAAGGGCGACAGTAACGCCAAGTCCGTGAACGCCATGGCGGAAGACGTCGAAGACCTCGCTAACCGCGTTAACAACCTGGAAGGAAAGGCCGACAGCAGCGTCAAGTCCCTGAGCGCCATGGTGGAGGACGTCGTCGGCAGGAGGTTGAAGGATTTGAAGGCTGACGCACCGGGACGCGACACAACATAATCGCTCGTCAAACCTCCGAAATATGACGGCGCGTCAACATTTGAAGTCTTCCGCCGCCAGTTCGACACAGTGGCCAAGCACAACAGATGGTTTCCGGAGGAGGCCACACAATTAATAGCCAGCCTCCAGGGACGAGCTGTGGAAGTCCTAAACGCGGTGCCGACAAAGGCGGCGCTCAAGGACATCTGGGAGGCCCAGGAGAATCGTTTCGTTAACCACCGCTTAGCTGCAGCATACCGCAGCCAGCTAAAGGAAAGGTCATAGCAGCCGGGGGAGACGCTGCAGGAGTTCGCCATAGCGATTGAGCAGCTGGCTAGCAAGGCCTTGGTTGACCTGCCACTGGAGTTCGTATCCCGGGAAGCCGCCTACAACTTTGTCGACGGGGTACGGGACACGGAGATTCGTCAGCGCCTAATGCTCGGCGATTATAAAACCAACCACGAGGCGCTGACAGCGGCATTAAGGATGGAGGCGGCCAAGGTAACATCTATCCCGACGACGAGAACGAGGAGTGTCCGCTACACCGGAGACAGAAGAACAGCCGAGGGACGCCGGTGAACACCTAGTGGCCTGTGTTGGGGGTGTGGACAGCCGGGCACCTGCTGAGAGACTGCCCACACCAGGAAGGGCAGCCGGAAGAAAAAGTAAGGCCAGGCGTGGTGAGGGGCACGTCGGCGCCATTACCACCATCCCCTCGAGTGACACTGCGCACCATCAGCCGGCGTATGGATGACAGCCTCATCGCGGACGGTTGGGTGAGAGGGAAGCCATGCCGCGTGCTGGTGGACACTGGGGCAGCCATGACCATCATCAGACCAGACGTGGCGAAGGGTCTGCCGACGAGGAAGCCGAGCCGAACATACGAGCTTGTCACGGCATCGGGCGACACCTTGCCTGTGGAGAAGGAGGCCCTGCTGGAGCTGACCTTGGGACGGAGTGCCGTGCGTCTGTGGGTGTTCGTCGCGAAGGTGGCTGAGGAGGTGATTCTGGGACTGGATGCCCTCAGGAGTCACGAGGCGACGGTCGACGTCGGCAGGAAGGTCCTGCGGCTCAAAGGAGAAGAGGTTATACTCCATGAATCCGAAGAGCGCCTTGGAATCGGTAGGGTCATCTTGAAGGAAGACGTGGTTGTCCCCGCGAGGAGCGAGGTGATGGTGAGGGTGCGACTGGAAGGCCAGACAGCAGGTTGGTTCCAGAGGCTGCAGGAGTACGACTTCACCTCGGAACATCGCAGAGAGCCACGGTAACGCAGACGCTATGTCCCAACAATCCTGTCCAGAAGAGTGCGGCCAATGCACAAGAGTGGAGGAGAAGGAGCGTGCCGCAGCAGTTCGAGTAGTCACGGCAGTGCCTGTAGATGGCTGGGATAGCGCAGACCTGAGGAGGGAGCAGCTGGCGGAAGCAGACGTGGGGCCACTCTTGAGGGATGTGGAGCAGGGACGAGACCAACCTGGGAGGACATCGCACCGAGGAGCGCCACCTACAAGTCGTACTGGGCTCAATGGGACTCATTGAAGACCACAGAGGGCGTGCTGTTCCGGGTATGGGAATCACCCGTTGGGAAGACGCAGAGAGAACAGTTGGTACTTCCCCGGAGTAAGGTCCCGGAAGTCTTGGAAGAAGTGCACGCCGGTACTTCAGGAGGACACCTGGGAGCGAACCGAACGATTGAAAAACTACGGCAGCGCTACTACTGGCTGAGACTCCGAGCATATGCTGAGAGATGGTGCCGTCATTGTCACGTGTGGGCGGGGAGTCGTGGCCACCAGACTAGGAGCCGGGGTCGCATGCAGCAGTACAACGTCGGAGCGCCATTCGAACGGATCGCCGTTGACATTGCTGGACCGTTCCCAGTTTCCGACCGAGTCAGCAAGTACCTAATGGTGGTCGTGGACTACTTCACCAAGTGGCCGGAGGTGTACGCCATCCCAAACCAAAAGGCAAAGACAATCACAGATTGCCTCGTGGAGCAAGTGTTTTGTCGATTTGGGGTGCCGTTAGAGCTACACAGTGGTACCAGGGTGCCAACTTTGAGTCCAACCTAATGAAGGAGGCACTAGAAAGTCTTGGGGTGAACAAGACCCGCACGACGCCTCTACATCCCCAGTGAGATGGGATGGTCGAAAGATACATCAAGACCTTAGAAGAACACCTGAGGAATGTCGTGGCCAGCCATCAGCGAGACTGGGACGTCAAGGTGCCACTGTTCTTGCTGGCCTACCGCTCGTCTGCACACGACACAACTGGGATGACGCCAGCCAGCTTAATGTTCGGCCGAGAGTTACGCCTCCCGTGTGACCTGGCATTTGGAAGCCCTCCGGAGGTGAAGCAGCCGGTGACAGAGTATGTGGCGAACCTGGTGGACCACCTCCACGACATGAACGAGATGGCTCACCAGAACATCCAGAAGGCGAGCGACCGCATGAAGACCAGATATGACAGGCAAGCCAACAGCCAAGGGTTCCAGCAAGGTGACCTGGTTTGGTTGTACCGTCCTACCCGGACAAAGGGAGGCTGCCTAAAGCTCCAGCAGCCATTGCAAGGACCGTACTGGGTGGTGAACCTCTCCACGACCTGGTCTACCACATACAGAAGGGTCCCCGAGGAAAGATGTTGGTGGTGCACCTGGATCGTCTAGCCCGCTAGGATGGTGCTGCTCGGGACGACCAGCTTTGAGGAGGGAGCAATGTCACACAATTAGCGGAAGGCACGAGCGGCGACAGCTGGAACGGACCAGAAGCAGCCGAGCCACGCCCCCCATTAATCTCAGTCACACACTGATGGGTGATTAGGGAAATGTCACTTGTCGCTGGGCACCTCTTCCCCCCTCCCACTGCCATCTGGAACCTTCGTGGTAAGTCACTGAAACCAGAGACTTCTAGAAGACGGTGATATTCCTATAAAAAGGGCTGCAGTGAGTGAATTGATTCAGTCAGTTAGTCAGTGCTTGACGAGCTACCGAACGGACGAGAAGACTAAGTCGGAGGAGTTTACGTAATCGGGAGTGTAAGTGGACCTTTAACGGACGAACTGGTGAATCGTAATTGTGTGCATTACGTAATTCTGTGTAATTGGCAAATGTTCAACTGTCAGTCAGTGGAAATAAAGGACATTTTTGAGTGGTACAATTGGACTTTTCATTTCAGGAACCCACAAAGTCACAATAGTAAACCACTACGAGTTCTCATAAACACACGCGACAATTACATTAATGACGACTTAGTATGCTGTAAGTCCTCTAAGGTCCGGGATTTATAGTAAGCCACTAGAAGTTCTCATAAACACAGGAGACAACTACTCTAATGACGTCTTCCTATGCTGTAAGTACTTTAAGGCCCAGGCATTATAGTAAACAACTAGGGGGTTCTCATTAACACATGAGACAACTACCTTAATGGCGACTGACTATCTGTAAGTACTATAAGGTCCGGGATTTAGAGTAAACCACTAGAAGTTCTCATAAACACAGGAGAAACCACCTTAATGACGACTTACTATGCTATAAGTACGTTAAGGCCCAGGCTTTATAGTAAACCACTGGGAGTTCTCATTAACACATGAGACAACTACCTTAATGGCGACTGACTATCTGTATGTACTTAAAGGCCCGAGCTTTAAATAAACCACTAGAAGTTCTCATAACCACATTAGACAACTACCACAATGACGACTTACAATGCTGTAAGTACTTTAAGGCTCGAGCTTTATAGTAAACAATTAGGAGTTCTCATAAAAGAATTAAAAAACCACCTTAATGGCGACTTACTGCGCTGTAAGTACTTTGAGTCCAGGCCTTTAAATAAACAACTAGGAATTCTGTTAAGCTACTTTCATTTTACTTACTATGCTGTAAGTACTTTAAGGTCCGGGCTTTATAGTACACCACCTGGAGTTCTCAAAAACTCATGAGACAACTACCTTAATGACGACTTACTATGCTGGAAGTGCTCTAAGGTCCGGGATTAATAGTAAGCCACTAGAAGTTCTCATAAACACAGGAGACAACTACTCTAATGACGACTTCCTATGCTCTAAGTACTTTAAGGCCCAGGCATTATAGTAAACCACTAGGGGGTTCTCATTAACACATGAGACAACTACCTTAATGGCGACTGACTATCTGTAAGTACTTTAAGGCCCGAGCTTTATATAAACCACTACGAGATACCATAAACACATAAGACAACTAGCTTAATGGCGACTTAATATGCTGTAAGCTCTTTAAGGTCCGGGCTATATGGTAAACAAAGAGGAGTTCTGATAAAAACATGAGACAACCACCTTAATGGTGACTTACCATCCTGTAAGTACTTTAAGACACGGGTTTCACAATATACCGATAGGAGTTCTCATAAAAATATGAGACAACTACCTTAATGACGACTTACTATGCTGTAAGTACTTTAAGGCCCGGGCTATATAGCAAACCACTAGGAGCTCCAATAACACATGAGACAACTACTTTAATAACGACTTAATATGCTGTAAGAACCTTAAGGCCCGCGCTTCACAGTAAACCACCTGGAGATCTCATAAAAACCGCTGAGACAATTACTTTAATGGTGACATACTCTGCTGTAAGTACTTTAAGGCCCGGGATTTATAGTAAACCAATAGGAGTTCTCCTAAACACATGAGACAACTAACTTAATGGCGACTTGCTATGCTGTAAATGCCTTAAGGCCCGGGATTTATAGTAAACCACTAGGAGTTCTCATAAACACATGAGACAACTAACTTAATGGCGACTTGCTGTGCTGTAAATGCCTTAAGGCCCGGGATTTATAGTAAACCAATAGGAGTTCTCATAAACACATGAGACAACTACCTTAATGACGACTTACTATGCTGAGAGTGCTTTAAGTCCCGGGCTTTATAGTAAACACTAGGAGTTCTCAAACACATGATACAACTACCTTAATGGCGACTTATTATCCTGCAAGTACATTAAGAACCGGGTTTTACAGTAAACAACTAGGAGTTCTCATAAACACATGAGACAACTACCTTAATGACGACTTACTATGCTGTAAGTACTTTAAGGCTCGAGCATTATAGTAAACAACTGGAAGTTCTCATAAAAAATGAGACAACTGCCTTAATGGCGACTTAGTACGCTGTAAGTACTGTAAGGCGCAGGCCTTATAGTAAACCACTGAGAGTTCTCATTAACACATGAGACAACTACTTTAATTGCGACTGACTATCTGTAAGTACTTAAAGGCCCGGGCTTTATACAAACCTGTAGGAGTTCTAATAAAACGTGAGACAACTGCCTTCGTGGCGACTTTCCATGCTGTAAGTACTATAAGGTCCGGGATTTAGAGTAAACCACTAGAAGTTCTCATAAACACAGGAGAAACCACCTTAATGACGACTTATTATGCTATAAGTACTTTAAGGCCCAGGCTTTATAGTAAACCACTGGGAGTTCTCATTAACACATGAGACAACTACCTCAATGGCGACTGACTATCTGTATGTACTTAAAGGCCCGAGCTTTAAATAAACCACTAGAAGTTCTCATAACCACATTAGACAACTACCACAATGACGACTTACAATGCTGTAAGTACTTTAAGGCTCGAGCTTTATAGTAAACAATTAGGAGTTCTCATAAAAGAATTAAAAAACCACCTTAATGGCGACTTACTGCGCTGTAAGTACTTTGAGTCCAGGCCTTTAAATAAACAACTAGGAATTCTGTTAAGCTACTTTCATTTTACTTACTATGCTGTAAGTACTTTAAGGTCCGGGCTTTATAGTAAACCACCTGGAGTTCTCAAAAACTCATGAGACAACTACCTTAATGGTGACACACTCTGCTGTAAGTACTTTAAGAACCAGGCTTTATAATAAACCACTAAGAGTTCTCATAAACACATGAGACAGCTACCTTATTGGCGACTTACTATGCTGGAAGTGCTCTAAGGTCCGGGATTTATAGTAAGCCACTAGAAGTTCTCATAAACACAGGAGACAACTACTCTAATGACGACTTCCTATGCTGTAAGTACTTTAAGACCCAGGCATTATAAAAAACCACTAGGGGGTTCTCATTAACACATGAGATAACTACGTTAATGGCGACTGACTATCTGTATGTAATTAAAGGCCCGAGCTTTAAATAAACCACTAGAAGTTCTCATAACCACATTAGACAACTACCACAATGACGACTTACAATGCTGAAAGTACTTTAAGGCTCGAGCTTTATACTAAACAATTAGGAGTTCTCATAAAAGAATTAAAAAACCACCTTAATGGCGACTTACTGCGCTGTAAGTACTTTGAGTCCAGGCCTTTAAATAAACAACTAGGAATTCTGTTAAGCTACTTTCATTTTACTTACTATGCTGTAAGTACTTTAAGGTCCGGGCTTTAGAGTGAACCACTTGGAGTTCTCATAAATCCTCGGGACAACTACCTTAATGACGACTTACTGTGCTGTAAGTGCTTTAAGGCCCGGGCTTTATAGTAAACCACTAGGAGTTCTCATAAACACATGAGACAACTACCTTAATGACGACGTGCTGTGCTGTAAGTGCTTTAAGGTCCGGGCTTTATAGTAAACCACTAGTAGTTCTCATAAACACATGGGACAACTACCTTAATGACGACTTACCCTGCTGTAAGTACTTTAAGATCCGGGCTTTATAGTAAACCACTAGCAGTTCTCATAAACACATGAGGCAACTACCTTAATGACGACTTACCCTGCTGTAAGTACTTTAAGGTCCGGGCTTTAGAGTAAACTACTAGGAGTTCTCATAAACAAGTAAACACATGAGACAACTACCTAAATGACAACTTACTATGCTGTAAGTACGTAATGGCCCGAGGTTTATAGTAAACCACTGGGAGTTCGGATAAACGCATGAGATAACTACCTTAACGACGACTTATTATGCTGTAAGTACTTTAAGAAACGGGCCCTATGGTAAAGCACTAGGAGGTCTCAGAAACACATGAGACAACTACCTTAAGGCCGACTTAATAAGCTATAGGCACTTTAAAAGCCGGACTTTATGGTAAATCACTAGGTGTTCTCATAAATAAATGACACAACTTCCTTAACGAGGATTTATTAGGCTGTAAGTACTTTAGGGTCCGGTCGTTATTATAAACCACTATTAGTTTTGATAAACACATGAGAAAACTAACTTAATGACGACCGATTATGCTGTAGGTACTTTAAGGCCCACTAGGAGTTCTGATAAACACATGAGACAACTACCTTAATGACGCCTTAATATGCTGAGGGTGCTTTAAGGCCCGGGATTTATAGTAAACCACTAAGGGTTCTCAAACACATGATACAACTACCTTAATGGCGACTTGCTATCCTGAGAGTACTTTAAGATCCGGGTTTTACAGTAAATCACTAGGAGTTCTCGTAAACACATGAGAAAACTATATTAATGACGACTTATTATGCTGTAAGTTTAATGTGCGGGCTTTATAGTAAACCACTAGGAGTTCTCATAAACACATGAGACAACTAGCTAAATGGCGACTTACTATGCTGTAAGTACTTTAAGGTTCGAACTTAATAGTTAACCGCTAGGAGTTCTCATTAACACTCGAGACAACTACCTTAATGATAACGTACTATGCTGTGGGTACCTAAACGCCCGGGCTTTATAGTAAACCACCTGGACTTCCCATAAACACATGAGAGGACTATATTAATGAGCACTTAATATGTTCTAACTACCTTAGGGCCCCGCCTTCATAGTAAACCACTAGGAGTTCTCATAAACACATGAGACAACTACCTTAATGGCGATTTAATATGCAGTATGTACCTAAAGGTTCGAGCTTTATAGTAAAGCACTAGGACCTGTAATGAACATATGAGACAACTAACTTATTGGCAACTTACTATTTTGTAAGTACTTCAAGGTCCGGGCCTTATAGTAAACCACCGGGAGTTCCCATAAACATATGAGGCAGCTACCTTAATGACGACCTAATATGCTGTAAGTACTTTAAGGTCCGGGCTTTAGAGTGAACCACTTGGAGTTCTCATAAATCCTCGAGACAACTACCTTAATGACGACTTACTCTGCTGTAAGTGCTTTAAGGTCCGGGCTTTATAGTAAACCACCGGGAGTTCTCATAAACACATAAGACAGCTACCTTAATGACGACTTACTGTGCTGTAAGTACTTTAAGATCCGGGCTTTAGAGTGAACCACTTGGAGTTCTCATAAATCTTCGAGACAACTACCTTAATGACGACTTACTATGCTCCAAGTGCTTCAAACCTGGGCCTCATAGTAATACAGTAGTAGTTCTCATAAACACATGAGACAACTACCTTAATGACCACTTACCATGCTGTAAATACTTTAAGGTCCGGGCCTTATAGTAAACCACTAGGAGTTCTCATAAACACATTAGAAAACTACCTTAATGATGACTTACTATGCTCTAAGTGCTTCAAACCTGGACATCATAGTAAACCAGTAGTAGTTCACATAAACACATGGGACAACTACCTTAATGACGACTTACCATGCTGTAAGTACTTTAAGGTCCGGGCTTTATAGTAAACCACTGGGAGTTCGGATAAACGCATGAGATAACTACTCTAACGACGACTTCTTATGCTGTAAGTACTTTAAGAAACGGGCTTTATGGTAAACCACTAGGAGTCCTAATAAACACATGAGACAACTACCTTAATGCCGACGTAATAAGCTGTAATCAGTTTAAAAGCCGGACTTTATGGTAAATCACTAGGTGTTCTCATAAATAAATAACACAAATTCCTTAACGAGGATTTATTAGGCTGCAAGTACTTTAGGGTCCGGTCGTTTTTTGTAAAGCACTATTAGTTTTAATAAACGCATGAGACAACTAACTTAATGACGACCGATTATGCTGTAAGTACTTTAAGGCCCGGGCTTTATAGTAAACCACTAGGAGTTCTGATAAACACATGAGACAACTACGTTAATGACGCCTTAATATGCTGAGGGTGCTTTAAGGCCCGGGATTTATAGTAAACCACTAGTGGTTCTCAAACACATGAAACAACTGCCTTAATGGCGACTTACTATCCTGTAAGTACTTTAAGAACCGGGTTTTACAGTAAACCACTAGGAGTTCTCATAAAGACATGAGAAAACTATATTAATGACGACTTGCTATGCTGTAAGTTTAATGTCCGGGCTCTATAGTAAACCACAATTAGTTCTAATAACCACATGAGACAACTAGCTAAATGGCGACTTACTATGCTGTAAGTACTTTAAGGTTCGAAATTAATAGTTAACCGCTAGGAGTACTCATTAACACTCGAGACAACTACCTTAATGATAACTTACTATCCTGTAAGTACTTTAAGAACCGGGTTTTACAGTAAACCACTAGGAGTTCTCATAAAGACATGAGAAAACTATATTAATGACGACTTATTATGCTGTAAGTTTAATGTCCGGGCTCTATAGTAAACCACAATTAGTTCTAATAACCACATGAGACAACTAGCTAAATGGCGACTTACTATGCTGTAAGTACTTTAAGGTTCGAAATTAATAGTTAACCGCTAGGAGTACTCATTAACACTCGAGACAACTACCTTAATGATAACTTACTATGCTGTGGGTACTTAAACTCCCGGACGTTATAGTAAACCACTAGGGGTTCTCATAAACCAATGGGACAGCTAACTTAATGATGACTTACTATGTTGTAAACACTTTAAGAAGCGGGCTCTATGGTAAACCACTAGGTGTTCTCATAAACACCTGAGACAGGTACCTTAATGACGAACTACTACGCTGTAGGTACTTTAAGAATCGGGCTTTATAGTGAACCACCTGGACTTCTCATAAACACATCAGAGGACTATATTAATGAGCACTTAATATGCTGTAAGTACCTTAGGGCCCCGCCTTCATAGTAAACCACTAGGAGTTCTCATAAACACATGAGACAACTACCTTAATGGCGATTTAATATGCGGTATGTACCTAAAGGCCCGAGCTTTGTAGTAAACCTCTAGGACCTCTCATGAACATATGAGACAACTAACTTATTGGCAACTTACCATTTTGTAAGTACTTCATGGTCCGGGCCTTATAGTAAACCACCGGGAGTTCCCATAAACACATGAGAGAGCTACCTTAATGACGACTTACTGTGCTGTAAGTGCTTTAAGGTCCGGGCTTTATAGTAAGCACTTGGAGTTCTCATAAATCCTCGAGACAACTACCTTAATGACGACTTACTGTGCTGTAAGTGCTTTAAGGTCCGGGCTTTATAGTAAACCACTTGGAGTTCTCATAAATCCTCGAGACAGCTACCTTAATGACGACTTACTGTGCTGTAAGTGCTTTAAGGTCCGGGCTTTAGAGTGAACCACTTGGAGTTCTCATAAATCCTCGAGACAACTACCTTAATGACGACTTTCTGTGCTGTAAGTGCTTTAAGGTCCGGGCTTTATAGTAAACCACTAGGAGTTCTAATAAACACATGAGAAAACTACCTTATTAAAGACCTACTATGCTTTAAGTACTTTAAGACCCTTTCTTTATAGTAAACTAGTAGGAGTTCTCATAAACACATGAGACAACTACCTTAATAACAACTTACTATGCCCTAAGTACTTTAAGAAACGGGGTTTATGGTAAACCACTAAGAGTTCTCATTACACATGAGACAACTACCTTAATGCCGACTTAATAAGCTGTAGGCACTTTAAAACCCGGACTTTATGGTGTACTAGGTGTTCTCATAAATAAATGACACAACTTCCTTAACGAGGAATTATTAGGCTGTAAGTACTTTAGGGTCCGGTCTTTACTGTAAACCACTATTAGTTTTGATAAGCACATGAGACAGCTACCTTAATGACGACCTACTATGCTGTAAGTACCTTACGGTCCGGGCTTTATAGTAAACCACCTGGACTTCCCATAAACACATGAGAGGACTATACTAATGAGCACTTAATATGCTCTAACTACCTTAGGGCCCCGCCTTCATAGTAAACTACTAGGAGTTCTCATAAACACATGACACAACTACCTTATTGGCGATTTAATATGCAGTATGTACCTAAAGGCTCGAGGTTTATAGTAAACCACCGGGAGTTCTCATAAACACATGAGACAGCTACCTTAATGACGACTTACTATGCTGTAAGTACTTTAAGTTCCGGGCTTTAGATTGAACCACTTGGAGTTCTCATAAATCCTCGAGACAGCTACCTCAATGACGAATTGCTATGCTGTAAGTACTTTAAGGTCTGGGCTTCAGAGTGAACCACTTGGAGTTCTCATAAATCCTCGTGACAGCTACCTTAATTACGACTTACTGTGCTGTAAGTGCTCTAAGGTCCGGGCATTATAGTAAACCACCGGGAGTTCTCATAAACACATGATACAACTACCTTAATGACGACTTACTATGCTGTAAGTACTTTAAGGTCCGAGGAAAGATGTTGGTGGTGCACCTGGATCGTCTAGCCCGCTAGGATGGTGCTGCTCGGGACGACCAGCTTTGAGGAGGGAGCAATGTCACACAATTAGCGGAAGGCACGAGCGGCGACAGCTGGAACGGACCAGAAGCAGCCGAGCCACGCCCCCCATTAATCTCAGTCACACACTGATGGGTGATTAGGGAAATGTCACTTGTCGCTGGGCACCTCTTCCCCCCTCCCACTGCCATCTGGAACCTTCGTGGTAAGTCACTGAAACCAGAGACTTCTAGAAGACGGTGATATTCCTATAAAAAGGGCTGCAGTGAGTGAATTGATTCAGTCAGTTAGTCAGTGCTTGACGAGCTACCGAACGGACGAGAAGACTAAGTCGGAGGAGTTTACGTAATCGGGAGTGTAAGTGGACCTTTAACGGACGAACTGGTGAATCGTAATTGTGTGCATTACGTAATTCTGTGTAATTGGCAAATGTTCAACTGTCAGTCAGTGGAAATAAAGGACATTTTTGAGTGGTACAATTGGACTTTTCATTTCAGGAACCCACAAAGTCACAATAGTAAACCACTACGAGTTCTCATAAACACACGCGACAATTACATTAATGACGACTTAGTATGCTGTAAGTCCTCTAAGGTCCGGGATTTATAGTAAGCCACTAGAAGTTCTCATAAACACAGGAGACAACTACTCTAATGACGTCTTCCTATGCTGTAAGTACTTTAAGGCCCAGGCATTATAGTAAACAACTAGGGGGTTCTCATTAACACATGAGACAACTACCTTAATGGCGACTGACTATCTGTAAGTACTATAAGGTCCGGGATTTAGAGTAAACCACTAGAAGTTCTCATAAACACAGGAGAAACCACCTTAATGACGACTTACTATGCTATAAGTACGTTAAGGCCCAGGCTTTATAGTAAACCACTGGGAGTTCTCATTAACACATGAGACAACTACCTTAATGGCGACTGACTATCTGTATGTACTTAAAGGCCCGAGCTTTAAATAAACCACTAGAAGTTCTCATAACCACATTAGACAACTACCACAATGACGACTTACAATGCTGTAAGTACTTTAAGGCTCGAGCTTTATAGTAAACAATTAGGAGTTCTCATAAAAGAATTAAAAAACCACCTTAATGGCGACTTACTGCGCTGTAAGTACTTTGAGTCCAGGCCTTTAAATAAACAACTAGGAATTCTGTTAAGCTACTTTCATTTTACTTACTATGCTGTAAGTACTTTAAGGTCCGGGCTTTATAGTACACCACCTGGAGTTCTCATAAACACATGAGACAGCTACCTTAATGGCGACTTACTATGCTGGAAGTGCTCTAAGGTCCGGGATTAATAGTAAGCCACTAGAAGTTCTCATAAACACAGGAGACAACTACTCTAATGACGACTTCCTATGCTCTAAGTACTTTAAGGCCCAGGCATTATAGTAAACCACTAGGGGGTTCTCATTAACACATGAGACAACTACCTTAATGGCGACTGACTATCTGTAAGTACTTTAAGGCCCGAGCTTTATATAAACCACTACGAGATACCATAAACACATAAGACAACTAGCTTAATGGCGACTTAATATGCTGTAAGCTCTTTAAGGTCCGGGCTATATGGTAAACAAAGAGGAGTTCTGATAAAAACATGAGACAACCACCTTAATGGTGACTTACCATCCTGTAAGTACTTTAAGACACGGGTTTCACAATATACCGATAGGAGTTCTCATAAAAATATGAGACAACTACCTTAATGACGACTTACTATGCTGTAAGTACTTTAAGGCCCGGGCTATATAGCAAACCACTAGGAGCTCCAATAACACATGAGACAACTACTTTAATAACGACTTAATATGCTGTAAGAACCTTAAGGCCCGCGCTTCACAGTAAACCACCTGGAGATCTCATAAAAACCGCTGAGACAATTACTTTAATGGTGACATACTCTGCTGTAAGTACTTTAAGGCCCGGGATTTATAGTAAACCAATAGGAGTTCTCCTAAACACATGAGACAACTAACTTAATGGCGACTTGCTATGCTGTAAATGCCTTAAGGCCCGGGATTTATAGTAAACCAATAGGAGTTCTCATAAACACATGAGACAACTACCTTAATGACGACTTACTATGCTGAGAGTGCTTTAAGTCCCGGGCTTTATAGTAAACACTAGGAGTTCTCAAACACATGATACAACTACCTTAATGGCGACTTATTATCCTGCAAGTACATTAAGAACCGGGTTTTACAGTAAACAACTAGGAGTTCTCATAAACACATGAGACAACTACCTTAATGACGACTTACTATGCTGTAAGTACTTTAAGGCTCGAGCATTATAGTAAACAACTGGAAGTTCTCATAAAAAATGAGACAACTGCCTTAATGGCGACTTAGTACGCTGTAAGTACTGTAAGGCGCAGGCCTTATAGTAAACCACTGAGAGTTCTCATTAACACATGAGACAACTACTTTAATTGCGACTGACTATCTGTAAGTACTTAAAGGCCCGGGCTTTATACAAACCTGTAGGAGTTCTAATAAAACGTGAGACAACTGCCTTCGTGGCGACTTTCCATGCTGTAAGTACTATAAGGTCCGGGATTTAGAGTAAACCACTAGAAGTTCTCATAAACACAGGAGAAACCACCTTAATGACGACTTATTATGCTATAAGTACTTTAAGGCCCAGGCTTTATAGTAAACCACTGGGAGTTCTCATTAACACATGAGACAACTACCTCAATGGCGACTGACTATCTGTATGTACTTAAAGGCCCGAGCTTTAAATAAACCACTAGAAGTTCTCATAACCACATTAGACAACTACCACAATGACGACTTACAATGCTGTAAGTACTTTAAGGCTCGAGCTTTATAGTAAACAATTAGGAGTTCTCATAAAAGAATTAAAAAACCACCTTAATGGCGACTTACTGCGCTGTAAGTACTTTGAGTCCAGGCCTTTAAATAAACAACTAGGAATTCTGTTAAGCTACTTTCATTTTACTTACTATGCTGTAAGTACTTTAAGGTCCGGGCTTTATAGTAAACCACCTGGAGTTCTCAAAAACTCATGAGACAACTACCTTAATGGTGACACACTCTGCTGTAAGTACTTTAAGAACCAGGCTTTATAATAAACCACTAAGAGTTCTCATAAACACATGAGACAGCTACCTTATTGGCGACTTACTATGCTGGAAGTGCTCTAAGGTCCGGGATTTATAGTAAGCCACTAGAAGTTCTCATAAACACAGGAGACAACTACTCTAATGACGACTTCCTATGCTGTAAGTACTTTAAGACCCAGGCATTATAGTAAACCACTAGGGGGTTCTCATTAACACATGAGATAACTACGTTAATGGCGACTGACTATCTGTATGTAATTAAAGGCCCGAGCTTTAAATAAACCACTAGAAGTTCTCATAACCACATTAGACAACTACCACAATGACGACTTACAATGCTGAAAGTACTTTAAGGCTCGAGCTTTATACTAAACAATTAGGAGTTCTCATAAAAGAATTAAAAAACCACCTTAATGGCGACTTACTGCGCTGTAAGTACTTTGAGTCCAGGCCTTTAAATAAACAACTAGGAATTCTGTTAAGCTACTTTCATTTTACTTACTATGCTGTAAGTACTTTAAGGTCCGGGCTTTAGAGTGAACCACTTGGAGTTCTCATAAATCCTCGGGACAACTACCTTAATGACGACTTACTGTGCTGTAAGTGCTTTAAGGCCCGGGCTTTATAGTAAACCACTAGGAGTTCTCATAAACACATGAGACAACTACCTTAATGACGACTTGCTGTGCTGTAAGTGCTTTAAGGTCCGGGCTTTATAGTAAACCACTAGTAGTTCTCATAAACACATGGGACAACTACCTTAATGACGACTTACCCTGCTGTAAGTACTTTAAGATCCGGGCTTTATAGTAAACCACTAGCAGTTCTCATAAACACATGAGGCAACTACCTTAATGACGACTTACCCTGCTGTAAGTACTTTAAGGTCCGGGCTTTAGAGTAAACTACTAGGAGTTCTCATAAACAAGTAAACACATGAGACAACTACCTAAATGACAACTTACTATGCTGTAAGTACGTAATGGCCCGAGGTTTATAGTAAACCACTGGGAGTTCGGATAAACGCATGAGATAACTACCTTAACGACGACTTATTATGCTGTAAGTACTTTAAGAAACGGGCCCTATGGTAAAGCACTAGGAGGTCTCAGAAACACATGAGACAACTACCTTAAGGCCGACTTAATAAGCTATAGGCACTTTAAAAGCCGGACTTTATGGTAAATCACTAGGTGTTCTCATAAATAAATGACACAACTTCCTTAACGAGGATTTATTAGGCTGTAAGTACTTTAGGGTCCGGTCGTTATTATAAACCACTATTAGTTTTGATAAACACATGAGAAAACTAACTTAATGACGACCGATTATGCTGTAGGTACTTTAAGGCCCACTAGGAGTTCTGATAAACACATGAGACAACTACCTTAATGACGCCTTAATATGCTGAGGGTGCTTTAAGGCCCGGGATTTATAGTAAACCACTAAGGGTTCTCAAACACATGATACAACTACCTTAATGGCGACTTGCTATCCTGAGAGTACTTTAAGATCCGGGTTTTACAGTAAATCACTAGGAGTTCTCGTAAACACATGAGAAAACTATATTAATGACGACTTATTATGCTGTAAGTTTAATGTGCGGGCTTTATAGTAAACCACTAGGAGTTCTCATAAACACATGAGACAACTAGCTAAATGGCGACTTACTATGCTGTAAGTACTTTAAGGTTCGAACTTAATAGTTAACCGCTAGGAGTTCTCATTAACACTCGAGACAACTACCTTAATGATAACGTACTATGCTGTGGGTACCTAAACGCCCGGGCTTTATAGTAAACCACCTGGACTTCCCATAAACACATGAGAGGACTATATTAATGAGCACTTAATATGTTCTAACTACCTTAGGGCCCCGCCTTCATAGTAAACCACTAGGAGTTCTCATAAACACATGAGACAACTACCTTAATGGCGATTTAATATGCAGTATGTACCTAAAGGTTCGAGCTTTATAGTAAACCACTAGGACCTGTCATGAACATATGAGACAACTAACTTATTGGCAACTTACTATTTTGTAAGTACTTCAAGGTCCGGGCCTTATAGTAAACCACCGGGAGTTCCCATAAACATATGAGGCAGCTACCTTAATGACGACCTAATATGCTGTAAGTACTTTAAGGTCCGGGCTTTAGAGTGAACCACTTGGAGTTCTCATAAATCCTCGAGACAACTACCTTAATGACGACTTACTCTGCTGTAAGTGCTTTAAGGTCCGGGCTTTATAGTAAACCACCGGGAGTTCTCATAAACACATAAGACAGCTACCTTAATGACGACTTACTGTGCTGTAAGTACTTTAAGATCCGGGCTTTAGAGTGAACCACTTGGAGTTCTCATAAATCTTCGAGACAACTACCTTAATGACGACTTACTATGCTCCAAGTGCTTCAAACCTGGGCCTCATAGTAATACAGTAGTAGTTCTCATAAACACATGAGACAACTACCTTAATGACCACTTACCATGCTGTAAATACTTTAAGGTCCGGGCCTTATAGTAAACCACTAGGAGTTCTCATAAACACATTAGAAAACTACCTTAATGATGACTTACTATGCTCTAAGTGCTTCAAACCTGGACATCATAGTAAACCAGTAGTAGTTCACATAAACACATGGGACAACTACCTTAATGACGACTTACCATGCTGTAAGTACTTTAAGGTCCGGGCTTTATAGTAAACCACTGGGAGTTCGGATAAACGCATGAGATAACTACTCTAACGACGACTTCTTATGCTGTAAGTACTTTAAGAAACGGGCTTTATGGTAAACCACTAGGAGTCCTAATAAACACATGAGACAACTACCTTAATGCCGACGTAATAAGCTGTAATCAGTTTAAAAGCCGGACTTTATGGTAAATCACTAGGTGTTCTCATAAATAAATAACACAAATTCCTTAACGAGGATTTATTAGGCTGCAAGTACTTTAGGGTCCGGTCGTTTTTTGTAAAGCACTATTAGTTTTAATAAACGCATGAGACAACTAACTTAATGACGACCGATTATGCTGTAAGTACTTTAAGGCCCGGGCTTTATAGTAAACCACTAGGAGTTCTGATAAACACATGAGACAACTACGTTAATGACGCCTTAATATGCTGAGGGTGCTTTAAGGCCCGGGATTTATAGTAAACCACTAGTGGTTCTCAAACACATGAAACAACTGCCTTAATGGCGACTTACTATCCTGTAAGTACTTTAAGAACCGGGTTTTACAGTAAACCACTAGGAGTTCTCATAAAGACATGAGAAAACTATATTAATGACGACTTGCTATGCTGTAAGTTTAATGTCCGGGCTCTATAGTAAACCACAATTAGTTCTAATAACCACATGAGACAACTAGCTAAATGGCGACTTACTATGCTGTAAGTACTTTAAGGTTCGAAATTAATAGTTAACCGCTAGGAGTACTCATTAACACTCGAGACAACTACCTTAATGATAACTTACTATCCTGTAAGTACTTTAAGAACCGGGTTTTACAGTAAACCACTAGGAGTTCTCATAAAGACATGAGAAAACTATATTAATGACGACTTATTATGCTGTAAGTTTAATGTCCGGGCTCTATAGTAAACCACAATTAGTTCTAATAACCACATGAGACAACTAGCTAAATGGCGACTTACTATGCTGTAAGTACTTTAAGGTTCGAAATTAATAGTTAACCGCTAGGAGTACTCATTAACACTCGAGACAACTACCTTAATGATAACTTACTATGCTGTGGGTACTTAAACTCCCGGACGTTATAGTAAACCACTAGGGGTTCTCATAAACCAATGGGACAGCTAACTTAATGATGACTTACTATGTTGTAAACACTTTAAGAAGCGGGCTCTATGGTAAACCACTAGGTGTTCTCATAAACACCTGAGACAGGTACCTTAATGACGAACTACTACGCTGTAGGTACTTTAAGAATCGGGCTTTATAGTGAACCACCTGGACTTCTCATAAACACATCAGAGGACTATATTAATGAGCACTTAATATGCTGTAAGTACCTTAGGGCCCCGCCTTCATAGTAAACCACTAGGAGTTCTCATAAACACATGAGACAACTACCTTAATGGCGATTTAATATGCGGTATGTACCTAAAGGCCCGAGCTTTGTAGTAAACCTCTAGGACCTCTCATGAACATATGAGACAACTAACTTATTGGCAACTTACCATTTTGTAAGTACTTCATGGTCCGGGCCTTATAGTAAACCACCGGGAGTTCCCATAAACACATGAGAGAGCTACCTTAATGACGACTTACTGTGCTGTAAGTGCTTTAAGGTCCGGGCTTTATAGTAAGCACTTGGAGTTCTCATAAATCCTCGAGACAACTACCTTAATGACGACTTACTGTGCTGTAAGTGCTTTAAGGTCCGGGCTTTATAGTAAACCACTTGGAGTTCTCATAAATCCTCGAGACAGCTACCTTAATGACGACTTACTGTGCTGTAAGTGCTTTAAGGTCCGGGCTTTAGAGTGAACCACTTGGAGTTCTCATAAATCCTCGAGACAACTACCTTAATGACGACTTTCTGTGCTGTAAGTGCTTTAAGGTCCGGGCTTTATAGTAAACCACTAGGAGTTCTAATAAACACATGAGAAAACTACCTTATTAAAGACCTACTATGCTTTAAGTACTTTAAGACCCTTTCTTTATAGTAAACTAGTAGGAGTTCTCATAAACACATGAGACAACTACCTTAATAACAACTTACTATGCCCTAAGTACTTTAAGAAACGGGGTTTATGGTAAACCACTAGGAGTTCTCATTACACATGAGACAACTACCTTAATGCCGACTTAATAAGCTGTAGGCACTTTAAAACCCGGACTTTATGGTGTACTAGGTGTTCTCATAAATAAATGACACAACTTCCTTAACGAGGAATTATTAGGCTGTAAGTACTTTAGGGTCCGGTCTTTACTGTAAACCACTATTAGTTTTGATAAGCACATGAGACAGCTACCTTAATGACGACCTACTATGCTGTAAGTACCTTACGGTCCGGGCTTTATAGTAAACCACCTGGACTTCCCATAAACACATGAGAGGACTATACTAATGAGCACTTAATATGCTCTAACTACCTTAGGGCCCCGCCTTCATAGTAAACTACTAGGAGTTCTCATAAACACATGACACAACTACCTTATTGGCGATTTAATATGCAGTATGTACCTAAAGGCTCGAGGTTTATAGTAAACCACCGGGAGTTCTCATAAACACATGAGACAGCTACCTTAATGACGACTTACTATGCTGTAAGTACTTTAAGTTCCGGGCTTTAGATTGAACCACTTGGAGTTCTCATAAATCCTCGAGACAGCTACCTCAATGACGAATTGCTATGCTGTAAGTACTTTAAGGTCTGGGCTTCAGAGTGAACCACTTGGAGTTCTCATAAATCCTCGTGACAGCTACCTTAATTACGACTTACTGTGCTGTAAGTGCTCTAAGGTCCGGGCATTATAGTAAACCACCGGGAGTTCTCATAAACACATGATACAACTACCTTAATGACGACTTACTATGCTGTAAGTACTTTAAGGTCCGGGCTTTATAGTAAACCACTGGGAGTTCGGATAAACGCATGAGATAACTACTTTAACGATGACTTCTTATGCTGTAAGTACTTTAAGAAACAGGCTTTATGGTAAACCACTAGGAGTCCTAATAAACACATGAGACAGCTACCTTAATGCCGACGTAATAAGCTGTAATCAGTTTAAAAGCCGGACTTTATGGTAAATCACTAGGTGTTCTCATAAATAAATAAATCAAATTCCTTAACGAGGATTTATTAGGCTGCAAGTACTTTAGGGTCCGGTCGTTTTTTGTAAAGCACTATTAGTTTTAATAAACGCATGAGACAACTAACTTAATGACGACCGATTATGCTGTAAGTACTTTAAGGCCCGGGCTTTATAGTAAACCATTAGGAGTTCTGATAAACACATGAGACAACTACGTTAATGACGCCTTAATATGCTGAGGGTGCTTTAAGGCCCGGGATTTATAGTAAACCACTAGTGGTTCTCAAACACATGAAACAACTGCCTTAATGGCGACTTACTATCTTGTAAGTACTTTAAGAACCGGGTTTTACAGTAAACCACTAGGAGTTCTCATAAAGACATGAGAAAACTATATTAATGACGACTTACTATGCTGTAAGTTTAATGTCCGGGCTCTATAGTAAACCACAATTAGTTCTAATAACCACATGAGACAACTAGCTAAATGGCGACTTACTATGCTGTAAGTACTTTAAGGTTCGAAATTAATAGTTAACCGCTAGGAGTACTCATTAACACTCGAGACAACTACCTTAATGATAACTTACTATCCTGTAAGTACTTTAAGAACCGGGTTTTACAGTAAACCACTAGGAGTTCTCATAAAGACATGAGAAAACTATATTAATGACGACTTACTATGCTGTAAGTTTAATGTCCGGGCTCTATAGTAAACCACAATTAGTTCTAATAACCACATGAGACAACTAGCTAAATGGCGACTTAATATGCTGTAAGTACTTTAAGGTTCGAAATTAACAGTTAACCGCTAGGAGTACTCATTAACACTCGAGACAACTACCTTAATGATAACTTACTATGCTGTGGGTACTTAAACTCCCGGACGTTATAGTAAACCACTAGGGGTTCTCATAAACCAATGGGACAGCTAACTTAATGATGACTTACTATGTTGTAACCACTTTAAGAAGCGGGCTCTATGGTAAACCACTAGGTGTTCTCATAAACACCTGAGACAGGCACCTTAATGACGCACTACTACGCTGTAGGTACTTTAAGAATCGGGCTTTATAGTAAACCACCTGGACTTCTCATAAACACATCAGAGGACTATATTAATGAGCACTTAATATGCTGTAAGTACCTTAGGGCCCCGCCTTCATAGTAAACCACTAGGAGTTCTCATAAACACATGAGACAACTACCTTAATGGCGATTTAATATGCAGTATGTACCTAAAGGCCCGAGCTTTATAGTAAACCTCTAGGACCTCTCATGAACATATGAGACAACTAACTTATTGGCAACTTACCATTTTGTTAGTACTTCAAGGTCCGGGCCTTATAGTAAACCACCGGGAGTTCCCATAAACACATGAGAGAGCTACCTTAAGGACGACTTACTATGCTGTAAGTGCTTTAAGGTCCGGGCTTTAGAGTGAACCACTTGGAGTTCTCATAAATCCTCGAGACAGCTACCTTAATGACGACTTACTGTGCTGTAAGTGCTTTAAGGTCCGGGCTTTATAGTAAGCACTTGGAGTTCTCATAAATCCTCGAGACAACTACCTTAATGACGACTTACTGTGCTGTAAGTGCTTTAAGGTCCGGGCTTTATAGTAAAACACTTGGAGTTCTCATAAATCCTCGAGACAGCTACCTTAATGACGACTTACTGTGCTGTAAGTGCTTTAAGGTCCGGGCTATAGAGTGAACCACTTGGAGTTCTCATAAATCCTCGAGACAGCTACCTTAATGACGACTTACTATGCTGTAAGTGCTTTATGGTCCGGGCTTTAGAGTGAACCATTTGGAGTTCTCATAAATCCTCGAGACAACTACCTTAATGACGACTTACTGTGCTGTAAGTGCTTTAAGGTCCGGGCTTTATAGTAAGCACTTGGAGTTCTCATAAATCCTCGAGACAACTACCTTAATGACGACTTACTGTGCTGTAAGTGCTTTAAGGTCCGGGCTTTAGAGTGAACCACTTGGAGTTCTCATAAATCCTCGAGACAGCTACCTTAATGACGACTTACTGTGCTGTAAGTGCTTTAAGGTCCGGGCTTTATAGTAAACCACTAGGAGTTCTAATAAACACATGAGAAAACTACCTTATTAAAGACCTACTATGCTTTAAGTACTTTAAGACCCTTTCTTTATAGTAAACTAGTAGGAGTTCTCATAAACACATGAGACAACTACCTTAATGACGACTTAATATGCTGTAAGTACTTAATTGCCCGAGGTTTATAGTAATCCACTGGGAGTTCGGATAAACGCATGAGATAACTACCTTAACGACGACTTATTATGCTGGAAGTACTTAATGGCCCGAGATTTATAGTAATCCACAGGGAGTTCTCATAAACACATGAGACAACTACCTTAATGCCGACTTAATAAGCTGTAGGCACTTTAAAAGCCGGACTTTATGGTAAATCATTAGGTGTTCTCATAAATAAATGACAAAACTTCCTTAACGAGGATTTATTAGGCTGTAAGTACTTTAGGGTCCGGTCGTTATTGTAAACCACTATTAGTTTTGATAAACACATTAGACAACTAACTTAATGACGACCGATTATGCTGTAAGTACTTTAAGGCCCGGGCTTTATAGTAAACCACTAGGAGTTCTGATAAACACGTGAGACAACTACCTTAATGACGACTTACTATGCCGTAAGTAGTTTAAGACCGCGGTTTTATAGTAAACCACTAGGAGTTCTAATAAACACATGAGAAAACTACTTTAATAAAGACTTACGATGCTTTAAGTACTTTAAGACCCAGTCTTTATAGTAAACTAGTAGGTGTTCTCATAAACACATGAGACAACTATCTTAATGACGACTTACTATGCCCTAAGTACTTTAAGAAACGGGCTCTATTGTAAACCACTAGGAGTTCTCATTACACATGAGACAACTACCATAATGCCGACTTAATAAGCTGTAGGCACTCTAAAACCCGGACTTTATGGTGAACTAGGTGTTCTCATAAATAAATGACACAACTTCCTTAACTAGGATTTATTAGGCTGTAAGTACTTTAGGGTCCGGTCTTTACTGTAAACCACAATTAGTTTTGATAAACACATGAGACAACCAACTTTGTGACTACTTACTATGCCGTAGGTACTTAAACGCCCGGACTTTATAGTAAATTACTAGGAGTTCTCATAAACAAATGAGACAACTACCTTAATGACGACTTACTATGCCGTAAGTGCTTCAAACCTGGGCTTTATAGTAAACCACCGGGAGTTCTCATAAACGAGAAAGCTACCTTAATGACGACTTACCATGCTGTAAGTACTTTAAGGTCCGGACTTTATAGTAAACCACCGGGAGTTCTGATAAACATATGAGACAGCTACCTTAATGACGACTTACCATGCTGTAAGTACTTTAAGGTCCGGGCTTTATCGTAAACCACTGGGAGTTCTCTTATACACATGAGGCAGTTACGTTAATGGTGACTTATTATGCTTTAAGTCTTTAAGAACGGGCTCTATAGTAAATCCCTAGGAGTTCTCATAAACTCATGAGAGAACTACCTTATTGCCGACTTAATAAGCTGTAGGCACTTTAAAACCCGGACTTTATGGTAAACCACTAGGAGTTCTCATTTATAAATGACACAACTTCCTTAATGCGGACTTACTAGGCTGTAACTACTTTAGGTTCCGGTCTTTATTGTAAACCACTAGGAGTTCTCATAAACACATGAGACAACTACCTTAATGACGACTTACTATGCTGTAAGTGCTTCAAACCTGGGCTTCATAGTAAACTAGTACTAGTTCTCAGAAACTCATGGGACAACTACCTTAATGACGACTTATTATGGTGTAAGTACTTTAAGAAACGGGCTCTATGGTAAACCACTAGGAGTACTCATAAACACATGAGACAACTACCTTAATGCCGACTTAATAAGCTGTTGGCACCTTTAAACCCGGACTTTATGGTGAACTAGGTGTTCTCATAAATAAATGACACAACTTTCTTAACGAGGATTTAATAGGCTGTAAGTACTTTAGGGTCCGGTCTTTATTGTAAACCACTATTAGTTTTGATAAACACATGAGACAACTAACTTAATGACGACCGATTATGCTGTACGTACTTTAAGGCCCGGGCTTCATAGTAAACCAGTAGTAGTTCCCATAATCACATGAGACAACTCCCTTAATGACGACTTACTGTGCTGTAGGTACTTAAACGCCCGGACTTTATAGTAAACCTCTAGGAATTCTCATAAACAAATGAGACAGCTAACTTAATGATAACTGACTATGTTGTAAGTACTTTAAGAAACGGGCTCTATAGTAAACCACTAGGAGTTGTCATAAACACATGAGACAACTACCTTAATGACGACGTACTCTGCTGTACGTACTTTAAGAATCGGGCTTTATAGTAAACAACCTGTACTTCTTATAAACACACGAGATTACTACATTAATGAGGACTTAATATGCTGTAGTTATCTTAGGGCTCCGCCTTTAAAGTAAACCACAAGGAGTGCTCATAAACACATGAGACAACTGCCTTAATGACGACTTACTATGCTGTAAGTACCTAAAGGCCCGGGCTTCATAGTAAACCACTAGGAGTTCTCATAATCACATTAGACAACTACCTTAATGGCGACTTAATATGCAGTAAGTTCCTACAGGCCCGAGCTTTATAGTAAACCACTAGGAGTTCTGATAAACACATCAGACAACTACCATAATGAGGCCTTAATGTGCTGAGGGTGCTTTAAGCCCGTGCTTAATAGTAAACCAATAGGGGTTCTCAAACACATGAGACAACTACCTTAATGGCGACTTACTATCCTGTAAGTAATTTAAGAACCGGGTTTTACAGTAAACCACTAGGAGTTCTCATAAACACATGAGAAAACTATAATAATGACGACTTACTATGCTGTAAGTACCTTAAGACCCGGGCTTTATAGTAAACCACTAGGAGTTCTCATAAACACATGAGACAACTACCTTAATGACGACTTACAATGCTGTAAGTTCTTTAAGAACCGGACTTTATTGTAAACCACTAGGAGTTCCCATAAACAGTGAGTGAGTGTGTGGTGTTTTAGGGTCCGTCGACAACAAGGTCATTTGGGCCCGAAGTCAATACTAAAACCTAAAACCTACACAAATTTGGCTAAAAAGGTACAATAAAATAAAGCACTCAACCATTAAAAGGCATAAAAACCATCTAAAATCTAACAATTTAAAATCTCTAAAATTAATAAATATAAAATACAAGTCAGACTTGCTTATTAAAACCAATTTTAGCAACAAACCGTAGTGCCTTATCTACGGCCACTGGGTCGTCACCTAAAACACCGTGCAAGTTAGTCCCCAAGCCAAAAGACTGGCGATCGCTGGCGTACTGTGTTCAATCGAGCAATACGTGCCGCAGAGTGAGGCGTGCTGCACACGGAGCACACACAGGGGCCGGTTCCCCTCTTAACAGGTGGCCATGAGTCGCTCGTGTGTGCCCAATTCTCAGCCGGGTGAGTATCACCTCGGCCCGCCGGTTACCCCTGCAGGAAGTTGGCCAGGGTTGTACGCTCTCCTTTATAGCCCGGAGTTGTGTGCCTTCTAAAGCTGTCCAGGATTGCTGCCAAGCAGATAGGAGCTGGCGACGGAAAAAACTTTGCACATCCTGGTATGGCACCGTAGTTGTTAAACTCCGGGGCAGACGGCAAGCGGACTTAGCAGCCGCGTCCGCCTCCTCGTTCCCGGAAATGCCCACATGGCCTGGGGTCCAAGTAAAAACAAAATGGTATCCTCGACCGAGCATTTGCGAGATCTGTGCCTGTATTTTTAAAACAAGGGAGTGAGCGGCAGTGTGCTGTTGCAAGGCCTGAAGAGCACTTAGAGAGTCAGTGCAAACAATAAAACAGCCAGGGGCTAACTTGCAAATTAAAAGGAGCAAATAGTAGATGGCATACAGCTCTGCTGAGAAGACCGAAGTAGAGTCCAGAAGTCGAAATTTATGAGCCTCACCGTTAATGAAGAACGCGCAACCCGTAGTGCTACCTAACTGAGAACCGTCCGTAAAGACCGGAACATAGTTAGGGTAACGGCCCAGTAGTTCGGCAAAAAGTTGTTGGAACACCGAATGTGGAGTAGCGAGTCTAGAGTTGCTGGAAAGAGCGAGATGGAACCGCGCACGATCGAGCTGCCAAGCAGGATAAGGGCTGATGGACGACCTCTCCACGCGAGGCATTCGGAGGCCATGGGAATGTAGGAGATTCCGAAATCGTATTCCCATGGGGCGTGTCCGAGAACCAGGGCGCATATAACGGTGGACTAAATCTGGACACAGAACAGGTTTGAAACAAGGATGATTGGGGTAACTTGCCAACTTCGAGACATACGAGCAGAGTAACAGCGAGCGACGAATATGGAGTGGAGGTTCGCCTGAGTCTGCATACAGGCAGTCGACTCGACTGGTGCGGAAAGCTCCTGTGGCAAGGCGGATACCAGTATGATGCACGGTGTCTAAAAGGCGAAGTTTAGAGGCGGTCGCTGCGCCATAAATAAGACTGCCATAGTCCAGCTTGGACCGAACCAGAGAGCGGTACAGCCTCAACATTACCGTGCGATCGCCTCCCCAAGATGCTCCAGATAATACCTTCAGCACGCGAAGAGAACGATCGCAAGAGGCTCGAAGGTGACGAATATGGTGCTCCCAGTTGAGTTGTCTGTCCAAGTAGAGGCCCAAGAACTTCAGGTGCGAGACAAATGGCAGGGGTGTGCCGTTCAAATGAAGATCAGGAGGCGGGTGAATACCTCGTAGGCGGTGAAAGTGGATACACTGTGTCTTCGCAGCTGAAAAGCGGAAGCCGGTTTGAAGCGCCCAAGCTGCTAGCTGGGTGATGGTCAGCTGCAGTTGGCGCTCAATGTGATCTATGTTGGCTGACCTATAATAAACTGCGAAGTCGTCAACATAGAGTGATGTTGGAATTCCGCTTCGAACGGCACTAGTGATGCCATTGATAGCTACGGCAAAAAGTGCGACGCTCAAAATCGAACCTTGAGGGACGCCGTTCTCATGTATCCGCTCCCGGGATACCGTGTTTCCTATGCGCACACGAAAACGGCGAAGGTTTAAAAAATTGCATAGGAATTCGGGTAGATGACCACGCATACCGTAACCATGTAGGTTACGGAGTATGCCGTACCGCCAAGTGGTGTCATAGGCCTTCTCCAGGTCGAGGAACACGCCCACGGCGTGCTGTTTCAGTAGAAAGGCATCGGAAATATACCCCTCAAGGCGTGTTAGATTATCGACACTTGAGCGATGGCGACGAAAACCGCATTGCAAGTTGGACAGATGGTTATGTTTTTCTAGCCACCAATTTAACCGAGCGTTTATCATTCGCTCGAAGGTCTTACAGATGACACTCGTCAGGCAAATGGGGCGGTAGCTAGATGGAAGTGTGCGGTCCTTTCCGGGTCGAGGGATGGGGATGATAATACCCTCTCGCCAGGAGGAAGGGAAAACCCGCTCATGCCAAATGCGGTTATACATTTTTAAAAGGAAACATAGCGCCTCAGATGGAAGATGTAGCAACATCTGTCGGTGTACGTCATCGGGACCTGGAGAAGAATCCTTTGCTAACGCCAGAGAATGGGTGAGCTCGGCTGCGGTAAAAGGTTGGTTGTACGGCTCGGTGCAGTCACTATTGAAATTAAGTGGTACCCGCTCCGCCTTTTCCTTAATAGGCAGGAAGAGAGCGTCATAGCGGGCAGTTTGGCTCGTAGCAGCAAATGTGGTGGCTAGGGCTTCAGCTATGTCCTGCTCGGTGGTGCACATGGAACCGTTCATGGCAAGGCCGGGAATTACCGTCCGGCGATACTTGCCATACATTCGCCGAACAGCTGACCATACTTGTTGGGTAGAGCTGCGCCGGGAAAGCAAAGACACAAAGGCTTCCCAAGATTTACGCTTTGCGTTGCGCAGTATAAAGCGTGCCCTAGCGCGAGAACGTTTGAAGGCGACGAAGTTCCCTTCCGTCGCGTGCCTGACGGCCAAACTGCATTTCTCAGACCACCACGGTACAGGGATACGACGTGGTGTACATGAACCTCGACGAATGCAGGATTCTGCTGCAAGCAGGATCGAGCAAGTGAAATATTCGACCATTGCATCGATGGTGTCGAAACCATCGTCGATAAGGTGTATGAGGGATTGGAATTTTCCCCAGTTGGCTTTGGCAATAATCCAGCGAGGATGTCGAGAAGGTACACATTGGCGGCCAGAAAAATGAATGTTAATGGGGTAATGATCACTGCCAAAGAGGTCGGAAAGTATCCCATGAACAAATGAGACAACTACCTTAATGACGACTTATTATGCTGTAAGTACTACAAGGACCGGGCTTTACAGTAAACCACTAGGAGTTCTCATAAACACATGAGAAAACTGTATTAATGACGACTTTTTATGCTGTAAGTTCTTTAATGTCCGGGCTTTATAGTAAACCTCTGGGAGTTCTCATATACACATGAGACAACTAGCTAAATGGCGACTTACTATGCTGTAAGTACTTTAAGATCCGGGCTTAATAGCTAACCGCTAGGAGTTCTCATTAACACTTGAGACAACGACCTTAATGACGACTTACTATGCTGTAAGTACTTTAAGGTCCGGGCTTAATAGTTAACCGCTAGGAGTTCTCATTAACACTCGAGACAACGACCTTAATGACGACTTACTATGCTGTAAGTACTTTAAGGTCCGGGCTTAGTAGTTAACCACTAGGAGTTCTTATTAACACTCGAGACAACGACCTTAATGACGACTTACTATGCTGTAAGTACTTTAAGGTCCGGGCTTAGTAGTTAACCACTAGGAGTTCTTATTAACACTCGAGACAACGACCTTAATGACGACTTACTATGCTGTAAGTACCTTAAGGCCCGGGCTATATAATAAACCACTAGGAGTTCACACAAACACATGAGACAACTACCTTAATGACGACTTACTATGCTGTAGATACTTAAACGCCTGGGCTTTATACTAAACCACTAGGAGTTCTCATAAACACATGAGACAACGACCTTAATGACGACTTACTATGCTGTAAGTACTTTAAGGTCCGGGCTTAGTAGTTAACCACTAGGAGTTCTCATTAACACTCGAGACAACGACCTTAATGACGACTTACTATGCTGTAAGTATCTTAAGGCCCGGGCTATATAATAAACTACTAGGAGTTCACACAAACACTCGAGACAACGACCTTAATGACGACTTACTATGCTGTAAGTACTTTAAGGTCCGGGCTTAATAGTTAACCGCTAGGAGTTCTCATTAACACTCGAGACAACGACCTTAATGACGACTTACTATGCTGTAAGTACCTTAAGGCCCGGGCTATATAATAAACCACTAGGAGTTCACACAAACACATGAGACAACTACCTTAATGACGACTTACTATGCTGTAGATACTTAAACGCCTGGGCTTTATACTAAACCACTAGGAGTTCTCATAAACACATGAGACAACGACCTTAATGACGACTTACTATGCTGTAAGTACTTTAAGGTCCGGGCTTAGTAGTTAACCACTAGGAGTTCTCATTAACACTCGAGACAACGACCTTAATGACGACTTACTATGCTGTAAGTACCTTTAGGCCCGGGCTTTATAATAAACTACTAGGAGTTCACACAAACACATGAGACAACTACCTTAATGACGACTTACTATGCTGTAGGTACTTAAACGCCTGGGCTTTATACTAAGCCACTAGGAGTTCTCATAAACACATGAGACAACTAGCTAAATGGCGACTTACTATGCTGTAAGTACCTTAAGGTCCGAGCTTTATAGTTCGGGCCACTATTGCATACAATTAATGGAAATTAATTTTTCTTTCACAGTAGCCGTGTGTAGGACGCCCTATGAAAGGGTAGAGCCAGACTGAAAAATTGAATGCCATAGCCGGGATTTGAAGCATGGATCTTCTAATTTCCGTCCAGCCGCTCTAACCCTTTGAGCTACTTTGGCCAACTGCCAACATGACATATCATTCACCAGAGAATGTGTATCGCGTTTGCTCACAGTAGAGAATGAACAGGCGCGGCTTTTAACTTCGAAGCCTTTTAAGCTAAATCCGAAGGACCTTTTGCGTCGAGTTGTTACTGTCGATGAGACCTGGATTCACTATTATTCTTCGGAAACCAAGCGACAGTCAAATAGATGGGCTGCTTCCGGAGAATGTGCTCCAAAGAAGGTAAAGACAGTCATATCGACCTGAAAGTGATGGCGACGATTTTTTGGGATGGGAAGGGTGCCGTAATCATTGTTTTCTTGGAAAAAGGAAAAACGGTTACTGAAGCATAGCATAGTGGCCAAACTCGACAAGAAATTGAAAGAAACACGGTCCTTTAAGGAGAAGAAAGTTGTGATTCATCACGCTAATGCGCCAGCACATTCATGAGTTGCTACCACGTGAATAAATGGCTCACATGAACAAATGAGAAGTTTATCATGGAGACAGGCGAATGTTGTAGAGCTTGACAATTCTTCATTTTTGGAGGAGTTGATGATGATGATGATGACGATGATAGTTGACACTACAGGCCATGTAGGCCCTTGGCCTCCCTAACCACCCTCTTCCATTCTACTCCATCATCTGCTTTTCTTCTCCAGCCTTTAACCCCCAACTTTCTCAAGTCATCTGCCCATCTTTTCCTGGGTCTTGCTCTTCTCCTTCTGCCATCCAGCTTTCCTATGAATATCTTCTTAACTACACTAGTTTCCGGTATTCTCTGTACATGGCCAATCCTTGTTTAATTTTCATTACTATATTTGGTTGTCCAAATAGGAACTGTAACTCCAAGTTAGTCCGCACTGTCCATCCGTCCAAGTCCCTTATCACTCCAAATATATTTCTCAGGTTCTTCCTTTCCCATCGTAAAAACCACTGTTCTTCTCTGGCTGTCAACACCCAACTTTCTGAACGATATATTACTATTGGCCTCAGTACAGTTGTATATATTTTAATTTTTGTATTCCTACTGACGTTCCTTTATTTAAACATATTCTGTGAGGCATAGAAACATCTGTTACCACTTGCTATTCTTTCTTGAATTTACACTGATGTTTTATTATCTACTGTTACTATTTGAATTTTACTGTATTTGAATTTTTCAACTCTTTGTTATTCTTTCTCGTGTAATTTAACTGTAGGTTCTCCTCTTCTTGCATCCCCATCACCTCTTATCTTCATATATTTCATTTTACTAACGTTCACTACCAATCCTAGACCCTTGCTTTCTCTTCCAGCACTAAGAGCTCTTATATTCCTTGCGAGAATTGCCACATGGTCAGCATATGCCACTATTTGTACTGATCTGGAAAGTATGGTTCCTCCTTGGTTTATAGGTAATTGTCGGATTACTTATTCCAGTGCTAAATTAAACAGCAGTGTGGATAGTACAACTCCTTTTCTCAGCCCCCTCTCCACGGTTAACATACCTGAATAATCTGGTTCCATTCCAACCCTGCATCTTGTCAATTCCATAGTCATTCTTGTCAATCACACCAGCTTCCGTGGTATTCCGAACTCTCATTATCTGATACATTTTAGCTCTATCCAGGCTATCATACGCCTATTTAAAATCTACATAGAGCTGATGAAGTTATCTGTCATATTTATAAAATTTTTCAGCTTTTCTTGTAATATCAAAATCTGGTATAATGTAGGGCGTTGTTTCCTAAATCCTGCTTGGTAATCTCCAAATATCTTTTCTATCGCTCTAGTCGTATGGCAAGTATCTCGCCAAAAACCTTGTAAGTTCCATCTAGCAGTATAATCCCACGCTAATTTCCACACTACAACACGACGTTGGGGCGGGTTTTCTCCGGGACCTCCGGGTTCCCCCGCCATATCATTCCACCGGTGCTCCTTCATCATCTCATGCATCATCAGTGTCACCGCCTGCGGTGCCGTATGTAGTAAAAGCGGGCGTTAAACACTACACATTGTAACTTCCGCACTCTGATTTGTCTCCTGTTTGATGCTTTGGACAGATTATTCCCACATGCGAGTCATTAGGCATTTCTTCCTTTGTCCTTTAATTAATTAATTAATTAATTCGCAAACAGTCTGGAGTTAAAAGTAGCAGGATCTTTAGCAGAAGTGGATATCTCTAAAAGGGGATTGTTCTTGGAGGCTCAGTCAGCCTCATACTGACAGTAAACTGACCTGGAATATCCATATCTCATATCTCCTCTCAAGACTAAAACAACAAATGTAACACATAATACCATGACTCCGAGAGTTACGTAGAATCAAAAGTCTGGTTTGTAGAAATTTAGAACACTATTGCAGTAAAAAGACGTGAAATTGACAATAAGCTGTCTTCAAGGCTGATTCGGTGTCTTGCTGCACGTTAACAAATCACTGCGGCACACTTCAAACGTCGACTGTCGCAATAAACATCCCACAAGTGGCGCATCTAACACTTTGCCAGTATTTATACCTCGCAATCATAGTTTATAGAATACCGTAGACAAACGGAGAAATTTCTCGGCGACAATAGACCGACCGCTCTGGAACCTCTCTTTGTCTCTTTCTCCCTAGCCCAACTGCCCGGTTCCGGCTTGTCGCGCCAGCTTAACCTTGCCACACGGTGACAATGCCATATAAACACAATCTCTACAATACATTTATCAAACCTATTTGGCAATATGGTCGCCCCATATGGGGTAATGCTGATGCGTCAAAAGTAATCCACTGATGAGAGGTGCCCCATGATATGTTAGCAACATCACACTTCACAGGGACCTGAACATACCAGAAGTGAAGAATGTCAACAGAATTCACCAAACTGCTGCCAATCATACAAATCCACTGATGACAGGTGCCCCATGATATGTAAGCAACATCACACTCCACAGGGACCTGAACATACCAGAAGTGAAGAATGACAACAGAATTCACCAAACTGCTGCCAATCATTCAAATCCTCTGATGACAGGTGCCCCATGATATGCTAGCAACATCACACTTCACAGGGACCTGAACATACCAGAAGTGAAGAATGTCATCAGAATAAACCAAACTGTTGCCAATCATTCAAATCCACTGATGACAGGTGCCCCATGATATGTTAGCAAGATCACACTTCACAGGGACCTGAACATACCAGAAGTGAAGAATGTCAACAGAATACACCAAACTGTTGCCAATCATTCAAATCCACTGATGACAGGTGCCCCATGATATGATAGCAACATCACACTTCACAGGGACCTGAACATACGTGAAGTGAAGAATGTCATCAGAATACACCAAACTGTTGCCAATCATTCAAATCCACTGATGACAGGTGCCCCATGATATGATAGCAACATCACACTTCACAGGGACCTGAACATACGTGAAGTGAAGAATGTCATCAGAATACACCAAACTGTTGCCAATCATTCAAATCCACTGATGACAGGTGCCCCATGATATGATAGCAACATCACACTCCACAGGGACCTGAACATACCAGAAGTGAAGAATGTCATCAGAATACACCAAACTGCTGCCAATCATTTAAATCCACTGATGACAGGTGCCCCATGATATGTAAGCAACATCACACTTCACAGGGACCTGAACATACCAGAAGTGAAGAATGTCATCAGAATACACCAAACTGCTGCCAATTATTCAAATCCACTGATGACAGGTGCCCCATGATATGTTAGCAACATCACACTTCTCAGGGACCTGAACATACGTGAAGAATGTCATCAGAATACGCCAAACTGCTGCCAATTATTCAAATCCACTGATGACAGGTGCCCCATGATATGTTAGCAACATCACACTTCTCAGGGACCTGAACATACGTGAAGAATGTCATCAGAATACACCAAACTGCTGCCAATTATTCAAATCCACTGATGACAGGTGCCCCATGATATGTAAGCAACAGCACACTTCTCAGGGTCCTCAACATACGTGAAGAATGTCATCAGAATACACCAAACTACTGCCAATCATTCAAATTCCCTGATGAGAGGTGCCCCATGATATGTTAGCAACATCACACTTCACAGGGACCTGAACATACCAGAAGTGAAGAATGTTATCAGAATACACCAAACTGCTAACAATCATTCAAATCCACTGATGACAGGTAACCCATGATATGTTAGGAACATCACACTTCACAGGAACCTGAGCATACCAGAAGTGAAGAATGTCAACAGAATACACCAAACTGCTGCCAATCATTGAAATCCACTGATGACAGGTGCCCCATGATACGTTAGCAAAATCACACTTCACAGGGACCTGAACATACCAGAAGTGAAGAATGTCATCAGAATATACCAAACTGCTGCCAATCATTCAAATCCTCTAATGACAGGTGCCCCATGATATGTAAGACACATCACACTTCACAGGAACCTGAACATACCAGAAGTGAAGAATGTTATCAGAATACACCAAATTGCTGCCAATCAACCAAATTCACTGATGAGAGGTGCCCCATGATATGTAAGCAACATCACACTTCACAGGAACCTGAACATACCAGAAGTGAAGAATGTTATCAGAATACACCAAACTGCTGCCAATCATTCAAATCCACTGATGACAGGTACCCCATGATATGTAAGCAACATCACACTTCACAGGGACCTGAACATACGTGAAGTGAAGAATGTTATCAGAATACACAAAATTGCTGCCAATCATCCAAATTCACTGATGACAGGTGCCCCATGATATGTAAGCAACATCACACTTCACAGGAACCTGAACATACCAGAAGTGAAGAATGTTATCAGAATACACCAAATTGCTGCCAATCATCCAAATTCACTGATGACAGGTGCCCCATGATATGTAAGCAACATCACACTTCACAGGAACCTGAACATACCAGAAGTGAAGAATGTTATCAGAATACACCAAACTGCTGCCAATCATTCAAATCCCCTGATGACAGGTACCCCATGATATGTAAGCAACATCACACTTCACAGGAACCTGAACATACCAGAAGTGAAGAATGTTATCAGAATACACCAAATTGCTGCCAATCATCCAAATTCACTGATGATGGTGCCCCATGATATGTAAGCAACATCACACTTCACAGGAACCTGAACATACCAGAAGTGAAGAATGTTATCAGAATACACCAAACTTCTGCCAATCATTCAAATCCACTGATGACAGGTACCCCATGATATGTAAGCAACATCACACTTCACAGGGACCTGAACATACGTGAAGAATGTCATCAGAATACACCAAATTGCTGCCAATCATTCAAATGCACAGATGACAGGTGCCCCATGATATGTAAGCAACATCACACTTCACAGGTACCTGAAATTACCAGAAGTGAAGAAAGTCATCAGAATACACCAAACTGCTGCCAATCATACAAATCCACTCCTGACAGATGCCCCATGATATGTTAGCAACATCACACTTCTCAGGGACCTGAACATACGTGAAGACTGTCATCAGAATACACCAAACTGCTGCCAATTATTCAAATCCACTGATGACAGGTGCCCCATGATATGTTAGCAACATCACACTTCTCAGGGACCTGAACATACGTGAAGAATGTCATCAGAATACACCAAACTGCTGCCAATTATTCATATCCACTGATAACAGGTGCCCCATGATATGTAAGCAACAGCACACTTCTCAGGGACCTGAACATACGTGAAGAATGTCATCAGAATACACCAAACTACTGCCAATCATTCAAATTCACTGATGAGAGGTGTCCCATGATATGTTAGCAACATCACACTTCACAGGGACCTGAACATACCAGAAGTGAAGAATGTTATCAGAATACACCAAACTGCTGCCAATCATTAAAATCCACTGATGACAGTTGCCCCATGATATGTTAGCAGCATCACACTTCACAGGGACCTGAACATACCAGAAGTGAAGAATGTCATCAGAAAACACCAAACTGCTGCCAATCATTCAAATCCACTGATGACAGGTGCCCCATGATATGTTAGCAAGATCACACTTCACAGGGACCTGAACATACCAGAAGTGAAGAATGTCATCAGAATACACCAAACTGCTGCCAATCATTCAAATCCACTGATGACAGGTGCCCCATGATATGTTAGCAACATCACACTTCACAGGAACCTGAACATACGTGAAGAATGTCATCAGAATACACCAAACTGCTGCCAATCATTCAAATCCACTGATGACAGGTGCCCCATGATATGTTAGCAACATAACACTTCACAGGAACCTGAACATAAGTGAAGAATTTCATCAGAATACACCAAAATGCTGCCAATCATTCAAATCCACTGATGACAGGTGCCCCATGATATGTTAGCAACATCACACTTCCCAGGGACCTGAACATACGTGAAGAATGTCATCAGAATACACCAAACTGCTGCCAATCATTCAAATCCACTGATGAGAGGTGCTCCATGATATGTAAGCAAAATCACACTTCACAGGGACCTGAACATACCAGAAGTGAAGAATGTCATCAGAATACACCAAACTGCTGCCAATCATACAAATTCACTGATGACAGGTGCTCCATGATATGTAAGCAACATCACACTTCACAGGGACCTCAACATACCAGAAGTGAAGAATGTCATCAGGATAAACCAAACTGCTGCCAATCATTCAAATCCACTGATGACAGGTGCTCCATGATATGTAAGCAACATCACACTTCACAGGGACCTGAACATACCAGAAGTGAAGAATGTCATCAGAATACACCAAACTGCTGCCAATCATACAAATTCACTGATGACAGGTGTCCCATGATATGTTAGCAACATCACACTTCACAGGGACCTGAACATACCAGAAGTGAAGAATGTCATCAGAATACACCAAACTGCTGCCAATCATACAAATTCACTGATGACAGGTGTCCCATGATATGTTAGCAACATCACACTTCACAGGGACCTGAACATACCAGAAGTGAAGAATGTCATCAGAATACACCAAACTGCTGCCAATCATTCAAATCCACTGATGACAGGTGCTCCATGATATGTTAGCAACATCACACTTCACAGGGACCTGAACATACCAGAAGTGAAGAATGTCATCAGAATACACCAAACTGCTGCCAATCATACAAATTCACTGATGACAGGTGTCCCATGATATGTTAGCAACATCACACTCCACAGGGACCTGAACATACCAGAAGTGAAAAATGTCATCAGAATAAACCAAACTGCTGCCAATCACACAAATCCACTGATGACAGGTGCCACATGATATGTTAGCAACATCACACTCCACCGGGACCTGAACATACCAGAAGTGAAGAATGTCATCAGAATACACCAAACTGCTGCCAATCATTCAAATCCACTGATGACAGCAGCCACATGATATGTTAGACACATCACACTCCACAGGGACCTGAACATACCAGAAGTGATGAATGTCATCAGAATAAACCAAACTGCTGCCAATCATACAAATCCACTGATCACAGGTGCCACACATGATATGTTAGCAACATCACACTCCACAGGGACCTGAACATACCAGAAGTAAAGAATGTCATCAGAATAAACCAAACTGCTGCCAATCATTCAAATCCACTGATGACAGGTGCCCCATGATATGTTAGCAACATCACACTTCACAGGGACCTGAACATACCAGAAGTGAAGAATGTCATCAGAATAAACCAAACTGCTGCCAATCATTCAAATCCACTCCTGACAGATGCCCCATGATATGTTAGCAAAATCACACTCCACAGGGACCTGAACATACCAGAAGTAAAGAATGTTATCAGAATACACCAAACTGCTGCCAATCATCCAAATCCACTGATGACAGGTGCCACATGATATGTTAGCAACATCACACTCCACAGGGACCTGAACATACCAGAAGTGAAGAATGTCATCAGAATACACCAAACTGCTGCCAATCATTCAAATTCACTGATGACAGGTGCCCCTTGATATGTTAGCAACATCACACTTCACAGGGACCTGAACATACCAGAAGTAAAGAATGTTATCAGAATAAACCAAACTGCTGCCAATCATTGAAATCCACTGATGACAGGTGCCCCATGATATGTTAGCAACATCACACTTCACAGGGACCTGAACATACCAGAAGTGAAGAATGCCATCAGAATACACCAAACTGCTGCCAATCATACAAATTCACTGATGACAGGAGCCCCATGATATGTTAGCAACATCACACTCCACAGGGACCTGAACATACCAGAAGTGAAGAATGTCATCAGAATACACCAAACTGCTGCCAATCATACAAATCCACTCCTGTAAGATGCCCCATGACATGTTAGCAACATCACACTTCACAGGGACCTGAACATACCAGAAGTGAAGAATGTCATCAGAATAAACCAAACTGCTGCCAATCATACAAATCCACTGCTGACAGATGCCCCATGATATGTTAGCAACATCACACTTCACAGGGACCTGAACATACCAGAAGTGAAGAATGTCATCAGAATACACCAAACTGTTGCCAATCATACAAATCCACTGCTGACAGATGCCCCATGATATGTTAGCAACATCACAGTTCACAGGGACCTGAACATACCAGAAGTGATGAATGTCATCAGAATAAACCAAACTGCTGCCAATCATACAAATCCACTGATCACAGGTGCCACACATGATATGTTAGCAACATCACACTCCACAGGGACCTAAACATACCAGAAGTAAAGAATGTCATCAGAATAAACCAAACTGCTGCCAATCATTCAAATCCACTGATGACAGGTGCCCCATGATATGTTAGCAACATCACACTTCACAGCGACCTGAACATACCAGAAGTGAAGAATGTCATCAGAATAAACCAAACTGCTGCCAATCATTCAAATCCACTCCTGACAGATGCCCCATGATATGTTAGCAAAATCACACTCCACAGGGACCTGAACATACCAGAAGTAAAGAATGTTATCAGAAAACACCAAACTGCTGCCAGTCATCCAAATCCACTGATGACAGGTGCCACATGATATGTTAGCAACATTACACTCCACAGGGACCTGAACATACCAGAAGTGAAGAATGTCATCAGAATACACCAAACTGCTGCCAATCATTCAAATTCACTGATGACAGGTGCCCCATGATATGTTAGCAACATCACACTTCACAGGGACCTGAACATACCAGAAGTAAAGAATGTTATCAGAATAAACCAAACTGCTGCCAATCATTGAAATCCACTGATGACAGGTGCCCCATGATATGTTAGCAACATCACACTTCACAGGGACCTGAACATACCAGAAGTGAAGAATGCCATCAGAATACACCAAACTGCTGCCAATCATACAAATTCACTGATGACAGGAGCACCATGATATGTTAGCAACATCACACTCCACAGGGACCTGAACATACCAGTAGTGAAGAATGTCATCAGAATACACCAAACTGCTGCCAATCATACAAATCCACTCCTGACAGATGCCCCATGACATGTTAGCAACATCACACTTCACAGGGACCTGAACATACCAGAAGTGAAGAGTGTCATCAGAATAAACCAAACTGCTGCCAATCATACACATCCACTGCTGACAGATGCCCCATGATATGTTAGCAACATCACACTTCACAGGGACCTGAACATACCAGAAGTGAAGAATGTCATCAGAATACACCAAACTGTTGCCAATCATACAAATCCACTGCTGACAGATGCCCCATGATATGTTAGCAACATCACAGTTCACAGGGACCTGAACATACCAGAAGTAAAGAATGTTATCAGAATAAACCAAACTGCTGCCAATCATTCAAATCCACTGATGACAGGTGCCCCATGATATGTTAGCAACATCACACTTCACAGGGACCTGAACATACCAGAAGTGAAGAATGTCATCAGAATACACCAAACTGCTGCCAATCATACAAATCCACTCCTGACAGATGCCCCATGATATGTTAGCAACATCACACTTCACAGGGACCTGAACATACCAGAAGTGAAGAATGTCATCAGAATAAACCAAACTGCTGCCAATCATACAAATCCACTGCTGACAGATGCCCCATGATCTGTTAGCAACATCACACTTCACAGGGCCCTGAACATACCAGAAGTGAAGATGTCATCAGAATACACCAAACTGTTGCCAATCATACAAATCCACTGCTGACAGATGCCCCATGATATGTTAGCAACATCACACTTCACAGGGACCTGAACATACCAGAAGTAAAGAATGTTATCAGAATAAACCAAACTGCTGCCAATCATTCAAATCCACTGATATGTTAGCAACATCACACGTCACAGGGACCTGAACATACCAGAAGTGAAGAATGTCATCAGAATACACCAAACTGCTGCCAATCATTCAAATCCACTGATATGTTAGCAACATCACACTTCACAGGGACCTGAGCATACCAGAAGTGAAGAATGTTATCAGAATAAACCAAACTGCTGCCAATCATTCAAATCCACTGATGACAGATGCCCCATGATATGTTAGCAACATCACACTTCACAGGGACCTGAACATACCAGAAGTGAATAATGTTATCAGAATACACCAAACTGCTGCCAATCATTCAAATCCACTGATGACAGGTGCCCCATGATATGTTAGCAACATCACACTTCACAGGGACCTGAACATACCAGAAGTGAAGAATGTCATCAGAATACACCAAACTGCTGCCAATCATTCAAATCCACTGATGACAGGTGCCCCATGATATGTAAGCAACATCACACTTCACAGGGACCTGAACATACCAGAAGTGAAGAATGTCATCAGAATACACCAAACTGCTGGCAATTATTCAAATCCACTGATGACAGGTACCCCATGATATGTTAGCAACATCACACTTCACAGGGACCTGAACATACCAGAAGTGAAGAATGTCATCAGAATACACCAAACTGCTGGCAATCATTCAAATCCACCGATGACAGGTACCCCATGATATGTTAGCAACATCACACTTCACAGGGACCTGAACATACCAGAAGTGAAGAATGTCATCGGAATACACCAAACTGCTGGCAATTATTCAAATCCACTGATGACAGGTACCCCATGATATGTTAGCAACATCACACTTCACAGGGACCTGAACATACCAGAAGTGAAGAATGTCATCAGAATACACCAAACTGCTGGCAATCATTCAAATCCACTGATGACAGGTGCCCCATGATATGTAAGCAACATCACACTTCACAGGGACCTTAACATACCAGAAGTGAAGAATGTCATCAGAATACACCAAACTGCTGGCAATTATTCAAATCCACTGATGACAGGTACCCCATGATATGTTAGCAACTTCACACTTCACAGGGACCTGAACATACCAGAAGTGAAGAATGTCATCAGAATACACCAAACTGCTGGCAATCATTCAAATCCACCGATGACAGGTACCCCATGATATGTTAGCAACATCACACTTCACAGGGACCTGAACATACCAGAAGTGAAGAATGTCATCAGAATACACCAAACTGCTGCCAATAATCCAAATCCACTGCTGACAGGTGCCCCATGATATGTTAGCAACATCACACTTCACAGGGACCTGAACATACCAGAAGTGAAGAATGTCATCAGAATACACCAAACTGCTGCCAATCATCCAAATCCACTGCTGACAGGTGCCCCATGATACGTTAGCAACATCACACTTCACAGGGACCTGAACATACCAGAAGTGAAGAATGTCATCAGAATACACCAAACTGCTGCCAATCATTCAAATCCACTGATGACAGGTACCCCATGATATGTTAGCAACATCACACTTCACAGGGACCTGAACATACCAGAAGTGAAGAATGTCATCAGAATAAACCAAACTGCTGCCAATCATTCAAATCCACTGCTGACAGATGCCCCATGATATGTTAGCAACATCACAGTTCACAGGGACCTGAACATACCAGAAGTAAAGAATGTTATCAGAATAAACCAAACTGCTGCCAATCATTCAAATCCACTGCTGACAGATGCCCCATGATATGTTAGCAACATCACACTTCACAGGGACCTGAACATACCAGAAGTAAAGAATGTTATCAGAATAAACCAAACTGCTGCCAATCATTCAAATCCACTGCTGACAGATGCCCCATGATATGTTAGCAACATCACAGTTCACAGGGACCTGAACATACCAGAAGTAAAGAATGTTATCAGAATAAACCAAACTGCTGCCAATCATTCAAATCCACTGCTGACAGATGCCCCATGATATGTTAGCAACATCACACTTCACAGGGACCTGAACATACCAGAAGTAAAGAATGTTATCAGAATAAACCAAACTGCTGCCAATCATTCAAATCCACTGCTGACAGATGCCCCATGATATGTTAGCAACATCACAGTTCACAGGGACCTGAACATACCAGAAGTGAAGAATGTTATCAGAATACACCAAACTGCTGCCAATCATTCAAATCCACTGATGACAGGTGCCCCATGATATGTTAGCAACATCACACTTCACAGGGACCTGAACATACCAGAAGTGAAGAATGTCATCAGAATACACCAAACTGCTGCCAATCATACAAATCCACTCCTGACAGATGCCCCATGATATGTTAGCAACATCACACTTCACAGGGACCTGAACATACCAGAAGTGAAGAATGTCATCAGAATAAACCAAACTGCTGCCAATCATACAAATCCACTGCTGACAGATGCCCCATGATATGTTAGCAACATCACACTTCACAGGGACCTGAACATACCAGAAGTGAAGATGTCATCAGAATACACCAAACTGTTGCCAATCATACAAATCCACTGCTGACAGATGCCCCATGATATGTTAGCAACATCACACTTCACAGGGACCTGAACATACCAGAAGTAAAGAATGTTATCAGAATAAACCAAACTGCTGCCAATCATTCAAATCCACTGATATGTTAGCAACATCACACGTCACAGGGACCTGAACATACCAGAAGTGAAGAATGTCATCAGAATACACCAAACTGCTGCCAATCATTCAAATCCACTGATGACAGGTGCCCCATGATATGTTAGCAACATCACACTTCACAGGGACCTGAACATACCAGAAGTAAAGAATGTTATCAGAATAAACCAAACTGCTGCCAATCATTCAAATCCACTGATATGTTAGCAACATCACACTTCACAGGGACCTGAGCATACCAGAAGTGAAGAATGTTATCAGAATAAACCAAACTGCTGCCAATCATTCAAATCCACTGATGACAGATGCCCCATGATATGTTAGCAACATCACACTTCACAGGGACCTGAACATACCAGAAGTGAATAATGTTATCAGAATACACCAAACTGCTGCCAATCATTCAAATCCACTGATGACAGGTGCCCCATGATATGTTAGTAACATCACACTTCACAGGGACCTGAACATACCAGAAGTGAAGAATGTCATCAGAATACACCAAACTGCTGCCAATCATTCAAATCCACTGATGACAGGTGCCCCATGATATGTAAGCAACATCACACTTCACAGGGACCTGAACATACCAGAAGTGAAGAATGTCATCATGATACACCAAACTGCTGCCAATTATTCAAATCCACTGATGACATGTACCCCATGATATGTTAGCAACATCACACTTCACAGGGACCTGAACATACCAGAAGTGAAGAATGTCATCAGAATACACCAAACTGCTGCCAATCATCCAAATCCACTGCTGACAGGTGCCCCATGATATGTTAGCAACATCACACTTCACAGGGACCTGAACATACCAGAAGTGAAGAATGTCATCTGAATACACCAAACTGCTGCCAATCATCCAAATCCACTGCTGACAGGTGCCCCATGATACGTTAGCAACATCACACTTCACAGGGACCTGAACATACCAGAAGTGAAGAATGTCATCAGAATACACCAAACTGCTGCCAATCATCCAAATCCACTGCTGACAGGTGCCCCATGATATGTTAGCAACATCACACTTCACAGGGACCTGAACATACCAGAAGTGAAGAATGTCATCAGAATACACCAAACTGCTGCCAATCATCCAAATCCACTGCTGACAGGTGCCCCATGATACGTTAGCAACATCACACTTCACAGGGACCTGAACATACCAGAAGTGAAGAATGTCATCAGAATACACCAAACTGCTGCCAATCATTCAAATCCACTGATGACAGGTACCCCATGATATGTTAGCAACATCACACTTCACAGGGACCTGAACATACCAGAAGTGAAGAATGTCAACAGAATACACCAAACTGCTGGCAATCATTCAAATCCACTGATGACAGGTACCCCATGATATGTTAGCAACATCACACTTCACAGGGACCTGAACATACCAGAAGTGAAGAATGTCATCAGAATACACCAAACTGCTGCCAATCATCCAAATCCACTGCTGACAGGTGCCCCATGATATGTTAGCAACATCACACTTCACAGGGACCTGAACATACCAGAAGTGAAGAATGTCATCAGAATACACCAAACTGCTGCCAATCATCCAAATGCACTGCTGACAGGTGCCCCATGATACGTTAGCAACATCACACTTCACAGGGACCTGAACATACCAGAAGTGAAGAATGTCATCCGAATACACCAAACTGCTGGCAATCATTCAAATCCACTGCTGACAGGTGCCCCATGATACGTTAGCAACATCACACTTCACAGGGACCTGAACATACCAGAAGTGAAGAATGTCATCCGAATACACCAAACTGCTGCCAATCATACAAATCCACTCATGACAGGTACCCCATGATATGTTAGCAACATCACACTTCACAGGAACCTGAACATACCAGAAGTGAAGAATGTCATCGGAATACACCAAACTGCTGCCAATCATTCAAATCCACTGCTACAAGAGATTTTCCCACACCGCAGTATAGAAGACAAAAAGAAAACGACACAACGATGCTCGTTTAATATCATTGTTTTGTATTTATGTATTTGTTTTGTGACTGTTAGATTGTTTGTTAATATTTACATTTTCATGTTATAAGATGTAAATGATGTAGGACTGTTATTGAACAGCATCCTAACGCTTCTTTTTTCCCGCCTCGGTAGTCTAGATGGTAGCGTGTCTGCCTCACGTTCAAGAGAACCCGAGTTCGAATCTCGGTCAGGTTGAGTTACCTGGATAAGGTTTTTCCGGGTTTTCCCTTAGCCTGATAGACAAATGTCGGGTAACTCTAAGCTCCATGGACCCCGGACTCATTTGAGCATCATTTCACCGATTTCATTCATCGTCCGATATGACTTAACGTTGGAGGACGTAATTGCACAACAACAAAAAACTAAAACACGTTTTAACTGATTTAACATTACCCTTACTCACAACTATAAATACTGTAATGTATTTGGGTACAGTGTTTGAAACAACTGGCGGTACTTATCGAACCGCCCTCGAAATTCCTTATAGCTACATCAGTGGACGTAGCGGCTCGCCCAACTCTCTAGCATGTCTTGATAAAGCTTTCCCTTTTCCTTAAAGTTGAATGTCGGGTAAATCAGAGATTTATGGCGGGATTTAAATGAAAGATTGCAAAGTTTAGAATATGCAGTTGACATGTAATATATCGTTTTGTCGGTCTCAGGCTGCAGCACTCTTTGAAGGTGTTTTACGAATTGCTGTTGAAATTTATTGAGCGTCGAATTTTGTAAGTAACGTTTCAATCTAAGTTTATTAATTGTTTTAAATTTAGTTGTATGACGATTTCCTAACCGGAACAAGAAGATTTGTATCTCAAGACGTCGTCTTGGACGGATGTCTTTTTTTCCTTAAAAAAACTTGTTAACCAGTTCAAAGATAAAACTTAACTTTCGATCAGTTATCAGAAGACAGTATAGCACAAATGAAATTAAAATATCTCCATTACAATCTATAAACGTCCAACTTGTTCGACGATTTCCCTCCCCATATCACCCTTAGTAACCTATAGACATGTCTGATTTATTGTTACAATTTCATTTTTGTTGTTGTAACTTACGTCCTCCAACATCAAGTCATATCGGATGATGAATGGAATGGGTGAAATGATTCTCCAATGAGCCCGGGGTCCATAGAGCTTAGAGTTACCTGACATTCGTCACAATTTCATTTCCTAAACGTTATTTAAACATATTTTCTAAATTTGTTTAAATATTTTTAAACCATAAATAACATTATAAAACAAATAAACTAACTTCCGAAGCTGTATCCAAAATAACTTACACGTTTGTAATTTAGCTCACATTTCTGGTCTAAAACAAATGAGCATAAATAATAAAGTAGAACATTATCTTATGTTGGTTGGAGTAAGGACAGATTCTTGTGGAGGGGAGGGGATAAATGCCTATGTCCTAAGCGGGGTATCCCCAGGAGGAAGGATTGGGATTGCGATGTCGTTACGCAGGGGATTTGGTACTTAGGCCACCATGCTGGGCCCATTGTTCCTATGTCCCTAAGTGAGGTATCCCCGGGAGGAAGGATTGGGATTGCGATGTCGTTACGCAGGGGATTCGGTACTTAGGCCACCATGCTGGGCCCATTGTTCCTATGTCCCTAAGTGAGGTATCCCCGGGAGGAAGGATTGGGATTGCGATGTCGTTACGCAGGGGATTTGGTACTTAGGCCACCATGCTGGGTCCATTGTTCCTATGTCCCCAGGTGAGGCACCCCCGGAAGGAAGGATGAGGCGAAGGAGACAGAGGTCAGCCAATCGGTATAAAGAGGATAGAGTTTACTTGGATAGAGACCTCTCCCTACAGACCAGGACAACGAACACGCTCCCCTACAGCGTGACGGCAACCAGCCCAGCAGCCGAGCCCTAATACTCCCAGACAGGCTATCCGAGCCCCAGAGGTCCCTGGCTGACCGTCCGAGCCCCAAGGTCCCTGGCTGGCCGTCCGAGCCCCAAGGTCCCTGGCTGGCGGTCCGAGCCCCAAAGGTCCCTGGCTGGCGATCCGAGCCCCAAAGGTCGCTGGCTGGCGGTCTGAGCCCCAAGGTCCCTGGCTGGCGGTCTGAGCCCCAAGGTCCCTGGCTGGCGGTCCGAGTCCCAAAGGTCGCTGGCTGGCGGTCCGAGCCCCAAAGGTCCCTGGCTGGCGGTCTGAGCCCCAAAGGTCCCTGGCTGGCGGTCCGAGCCCCAAAGGTCGCTGGCTGGCGGTCCGAGCCCCAAAGGTCCCTGGCTGGCGGTCCGAGCCCCAAAGGTCGCTGGCTGGCGGTCTGAGCCCCAAGGTCCCTGGCTGGCGGTCCGAGCCCCAAAGGTCGCTGGCTGGCGGTCCGAGCCCCAAAGGTCCCTGGCTGGCGGTCTGAGCCCCAAAGGTCCCTGGCTGGCGGTCCGAGCCCCAAAGGTCCCTGGCTGGCGGTCTGAGCCCCAAAGGTCCCTGGCTGGCGGTCCGAGCTCCAAGGTCCCTGGCTGGCGGTCTGAGCCCCAAAGGTTCCTGGCTGGCGGTCTGAGCCCCAAGGTCCCTGGCTGGCGGTCCGAGCCCCAAAGGTCCCTGGCTGGCGATCCGAGCCCCAAAGGTCCCTGGCTGGCGGTCCAGAACCACAGGTTCCTGGCTGGCTGTCCGAGCCCCAGAGGTCCCTGGCTGACGGTCCGAGCCCCAAGGTCCCTCGCTGGCGGTCTGAGCCCCAAGGTCCCTGGCTGGCGGTCTGAGCCCCAAAGGTCCCTGGCTGGCGGTCCAGAACCACAGGTTCCTGGCTGGCGGTCTGAGCCCCAAGGTCCCTGGCTGGCGGTCTGAGCCCCAAAGGTTCCTGGCTGGCGATCCGAGCCCCAAAGATCCCTGGCTGGCGGTCCAGAACCACAGGTTCCTGGCTGGCGGTCCGAGCCCCAGAGGTCCCTGGCTGACTGTCCGAGCCCAAAGGTCCCTGGCTGGCGATCCGAGCCCCAGAGGTCCCTGGCTGACGGTCCGAGCCCCAAGGTCCCTGGCTGGCGGTCTGAGCCCCAAGGTCCCTGGCTGGCGGTCTGAGCCCCAAAGGTTCCTGGCTGGCGATCCGAGCCCCAAAGATCCCTGGCTGGCGGTCCGACACCCAAAGATCCCTGGCTGGCGGTCCAGAACCAAAGGTCCCTGGCTGGCGGTCTGAGCCCCAAGGTCCCTGGCTGGCGGTCTGAGCCCCAAAGGTTCCTGGCTGGCGATCCGAGCCCCAAAGATCCCTGGCTGGCGGTCCGACACCCCAAGGTCCCTGGCTGGCGGTCCAGAACCAAAGGTCCCTGGCTGGCGGTCTGAGCCCCAGAGGTCCCTGGCTGGCGGTCTGAGCCCCAAGGTCCCTGGCTGGCGGTCCGACACCCAAAGATCCCTGGCTGGCGATCCGAGCCCCAAAGATCCCTGGCTGGCGGTCCGAGCCCAAAGGTCCCTGGCTGGCGGTCCGAGACCCAAAGATCCCTGGCTGGCGATCCGAGCCCCAAAGGTCCCTGGCTGGCGATCCGAGCCCCAAAGGTCCCTGGCTGGCGCTCCAGAACCACAGGTTCCTGGCTGGTGGTCCGAGCCCCAAAGGTCCCTGGCTGGCGGTCCGAGACCCAAAGATCCCTGGCTGGCGGTCCGAGCCCCAAAGGTCCCTGGCTGGCTGTCCGAGCCCCAAAGCTCCCTGGCTGGCGGTCCGAGCCCCAAAGGTCCCTGGCTGGCGGTCGGAGCCCCTGAGGTCCCTGGCAGGCGGTCTGAGCCCCAAAGGTCCCTGGCTGGCGGTCCGAGACCCAAAGATCCCTGGCTGGCGGTCCGAGCCCCAAAGGTCCCTGGCTGGCGGTCGGAGCCCCCGAGGTCCCTGGCTGGCGGTCCAAGCCCCAAAGGTCCCTGGCTGGCGGTCCGAGACCCAAAGATCCCTGGCTGGCGGTCCGAGCCCCAAATGTCCCTGGCTGGCGGTCTGAGCCCCAAAGGTCCCGGCTGGCGGTCCGAGACCCAAAGATCCCGGCTGGTGGTCCGAGCCCCAAAGGTCCCGGCTGGCGGTCCGAGCCCCAAAGATCCCTGGCTGGTGGTCCGAGCCCCAAATGTCCCTGGCTGGCGGTCCAAGCCCCAAAGATCCCGGCTGGTGGTCCGAGCCCCAAAGATCCCGGCTGGTGGTCCGAGCCCCAAATGTCCCTGGCTGGCGGTCCAAGCCCCAAAGATCCCGGCTGGTGGTCCGAGCCCCAAAGATCCCGGCTGGTGGTCCGAGCCCCAAAGATCCCGGCTGGTGGTCCGAGCCCCAAAGGTCCCTGGCTGGTGGTCCGAGCCCCAAAGATCCCGGCTGGTGGTCCGAGCCCCAAAGATCCCGGCTGGTGGTCCGAGCCCCAAAGGTCCCTGGCTGGTGGTCCGAGCCCCAAATGTCCCGGCTGGTGGTCCGAGCCCCAAAGATCCCGGCTGGTGGTCCGAGCCCCAAAGATCCCTGGCTGGTGGTCCGAGCCCCAAAGGTCCCGGCTGGTGGTCCGAGCCCCAAAGGTCCCTGGCTGGTGGTCCGAGCCCCAAAGATCCCTGGCTGGTGGTCCGAGCCCCAAAGATCCCGGCTGGCGGTCCGAGCCCCAAAGGTCCCGGCTGGTGGTCCGAGCCCCAAAGATCCTGGCTGGCGGTCCGAGCCCCAAAGGTCCCGGCTGGCGGTTCGAGCCCCAAAGATCCTGGCTGGCGGTCCGAGCCCCAAAGGTCCCTGGCTGGTGGTCCGAGCCCCAAAGATCCCTGGCTGGTGGTCCGAGCCCCAAAGATCCCGGCTGGCGGTCCGAGCCCCAAAGGTCCCGGCTGGTGGTCCGAGCCCCAAAGATCCTGGCTGGCGGTCCAAGCCCCAAAGGTCCCGGCTGGCGGTCCGAGCCCCAAAGGTCCCGGCTGGTGGTCCGAGCCCCAAAGATCCTGGCTGGTGGTCCGAGCCCCAAAGGTCCCGGCTGGCGGTCCGAGCCCCAAAGGTCCCGGCTGGTGGTCCGAGCCCCAAAGGTCCCGGCTGGCGATCCGAGACCCAGAGGTCCCTGGCTGGCGATCCAAGCCCCAAAGGTCCCTGGCTGGCGGTCCAAACCCCAAAGGCCCCTGACTGGCGGTCCGAGCCCCAAAAGTCCCTGGCTGGCGGTCCAAGCCCCAAAGGTCCCCGGCTGGCGGTCCAAACCCCAAAGGCCCCTGACTGGCGGTCCGAGCCCCAAAAGTCCCTGGCTGGCGGTCCAAGCCCCAAAGGTCCCTGGCTGGTGGTCCTGAAATGGTCCCAGCGGAGGAGCTGAGACGAGCAACCGACCTACCGGAGGAGGAAGTAGTTCACCTCAGAGCATATCATCCTGCCATGCACCGCCGAGACACCCGCCGACACTTCTTACGCTGTAAAATCGCACCAGATGAGAGATGATGTGAAATGATAATGAAAATTCGAGTGATATAATTAACCTACCTAGCATTCGCCTAGCGACCCGGGAAAAAACCCCAAAAATCATGCGTCAGGTAGGTCGACCACGGGAATAGAACCAACGTTATGTCATATCAGACGATAATGTGTGTAGGGTCCATAGAGACGCTCTGTATGAACACACAACTATAAGTAGTAGTTGGATAAACACTAAACTAGCTTATAAAATTGTAAATGAACAGTTTTAACAATTAAACATTAGATGTGGAGTTGGTTCAGTCATGGGTAATGTACACATCTTCTTCAACAAATTGTTAGTAGGAGCCCAATGCATGTCTAATTACAAATTCTAAAATATTGTTTTAAATAACACAAAAAAACTGTATCAGTTAGCCAAAGGCTGCAATATTCAAATATCTGACGCCTGCGCGCTATGACGTGGTAAAACAGCAGCAAATCGATTGTCGCTTCATTTACTCGCCGTCAAAATCGGTAGATACAACTTCAAAAAATATTATGTATTACAATAACAAGCTTTCTCTACACTCATTACTCTATGTACTTCTACATAAACATTATCTTATTGTAGTTACAGTAGACTTTGTGATAGTCAAATGTTTTGTCATGTCTTTGTATATACAAATGAATAACGACTTGAGACAAGTATAAGTACTAGAAAATTTAAACAAATAACAACGAATATCTCTGAAACTGTTAACTATACAAAAAATTTACACGAATTGTATGTTTTAACAAGATATACATTTGATATGTAGTAATATTTTGTCTATCTCTTACAGTTTATCAGTTATACAAAAGTCATTCAGAATAAAGAGAACTTCTGAGTACATTCACAGAAAATTCAAGATACACATTTGTTGTGTAGTAATATTTTGTCTATCTCTTACAGTTTATCAGTTATACAAAAGTCATTCAGAGTAAAGAGAACTTCTGAGTACATTCACAGAAAATTCAAGATATACATTTGTTGTGTAGTAATATTTTGTCTATCTCTTACAGTTTATCAGTTATACAAAAGTCATTCGGAATAAAGAGAACTTCTGAGAATATTCACAGAAAATTCAAGATACACATTTGTTGTGTAGTAATATTTTGTCTATCTCTTACAGTTTATCAGTTATACAAAAGTCATTCAGAATAAAGAGAACTTCTGAGTACATTCACAGAAAATTCAAGATACACATTTGTTGTGTAGTAATATTTTGTCTATCTCTTACAGTTTATCAGTTATACAAAAGTCATTGAGAATAAATAGAACTTCTGAGTACATTCACTAAAATTCAAGATATACATTTGTTGTGTAGTAATATTTTGTCTATCTCTTACAGTTTATCAGTTATACAAAAGTCATTCAGAATAAAGAGAACTTCTGAGTACATTCACAGAAAATTCAAGATATACATTTGTTGTGTAGTAATATTTTGTCTATCTCTTAGAGTTTATCAGTTATACAAAAGTCATTGAGAATAAAGAGAACTTCTGAGTACATTCACAGAAAATTCAAGATATACATTTGTTGTGTAGTAATATTTTGTCTATTTCTTACAGTTTATCAGTTATACAAAAGTCATTCAGAATAAAGAGAACTTCTGAGTACATTCACAGAAAATTCAAGATATACATTTGTTGTGTAGTAATATTTTGTCTATCTCTTACAGTTTATCAGTTATACAAAAGTCATTGAGAATAAAGAGAACTTCTGAGTACATTCACAGAAAATTCAAGATATACATTTGTTGTGTAGTAATATTTTGTCTATCTCTTACAGTTTATCAGTTATACAAAAGTCATTCAGAATAAAGAGAACTTCTGAGTACATTCACAGAAAATTCAAGATATACATTTGTTGTGTAGTAATATTTTGTCTATCTCTTACAGTTTATCAGTTATACAAAAGTCATTCAGAGTAAAGAGAACTTCTGAGTACATTCACAGAAAATTCAAGATATACATTTGTTGTGTTGTAATATTTTGTCTATCTCTTACAGTTTATCAGTTATACAAAAGTCATTCAGAATAAAGAGAACTTCTGAGTACATTCACAGAAAGTTCAAGATATACATTTGTTATGTAGTAATATTTTGTCTATCTCTTACAGTTTATCAGTTATACAAAAGTCATTCAGAATAAAGAGAACTTCTGAGTACATTCACAGAAAATTCAAGATATACATTTGTTGTGTAGTAATATTTTGTCTATCTCTTACAGTTTATCAGTTATACAAAAGTCATTCAGAATAAAGAGAACTTCTGAGTACATTCACTAAAATTCAAGATACACATTTGTTATGTAGTAATATTTTGTCTATGTCTTACAATTTATCAGTTATACAAAAGTCATTCAGAATAAAGAGAACTTCTGAGTACATTCACAGAAAATTCAAGATACACATTTGTTGTGTAGTAATATTTTGTCTATCTCTTACAGTTTATCAGTTATACAAAAGTCATTCAGAATAAAGAAAACTTCTGAGTACATCCACAGAAAATTCAAGATATACATTTGTTGTGTAGTAATATTTTGTCTATCTCTTACAGTTTATCAGTTATACAAAAGTCATTCAGAATAAAGAGAACTTCTGAGTACATTCACAGAAAATTCAAGATACACATTTGTTGTGTAGTAATATTTTGTCTATCTCTTACAGTTTATCAGTTATACAAAAGTCATTCAGAGTAAAGAGAACTTCTGAGTACATTCACAGAAAATTCAAGATATACATTTGTTGTGTAGTAATATTTTGTCTATCTCTTACAGTTTATCAGTTATACAAAAGTCATTCGGAATAAAGAGAACTTCTGAGAATATTCACAGAAAATTCAAGATATACATTTGTTATGTAGTAATATTTTGTCTATCTCTTACAGTTTATCAGTTATACAAAAGTCATTCAGAATAAAGAGAACTTCTGAGTATATTCACAGAAAATTCAAGATACACATTTGTTGTGTAGTAATATTTTGTCTATCTCTTACAGTTTATCAGTTATACAAAAGTCATTCAGAATAAAGAGAACTTCTGAGTACATTCACAGAAAATTCAAGATACACATTTGTTGTGTAGTAATATTTTGTCTATCTCTTACAGTTTATCAGTTATACAAAAGTCATTCAGAATAAAGAAAACTTCTGAGTACATCCACAGAAAATTCAAGATACACATTTGTTATGTAGTAATATTTTGTCTATCTCTTACAGTTTATCAGTTATACAAAAGTCATTCAGAATAAAGAGAACTTCTGAGTACATTCACAGAAAATTCAAGATACACATTTGTTGTGTAGTAATATTTTGTCTATCTCTTACAGTTTATCAGTTATACAAAAGTCATTCAGAGTAAAGAGAACTTCTGAGTACATTCACAGAAAATTCAAGATATACATTTGTTGTGTAGTAATATTTTGTCTATCTCTTACAGTTTATCAGTTATACAAAAGTCATTCGGAATAAAGAGAACTTCTGAGAATATTCACAGAAAATTCAAGATATACATTTGTTATGTAGTAATATTTTGTCTATCTCTTACAGTTTATCAGTTATACAAAAGTCATTCAGAATAAAGAGAACTTCTGAGTATATTCACAGAAAATTCAAGATACACATTTGTTGTGTAGTAATATTTTGTCTATCTCTTACAGTTTATCAGTTATACAAAAGTCATTCAGAGTAAAGAGAACTTCTGAGTATATTCACAGAAAATTCAAGATACACATTTGTTGTGTAGTAATATTTTGTCTATCTCTTACAGTTTATCAGTTATACAAAAGTCATTCAGAGTAAAGAGAACTTCTGAGTATATTCACAGAAAATTCAAGATACACATTTGTTGTGTAGTAATATTTTGTCTATCTCTTACAGTTTATCAGTTATACAAAAGTCATTCAGAATAAAGAGAACTTCTGAGTATATTCACAGAAAATTCAAGATACACATTTGTTGTGTAGTAATATTTTGTCTATCTCTTACAGTTTATCAGTTATACAAAAGTCATTCAGAGTAAAGAGAACTTCTGAGTACATTCACAGAAAATTCAAGATATACATTTGTTGTGTAGTAATATTTTGTCTATCTCTTACAGTTTATCAGTTATACAAAAGTCATTCAGAATAAAGAGAACTTCTGAGTACATTCACAGAAAATTCAAGATACACATTTGTTGTGTAGTAATATTTTGTCTATCTCTTACAGTTTATCAGTTATACAAAAGTCATTGAGAATAAATAGAACTTCTGAGTACATTCACTAAAATTCAAGATATACATTTGTTGTGTAGTAATATTTTGTCTATCTCTTACAGTTTATCAGTTATACAAAAGTCATTCAGAATAAAGAGAACTTCTGAGTACATTCACAGAAAATTCAAGATATACATTTGTTGTGTAGTAATATTTTGTCTATCTCTTACAGTTTATCAGTTATACAAAAGTCATTGAGAATAAAGAGAACTTCTGAGTACATTCACTAAAATTCAAGATACACATTTGTTGTGTAGAAATATTTTGTCTATCTCTTACAATTTATCAGTTATACAAAAGTCATTCAGAATAAAGAGAACTTCTGAGTACATTCACAGAAAATTCAAGATATACATTTGTTGTGTAGTAATATTTTGTCTATCTCTTACAGTTTATCAGTTATACAAAAGTCATTGAGAATAAAGAGAACTTCTGAGTACATTCACTAAAATTCAAGATATGCATTTGTTATGTAGTAATATTTTGTCTATCTCTTACAGTTTATCAGTTATACAAAAGTCATTCAGAATAAAGAGAACTTCTGAGTACATTCACAGAAAATTCAAGGTATACATTTGTTATGTAGTAATATTTTGTCTATCTCTTACAGTTTATCAGTTATACAAAAGTCATTCAGAATAAAGAGAACTTCTGAGGATATTCACAGAAAATTCAAGATATACATTTGTTGTGTAGTAATATTTTGTCTATCTCTTACAGTTTATCAGTTATACAAAAGTCATTCAGAATAAAGAGAACTTCTGAGTACATTCACAGAAAATTCAAGATATACATTTGTTGTGTAGTAATATTTTGTCTATCTCTTAGAGTTTATCAGTTATACAAAAGTCATTGAAAATAAAGAGAACTTCTGAGTACATTCACTAAAATTCAAGATACACATTTGTTGTGTAGAAATATTTTGTCTATCTCTTACAGTTTATCAGTTATACAAAAGTCATTCAGAATAAAGAGAACTTCTGAGTACATTCACAGAAAATTCAAGATATACATTTGTTGTGTAGTAATATTTTGTCTATCTCTTACAGTTTATCAGTTATACAAAAGTCATTCAGAATAAAGAGAACTTCTGAGTACATTCACAGAAAATTCAAGATATACATTTGTTGTGTAGTAATATTTTGTCTATCTCTTACAGTTTATCAGTTATACAAAAGTCATTGAGAATAAAGAGAACTTCTGAGTACATTCACTAAAATTCAAGATATGCATTTGTTATGTAGTAATATTTTGTCTCTCTTACAGTTTATCAGTTATACAAAAGTCATTCAGAATAAAGAGAACTTCTGAGTACATTCACAGAAAATTCAAGGTATACATTTGTTATGTAGTAATATTTTGTCTATCTCTTACAGTTTATCAGTTATACAAAAGTCATTCAGAATAAAGAGAACTTCTGAGGATATTCACAGAAAATTCAAGATATACATTTGTTGTGTAGTAATATTTTGTCTATCTCTTACAGTTTATCAGTTATAAAAAGTCATTTATAATAAAGAGAACAGATTACATTCACTGGAAACTGAAGAGAAATAACTTATTTCTCATATAAATATTGTAAATCGAATGATATTTTAATCGAAACTGAGAGTTTTTTTTTCTTCAGAATATCAAAAATGTTCCATATAAAGTGCAATTTGGACTGAAGATTATTGTGTTTGAGTATACACATAGCAGATTGAGGAGGCATTAATCCCAATAGGAACATTTCACGTTTTGTGTACTCTACTCCATGTTAGGTAGAACAATCTACTCGTAAATTCAGTATAGATATTATTTGGAAATACACGTTTTGAAGTGGTGGAGATAGAAACAATGCTGGAAAGAAGTGCAGCAGGAGCCGTACGGGCTAATCACTTTATATACGGAACTCAATTTGGGAAGCGAGCGCGGTTGCCAGGCCTGCTTCTCCCCGAAGCCGAGCCAAAAATAACTGCACAACATCGCTCGCTACACACACTTCACATTAAATGCACGTTTTGATGCTCCACGACAAGTTCTGCAAACCTTGAACTCTCTTAAAAATTGTTCTAAACATTTTAATGAAAGTATCATATCTTAAAGATAATTTTACAACAAATAAAATGTATATCTTGAATTTTATTTATCCTCTCCTTTACTTTATTTTTCTTTTTTGTAATTTACGTCCCCCAACGTTACGTCATATCGGATATGCTCAAATGAGTCCAGGGTTCATGGAGCTTAGAGTTATCCGACATTCGTCTTTAAGGATAAGGGAAAATCCCGAAAAAACCTTATCCTAATAACTCGCCGTGACCGAGATTCGAACTCGGTACCTCTTGAACGTGAGGCAGACATGCTACCATCTACGCTACTGAGGCGACCTCTGCTTTATTCTGATGGACTTTTGTATAATTGGTAAAGGGTAACCATTACCGAGATAATGTTATTTGTCTGAATGTTTCAATACCCTGATCCCATTGTATCTATAAAGAAATATACAGGGTGCACCATGGGAACCTCATGATTTTCAAGTTTAAATATATTGGTAAATATCACAAATAAATTAATGCTCAAAATACCATGACCAAGAACAATATTTGCCATTGTTGTAAAAATGTAACAATGGAATGCTGAACATTGCGTTCTTGTGGTTAAATTAAAAAAAGAAATAGTGGCTCGGTTGTCATGATGTTATGGCCCTGTCCTATTTGCCTATTTTACTCCTTTGTTCAGAAACGTAGGCTTTTAAGTCATAAGCACGTTTCCTACAATTATTAGACTAATTTCTTAGTATTGTAGTGCCTAGAAATGCCTATTTCATATATTTGTGCCTGTTATGCTTATTAGTGCTTAAACAGCCCTTTTAGCCAATTTCTTTTGTTTGTAATTTGTGACAACAGCTTTTGCATTTGTTGGTTTCAAAGTGAAGTTTTCGGGGAAGAGAAGAAATTTACCGCTGCACATCAAATATAGAAAATGGGATTTATTAAAGAGACACATCTGTGCAAATTGGCCCAAAACTTACAAAAACACCAAATTTAGATTTTTTTGTTTTAAATTTAATATAGATATACTTCACTCAATTAAAGTTTTTTTTTTATAGCGGCAGTATAGAAAACGTCACATGATTATTTAAATAACCTTACACCTGTATCGTAGCTGCTATTACGTAATTTTAGGCTCAGATTTCTCAGATTCCATACTTTCTACATATTCCTAACTTCAAAATGTTCCACAGGATGCAGTTTTCTATTAATCTGTATGAAGTTCTAAACATGACTGTAAGGGCAACTGCATATTAAGTGTACCCACTTACATTTGTTGTGTTTTTGTTATTTGTATTGAAAAAGATTATAATGCTTACTTCTTACTGAAAACGCTTAGCAAATAAAAATTGTTAAATAGGTATGCCCGCCTCGGTAGCATAGATGGTACCGTGTCTGCCTCACGTTCAAGAGGTCCTGAGTTCGAATCTCGGTCAGGGTGAGTTACCTGTATAAGGTTCTCTCCGGGGTTTTTACTTATCCTGAAAGACAAATGTCGGGTAACTCTAAGCTCCATGGACCTCGGATTCATTTGAGCATCATTTCACCCATTCCATTCATCGTCCGATATGACTTAATGTAGCACGTAAATTAAAAAAAAGTATGATTATTTTTTCCCCTTCGTTGATATGGCGAAGACAAATATTTCACATAGGTACAGGTCCTTAATAGCTTAAAATGGGTGCATAAACTTATACCACAATCATTAATGTTTAAAATTAGAATATGTGGGACATTTTGAAAATAACCTGTAATTTAGACATGAACTCTTAATTCTTCAGAAACTGTTGTAATTAGAAAGCTGAAACTTGGTATTATTCCATTCTTGTTCGGTCACAAAAATAAATGGTATAAATTTGAAAGAAATCTAACAAAACCTTCAGATATTTCAATTTCCACCCTTAAGCTCCCTCCCCCCACCAAACGCATGTTTTTTTGACATAGTTAATTACTCCACACATTTCTACACATTATGGTTTTTACTTAGTGAAGCAGATTTACCTATATGTATTTTAATTATCCGACAATATCTGTTATTTTAAATTGCTACAGAGCTATTTATGAAAGTTGGAATAAATGTAGAACTATTTCGTCTAGGGAACAGCAAATTACTATGTGTTCAGCGAATTCGTTGCAGCGTATGTTGCGATGATTGTATAGTGCATTTTAGGAGGCATTTTACGAAAACTGGGTATTTCTAAGTGTTTCCTTAACATATTTTTAGTATCTATTTAAATGCCTACTTTGCCCATTTTTCGTGCCTATAAATGCGCTCCCTAATTGATGAAACACTTTTTCGCGAGGTCTACCCGAAAGTCCAAAGCCTCCGGCCAATGACAAACCAGAAGCGATGGCAAACTCCGGGCCTCTTTCCTTGGGGCAATACCTTGAGTCTAAAAAGAGTCGCCTCCCCCATCGACAACAAACGTCAAGCGGGTACAAGTGGATACACCACCTACGAGCATCAACGCCACAGGGAAGACTACTGCGGCCGCCTAGTGACCTAGCATACCTACTACTAGCTCTGTACACTAGTACTCGGGACAAAGACCCTAACGACAACAACGTCAAGATGGGTAGAAGCGGATACACTATTTACGCGCGTCAACCCCGCAGGGAACACCAATGGGGCCTACTTGTGATCCAGCACACCTTCTACTAGCTCTGTAGACTAGTACCCGGGACAAAGCTACCCCATCGACAAAAACGTCTAGGCCGCTATAAGTGGATACAGCACTTACGCGTGTCAACGCCACAGGGAAGACTACTGGGGCCGCCTGGTGATCTAGCACACCTTCTACTAGCTCTGTAGACTAGTACCCGGGACAAAGCTACCCCATCGACAACAACGTCTAGGCCGCTATAAGTGGATACAGCACTTACGCGTGTCAACGCCACAGGGAAGAATACTGGGGCCGCCTGGTGATCTAGCACACCTTCTACTAGCTCTGTAGACTAGTACCCGGGACAAAGCCCCCCATCGACAACAACGTCAAGACGGGTACAAGTGGATACACTACTTACGCACATCAACCACGCAGGTAAGAATACTGGGGCACCTAGTGATATAGCACACCTTCTACTAGCTCTGTAGGCTAGTACCCGAGACAAAACTCCCCCATCGACAACAACTTCAAGACGGATGGAAGTGGATACACCACTTACGCGCATCAACACCGCAGGGAAGACTACTGGGGCCACCTAGCGATGTAGCACACCTTCTACTAGCTCTGTAGACTAGTACCCAGAACAAAGCTCACTATCGACAACAACGACAAGACGGATGGAAGTGGATACACCATTTACGCGTGTCAACCCCGCAGGGAACACTACTGGGGCCGCCTGGTGTCTAGCACACCTTCTAGTAGCTCTGTAGACTAATACCCGGGACAAAACTCCCCCATCGACAACAACTTCAAGACGGATAGAAGTGGATACAACACTTACGCGCATTAACCCCGCAGGGAAGACTACTGGTTCCGCCTGGTGATGTAGCACACCTTCAACTAGCTCTGTAGGCTGGTACCCGGGACAAAGCTCCCCATCGACAACAACTTCAAGACGGGTACAAGTGGACACACCACTTACGCGCATCAACCCCGCAGGTAAGAATACTGGGGCCACCTAGTGATGTAGCACACCTTCTACTAGCTCTGTAGACTAGTATCCAGAACAAAGCTCACTATCGACAACAACGACAAGACGGATGGAAGTGGATACACCATTTACGCGTGTCAACCCCGCAGGGAACACTACTGGGGCCGCCTGGTGATATAGCACACCTTCTACTAGCTCTGTAGGCTGGCACCCGGGACAAAGCTCCCCATGGACAACAACGTCAAGACGGATGGAAGTGGATACACCATTTACGCACATCAACCACGCAGGTAAGAATACTGGGGCACCTAGTGATATAGCACACCTTCTACTAGCTCTGTAGACTAGTACCCAGAACAAAGCCCCCCCCACCCCATCGACAATAACGCCAAGACGGGTACAAGTGGATACACCACTTAAGCGTGTCAACCCCACTGGGGATACTACTGGGGCCGCCTGGTGATCTAGCACACCTTCTGCTAGCTCTGTAGACTAATACCCGGAACAAAGCCCCCCCCCCATCGACAATAACGTCAAGACGGGTAGAAGTGTATACACCACTTAAGGAAGTCAACCCCACAGGGAAGACTACTGGGGCCGCCTGGTGATCTAGCACACCTTCTGCTAGCTCTGTAGACTAATACCCGGAACAAAGCCCCCCCCCCATCGACAATAACGTCAAGACGGGTAGAAGTGTATACACCACCTAAGGAAGTCAACCCCACAGGGAAGACTACTGGGGCCGCCTGGTGAACTGGCACACCTTGTACTGCCTCTGTAGACTAATACCCGGAACAAAGCCCCCCCCCCACCCCATCGACAATAATGTCAAGACGGGTAAAAGTGTATACACCACTTAAGCGTGTCAACCCCACTGGGGATACTACTGGGGCCGCCTGGTGATCTAGCACACCTTCTGCTAGCTCTGTAGACTAATACCCGGAACAAAGCCCCCCCATCGACAATAACGTCAAGACGGGTAGAAGTGTATACACCACTTAAGGAAGTCAACCCCACAGGGAAGACTACTGGGGCCGCCTGATGAACTGGCACACCTTGTACTGCCTCTGTAGACTAATACCCGGAACAAAGCCCCCCAACCCATCGACAATAATGTCAAGACGGGTACAAGTGTATACACCACTTAAGCGTGTCAACCCCACTGGCGATACTACTGGGGCCGCCTGGTGATCTAGCACACCTTCTACTAGCTCTGTAGTGTACAGAGTGTAGTGTAGGCTGGTACGCGAGACTATATTGCTTCCCTCAACCCCGTCCTGAGACATACCCAATCTCCCACGGGTTTTGGGAACACACTGCCCACTCGAGTCCAACCCAATACGAGCAAATGCCGTACGCGAGGGGCTAGGTAGTTCGTCCCAAGGTTCCTCTAGTAACGTCACAGGTGCCACGAGTGCTAGGGCCCGCAGCGTCCACACCACGTCAGCTGAAGAGGACGGATCCCCTCCCCAACAGAAAATGAATGAGACCAATGTGGCACCCCCGGGAGGAAGGATGATGCGAGGGAAGAAAGAGGGTGGCCGTCCAAAGGAACTACGACAGTGCAGAATGCAGGGCCGTTACGGTTTACTTAGTTGGAAAATTGCCCTGGCAGGCAAGGACAATGACATCCCACTGCACTGAAGTTCGCAAAATGACCCATCACGAGACTTGGGATCGGAGTTTGACAATCGTCCTGTCGCAGGATGAAGCGTTTACCAAGAGCATATCATCATGCCATTCAGCGTCGACACTTCCACCTTAAAAGAGACCACCAGAATTGGTATGATGTGAAGTGACAATGGAGATGAAATGAAGGGAAAGGACATTCGGGAAATGTAATTAAAATACCCAGCATTTGCCTGGCGACCCGCAACAGCCTCGATTAAGTCGGCCTCAGGTATCGAACCCCGGCCAAGCCACAGAGCCATCTGCTCGATAGAGAAGACTTCGTTACCCAAGTCCGAGGTCTGGCTCACGTCAGATCACGAGAACGAAATACAGACTACAGTAATGCCACCACACACAAATTGAATTACTTTTTGTTAACACACTTTTCTCGCAATCTGGTCACAACTTAGTGGGCGACGACTTCTAACAAGATTTGTTCATTTCTGCAGCAACCTCCATCAAACATATTAAGCGCTTCCTACCACCTCTTTAAAAAAATACAACATCGAGACATCTCTATGAATAGTCACTGTCTACAGAACAAAGAATGTGACTACACAAACTACCTCTTAGATCTAACACATTTAGCGCCCCTTACTACCTCTTTGTAAAAATACAACATCGAGACATCTCTATGAATAGTCACTGTCTACAGAACAAAGGATGTGACTACACAAACTACCTCTTAGATCTAACACATTTAGCGCTTCTTACTACCTCTTTGTAAAAATACAACATCGAGACATCTCTATGAATAGTCACTCTCTACAGAACAAAGGATGTGACTACACAAACTACCTCTTAGATCTAACACATTTAGCGTTTCTTGCCACCTCTTTGTAAAAATACAACATCGAGACATCTCTATGAATAGTCACTGTTTACAGAACAAAGAATGTGACTACACAAACTACCTCTTAGATCTAACACATTTAGCGCTTCTTACCTCTTTGTAAAAATACAACATCGAGACATCTCTATGAATAGTCACTGTCTACAGAACAAAGAATGTGACTACACAAACTACCTCTTAGTTCTAACACATTTAGCGCTTCTTACTACCTCTTTGTAAAAATACAACATCGAGACATCTCTATGAATAGTCACTGTCTACAGAACAAAGAATGTGACTACACAAACTACCTCTTAGATCTAACACATTTAGCGCTTCTTACTACCTCTTTGTAAAAATACAACATCGAGACATCTCTATGAATAGTCACTGTCTATAGAACAAAGGATGCGACTACACAAACTACCTCTTAGTTCTAACACATTTAGCGCTTCTTACCACCTCTTTGTAAAAATACAACATCGAGACATCTCTATGAATAGTCACTGTCTATAGAACAAAGGATGCGACTACACAAACTACCTCTTATATCAAACACATTTAGCGCTTCTTACTACCTCTTTGTAAAAATACAACATCGAGACATCTCTATGAATATTCACTGTCTATAGAACAAAGAATGTGACTACACAAACTACCTCTTAGTTCTAACACATTTAGCGCTTCTTACTACCTCTTTGTAAAAATACAACATCGAGACATCTCTATGAATAGTCACTGTCTATAGAACAAAGGATGCGACTACACAAACTACCTCTTATATCAAACACATTTAGCGCTTCTTACTACCTCTTTGTAAAAATACAACATCGAGACATCTCTATGAATATTCACTGTCTACAGAACAAAGAATGTGACTACACAAACTACCTCTTAGATCTAACACATTTAGCGCTTCTTACTACCTCTTTGTAAAAATACAACATCGAGACATCTCTATGAATAGTCACTGTCTATAGAACAAAGGATGCGACTACACAAACTACCTCTTAGTTCTAACACATTTAGCGCTTCTTACTACCTCTTTGTAAAAATACAACATCGAGACATCTCTATGAATAGTCACTGTCTATAGAACAAAGGATGCGACTACACAAACTACCTCTTATATCAAACACATTTAGCGCTTCTTACTACCTCTTTGTAAAAATACAACATCGAGACATCTCTATGAATATTCACTGTCTACAGAACAAAGAATGTGACTACACAAACTACCTCTTAGATCTAACACATTTAGCGCTTCTTACTACCTCTTTGTAAAAATACAACATCGAGACATCTCTATGAATATTCACTGTCTACAGAACAAAGAATGTGACTACACAAACTACCTCTTAGATCTAACACATTTAGCGCTTCTTACTACCTCTTTGTAAAAATACAACATCGAGACATCTCTATGAATATTCACTGTCTATAGAACAAAGAATGTGACTACACAAACTACCTCTTAGATCTAACACATTTAGCGCTTCTTACTACCTCTTTGTAAAAATACAACATCGAGACATCTCTATGAATAGTCACTGTCTATAGAACAAAGGATGCGACTACACAAACTACCTCTTATATCAAACACATTTAGCGCTTCTTACTACCTCTTTGTAAAAATACAACATCGAGACATCTCTATGAATAGTCACTGTCTACAGAACAAAGGATACGACTACACAAACTACCTCTTAGATCTAACACATTTAGCGCTTCTCACTACCTCTTTGTAAAAATACAACATCGAGACATCTCTATGAATAGTCACTGTCTACAGAACAAAGAATGTGACTACACAAACTACCTCTTAGTTCTAACACATTTAGCGCTTCTTACTACCTCTTTGTAAAAATACAACATCGAGACATGTCTATGAATATTCACTGTCTACAGAACAAAGAATGTGACTACACAAACTACCTCCTAGATCTAACACATTTAGCGCTTCTTACTACCTCTTTGTAAAAATACAACATCGAGACATCTCTATGAATAGTCACTGTCTATAGAACAAAGGATGCGACTACACAAACTACCTCTTAGTTCTAACACATTTAGCGCTTCTTACTACCTCTTTGTAAAAATACAACATCGAGACATCTCTATGAATAGTCACTGTCTATAGAACAAAGGATGCGACTACACAAACTACCTCTTATATCAAACACATTTAGCGCTTCTTACTACCTCTTTGTAAAAATACATCATCGAGACATCTCTATGAATATTCACTGTCTATAGAACAAAGAATGTGACTACACAAACTACCTCTTAGTTCTAACACATTTAGCGCTTCTTACTACCTCTTTGTAAAAATACAACATCGAGACATCTCTATGAATAGTCACTGTCTATAGAACAAAGGATGCGACTACACAAACTACCTCTTATATCAAACACATTTAGCGCTTCTTACTACCTCTTTGTAAAAATACAACATCGAGACATCTCTATGAATAGTCACTGTCTACAGAACAAAGGATACGACTACACAAACTACCTCTTAGATCTAACACATTTAGCGCTTCTCACTACCTCTTTGTAAAAATACAACATCGAGACATCTCTATGAATAGTCACTGTCTACAGAACAAAGGATACGACTACACAAACTACCTCTTAGAGCTAACACATTTAGCGCTTCTTACCACCTCTTTGTAAAAATACAACATCGAGACATCTCTATGAATAGTAACTGTCTACAGAACAAAGGATACGACTACACAAACTACCTCTTAGATCTAACACATTTAGCGCTTCTCACTACCTCTTTGTAAAAATACAACATCGAGACATCTCTATGAATAGTAACTGTCTACAGAACAAAGGATACGACTACACAAACTACCTCTTAGATCTAACACATTTAGCGCTTCTTACTACCTCTTTGTAAAAATACAACATCGAGACATCTCTATGAATAGTAACTGTCTACAGAACAAAGGATACGACTACACAAACTACCTCTTAGATCTAACACATTTAGCGCTTCTCACTACCTCTTTGTAAAAATACAACATCGAGACATCTCTATGAATAGTAACTGTCTACAGAACAAAGGATACGACTACACAAGCTACCTCTTAGATCTAACACATTTAGCGCTTCTTACTACCTCTTTGTAAAAATACAACATCGAGACATCTCTATGAATAGTCACTGTCTATAGAACAAAGGATACGACTCCACAAACTACCTCTTAGATCTAACACATTTAGCACTTCTTACTACATCTTTGTAAAAATACAACATCGAGACATCTCTATGAATAGTCACTGTCTACAGAACAATGGATGTGACTACACAAACTACCTCTTAGATCTAACACATTTAGCGCTTCTTACTACCTCTTTGTAAAAATACAACATCGAGACATCTCTATGAATAGTAACTGTCTACAGAACAAAGGATACGACTCCACAAACTACCTCTTAGATCTAACACATTTAGCACTTCTTACTACATCTTTGTAAAAATACAACATCGAGACATCTCTATGAATAGTCACTGTCTACAGAACAATGGATGTGACTACACAAACTACCTCTTAGATCTAACACATTTAGCGCTTCTTACTACCTCTTTGTAAAAATACAACATCGAGACATCTCTATGAATAGTAACTGTCTACAGAACAAAGGATACGACTACACAAACTACCTCTTAGATCTAACACATTTAGCGCTTCTTACTACCTCTTTGTAAAAATACAACATCGAGACATCTCTATGAATAGTAACTGTCTACAGAACAAAGGATACGACTACACAAACTACCTCTTAGATCTAACACATTTAGCGCTTCTCACTACCTCTTTGTAAAAATACAACATCGAGACATCTCTATGAATAGTAACTGTCTACAGAACAAAGGATACGACTACACAAGCTACCTCTTAGATCTAACACATTTAGCGCTTCTTACTACCTCTTTGTAAAAATACAACATCGAGACATCTCTATGAATAGTCACTGTCTATAGAACAAAGGATACGACTCCACAAACTACCTCTTAGATCTAACACATTTAGCACTTCTTACTACATCTTTGTAAAAATACAACATCGAGACATCTCTATGAATAGTCACTGTCTACAGAACAATGGATGTGACTACACAAACTACCTCTTAGATCTAACACATTTAGCGCTTCTTACTACCTCTTTGTAAAAATACAACATCGAGACATCTCTATGAATAGTCACTGTCTACAGAACAAAGGATACGACTACACAAACTACCTCTTAGGTCTAACACATTTAGCGCTTCTTACTACCTCTTTGTAAAAATACAACATCGAGACATCTCTATGAATAGTAACTGTCTACAGAACAATGGATGTGACTACACAAACTACCTCTTAGATCTAACACATTTAGCGCTTCTTACTACCTCTTTGTAAAAATACAACATTGAGACATCTCTATGAATAGTCACTGTCTAGAGAACAAAGGATACGACTACACAAACTACCTCTTAGATCTAACACATTTAGCGCTTCTTAGCACCTCTTTGTAAAAATACAACATCGAGACATCTCTATGTATAGTCACTGTCTATAGAACAAAGGATACGACTACACAAACTACCTCTTAGATCTAGCACATTTAGCGCTTCTTACTACCTCTTTGTAAAAATACAACATCGAGACATCTCTATGAATAGTCACTCTCTACAGAACAAAGGATGTGACTACACAAACTACCTCTTAGATCTAACACATTTAGCGCTTCTTACCACCTCTTTGTAAAAATACAACATCGAGACATCTCTATGAATAGTCACTGTCTACAGAACAAAGAATGTGACTACACAAACTACCTCTTAGATCTAACACATTTAGCGCTTCTCACTACCTCTTTGTAAAAATACAACATCGAGACATCTCTATGAATAGTCACTGTCTACAGAACAAAGGATACGACTACACAAACTACCTCTTAGATCTAACACATTTAGCGCTTCTTACTACCTCTTTGTAAAAATACAACAATGAGACATCTCTATGAATAGTCACTGTCTATAGAACACAGGATGCGACTACACAAACTACCTCTTAGATCTAACACATTTAGCGCTTCTTACTACCTCTTTGTAAAAATACAACATCGAGACATCTCTATGAATAGTCACTGTCTACAGAACAAAGGATGTGACTCCACAAACTACCTCTTAGATCTAACACATTTAGCGCTTCTTACTACCTCTTTGTAAAAATACAACATCGAGACATCTCTATGAATAGTCACTGTCTACAGAACAAAGGATACGACTACACAAACTACCTCTTATATCAAACACATTTAGCGCTTCTTACTACCTCTTTGTAAAAATACAACATCGAGACATCTCTATGAATAGTCACTGTCTATAGAACAAAGGATACGACTGCACAAACTACCTCTTAGATCTAACACATTTAGCGCTTCTTACTACCTCTTTGTAAAAATACAACATCGAGACATCTCTATGAATAGTCACTGTCTACAGAACAAAGGATACGACTGCACAAACTACCTCTTAGATCTAACACATTTAGCGCTCCTTACTACCTCTTTGTAAAAATACAACATCGAGACATCTCTATGAATAGTCACTGTCTATAGAACAAAGGATGTGACTACACAAACTACCTCTTAGATCTAACACATTTAGCGCTTCTTACTACCTCTTTGTAAAAATACAACATCGAGACATCTCTATGAATAGTCACTGTCTACAGAACAAAGGATACGACTACACAAACTACCTCTTAGATCTAACTCATTTAGCGCTTCTTACTACCTCTTTGTAAAAATACAACATCGAGACATCTCTATGAATAGTCACTGTCTACAGAACAAAGAATGTGACTAAACAAACTACCTCTTAGATCTAACACATTTAGCGCTTCTTACTACCTCTTTGTAAAAGTACAACATCGAGACATCTCTATGAATAGTCACTGTCTACAGAACAAAGAATGTGACTACACAAACTACCTCTTAGAGCTAACACATTTAGCGTTTCTTGCCACCTCTTTGTAAAAATACAACATCGAGACATCTCTATGAATAGTCACTGTTTACAGAACAAAGAATGTGACTACACAAACTACCTCTTAGATCTAACACATTTAGCGCTTCTTACCTCTTTGTAAAAATACAACATCGAGACATCTCTATGAATAGTCACTGTTTACAGAACAAAGGATGTGACTACACAAACTACCTCTTAGATCTAACACATTTAGCGCTTCTTACCTCTTTGTAAAAATACAACATCGAGACATCTCTATGAATAGTCACTGTCTACAGAACAAAGAATGTGACTACACAAACTACCTCTTAGTTCTAACACATTTAGCGCTTCTTACTACCTCTTTGTAAAAATACAACAATGAGACATCTCTATGAATAGTCAGTGTCTACAGAACAAAGGATGCGACTACACAAACTACCTCTTAGATCTAACACATTTAGCGCTTCTTACTACCTCTTTGTAAAAATACAACATCGAGACATCTCTATGAATAGTCACTGTCTACAGAACAAAGGATGTGACTCCACAAACTACCTCTTAGATCTAACACATTTAGCGCTTCTTACTACCTCTTTGTAAAAATACAACATCGAGACATCTCTATGAATAGTCACTGTCTATAGAACAAAGGATGCGACTACACAAACTACCTCTTAGATCTAACACATTTAGCGCTTCTTACTACCTCTTTGTAAAAATACAACATCGAGACATCTCTATGAATAGTCACTGTCTATAGAACAAAGGATGCGACTACACAAACTACCTCTTAGATCTAACACATTTAGCGCTTCTTACTACCTCTTTGTAAAAATACAACATCGAGACATCTCTATGAATAGTCACTGTCTATAGAACAAAGGATGTGACTACACAAACTACCTCTTAGATCTAACACATTTAGCGCTTCTTACTACCTCTTTGTAAAAATACAACATCGAGACATCTCTATGAATAGTCACTGTCTACAGAACAAAGGATGTGACTACACAAACTACCTCTTAGAGCTAACACATTTAGCGCTTCTTACTACCTCTTTGTAAAAATACAACATCGAGACATCTCTATGAATAGTCACTGTCTACAGAACAAAGGATGTGACTACACAAACTACCTCTTAGATCTAACACATTTAGCGCTTCTTACTACCTCTTTGTAAAAATACAACATCGAGACATCTCTATGAATAGTCACTGTCTACAGAACAAAGGATACGACTACACAAACTACCTCTTAGATCTAACACATTTAGCGCTTCTTACCACCTCTTTGTAAAAATACAACATCGAGACATCGCTATGAATAGTCACTGTCTACAGAACAAAGGATACGACTACACAAACTACCTCTTAGATCTAACACATTTAGCGCTTCTAACTACCTCTTTGTAAAAATACAACATCGAGACATCTCTATGAATAGTAACTGTCTAGAGAACAAAGGATGTGACCACACAAGCTACCTCTTAGATCTAACACATTTAGCGCTTCTTACTACCTCTTTGTAAAAATACAACATCGAGACATCTCTATGAATAGTAACTGTCTAGAGAACAAAGGATGTGACCACACAAGCTACCTCTTAGATCTAACACATTTAGCGCTTCTTACTACCTCTTTGTAAAAATACAACATCGAGACATCTCTATGAATAGTCACTGTCTACAGAACAAAGGATGTGACTACACAAACTACCTCTTAGATCTAACACATTTAGCCCTTCTTACTACCTCTTTGTAAAAATACAACATCGAGACATCTCTATGAATAGTCACTGTCTACAGAACAAAGGATACGACTACACAAACTACCTCTTAGATCTAACACATTTAGCGCTTCTTACTACCTCTTTGTAAAAATGCAACATCGAGACATCTCTATGAATAGTCACTGTCTATAGAAAAAGGATGCGACTACACAAACTACCTCTTAGATCTAATACATTTAGCGCTTCCTACTACCTCTTTGTAAAAATACAACATCGAGACATCTCTATGAATAGTCACTGTTTACAGAACAAAGAATGTGACTACACAAACTACCTCTTTGATCTAACACATTTAGCGCTTCTTACTACCTCTTTGTAAAAATACAACATCGAGACATCTCTATGAATAGTCACTGTCTACAGAACAAAGGATGTGACTACACAAACTACATCTTAGATCTAACACATTTAGCGCTTCTTACCACCTCTTTGTAAAAATACACCATCGAGACATCTCTATGAATAGTCACTGTCTACAGAACAAAGGATGTGACTACACAAACTACCTCTTATATCAAACACATTTAGCGCTTCTTACTACCTCTTTGTAAAAATAAAACATCGAGACATCTCTATGAATAGTAACTGTCTACAGAACAAAGGATACGACTACACAAACTACCTCTTAGATCTAACACATTTAGCGCTTCTTACTACCTCTTTGTAAAAATACAACATCGAGACATCTCTATGAATAATAACTGTCTACAGAACAAAGGATGCGACTACACAAACTACCTCTTAGATCTAACACATTTAGCGCTTCTTACTACCTCTTTGTAAAAATACAACATCGAGACATCTCTATGAATAATAACTGTCTACAGAACAAAGGATGCGACTACACAAACTACCTCTTAGATCTAACACATTTAGCGCTTCTTACTACCTCTTTGTAAAAATACAACATCGAGACATCTCTATGAATAGTCACTGTCTACAGAACGAAGGATGTGACTACACAAACTACCTCTTAGAGCTAACACATTTAGCGCTTCTTACTATCTCTTTGTAAAAATAAAACATCGAGACATCTCTATGAATAGTCACTGTCTACAGAACAAAGGATACGACTACACAAACTACCTCTTAGATCTAACACATTTAGCGCTTCTTACTACCTCTTTGTAAAAATACAACATCGAGACATCTCTATGAATAATAACTGTCTACAGAACAAAGGATGCGACTACACAAACTACCTCTTAGATCTAACACATTTAGCGCTTCTTACTACCTCTTTGTAAAAATACAACATCGAGACATCTCTATGAATAATAACTGTCTACAGAACAAAGGATGCGACTACACAAACTACCTCTTAGATCTAACACATTTAGCGCTTCTTACTACCTCTTTGTAAAAATACAACATCGAGACATCTCTATGAATAATAACTGTCTACAGAACAAAGGATGTGACTACACAAACTACCTCTTAGATCTAACACATTTAGCGCTTCTCACTACCTCTTTGTAAAAATACAACATCGAGACATCTCTATGAATAATAACTGTCTACAGAACAAAGGATGCGACTACACAAACTACCTCTTAGATCTAACACATTTAGCGCTTCTTACTACCTCTTTGTAAAAATACAACATCGAGACATCTCACTGAATAGTCACTGTCTACAGAACAAAGAATGTGACTAAACAAACTACCTCTTAGATCTAACACATTTAGCGCTTCTTACTACCTCTTTGTAAAAGTACAACATCGAGACATCTCTATGAATAGTCTCTGTCTACAGAACAAAGGATGTGACTACACAAACTACCTCTTAGATCTAACACATTTAGCGCTTCTTACTACCTCTTTGTAAAAATACAACATCGAGACATCTCTATGAATAGTCACTGTCTACAGAACAAAGGATGCGACTACACAAACTACCTCTTAGATCTAACACATTTAGCGCTTCTTACTACCTCTTTGTAAAAATACAACATCGAGACATCTCTATGAATAGTCACTGTCTATAGAACAAAGGATGTGACTACACAAACTACCTCTTAGATCTAACACATTTAGAGCTTCTTACTACCTCTTTGTAAAAATACAACATCGAGACATCTCTATGAATAGTAACTGTCTACAGAACAAAGGATACGACTACACAAACTACCTCTTAGATCTAACACATTTAGAGCTTCTTACTACCTCTTTGTAAAAATACAACATCGAGACATCTCTATGAATAGTCACTGTCTACAGAACAAAGGATACGACTACACAAACTACCTCTTAGATCTAACACATTTAGAGCTTCTTACTACCTCTTTGTAAAAATACAACATCGAGACATCTCTATGAATAGTAACTGTCTACAGAACAAAGGATGCGACTACACAAACTACCTCTTAGATCTAACACATTTAGCGCTTCTTACCACCTCTTTGTAAAAATACAACATCGAGAGATCTCTATGAATAGTCACTGTCTACAGAACAAAGGATGTGACTACACAAACTACCTCTTAGATCTAACACATTTAGAGCTTCTTACTACCTCTTTGTAAAAATACAACATCGAGACATCTCTATGAATAGTCACTGTCTACAGAACAAAGGATACGACTACACAAACTACCTCTTAGATCTAACACATTTAGCGCTTCTTACTACCTCTTTGTAAAAATACAACATCGAGACATCTCTATGAATAGTCACTGTCTACAGAACAAAGGATGCGACTACACAAACTACCTCTTAGATCTAACACATTTAGCGCTTCTTACTACCTCTTTGTAAAAATACAACATCGAGACATCTCTATGAATAGTCGCTGTCTACAGAACAAAGTATGCGACTACACAAACTACCTCTTAGATCTAACACATTTAGAGCTTCTTACTACTTCTTTGTAAAAATACAACATCGAGACATCTCTATGAATAGTCACTGTCTACAGAACAAAGGATGTGACTACACAAACTACCTCTTAGATCTAACACATTTAGCGCTTCTTACTACCTCTTTGTAAAAATACAACATCGAGACATCTCTATGAATAGTCACTGTCTATAGAACAAAGGATGTGACTACACAAACTACCTCTTAGAGCTAACACATTTAGCGCTTCTTACTACCTCTTTGTAAAAATACAACATCGAGACATCTCTATGAATAGTCACTGTCTATAGAACAAAGGATGTGACTACACAAACTACCTCTTAGATCTAACACATTTAGCGCTTCTTACTACCTCTTTGTAAAAATACAACATCGAGACATCTCTATGAATAGTCACTGTCTATAGAACAAAGGATACGACTACACAAACTACCTCTTAGATCTAACACATTTAGAGCTTCTTACTACCTCTTTGTAAAAATACAACATCGAGACATCTCTATGAATAGTCACTGTCTATAGAACAAAGGATACGACTACACAAACTACCTCTTAGATCTAACACATTTAGCGCTTCTTACTACCTCTTTGTAAAAATACAACATCGAGACATCTCTATGAATAGTCACTGTCTACAGAACAAAGGATACGACTACACAAACTACCTCTTAGATCTAACACATTTAGAGCTTCTTACTACCTCTTTGTAAAAATACAACATCGAGACATCTCTATGAATAGTCACTGTCTACAGAACAAAGGTTGTGACTACACAAACTACCTCTTAGATCTAACACATTTAGCGCTTCTTACTACCTCTTTGTAAAAATACAACATCGAGACATCTCTATGAATAGTCACTGTCTACAGAACAAAGGTTGTGACTACACAAACTACCTCTTAGATCTAACACATTTAGCGCTTCTTACTACCTCTTTGTAAAAATACAACATCGAGACATCTCTATGAATAGTCACTGTCTATAGAACAAAGGATGTGACTACACAAACTACCTCTTAGATCTAACACATTTAGAGCTTCTTACTACCTCTTTGTAAAAATACAACATCGAGACATCTCTATGAATAGTCACTGTCTACAGAACAAAGGATACGACTACACAAACTACCTCTTAGATCTAACACATTTAGAGCTTCTTACTACCTCTTTGTAAAAATACAACATCGAGATATCTCTATGAATAGTCACTGTCTACAGAACAAAGGATGTGACTACACAAACTACCTCTTAGATCTAACACATTTAGAGCTTCTTACTACCTCTTTGTAAAAATACAACATCGAGACATCTCTATGAATAGTCACTGTCTACAGAACAAAGGATACGACTACACAAACTACCTCTTAGATCTAACACATTTAGCGCTTCTTACTACCTCTTTGTAAAAATACAACATCGAGATATCTCTATGAATAGTCACTGTCTACAGAACAAAGGATGCGACTACACAAACTACCTCTTAGATCTAACACATTTAGCGCTTCTTACTACCTCTTTGTAAAAATACAACATCGAGACATCTCTATGAATAGTCACTGTCTATAGAACAAAGGATGTGACTACACAAACTACCTCTTAGGTCTAACACATTTAGCGCTTCTTACTACCTCTTTGTAAAAATACAACATCGAGACATCTCTATGAATAGTCACTGTCTACAGAACAAAGGATGCGACTACACAAACTACCTCTTAGATCTAACACATTTAGCGCTTCTTACTACCTCTTTGTAAAAATACAACATCGAGACATCTCTATGAATAGTCGCTGTCTACAGAACAAAGTATGCGACTACACAAACTACCTCTTAGATCTAACACATTTAGAGCTTCTTACTACTTCTTTGTAAAAATACAACATCGAGACATCTCTATGAATAGTCACTGTCTACAGAACAAAGGATGTGACTACACAAACTACCTCTTAGATCTAACACATTTAGCGCTTCTTACTACCTCTTTGTAAAAATACAACATCGAGACATCTCTATGAATAGTCACTGTCTATAGAACAAAGGATGTGACTACACAAACTACCTCTTAGAGCTAACACATTTAGCGCTTCTTACTACCTCTTTGTAAAAATACAACATCGAGACATCTCTATGAATAGTCACTGTCTATAGAACAAAGGATGTGACTACACAAACTACCTCTTAGATCTAACACATTTAGCGCTTCTTACTACCTCTTTGTAAAAATACAACATCGAGACATCTCTATGAATAGTCACTGTCTATAGAACAAAGGATACGACTACACAAACTACCTCTTAGATCTAACACATTTAGAGCTTCTTACTACCTCTTTGTAAAAATACAACATCGAGACATCTCTATGAATAGTCACTGTCTATAGAACAAAGGATACGACTACACAAACTACCTCTTAGATCTAACACATTTAGCGCTTCTTACTACCTCTTTGTAAAAATACAACATCGAGACATCTCTATGAATAGTCACTGTCTACAGAACAAAGGATACGACTACACAAACTACCTCTTAGATCTAACACATTTAGAGCTTCTTACTACCTCTTTGTAAAAATACAACATCGAGACATCTCTATGAATAGTCACTGTCTACAGAACAAAGGATACGACTACACAAACTACCTCTTAGATCTAACACATTTAGCGCTTCTTACTACCTCTTTGTAAAAATACAACATCGAGATATCTCTATGAATAGTCACTGTCTACAGAACAAAGGATGTGACTACACAAACTACCTCTTAGGTCTAACACATTTAGCGCTTCTTACTACCTCTTTGTAAAAATACAACATCGAGATATCTCTATGAATAGTCACTGTCTACAGAACAAAGGATGCGACTACACAAACTACCTCTTAGATCTAACACATTTAGCGCTTCTTACTACCTCTTTGTAAAAATACAACATCGAGACATCTCTATGAATAGTCACTGTCTATAGAACAAAGGATGTGACTACACAAACTACCTCTTAGATCTAACACATTTAGAGCTTCTTACTACCTCTTTGTAAAAATACAACATCGAGACATCTCTATGAATAGTAACTGTCTACAGAACAAAGGATACGACTACACAAACTACCTCTTAGATCTAACACATTTAGAGCTTCTTACTACCTCTTTGTAAAAATACAACATCGAGACATCTCTATGAATAGTCACTGTCTACAGAACAAAGGATACGACTACACAAACTACCTCTTAGATCTAACACATTTAGAGCTTCTTACTACCTCTTTGTAAAAATACAACATCGAGACATCTCTATGAATAGTCACTGTCTACAGAACAAAGGATGCGACTACACAAACTACCTCTTAGATCTAACACATTTAGCACTTCTTACCACCTCTTTGTAAAAATACAACATCGAGACATCTCTATGAATAGTCACTGTCTATAGAACAAAGGATGTGACTACACAAACTACCTCTTAGATCTAACACATTTAGCGCTTCTTACTACCTCTTTGTAAAAATACAACATCGAGACATCTCTATGAATAGTCACTGTCTACAGAACAAAGGATACGACTACACAAACTACCTCTTAGATCTAACACATTTAGCGCTTCTTACTACCTCTTTGTAAAAATACAACATCGAGACATCTCTATGAATAGTCACTGTCTATAGAACAAAGGATGTGACTACACAAACTACCTCTTAGATCTAACACATTTAGAGCTTCTTACTACCTCTTTGTAAAAATACAACATCGAGACATCTCTATGAATAGTCACTGTCTACAGAACAAAGCATACGACTACACAAACTACCTCTTAGATCTAACACATTTAGCGCTTCTTACTACCTCTTTGTAAATATACAACATCGAGACATCTCTATGAATAGTCACTGTCTACAGAACAAAGGATGCGACTACACAAACTACCTCTTAGATCTAACACATTTAGCGCTTCTTACTACCTCTTTGTAAAAATACAACATCGAGACATCTCTATGAATAGTCACTGTCTACAGAACAAAGGATGCGACTACACAAACTACCTCTTATATCAAACACATTTAGCGCTTCTTACTACCTCTTTGTAAAAATACAACATCGAGACATCTCTATGAATAGTCGCTGTCTACAGAACAAAGAATGTGACTACACAAACTACCTCTTAGATCTAACACATTTAGCGTTTCTTGCCACCTCTTTGTAAAAATACAACATCGAGACATATCTATGAATAGTCACTGTCTACAGAACAAAGAATGTGACTACACAAACTACCTCTTAGATCTAACACATTTAGCGCTTCTTACCTCTTTGTAAAAATACAACATCGAGACATCTCTATGAATAGTCACTGTCTACAGAACAAAGAATGTGACTACACAAACTACCTCTTAGTTCTAACACATTTAGCGCTTCTTACTACCTCTTTGTAAAAATACAACATCGAGACATCTCTATGAATAGTCACTGTCTATAGAACAAAGGATGCGACTACACAAACTACCTCTTAGATCTAACACATTTAGCGCTTCTTACCACCTCTTTGTAAAAATACAACATCGAGACATCTCTATGAATAGTCACTGTCTACAGAACAAAGGATGTGACTACACAAACTACCTCTTATATCAAACACATTTAGCGCTTCTTACTACCTCTTTGTAAAAATACAACATCGAGACATCTCTATGAATAGTCACTGTCTACAGAACAAAGGATGTGACTACACAAACTACCTCTTAGATCTAACACATTTAGCGCTTCTCACTACCTCTTTGTAAAAATACAACATCGAGACATCTCTATGAATAGTAACTGTCTACAGAACAAAGGATACGACTACACAAACTACCTCTTAGATCTAACACATTTAGCGCTTCTCACTACCTCTTTGTAAAAATACAACATCGAGACATCTCTATGAATAGTAACTGTCTACAGAACAAAGGATACGACTCCACAAACTACCTCTTAGATCTAACACATTTAGCGCTTCTTACTACCTCTTTGTAAAAATACAACATTGAGACATCTCTATGAATAGTCACTGTCTAGAGAACAAAGGATACGACTACACAAACTACCTCTTAGATCTAACACATTTAGCGCTTCTTAGCACCTCTTTGTAAAAATACAACATTGAGACATCTCTATGAATAGTCACTGTCTATAGAACAAAGGATGCGACTACACAAACTACCTCTTAGATCTAACACATTTAGCGCTTCTTAGCACCTCTTTGTAAAAATACAACATCGAGACATCTCTATGAATAGTCACTGTCTACAGAACAAAGAATGTGACTACACAAACTACCTCTTAGATCTAACACATTTAGCGCTTCTTACTACCTCTTTGTAAAAATGCAACATTGAGACATCGCTATGAATAGTCACTGTCTACAGAACAAAGAATGCGACTACACAAACTACCTCTTAGATCTAACACATTTAGCGCTTCTTACTACCTCTTTGTAAAAATGCAACATTGAGACATCGCTATGAATAGTCACTGTCTACAGAACAAAGGATGTGACTACACAAACTACCTCTTAGATCTAACACATTTAGCGCTTCTTACTACCTCTTTGTAAAAATACAACATCGAGACATCTCTATGAATAGTCACTGTCTACAGAACAAAGGATGTGACTACACAAACTACCTCTTAGATCTAACACATTTAGCGCTTCTTAGCACCTCTTTGTAAAAATACAACATCGAGACATCTCTATGAATAGTCACTGTCTACAGAACAAAGAATGTGACTACACAAACTACCTCTTAGATCTAACACATTTAGCGCTTCTTACTACCTCTTTGTAAAAATGCAACATTGAGACATCGCTATGAATAGTCACTGTCTACTGAACAAAGAATGCGACTACACAAACTACCTCTTAGATCTAACACATTTAGCGCTTCTTACTACCTCTTTGTAAAAATGCAACATTGAGACATCGCTATGAATAGTCACTGTCTACAGAACAAATGATGTGACTACACAAACTACCTCTTAGATCTAACACATTTAGCGCTTCTTACTACCTCTTTGTAAAAATACAACATCGAGACATCTCTATGAATAGTCACTGTCTATAGAACAAAGGATACGACTACACAAACTACCTCTTAGATCAAACACATTTAGCGCTTCTTACCACCTCTTTGTAAAAATACAACATCGAGACATCTCTATGAATAGTCACTGTCTACAGAACAAAGGATACGACTACACAAACTACCTCTTAGATCTAACACATTTAGCGCTTCTTACTACCTCTTTGTAAAAATACAACATCGAGACATCTCTATGAATAGTCACTGTCTACAGAACAAAGGATACGACTACACAAACTACCTCTTAGATCTAACACATTTAGCGCTTCTTACTACCTCTTTGTAAAAATACAACATCGAGATATCTATATGAATAGTCACTGTCTACAGAACAAAGGATGTGACTACACAAACTACCTCTTAGATCTAACACATTTAGCGCTTCTTACTACCTCTTTGTAAAAATACAACATCGAGACATCTCTATGAATAGTCACTCTCTACAGAACAAAGGATGCGACTACACAAACTATCTCTTAGATCTAACACATTTAGCGCTTCTTACTACCTCTTTGTAAAAATACAACATCGAGACATCTCTATGAATAGTCACTGTCTACAGAACAAAGGATGCGACTACACAAACTATCTCTTAGATCTAACACATTTAGCGCTTCTTACTACCTCTTTGTAAAAATACAACATCGAGACATCTCTATGAATAGTCACTGTCTACAGAACAAAGGATGTGACTACACAAACTACCTCTTAGATCTAACACATTTGGCGCTTCTTACTACCTCTTTGTAAAAATACAACATCGAAACATGGCTATGAATAGTCACTGTCTACAGAACAAAGGATGTGACTACACAAACTACCTCTTAGATCTAACACATTTAGCGCTTCTTACCACCTCTTTGTAAAAATACAACATCGAGACATCTCTATGAATAGTCACTGTCTACAGAACAAAGGATGTGACTACACAAACTACCTCTTAGATCAAACACATTTAGCGCTTCTTACTACCTCTTTGTAAAAATACAACATCGAGACATCTCTATGAATAGTCAGTGTCTACAGAACAAAGGATGTGACTACACAAACTACCTCTTAGATCTAACACATTTAGCGCTTCTTACTACCTCTTTTTAAAAATACAACATCGAGACATCTCTATGAATAGTCACTGGCTACAGAACAAAGGATGTGACTACACAAACTACCTCTTAGATCTAACACATTTAGCGCTTCTTACTACCTCTTTGTAAAAATACAACATCGAGACATCTCTATGAATAGTCACTGTCTACAGAACAAAGGTGTGACTACACAAGCTACCTCTTAGATCAAACACCTTTAGCGCTTCTTACCACCTCTTTGTAAAAATACAACATCGAGACATCTCTATGAATAGTCACTGTCTACAGAACAAAGTATACGACTACACAAACTACCTCTTAGATCTAACACATTTAGCGCTTCTTACCACCTCTTTGTAAAAATACAACATCGAGACATCTCTATGAATAGTCACTGTCTACAGAACAAAGGATGCGACTACACAAACTACCTCTTAGAGCTAACACAATTAGCGCTTCTTACCACCTCTTTGTAAAAATACAACATCGAGACATGTCTATGAATAATCGCTGTCTACAGAACAAAGGATACGACTACACAAACTTCCTCTTAGATCTAACACATTTAGCGCTTCTTACCACCTCTTTGTAAAAATACAACATCGAGACATCTCTATGAATAGTCACTGTCTACAGAACAAAGGATGCGACTGCACAAACTACGTCTTAGATCTAACACATTTAGCGCTTCTTACTACCTCTTTGTAAAAATACAACATCGAGACATCTCTATGAATAGTCACTGTCTATAGAACAAAGGTATCGACACCACAAACTACCTCTTAGATCTAACACATTTAGCGCTTCTTACTACCTCTTTGTAAAAATACAACATCGAGACATCTCTATGAATAGTCACTGTCTACAGAACAAAGGATGCGACTACACAAACTACCTCTTAGATCTAACACATTTAGCGCTTCTTACTACCTCTTTGTAAAAATACAACATCGAGACATCTCTATGAATAGTCACTGTCTACAGAACAAAGGATGCGACTGCACAAACTACGTCTTAGATCTAACACATTTAGCGCTTCTTACTACCTCTTTGTAAAAATACAACATCGAGACATCTCTATGAATAGTCACTGTCTATAGAACAAAGGATGTGACTACACAAACTACCTCTTAGATCTAACACATTTAGCGCTTCTTACTACCTCTTTGTAAAAATACAACATCGAGACATCTCTATGAATAGTCACTGTCTACAGAACAAAGGATGCGACTACACAAACTACCTCTTAGATCTAACACATTTAGCGCTTCTTACTACCTCTTTGTAAAAATACAACATCGAGACATATCTATGAATAGTCACTGTCTACAGAACAAAGGATGCGACTACACAAACTATCTCTTAGATCTAACACATTTAGCGCTTCTTACTACCTCTTTGTAAAAATACAACATCGAGACATATCTATGAATAGTCACTGTCTACAGAACAAAGGATGCGACTACACAAACTACCTCTTAGATCTAACACATTTAGCGCTTCTTACTACCTCTTTGTAAAAATACAACATCGAGACCTCTCTATGAATAGTCACTGTCTACAGAACAAAGAATGTGACTACACAAACTATCTCTTAGATCTAACACATTTAGCGCTTCTTACTACCTCTTTGTAAAAATACAACATCGAGACATATCTATGAATAGTCACTGTCTACAGAACAAAGGATGCGACTGCACAAACTACGTCTTAGATCTAACACATTTAGCGCTTCTTACTACCTCTTTGTAAAAATACAACATCGAGACATCTCTATGAATAGTCACTGTCTACAGAACAAAGGATGTGACTACACAAACTACCTCTTAGAGCTAACACATTTAGCGCTTCTTACTACCTCTTTGTAAAAATACAACATCGAGACATCTCTATGAATAGTCACTGTCTACAGAACAAAGGATACGACTGCACAAGCTACCTCTTAGATCTAACACATTTAGCGCTTCTCACTACCTCTTTGTAAAAATACAACATCGAGACATCTCTATAAATAGTCACTGTCTACAGAACAAAGGATCCGACTGCACAAGCTACCTCTTAGTTGTAACACATTTATCGCTTTTTACCACCTCTTTGTAAAAATACAACATCGAGACATCTCTATGAGTAGTCACTGTCTACAGAACAAAGGATACGACTACACAAGCTACCTCTTAGATCTAACACATTTATGGCTTTTTACCACCTCTTTGTAAAAATACAACATCGAGACATCTGTATGAATAGTCACTGTCTACAGAACAAAGGATACGACTACACAAGCTACCTCTTAGATCTAACACATTTAGCGCTTCTTACTACCTCTTTGTAAAAATACAACATCGAGACATCTCTATGAATGGTCACTGTCTACAGAACAAAGGATGTGACTACACAAACTACCTCTTAGATCTAACACATTTAGCGCTTCTTACTACCTCTTTGTAAAAATACAACATCGAGACACCTCTATGAATAGTCACTGTCTACAGAACAAAGGATGCGACTACACAAACTACCTCTTAGATCTAACACATTTATCGCTTTTTACCACCTCTTTGTAAAAATACAACATCGAGACATCTGTATGAATAGTCACTGTCTACAGAACAAAGGATGTGACTACACAAACTACCTCTTAGATCTAACACCTTTAGCGCTTCTTACTACCTCTTTGTAAAAATACAACATCGAGACATCTCTATGAATAGTCACTGTCTACAGAACAAAGGATGTGACTACACAAACTACCTCTTAGATCTAACACATTTATCGCTTTTTACCACCTCTTTGTAAAAATACAACATCGAGACACCTCTATGAATAGTCACTGTCTACAGAACAAAGGATGCGACTACACAAACTACCTCTTAGATCTAACACATTTAGCGCTTCTTACTACCTCTTTGTAAAAATACAACATCGAGACATCTCTATGAATGGTCACTGTCTACAGAACAAAGGATGTGACTACACAAACTACCTCTTAGATCTAACACATTTAGCGCTTCTTACTACCTCTTTGTAAAAATACAACATCGAGACACCTCTATGAATAGTCACTGTCTACAGAACAAAGGATGCGACTACACAAACTACCTCTTAGATCTAACACATTTATCGCTTTTTACCACCTCTTTGTAAAAATACAACATCGAGACATCTCTATGAATAGTCACTGTCTACAGAACAAAGGATACGACTGCACAAGCTACCTCTTAGATCTAACACATTTAGCGCTTCTCACTACCTCTTTGTAAAAATACAACATCGAGACATCTCTATGAATAGTCACTGTCTACAGAACAAAGGATGTGACTACACAAACTACCTCTTAGATCTAACACATTTATCGCTTTTTACCACCTCTTTGTAAAAATACAACATCGAGACATCTGTATGAATAGTCACTGTCTACAGAACAAAGGATACGACTGCACAAGCTACCTCTTAGATCTAACACATTTATGGCTTTTTACCACCTCTTTGTAAAAATACAACATCGAGACACCTCTATGAATAGTCACTGTCTACAGAACAAAGGATGTGACTACACAAACTACCTCTTAGATCTAACACATTTAGCGCTTCTTACTACCTCTTTGTAAAAATACAACATCGAGACATCTCTATGAATGGTCACTGTCTACAGAACAAAGGATGTGACTACACAAACTACCTCTTAGATCTAACACATTTAGCGCTTCTTACTACCTCTTTGTAAAAATACAACATCGAGACACCTCTATGAATAGTCACTGTCTACAGAACAAAGGATGCGACTACACAAACTACCTCTTAGATCTAACACATTTAGCGCTTCTTAGCACCTCTTTGTAAAAATACAACATCGAGACATCTCTATGAATAGTCACTGTCTACAGAACAAAGGATGTGACTACACAAACTACCTCTTAGATCTAACACATTTAGCGCTTCTTACTACCTCTTTGTAAAAATACAACATCGAGACATCTCTATGAATAGTCACTGTCTACAGAACAAAGGATGCGACTACACAAACTACCTCTTAGATCTAACACATTTAGCGCTTCTTACTACCTCTTTGTAAAAATACAACATCCAGACATCTCTATGAATAGTCACTGTCTACAGAACAAAGGATGTGACTACACAAACTACCTCTTAGTTCTGACACATTTAGCGCTTCTTACTACCTCTTTGTAAAAATACAACATCGAGACATCTCTATGAATAGTCACTGTCTACAGAACAAAGAATGTGACTACACAAACTACCTCTTAGTTCTAACACATTTAGCGCTTCTTACTACCTCTTTGTAAAAATACAACATCGAGACATCTCTATGAATAGTCACTGTCTACAGAACAAAGGATGCGACTACACAAACTACCTCTTAGATCTAACACATTTAGCGCTTCTTACTACCTCTTTGTAAAAATACAACATCCAGACATCTCTATGAATAGTCACTTTCTACAGAACAAAGGATGTGACTACACAAACTACCTCTTAGTTCTGACACATTTAGCGCTTCTTACTACCTCTTTGTAAAAATACAACATCGAGACACCTCTATGAATAGTCACTGTCTACAGAACAAAGGATGCGACTACACAAACTACCTCTTAGATCTAACACATTTAGCGCTTCTTAGCACCTCTTTGTAAAAATACAACATCGAGACATCTCTATGAATAGTCACTGTCTACAGAACAAAGGATGTGACTACACAAACTACCTCTTAGATCTAACACATTTAGCGCTTCTTACTACCTCTTTGTAAAAATGCAACATCGAGACATCTCTATGAATAGTCACTGTCTACAGAACAAAGGATGTGACTACACAAACTACCTCTTAGATCTAACACATTTAGCGCTTCTTACTACCTCTTTGTAAAAATACAACATCGAGACATCTCTATGAATAGTCGCTGTCTACAGAACAAAGGATGTGACTACACAAACTACCTCTTAGATCTAACACATTTAGCGCTTCTTACTACCTCTTTGTAAAAATACAACATCGAGACATCTCTATGAATAGTCACTGTCTACAGAACAAAGGATGTGACTACACAAACTACCTCTTAGATCTAACACATTTAGCGCTTCTTACTACCTCTTTGTAAAAATACAACATCGAGACATCTCTATGAATAGTCACTGTCTACAGAACAAAGGATGTGACTACACAAACTACCTCTTAGTTCTGACACATTTAGCGCTTCTTACCACCTCTTTGTAAAAATACAACATCGAGACATCTCTATGAATAGTCACTGTCTACAGAACAAAGGATGTGACTACACAAACTACCTCTTAGTTCTGACACATTTAGCGCTTCTTACCACCTCTTTGTAAAAATACAACATCGAGACATCTCTATGAATAGTCACTGTCTACAGAACAAAGGATGCGACTACACAAACTACCTCTTAGATCAAACACATTTAGCGCTTCTTACTACCTCTTTGTAAAAACAACACATCTTGCTGCTTGTTGTAAGGGTTCTCTAAGGGAATAAATTTTCTAGCTTGACTGTGTAATGTAACAATCCAACCGTAAGCTGCTCTTTGTTTTGGTCATGATTCCTCGGTCGACCTCTAATCCTACCGGCACCATGTCTTCCCTCCTGTTGGAAGAATTCTCTAAGAGAACGGACAAATTACCTAGCTGGACCATGTAATGTAACACCTCGACCGTAAGCTGACCTTTGTCTTGGTCCATGATACCTCGGTCCTCCTCGAATCCTACCATCATTATGTCTTGCATCCTGTTGGAAGAATTCTCTAAGAGAACAGACAAATTCTCTAGCTTGGCTATGTAATGTAACAACCCGACCGTAAGCTGATCTTTGTGTTGGGCCATGCTTCCTCGGTCCACCTCTAATCCTACCATCATTATGTCTTGCATCCTGTTGGAAGAATTCTCTAAGAGAACAGACAAATTCTCTAGCTTGGCTATGTAATGTAACAACCCGGCCGTAAGCTGATCTTTGTCTTGGGTCATGATTCCTCGGTCCACCTCTAATCCTAGCATCATTATGTCTTGCTTCCTGTTGGAAGAATTCTCTAAGAGAACAGACAAATTCTCTGGCTTGACTATGCAATGTAACAACCCGGCCGTAAGCTGATCTTTGTGTTGGGCCATGCTTCCTCGGTCCACCTCTAATCCTACCATCATTATGTCTTGCATCCTGTTGGAAGAATTCTCTAAGAGAACAGACAAATTCTCTAGCTTGGCTATGTAATGTAACAACCCGACCGTAAGCTGATCTTTGTGTTGGGCCATGCTTCCTCGGTCCACCTCTAATCCTACCATCATTATGTCTTGCATCCTGTTGGAAGAATTCTCTAAGAGAACAGACAAATTCTCTAGCTTGGCTATGTAATGTAACAACCCGACCGTAAGCTGATCTTTGTGTTGGGCCATGCTTCCTCGGTCCACCTCTAATCCTACCATCATTATGTCTTGCTTCCTGTTGGAAGAATTCTCTAAGAGAACAGACAAATTCTCTAGCTTGACTATGTAATGTAACAACCCGACCGTAAGCTGATCTTTGTCTTGGGTCATGATTCCTCGGTCCACTTCTAATCCTTCCGTCATTACGTCTTGCTTCCTGTTGGAAGAATTCTCTAAGAGAACAGACAAATTCTCTAGCTTGGCTATGTAATGTAACAACCCGACCGTAAGCTGATCTTTGTGTTGGGCCATGCTTCCTCGGTCCACCTCTAATCCTACCATCATTATTTCTTGCATCCTGTTGGAAGAATTCTCTAAGAGAACAGACAAATTCTCTAGCTTGGCTATGTAATGTAACAACCCGACCGTAAGCTGATGTTTGTGTTGGGCCATGCTTCCTCGGTCCACCTCTAATCCTACCATCATTATGTCTTGCTTCCTGTTGGAAGAATTCTCTAAGAGAACAGACGAATTCTCTAGCTTGACTAAGTGTTGTAACAACCTGACCGCAAACTGATCTTTGTCTTGGCCCATGATTCCTCGATCGACCTGTAATCCTACCGCCACTACGTCTTGATTCCATAAAAGCGTACGAGGGCCGTTCGATATGGAGTGATCATAATTTTTAACGGTCATAATTTTTCGCACTAAAATTCAATCTTATCAAATTCTGTTAGCTTAGTATGAAACAAACACGTCGTAGTAGTTTCATTGTTGGCGCTCCTGATTGCCACCTGTAAGAACCAGGAAAGTTCAGACATGTTCAGTAACGCCTACCATTGTAGTGGAGGTAACATGCAGTTAAAGTTGATGTTGGAGGAAGATCCGGAGTTTCTTTCAAACGTAATCACTGCTGATGAAACTTGTCTATATCATTTAGATCCTGAGAGCAAACATCAAAGCTCGGTGTGCACATCTCCTTCATTACCAACCCCCTAAAAAGCAAAAGTGGTTGCTTGTGCTGGGAAAAGTTATGGTCGTCTCATTCTTTGATATTCATGGAATGGTTTATCAGCATGTTGTACCTGCACACACATCAGTAACTGGACAATACTACAGGGATATCCTGAAAACATTGCAGGTTCAAATTAGGTGCAAAGGACCAAATTTCCATGAAGTATGCTGCATGCTGTACCACGATAATGCACGGTCGCATATTGCCAATGTTGCTGAATATCTTGCAAAAACCAACGTGAAGTGTATCCCTCACCCTCCCTATTGTCCGGATTTAGCCCCATGTGACCTTTTTCTATTCCCTAACTTGAAGAAACGTCTTCGTGGGAGGCATTATCCATCATCAGAAGCAGTGGTGAAGGCTGTGGAGGTGATTTTGAAGGATCTCTCAAGAATGGTTTCCAGCATGTCTTTGAAGACTGGCAGAAACGCTGGGACAAGTACATCGCATTCAGGGGAGACTATTTTGAGAAGGACCATCAAAATTATGAGGATGAGTGAAAGTACATCGTCAAAAAATAGTGATCATTCTTTATTGAACAGCCCTCGTATTTTAATTGTGTTTTAACATAGTAGACTTACAATACACAGAGCAATTAGGCAAACTCTAGCGATAGCTGATCTGAGGAGTATGTGATTCACGCACTTCACCAGTGTATCCAATCTGGCAACGTTTGTTTACGTTACCATAGCAAAGAACTTCCCTTCTCAACCTTCGCGTCCCTTGCCTGATGACCTTCACGTATCCTCTTTTAAAAATCAGACTGTAGTGTCACTATTGTTGTAAATTGGGAACAATATAATGTATCAATCCGAGAACGCGACCCCGTGGTAAGATTCCTGTACACCGACTCCCGCCTTGGTAGCGTAGATAGTAGCGTGTCTACCTCACGTTTAAGAGGTCCCGAGTTCGTATCTCGGTCAGGGTGAGTTACTTGGATAAGGCTTTTTACGATGTTTTCCCTTATCCTTTAAGACGAATGTCGGGTACCTAAGCTCCAGGGACCCTGGACTCATTTGAGCATCATTTCACCAATTTTATTCACCGTCCGATATGACTTAACGTTGGAGGATATACAGCGACTGGCAGAAGCTGGGAAACACAAAGTCAAATTATTTATTAATCCGTTACATCATCACGCAATCCAATCAAAAGTAAAATTACCAAACAAAAATTGAAATACAAATCACTTGTCAGAATATCCCAACGAGAAACCCTAAGCACGACAAGCTTTAACACATTACCCATATAAATCTTACCACGTAATATACGAGGGCTGTTCAATAAAGAATGGTCACAACTTTTGTTTAACAACTTACCTTTACTCATCCTCATAATTTTAATGGTCCTTCTCAAAATAGTCTCCACTGAATGCGATGTACTTGTCCCAGCGTTTCTGCCAGTCTTCAAAGACATGCTGGAAACCATTTTTGAAAGATCCTTCAAAGTCGCCTCCGCAGCCTTCACCACTGCTTCTGATGATGGATAATGCCTCCCACCAAGGCGTTTCTTCAAGTTAGAGAATAGAAAAAAGTCACATGGGGCTAAATCCGCACTATAGAGAGGGTGAGGGATGCACTTCACGTTGATTTTTGCAAGATGTTCAACAACAACATTGGCAATGTGCGGCCGTGCATTATCGTGGTGCAGCATCCAGCCTGCTTCATGGAAATGTGGTCTTTTGCGCCTAATATGGAGTTGCAATGTTTTCAGGACATCCCTGTAGTATTGTCCAGTTACTGATGTGTGTGCAGGTACAACATGCTGATAAACCATTCCATGAATATCAAAGAATGAGATGACCATAACTTTCCCAGCAGAAGCAACCACTTTTGCTGTTTTGGGGCACGGTGATGAAGGAGATATGCACACCGAGCTTTGCTGTTTGCTCTCAGGATCTAAATGATGTAGCCAAGTTTCATCAGCAGTGATTACGTTTGAAAGAAACTCTAGATCTTCCTCTAACATCAACTTTAACTGCATGTTACCCCCATTGCAGCAGTAGGCGATACTGAACATGTCTGAACTTGCCTGGTTCTCACAGGCGGGAACCAGGAGTACCACCAATGAAACAACTGCGGCGTCATTGTTTCACATTAAGCTACGAGAATATAATAAGGTTGAATTTTTGTGCTAAAAATTAAGACTGTAAAACAATTGTGATCATTCTTTATTGAACAGCCCTCGTATTTAGGATATTTTCCTAACACAAAGTATATCCTGAATTTCCTTAAAAAGAGTGTCCTCAGAAGTTCTCTTCCTTTGAATCCGATGATACTGCCACCTAGTGACACAATGTTGTTTATATCTCGAGGCTCCCATTGCAACGTTTTAATTAGAAGAAAGAGTGAGAGATCAAAGAAGCTTATGCTGTAAGCTCATTAATACTTGATGAAGTCAAACTCAAACAGAATATTAATGGCGATATGCAAATGTTTCACTCCATTACCACCTGTAGCTGGTACAGTCCAGCTAAGAACAATCATCGGCAATTCACCAAACACAGTCCGTAGTGGTAGCATGATCAACTTCAATACAACTTTGCAAACAAGAAATTAAACTAATCTTTGCTTTTACACTTATCGTCCGATATGACTTAACGTTGGAGGTTTTCTCTTATCCTGAAAGATGAATGTCTGATAACTCTAAGCTCTATGTACCCTGTACTCATTTGAACATCATTTCATTCATCGTCCGATATGATTTAACTTTGGAGGTTTTCTCTTATCCTGAAAGATGAATGTCTGGTAACCCTAAGCTCTATGTACCCTGTACTCATTTGAACATCATTTCATTCATCGTCTGATATGACTTAAAGTTGGAGGTTTTCTCTTATCCTGAAGATGAATGTCTGGTAACTCTAAGCTCTATGTACCCTGTACTCATTTGAACATCATTTCATTCATCGTCTGATATGACTTAAAGTTGGAGGTTTTCTCTTATCCTGAAAGATGAATGTCTGGTAACTCTAAGCTCTATGTACCCTGTACTTATTTGTACATCATTTCATTCATCGTCTGATATGACTTAACGTTGGAGGTTTTCTCTTATCCTGAAAGATGAATGTCTGGTAACTCTAAGCTCTATGTACCCTGTACTTATTTGAATAATTTCATTTATTGTCCGATATAACTTAACTTTGGGGGTTTTCTCTTATCCTGAAAGATGAATGTCTGGTAACTCTAAGCTCTATGTACCCTGTACTTATTTGAATAATTTCATTCATCGTCTGATATTACTTAACGTTGGAGGTTTTCTCTTATCCTGAAAGATGAATGTCTGGTAACTCTAAGCTCTATGTACCCTGTACTTATTTGAATAATTTCATTCATCGTCTGATATTACTTAACGTTGGAGGTTTTCTCTTGTCCTGAAAGATGAATGTCTGGTAACTCTAAGCTCTATGTACCCTGTACTTATTTGAATAATTTCATTCATCGTCTGATATGACTTAACTTTGGAGGTTTTCTCTTATCCTGAAAGATGAATGTCTGGTAACTCTAAGCTCTATGTACCCTGTACTTATTTGAATAATTTCATTCATCGTCCGATATGACTTAACTTTGGAGGTTTTCTCTTATCCTGAAAGATGAATGTCTGGTAACTCTAAGCTCTATGTACCCTGTACTTATTTGAATAATTTCATTCATCGTCTGATATAACTTAACTTTGGAGGTTTTCTCTTATCCTGAAAGATGAATGTCTGGTAACTCTAAGCTCTATGTACCCTGTACTTATTTGAACATCATTTCATTCATCGTCCGATATGACTTAACGTTGGAGGTTTTCTCTTGTCCTGAAAGATGAATGTCTGGTAACTCTAAGCTCTATGTACCCTGTACTCATTTGAACATCATTTCATTCATCGCCCGATATGACTTAACGTTGGAGGTTTTCTCTTATCCTGAAAGATGGATGTCTGGTAACTCTAAGCTCTATGTACCCTGTACTTATTTGAATAATTTCATTCATCGTCCGATATGACTTAACGTTGGAGGTTTTCTCTTGTCCTGAAAGATGAATGTCTGGTAACTCTAAGCTCTATGTACCCTGTACTTATTTGAATAATTTCATTCATCGTCTGATATGACTTAAAGTTGGAGGTTTTCTCTTATCCTGAAAGATGAATGTCTGATAACTCTAAGCTCTATGTACCCTGTACTTATTTGAACATCATTTCATTCATCGTCTGATATGACTTAACGTTGGAGGTTTTCTCTTATCCTGAAAGATGAATGTCTGATAACTCTAAGCTCTATGTACCCTGTACTTATTTGAACATCATTTCATTTATCGTCCGATATGACTTAACGTTGGAGGTTTTCTCTTATCCTGAAAGATGAATGTCTGGTAACTCTAATCTCTATGTACCCTGTACTTATTTGAATAATTTCATTCATCGTCTGATATGACTTAACTTTGGAGGTATTCTCTTATCCTGAAAGATGAATGTCTGGTAACTCTAAGCTCTATGTACCCTGTACTTATTTGAATAATTTCATTCATCGTCTGATATGACTTAACGTTGGAGGTTTTCTCTTGTCCTGAAAGATGAATGTCTGGTAACTCTAAGCTCTATGTACCCTGTACTTATTTGAACATCATTTCATTCATCGTCCGATATGTCTTAACGTTGGAGGTTTTCTCTTATCCTGAAAGGTGAATGTCTGGTAACTCTAAGCTCTATGTACCCTGTACTTATTTGAACATCATTTCATTCATCGTCCGATATGACTTAACGTTGGAGGTTTTCTCTTATCCTGAAAGATGAATGTCTGATAACTCTAAGCTCTATGTACCCTGTACTTATTTGAACATCATTTCATTCATCGTCCGATATGACTTAATGTTGGAGGTTTTCTCTTATCCTGAAAGATGAATGTCTGATAACTCTAAGCTCTATGTACCCTGTACTTATTTGAACATCATTTCATTCATCTTCCGATATGACTTAACGTTGGAGGTTTTCTCTTATCCTGAAAGATGAATGTCTGATAACTCTAAGCTCTATGTACCCTGTACTTATTTGAACATCATTTCATTCATCGTCCGATATGACTTAATGTTGGAGGTTTTCTCTTATCCTGAAAGATGAATGCCTGGTAACTCTAAGCTCTATGTACCCTGTACTTATTTGAACATCATTTCATTCATCGTCCGATATGACTTAATGTTGGAGTTTTTCTCTTATCCTGAAAGATGAATGTCTGATAACTCTAAGCTCTATGTACCCTGTACTTATTTGAACATCATTTCATTCATCGTCCGATATGACTTAATGTTGGAGGTTTTCTCTTATCCTGAAAGATGAATGTCTGATAACTCTAAGCTCTATGTACCCTGTACTTATTTGAACATCATTTCATTCATCGTCCGATATGACTTAATGTTGGAGGTTTTCTCTTATCCTGAAAGATGAATGTCTGATAACTCTAAGCTCTATGTACCCTGTACTTATTTGAACATCATTTCATTCATCTTCCGATATGACTTAACGTTGGAGGTTTTCTCTTATCCTGAAAGATGAATGTCTGATAACTCTAAGCTCTATGTACCCTGTACTTATTTGAACATCATTTCATTCATCGTCCGATATGTCTTAACGTTGGAGGTTTTCTCTTATCCTGAAAGGTGAATGTCTGGTAACTCTAAGCTCTATGTACCCTGTACTTATTTGTACATCATTTCATTCATCGTCCGATATGAGTTAACGTTGGAGGTTTTCTCTTATCCTGAAAGATTAATGTCTAGTAACTCTAAGCTCTATGTACCCTGTACTTATTTGAACATCATTTCATTCATCGTCCGATATGTCTTAACGTTGGAGGTTTTCTCTTATCCTGAAAGATTAATGTCTAGTAACTCTAAGCTCTATGTACCCTGTACTTATTTGAACATCATTTCATTCATCGTCCGATATGTCTTAACGTTGGAGGTTTTCTCTTATCCTGAAAGGTGAATGTCTGGTAACTCTAAGCTCTATGTACCCTGTACTTATTTGAATAATTTCATTCATCGTCCGATATGACTTAATGTTGGAGGTTTTCTCTTATCCTGAAAGATGAATGCCTGGTAACTCTAAGCTCTATGTACCCTGTACTCATTTGAACATCATTTCATTCATCGTCCGATATGACTTAACGTTGGAGGTTTTCTCTTATCCTGAAAGATGAATGTCTGGTAACTCTAAGCTCTATGTACCCTGTACTTATTTGAACATCATTTCATTCATCGTCCGATATGACTTAACGTTGGAGGTTTTCTCTTATCCTGAAAGGTGAATGTCTGGTAACTCTAAGCTCTATGTACCCTGTACTTATTTGAACATCATTTCATTCATCGTCCGATATGTCTTAACGTTGGAGGTTTTCTCTTATCCTGAAAGGTGAATGTCTGGTAACTCTAAGCTCTATGTACCCTGTACTTATTTGAACATCATTTCATTCATCGTCCGATATGTCTTAACGTTGGAGGTTTTCTCTTATCCTGAAAGATTAATGTCTAGTAACTCTAAGCTCTATGTACCCTGTACTTATTTGAACATCATTTCATTCATCGTCCGATATGTCTTAACGTTGGAGGTTTTCTCTTATCCTGAAAGGTGAATGTCTGGTAACTCTAAGCTCTATGTACCCTGTACTTATTTGAATAATTTCATTCATCGTCTGATATGACTTAACTTTGGAGGTTTTCTCTTATCCTGAAAGATTAATGTCTGGTAACTCTAAGCTCTATGTACCCTGTACTTATTTGAACATCATTTCATTCATCGTCCGATATGACTTAACGTTGGAGGTTTTCTCTTATCCTGAAAGATGAATGTCTGGTAACTCTAAGCTCTATGTACCCTGTACTTATTTGAACATCATTTCATTCATCGTCCGATATGACTTAATGTTGGAGGTTTTCTCTTATCCTGAAAGATGAATGTCTGGTAACTCTAAGCTCTATGTACCCTGTACTTATTTGAACATCATTTCATTTATCGTCCGATATGACTTAACGTTGGAGGTTTTCTCTTATCCTGAAAGATGAATGTCTGGTAACTCTAAGCTCTATGTACCCTGTACTTATTTGAACATCATTTCATTCATCGTCCGATATGACTTAATGTTGGAGGTTTTCTCTTATCCTGAAAGATGAATGTCTGGTAACTCTAAGCTCTATGTACCCTGTACTTATTTGAACATCATTTCATTTATCGTCCGATATGACTTAACGTTGGAGGTTTTCTGTTATCCTGAAAGATGAATGTCTGGTAACTCTAATCTCTATGTACTCTGTACTCACTTGAACATCATTTCATTCATCGTCCGATATGACAACGTTGGAGGTTTTCCCTTATCCTGAAAGATGAATGTCTGATAACTCTAATCTCTATGTACTCTGTACTCACTTGAACATCATTTCATTCATCGTCCGATATGACTTAACGTTGGAGGTTTTCTGTTATCCTGAAAGATGAATGTCTGGTAACTCTAATCTCTATGTACTCTGTACTCACTTGAACATCATTTCATTCATCGTCCGATATGACTTAACGTTGGAGGTTTTCTGTTATCCTGAAAGATGAATGTCTGGTAACGCTAAGCTCTATGTACTCTGTACTCATTTGAATAATTTCATTCATCGTCCGATATGACAACGTTGGAGGTTTTCCCTTATCCTGAAAGATGAATGTCTGATAACTCTAATCTCTATGTACTCTGTACTCATTTGAACATCATTTCATTCATCGTCCGATATGACTTAACGTTGGAGGTTTTCTCTTGTCCTGAAAGATGAATGTCTGGTAACTCTAATCTCTATGTACTCTGTACTCACTTGAACATCATTTCATTCATCGTCCGATATGACTTAACGTTGGAGGTTTTCTGTTATCCTGAAAGATGAATGTCTGGTAACTCTAAGCTCTATGTACTCTGTACTCATTTGAATAATTTCATTCATCGTCCGATATGACAACGTTGGAGGTTTTCCCTTATCCTGAAAGATGAATGTCTGGTAACTCTAAGCTCTATGTACCCTGTACTTATTTGAACATCATTTCATTCATCGTCTGATATGACTTAACGTTGGAGGTTTTCTCTTATCCTGAAAGATGAATGTCTGATAACTCTAAGCTCTATGTACCCTGTACTTATTTGAATAATTTCATTCATCGTCTGATATGACTTAACGTTGGAGGTTTTCTCTTATCCTGAAAGATGAATGTCTGATAACTCTAAGCTCTATGTACCCTGTACTTATTTGAATAATTTCATTCATCGTCTGATATGACTTAACGTTGGAGGTTTTCTCTTATCCTGAAAGATGAATGTCTGATAACTCTAAGCTCTATGTACCCTGTACTTATTTGAATAATTTCATTCATCGTCTGATATGACTTAACGTTGGAGGTTTTCTCTTATCCTGAAAGATGAATGTCGGGTAACTCTAAGCTCTATGTACCCTGTACTCACTTGAACATCAGTTGTGCGGTGACTGCCATACCGCGAGGTTGTCTTTCCGCTGTGTACGGTAGTAAACGCCAGGCAGAGCGGGCTTTGTGTTGTCGAGTGTACAGTTCAGCGCTTCGCGCGTAGTTTTGTTGAGTTGGATATAATTTATACCTGTTCGGTTTTGAGTTGAAAATGTAATCATGGCGATGTACAAACGTGTGAATACACTAAAAACCCAATTTGAAGCAACGGCAAGTAAACCTACTGCATTAGAAATCCACCAGTGGCTTGTAAATTTCATGGGATTACAAGTGGATCAAGTTGACACACTCCAGCTGCACACAAGAGAACGTGCTATATATGTGAAGGTGATTTCGGTGGTATTGTACGATAATCTCCTAGCCCGTTATCAAGATGGGCAAACCTTTACCTACGCCTCTGGAGAAACGGCAAAGTTACGCATTACCCCGGGTGATCAGCAAACAGTGAATGTTAGAGTGTTCAATCTACCTTCGGAGGTTCCCCTCGCTGTGTTGTCGCAGCAGATGAGCCAATACGGTACAGTGTATGACATACGCAGAGAGCAATGTAGCTCCCAGTATCTTCTTCCGACTAACAATGGAGTGATTGCTGTGAAGATGGGACTAAAACGTCACATACCTGCTAGCTTGGTTATCGATACCTATTTGGTTGGAATCAGTTACATCCGTCAACCGCAAGCTTGTCATCTGTGTCATGCCACTACCCACCTGAAAGCTGAGTGCCCCCTTCGTGCTACGCGGTTACCCATCAACCCACGCTATCATCCAGTGACCTTCAGTGTCGCAGCAGGTGCTAACTCATATGCTGCTGCTGTCGGTAGAGGGTACGCAGCAGGTTCGACGAGTACGTCCACAGAAGACCAGCAGTCGGAGCAACCTACACAATAGGCAGACAATGGTCCGGTATTAGTGAAGCTGACGAGAGAACCGGCGGAGTCCGAAAAGTCCGCAGTGGCCAGCGATATCACGCCTATGGTTGAGACACAGGATGCCCCTGAAAGATCTGCTGTTACTGCTCCAGCTCAGGGTTCTCGGGACGGTGGTATGGAGGTTGTAAGTGATGAAGAGGTAGAGGTATCTGCTACTGAAATAGCTCAGTTAAGACAGAAGTTTGGCATTGCATTGTCGGGTCGCGACCCTCGATTAAGAAGTCAGCACAGGAGGATGGAAGTGCAAGGTATTCCACCAGGACAGAAACCTCCGGATGTGCTACACCTGAAAGGTAGTCCACCGGTTCCCATCCAAGGGAAAGAGATTGACTCAGGCAAGCGGTCGGCAGTGGATGACGGTGATGAATATGAAGAAGAACTACGTTCAGCTAAACTTACCAAAGAGGATTCGCGCCCAGGCATTGTTCAAGGAGGCTCAACTGATATTAAAGTGGTTCCTGGTTCTTCGAAATCCTGGCATCACTAAGGATATGCTCCTTGCCCATTGAATGCCGATAGGTGTTCAAATCTGGGCTTCGCTTAATGTTAATGGTCTGCGACAGGTGGTCAAACAGAAACTTTTAAGGGACTTCTTGATAAATAATGACATAGATATCTGCTTTTTGCAGGAGGCGAATATTGGTAATATGGACTTCTTATATGGCTAAGGAGTACGAGACGAATCTTGGACCGGAAGGTACCGGTACGGCTATTGTGTATCGTCAAGGTTTACAACTACATAAATTCGTACTCCATCCCTCTGGTAGAGCCATCTCAGCAGTCTATGAAGGCATTGCCTTGGTGAACATTTACGCCCCTGCGGGCAGTAACAAACCAAAGCAACGAGAAAATTTTTTTAGGCAAGACATCTTGACCCATATTCTATCAAGTGCACCGTTTGTCCTGGTTGGCGATTTTAATTGTACTTTAGCTACTAAAGATCAACGGGGTGCCGTCAATGGGTGTAGTACTCTGCAACAGCTAGTAGAACAAATGCACCTGACAGATACCTGGGAACATAAGCACGGCTCAGCAGTACAATTTACATTCGTGAGAGGACCATCAGCTTAACGACTGGACCACATGTATGTTACGGCTGAACTCTTACCCCGCCTTCATCGCACAGAAATAATGCCGGTGGCATGTAGTGATCATAACGCTCTAATACATGCACTGGAGGGCAGGGCGGCGATCATCTGCAGCGATTATTAATTTGGAGCTCAAATGGGCCTTTGACAGGGTTGTCCATGACGGGTTGTGGAGACGTATGATGGAATTAAAAGTGCCTGATAAACTATGCAACCTGATTCGAGCCATGTATGCTGGTGCCTCGTCAAAAGTTCTCTGCAATTGCTATTTAACGTCTGCTATACCGATTAAACGCTCAGTCAGACAAGGATGTCCCATGTCCATGATGCTATTCTCCCTGTATGTTGACCCACTACTCCGACAGCTGCAATCCACACTTGATGGACTTGAGATATATGGGCAGCGAATTGTTGTGAGGGCCTACGCAGATGATATTACGGTAATAGTTACCACCCCCCAAGACAGTCCTCGCTTAAGAGATTGTTTACAAGAGTACGAGGGATCGACAGGGATGACATTTAATATGCAGAAGTCCGAGATTTTAGCCATTGGACCAGATCCGCCGGACACATCCATCTTAGGAATACCTATGGTGCGGCGTACGAAGATTTGGGGGGTTTACTTTATTGATAGCGAGACGGACATGAGGGAATATAACTGGACGACCCGGATTAATGTACTGCGTGGGATGATATATAAGCAGAAACTCAGGATGTTGAATTTGGTACAACGTATACGATATTGCAACAGTTTCGCGCTCAGCAGGATTTGGTTCCTTGAACACGTGCTACCACCAACAAAGCGGCATTCCCAGAGGATTGAACAAATATTGGGCTATTTCATCTGGACAGGGAAGCTCTGCCGTGCTGCGCGGGCTCAACTACGCCTCCCGAAGGGGCAAGGTGGTTGGGGATTAATAGAGGTGGCTCTCCAGTCGCAAGCCTTGATGATTAAAATGCTTCCGCTTGCCCTAAATAATCAGAGTGATCCCGTGGACACCATGATATAACGCACGCACATGAATTTTTGGCGCCAAGGACAACGAGGCAAGGTACCCGAGATTTTACGAGATACGTATTACGCGTTGGAGCGGCTACCCCCGGAGCGCTCAATAGATGGCGATAAGTGCACAGTGAAGAACATTTATGCTTCTCTTCGTCAAGCAGTTAGAATTACCCCGCAGGTACAGATACAATATCCGCAGCTGCCCTGGCAGCGCATATGGAAAGGTTTTGGCTTTCAACAACTGAACACCACATGGTTAGCGGTGACATACGAAATTGTCAATGAAATTCTTCCAACGGAAGACAAACTGTACCGCCACAGAATAGCTAACTGCCCGAGACGCCGTATTTGCTCGGAAGGAGATTCACTTCCGCACGAGTGGTATGTTCCGGAAAAGCTGGTATATGGAAGTGGGTGCTAGACAAATGTAATAGTTGGATACCTGCCGGATGGGATGCTTCACATGAAGATATATTACATTTGAATCTTCCTAAGGTGAACCCTTCATTACAACGTGCACTGCTCTGGCTCATAATGGGTACATTTACCTGGATAAACACACTGGACACGCCGGTTGATCGTTCGATATCACGGCTCAGAAGATTTTTACGCGAAGAGAGATGGACAATGATCCAGCTTAAGAAAATAGCACCCTTCAAACCGTGGATACTGCAAGTATAAGAGATTTAGGCAATAGAATATCCCTTTCCGACATCATTCCCCTCCATGTAAGACAGTGAGGTACAATAAAATAAAATAAAGATATAAATCGGTCCCCTCCCTTCCTCCCTCTCCTTGTGCCTCCCTTCCTCCCTTTCCCTCTAAAAAAACGAAAATAGATTAAGTTAACAAAAGATAAATATAATTAAAAAAAAACATCATTTCATTCATCGTCCGAAATGACAACGTTGGAGGTTTTCTCTTATCCTGAAATATGAATGTCCCGTAACTCTAAGCACTATGTACCCTGTATTCATTTGAACATCATTTGATTCATCGTCCGATATGACTTAACGTTGGAGGTTTTCTCTTATCCTGAAATATGAATGTCTGGTAACTCTAAGCTCTATGGACCCTGCACTCATTTGTACATCATTTCATTCATCGTCCGATATGACTTAAGGTTGGAGGTTTTCTCTAATCCTTAAATATGAATGTCTGTAAATTCTAAGCTCTATGGACCCTGTACTCATTTGAACATCATTTCATTCATCGTCCGATATGACTTAACGTTGGAGGTTTTCTCTAATCCTTAAATATGAATGTCTGTAAATTCTAAGCTCTATGGACCCTGTACTCATTTGAACATCATTTCATTCATCGTCCGATATGACTTAACGCTCTCTTGCACAGTTTCTTTGATAATCAAATAATCTCAAAAGGTCTGTGGCCCCCCAGATCCCCTGACCTAACCTCAACGAATCTTTTTCTTGTGATGGTATCTAAAAAACAGTGTTCAAGAATAGGCCACGGACAATTGATGTTCTCAAGGAATCCATTCAAACCGAAATAAGTAACATTGGCGGGAATACTCTCCGTATAACTTGAGAGAATATGTTTAGACGAGCACAAACATGTATAGATGCTGGTGGAGGACACTTCCAACATTTTCTCTGAGATGTAAATAGTGTAATGTAATCTCTCAATTGTGTATTATATTCTCCCAAATTTGCATGTGTATCCTATTATTGGTTCAAAGGTTATGGCCTATTGAAGTGGTTCAGGTTTATATGGATCGCACTGTATTTCAGCCAAGGTGTAGTGGGTACTAGTTCTCGAGGGGCAACTTGCTCATTTCCTACCTGAATTCAGTTACCCTACAAAAGCCCATCAATATTTGTACCCGTGGTTAAATCCTGTAGGCGTGGCGTTTGTGACGACTTACTATTGTAAATACTTTAGTCCCAGGCTTCATCATTTAACTATTTTAATTTAAGTTAGTTGATGGAAATTATCCATTTCCTCACACTAGTCGTATATACGCCAAGATATTGGATTGATAGAGTCGACATGAAAAATTCAATGTCACTGGCGGGAATTGAACCACGGATCTACTCATTTCCGTCCAGTGGCTCTTACCCATTGATCTACCATGGCCAATTTGGTGTCATGTTATTAAGTTCTCCAATTGACTCACATATTTCCCCGGTAGACCACTATGAGCTAGGTGTATCTCGGATGCGGGAGCCCCTGGTGGTTTACTTGGGAAATATGTGAGTCAATTGGAGAACTTAATGTCAGGTTGGCAAATTGGCCATGGTAGATCAATGGGTAAGAGCCACTTAACGGAAACCAGGAGATCCGTGGTTAAATTCCCGGCCATGATATTGAATTTTTCATGTCGACTCTATCAACACAGATTGGTATTTTAGTCAATATATTCCAACAAACCGCATACTCAAAGTACCTTTTAAATGGAAAGATGTTTGATCCGCCTTAAGCTACTGCAACGAGCTGGGCAGGTTGGTGAAGGTGGCCGCCACTTGTTGCTCGACCCGTACACAAGTTGGTAATGTCATCAAGCTGCAACATCGCTAAGAAATGTGTAAACCGATTAGCGAGACGGAGTCTGAGGCAATCGATACAGACGCGGGCGAAGATATACAGGCAGAGAGAAGAGCGTACATCTGAGAGAGGCACTAGCACTCGTGAGAGAGGAACGTAGCACGTGTGGGAGAGGAACGTAGCACGAGTGAGAGAGGATTGTGAGAGAGGAATGTAGCACGTGTGGGAGAGGTATCTAGCACTTGTGAGAGAGGATTGTGAGAGAGGAATGTAGCACGTGTGGGAGAGGTATCTAGCACTCGTGAGAGAGGATTGTGAGAGAGGAATGTAGCACGTGTGGGAGAGGAACGTAGCACGCGTGAGAGAGGATAGTGAGAGAGGAATGTAGCACGTGTGGGAGAGGAACGTAGCACGAGTGAGAGAGGATAGTGAGAGAGGAATGTAGCACGTGTGGGAGAGGTATCTAGCACTTGTGAGAGAGGATTGTGAGAGAGGAATGTAGCACGTGTAGGAGAGGAACGTAGCACTCGTGAGAGAGGAACGTAGCACGTGTGGGAGAGGATAGTGAGAGAGGAATGTAGCACGTGTGGGAGAGGTATCTAGCACTTGTGAGAGAGGATTGTGAGAGAGGAATGTAGCACGTGTAGGAGAGGAACGTAGCACTCGTGAGAGAGGAACGTAGCACGAGTGAGAGAGGATAGTGAGAGAGGAATGTAGCACGTGTGGGAGAGGTATCTAGCACTTGTGAGAGAGGATTGTGAGAGAGGAACGTAGCACGTGTAGGAGAGGAACGTAGCACTCGTGAGAGAGGAACGTAGCACGTGTGGGAGAGGAACGTAGCACGCGTGAGAGAGGATTGTGAGAGAGGAATGTAGCACGTGTGGGAGAAGAACGTAGCACGCGTGAGAGAGGATTGTGAGAGAGGAATGTAGCACATGTGGGAGAAGAACGTAGCACGCGTGAGAGAGGATTGTGAGAGAGGGATGTAGCACGTGTGGGAGAGGAACGTAGCACGAGTGAGAGAGGATTGTGAGAGAGGAATGTAGCACGTGTGAGAGAGGATTGTGAGAGAGGAATGTAACACGTGTGGGAGAGGAACGTAGCACGAGTGAGAGAGGATTGTGAGAGAGGAATGTAGCACGTGTGGGAGAGGAACGTAGCACGAGTGAGAGAGGATTGTGAGAGAGGAATGTAGCACGTGTGGGAGAGGAACGTAGCACGAGTGAGAGACGATTGTGAGAGAGGAATGTAGCACGTTGGGAGAGGAACGTAGCACGAGTGAGAGGGGATTGTGAGAGAGGAATGTAGCATTTGTGGGAGAGGAACGTAGCACGAGTGATAGAGGATTGTGAGAGAGGAATGTAGCACGTGTGAGAGAGGAATGTAGCACGTGTGAGAGAGGAATGTAGCACGCGTGCGAGAGGAATGTAGCACGTGTGGGAGAGGAATGTAGCACGTGTGAGAGAGGAATGTAGCACGTGTGGGAGAGGATTGTGAGAGAGGAATGTAGCACGTGTGAGAGAGGATTGTGAGAGAGGAACGTAGGACGAGTGATAGAGGATTGTGAGAGAGGAATGTAGCACGTGTGAGAGAGGAATGTAGCACGTGTGAGAGAGGAATGTAGCACGTGTTGGAGAGGAATGCAGCACGTGTGAGAGAGGATTGTGAGAGAGGAATGCAGCACGTGCGAGAGAGGGTTATGAGAGAGGAACGTAGCACGAGTGATAGAGGATTGTGAGAGAGGAATGTAGCACGTGTGAGAGAGGAATGTAGCACGTGTGAGAGAGGAATGTAGCACGTGTGAGAGAGGAATGTAGCACGTGTGAGAGAGGAATGCAGCACGTGTTGGAGAGGAATGCAGCACGTGTGGGAGAGGAATGTAGCACGTGTGGGAGAGGAATGTAGCACGCGTTAGAGAGGAATGTAGCATTTGTGGGAGAGGAATGTAGCACGAGTGATAGAGGATTGTGAGAGAGGAATGTAGCACGTGTGAGAGAGGAATGTAGCACGTTGGGAGAGGAACGTAGCACGAGTGAGAGGGGATTGTGAGAGAGGAATGTAGCATTTGTGGGAGAGGAACGTAGCACGAGTGATAGAGGATTGTGAGAGAGGAATGTAGCACGTGTGAGAGAGGAATGTAGCACGTGTGAGAGAGGAATGTAGCACGCGTGGGAGAGGAATGCAGCACGTGTGAGAGAGGAATGCAGCACGTGTTGGAGAGGAATGCAGCACGTGTGGGAGAGGAATGTAGCACGTGTGGGAGAGGAATGTAGCACGCGTGAGAGAGGAATGTAGCACGTGTGGGAGAGGAATGTAGCACGTGTGAGGGAGGATTGTGAGAGAGGAATGTAGCACGTGTTGGAGAGGAATGTAGCACGTGTTGGAGAGGAATGTAGCACGTGTGGGAGAGGAATGTAGCACGTGTGGGAGAGGAATGTAGCACGCGTGAGAGAGGAATGTAGCATGTGTGGGGAGGAATGTAGCACGTGTGGGAGAGGAATGTGGCATGCGTGAGAGAGGAATGTAGCACGTGTGAGAGAGGAATGTAGCACGTGTGAGGGAGGATTGTGAGAGAGGAATGTAGCACGTGTTGGAGAGGAACGTAGCACGTGTGGGAGAGGAATGTAGCACGTGTTGGAGAGGAATGTAGCACGTGTGGGAGAGGAATGTAGCACGTGTGGGAGAGGAATGTAGCACGTGTGGGAGAGGAATGTAGCACGCGTGAGAGAGGAATGTAGCACGTGTGAGAGAGGAATGTAGCACGTGTGAGGGAGGATTGTGAGAGAGGAATGTAGCACGTGTTGGAGAGGAACGTAGCACGTGTGGGAGAGGAATGTAGCACGTGTGAGAGAGGAATGTAGCACGTGTGAGAGAGGAATGTAGCACCTGTGGGAGAGGAATGTAGCACGTGTGGGAGAGGAATGTAGCACGTGTGAGAGAGGAATGTAGCACGTGTGGGAGAGGAATGTAGCACGTGTGGTAGAGGAATGTAGCACGTGTGAGAGAGGAATGTAACACGTGTGGTAGAGGAATGTAGCACGTGTGAGAGAGGAATGTAGCACGTGTAGTAGAGGAATATAGCCCGTGTGGGAGAGGATTGTAGCACGTGTGAGAGAGGAATGTAGCACGTGTGAGAGAGGAATGTAGCACGTGTGGTAGAGGAATGTAGCACGTGTGGTAGCGGAATGTAGCACGTGTGAGAGCGGAACGTAGCACGTGTGGGAGAGGAATGTAGCACGTGTGAGAGAGGAATGTAGCACGTGTGGTAGAGGAATGTAGCACGTGTGGGAGAGGAATGTAGCACGTGTAAGAGAGGAATGTAGCACGTGTGGGAGAGGAATGTAGCACGCGTGAGAGAGGAATGTAGCACGTGTGAGAGAGGAATGTAGCACGTGTGAGGGAGGATTGTGAGGGAGGAATGTAGCACGTGTGAGAGAGGAATGTAGCACGTGTGGGAGAGGTATGTAGCACTTGTGAGAGAGGATTGTGAGAGAGGAATGTAGCACGTGTAGGAGAGGAACGTAGCACGCGTGAGAGAGGATTGTGAGAGAGGAATGTAGCACGTGTGGGAGAAGAACGTAGCACGCGTGAGAGAGGATTGTGAGAGAGGGATGTAGCACGTGTGGGAGAGGAACGTAGCACGAGTGAGAGAGGATTGTGAGAGAGGAATGTAGCACGTGTGGGAGAGGAACGTAGCACGAGTGAGAGACGATTGTAAGAGAGGAATGTAGCACGTTGGGAGAGGAACGTAGCACGAATGAGAGGGGATTGTGAGAGAGGAATGTAGCATTTGTGGGAGAGGAACGTAGCACGAGTGATAGAGGATTGTGAGAGAGGAATGTAGCACGTGTTGGAGAGGAATGTAGCACGTGTGGGAGAGGAATGTAGCAAGTGTGGGAGAGGAATGTAGCACGTGTGGGAGAGGAATGTAGCACGTGTGGGAGAGGAATGTAGCACGTGTGGGAGAGGAATGTAGTACGTGTGGGAGAGGAATGTAGCACGTGTGGGGGAGGAGTGTAGCACGTGTGAGAGAGGAATGTAGCACGTGTGGGAGAGGAATGTAGCACGTGTGAGAGAGGAATGTAGCACGTGTGGGGGAGGAATGTAGCACGTGTGGGAGAGGAATGTAGCACGTGTGGGAGAGGAATGTAGCACGTGTGAGAGAGGAATGTAGCACGTGTGGGAGAGGAATGTAGCACGTGTGAGAGAGGAATGTAGCACGTGTGGAAGAGGAATGTAGCACGTGTGGGAGAGGAATGTAGCACGTGTGGGGGAGGAATGTGGCACGTGTGAGAGAGGAATGTAGCAATTGTGGGAGAGGAATGTAGCACGTGTGAGAGAGGAATGTAGCACGTGTGGGGGAGGAATGTAGCACGTGTGGGAGAGGAATGTAGCACGTGTGGGAGAGGAATGTAGCACGTGTGAGAGAGGAATGTAGCACGTGTGGGAGAGGAATGTAGCACGTGTGGGAGAGGAATGTAGCACGCGTGAGGGAGGAATGTAGCACGTGTGAGAGAGGAATGTAGCACGTGTGGGAAAGGAATGTAGCACGTGTGGGAGAGGAATGTAGCACGTGTGGGAGAGGAATGTAGCACGTGTGAGAGAGGAATGTAGCACGTGTGGGAGAGGAATGTAGCACGTGTGGGGGAGGAATGTAGCACGTGTGAGAGAGGAATGTAGCACGTGTGGGAGAGGAATGTAGCACGTGTGAGAGAGGAATGTAGCACGTGTGGGGGAGGAATGTAGCACGTGTGGGAGAGGAATGTAGCACGTGTGGGAGAGGAATGTAGCACGTGTGAGAGAGGAATGTAACACGTGTGGGAGAGGAATGTAGCACGTGTGGAAGAGGAATGTAGCACGCGTGAGAGAGGAATGTAGCACGTGTGAGAGAGGAATGTAGCACGTGTGAGGGAGGATTGTGAGAGAGGAATGCAGCACGTGTTGGAGAGGAATGTAGCACGTGTGGGAGTGGAATGTAGCACGTGTGAGAGAGGAATGTAGCACGTGTGAGAGAGGAATGTAGCACGTGTGGGAGAGGAATGTAGCACGTGTGGGAGAGGAATGTAGCACGTGTGAGAGAGGAATGTAGCACGTGTGGTAGAGGAATGTAGCACGTGTGGGAGAGGAATGTAGCACGTGTGAGAGAGGAATGTAGCACGTGTGGGAGAGGAATGTAGCACGCGTGAGAGAGGAATGTAGCACGTGTGGGAGAGGAATGTAGCACGTGTGAGGGAGGATTGTGAGGGAGGAATGTAGCACGTGTGAGAGAGGAATGTAGCACGTGTGGGAGAGGAATGTAGCACGTGTGGGAGAGGAATGTAGCACGTGTGGGAGAGGAATGTAGTACGTGTGAGAGAGGAATGTAGCACGTGTAAGAGAGGAATGTAGCACGTGTGAGAGGAATGTAGCACGTGTGAGAGAGGAATGTAGCACGTGTGAGGGAGGAATGTAGCACGTGTGAGGGAGGATTGTGAGAGAGGAATGTAGCACGTGTGAAAGAGGAATGTAGCACGTGTGGAAGAGGAATGTAGCACGTGTGGGAGAGGAATGTTGCACGTGTGGGAGAGGAATGTAGCACGTGTGAGAGAGGAATGTAGCACGTGTGACAGAGGATTGTGAGAGAGCAATGTAGCACGTGTGGGAGAGGAATGTAGCACGTGTGGGAGAAGAATGTAGCACGTGTGAGAGAGAAATGTAGCACGTGTGAGAGAGGGGTGTAGCATGTGTGGTAGAGAAATCTGAGAGAGGAATTTAGCACGTGTGGGAGAAGAACGTTGCACGTGTGAGAGAGGAACGTTGCACGTGTGAGAGAGGAATGTAGCACGAGTGGGAGAGAAATGTAGCACGTGAGAGAGGATTGTGAGAGGAATGTAGCACGTGTGGGAGAGAAATGTAGCATGTGTGAGAGAGGAATGTAGCACGTGTGGGAGAGAAATCTGAGAGAGGATTTTAGCACGTGTGGGAGAAGAACGTAGTAGGTGTGAGAGAGGAATGTTGCACGTGTGGAAGAGGAATGTAGCACCGATGTGAGAGAAATGTAGCACGTGTGAGAGAGGATTGTGAGAGAGGAATGTAGCACGTGTGGGAGAGAAATGTAGCACGTGTGGGAGAGAAATGTAGCACGTGTGAGAGAGGAATGCAGCACGTGTGGGAGATAAATCTGAGAGAGGAATTTAGCACGTTGGGAGAAGAACGTTGCACGTGTGAGAGAGGAATGTAGCACGAGTGGGAGAGGAATGTAGCACGAGCGGGAGAGTAATGTAGCAAGTGGGAGAGAGAAATGTAGCACGTGTGGGAGAGGAATGTGGCACGTGTGGGAGAGGAATGTAGCACGTGTGAGAGAGGAATGTAGCACGTGTGAGGGAATAATCTGGAGAGGAATGTAGCACGTGTGGGGGATTAATTTGAGATGAATGTAGCACGTGTGAGAGACGAATCTGAGAGAGGAATCATTCAGAATAAAGAGCAATTTTGACTACATTCACAGAAAATTCAAGATACACATTTGTTATGTAGTAATATTTTGTCTATCTCTTACAGTTTGTCAGTTATACAAAAGTCATTCAGAATAAAGAGAACTTCTGAGTACATTCACAGAAAATTCAAGATACACATTTGTTATGTAGTAATATTTTGTCTATCTCTTGCAGTTTATCAGTTATACAAAAGTCATTCAGAATAAAGAGAACTTCTGAGTACATTCACAGAAAATTCAAGATATACATTTGTTGTGTGGTAATATTTTGTCTATCTCTTACAGTTTATCAGTTATACAAAAGTCATTCAGAATAAAGAGAACTTCTGAGTACATTCACAGAAAATTCAAGATATACATTTGTTATGTAGTAATATTTTGTCTATCTCTTACAGTTTGTCAGTTATACAAAAGTCATTCAGAATAAAGAGAACTTCTGAGTACATTCACAGAAAATTCAAGATACACATTTGTTATGTAGTAATATTTTGTCTATCTCTTACAGTTTATCAGTTATACAAAAGTCATTCAGAATAAAGAGAACTTCTGAGTACATTCACAGAAAATTCAAGATATACATTTGTTGTGTAGTAATATTTTGTCTATCTCTTACAGTTTATCAGTTATACAAAAGTCATTCAGAATAAAGAGAACTTCTGAGTACATTCACAGAAAATTCAAGATATACATTTGTTGTGTAGTAATATTTTGTCTATCTCTTACAGTTTATCAGTTATACAAAAGTCATTGAGAATAAAGAAAACTTCTGAGTACATTCACAGAAAATTCAAGGTATACATTTTAATTTTTGACAATTTACAAATTTTTGTTTGCAAAGGTAGTCTGGGGTGCAGCAATGTTTTTTTTTTTTTCAAAAACTTATCTTTGGAAGCATTTACCCAGACTGACAATTATTTACGTGGTACAGAACGGTGGCGATTGTACTACTTCCTCAAAGATTTAGCTTCTACTGTGGTGGAAGAGATGAGTGGACTGGACTGGACTACGCTACAGAAGGGATTCAGCACGGTGGTCCAAACTTGATCTATTTTAGATGTCCCCGGGATATGTCAAATTTATTTTGTTTGGAGCGAATCATTTCTGGATATTCCTTGTTATTTTAATTTGCCAATACTTATATTTGTGTCAAGTCGTTATTCATTTGTACATACAAAGAACTGACAAAAAATTTGACTGTCACTTAAAGTCTACTATATTCCCTTGTAACTACAATAAGAAAATTTTTATCTTGAAGTAGATAGAGCAATAAGAGTAGAGGAAGTCATATGAGTGTATCACGTGATACGTTCTTTGCCTAGCTTATGTTAATAAGAAAGAATTCGATTACATACATGTATAAATAGCGGATCACTGTATGCTGACTGAAATAAAATACACTTTTTATGACTTCAGGACAATATTGATGACAAAAAATATGGAAATGAATTGTGCGTTTTTATCAGGTCTATATTTTAGCTAAAGTAAATATTTATCGTTTATGATTTATACAGTTTTGCGCACCGTCCTCAGTGGCGTAGTCGCGTTACTGTTTTATCTAGTTTGTAATTTTTGTACAACTGATTGAAAAGTTGGTCAGGAAGGAAGGAGGGTTGGCTGGTAAGTGGGGCGCGTTGATATCATTGTGACGTGACGCCAGTGGAGCGCATCATGAGCTCATACATCGATCGGAGATTCGAACACAGTACTGTTGGTCGTTTTGATGTTGGCTGTACAAGGACCTTTGTCATTCCATTGATGTGCGAGCAACAAAAATCGATATTTCCTAACAATACAACACCTCCATTGTTTCACCTCTTCCTTCCTTTTCACGTTAAATTAATGTGCAACAGCCAGACCCACTCCTCTGCCTTGACTGCAAATACACGTCTGGAATCCCCAAAACACCTAATGTTTACATTTTTTACAAACGTTTGACAACCGGTTCCATTCTGACAAACGATTCTCTGTTAGAGTTAGACAATATATTACTACATAACAAATGTATATATGTAATTTTCTCTGAATGTACTCAGAAGTTCTCTTTATTCTGAATGACTTTTGTATAACTGATAAACTGTAAGAGATAGACAAAATATTGCTACACAACAAATGTATATCTTGAATTTTCTGTGAATGTACTCAGAAGTTCTCTTTATTCTCAATGACATTTGTATAACTGATAAACTGTAAGAGATAGACAAAATATTACTACACAACAAATGTATATCTTGAATTTTCTGTGAATGTACTCAGAAGTTCTCTTTATTCTGAATGACTTTTGTATAACTGATAAACTGTAAGAGATAGACAAAATATTACTACACAACAAATGTATATCTTGAATTTTCTGTGAATGTACTCAGAAGTTCTCTTTATTCTCAATGACTTTTGTATAACTGATAAACTGTAAGAGATAGACAAAATATTACTACACAACAAATGTATATCTTGAATTTTCTGTGAATGTACTCAGAAGTTCTCTTTATTCTGAATGACTTTTGTATAACTGATAAACTGTAAGAGATAGACAAAATATTACTACACAACAAATGTATATCTTGAATTTTCTGTGAATGTACTCAGAAGTTCTCTTTATTCTGAATGACTTTTGTATAACTGATAAACTGTAAGAGATAGACAAAATATTACTACACAACAAATGTATATCTTGTTAAGACATACAATTTATATCAAATATATTTTTGTGCAGTAAACCGTTTTTGAGATATTCGTTGTTATATATCTAAATGTTCCAATACATGACAAAACATTTGACTATCACTTAAGGTCTACTGTATTTCCTTGTAACTACAATAAGACAATGTTTACCTTGAAGTAGATAGAACAATAAGAGCAGAGAAAGTCATGTGAGTGTGACACATCAGATAGTATACCAGTAAATGACCTAGTTTTGATGTAGATATTAAAGAAAATTCAATTACAGTTTAGGGTGATAACAGCAAACTTTACGTGTAGTTTTGGTTGTTCTTTGTGATAATAACATAGTTCGTTAAATTGTTGATGGTAGCTTCGTTAAAGCGTGTAGCGATATGAGGCATGACCTTTGATCCATCGTGTCTTAGGGTTGGAATATCGTCTTCATACTCCTCAGGGCTTCAAGCTAACTGTTTGAAGCATGAAGTGGGGGATATGTAAGATCGCCAAAATGCTTCCTTTTGTACAGGCCGATCTACACCGTCTTCATACTCCTCAGGGCTTCAAGCTAACTGGTTGAAGCATGAAGTGGGGGATATGTAAGATCGCCAAAAAGCTTCCTTTTGTACAGGCCGATCTACACCGTCTTCATACTCCTCAGGGCTTCAAGCTAACTGGTTGAAGCATGAAGTGGGGGATATGTAAGATCGCCAAAATGCTTCCTTTTGTACAGGCCGATCTACACCGTCTTCATACTCCTCAGGGCTTCAAGCTAACTGGTTGAAGCATGAAGTGGGGGATATGTAAGATCGCCAAAAAGCTTCCTTTTGTACAGGCCGATCTACACCGTCTTCATACTCCTCAGGGCTTCAAGCTAACTGGTTGAAGCATGAAGTGGGGGATATGTAAGATCGCCAAAATGCTTCCTTTTGTACAGGCCGATCTACACCGTCTTCATACTCCTCAGGGCTTCAAGCTAACTGGTTGAAGCATGAAGTGGGGGATATGTAAGATCGCCAAAATGCTTCCTTTTGTACAGGCCGATCTACACCGTCTTCATACTCCTCAGGGCTTCAAGCTAACTGTTTGAAGCATGAAGTGGGGGATATGTAAGATCGCCAAAATGCTTCCTTTTGTACAGGCCGATCTACACCGTCTTCATACTCCTCAGGGCTTCAAGCTAACTGGTTGAAGCATGAAGTGGGGGATATGTAAGATCGCCAAAAAGCTTTCTTTTGTACAGGCCGATCTACACCGTCTTCATACTCCTCGGGGCTTCAAGCTAACTGGTTGAAGCATGAAGTGGGGGATATGTAAGATCGCCAAAATGCTTCCTTTTGTACAGGCCGATCTACACCGTCTTCATACTCCTCAGGGCTTCAAGCTAACTGGTTGAAGCATGAAGTGGGGGATATGTAAGATCGCCAAAATGCTTCCTTTTGTACAGGCCGATCTACACCGTCTTCATACTCCTCAGGGATTCAAGCTAACTGGTTGAAGCATGAAGTGGGGGATATGTAAGATCGCCAAAATGCTTCCTTTTGTACAGGCCGATCTACACCGTCTTCATACTCCTCAGGTCTTCAAGCTAACTGGTTGAAGCATGAAGTGGGGGATATGTCAGATCGCCAAAAAGCTTCCTTTTGTACAGGCCGATCTACACCGTCTTCATACTCCTCAGGGCTTCAAGCTAACTGGTTGAAGCATGAAGTGGGGGATATGTAAGATCGCCAAAATGCTTCCTTTTGTACAGGCCGATCTACACCGTCTTCATACTCCTCAGGGCTTCAAGCTAACTGGTTGAAGCATGAAGTGGGGGATATGTAAGATCGCCAAAATGCTTCCTTTTGTACAGGCCGATCTACACCGTCTTCATACTCCTCAGGGCTTCAAGCTAACTGGTTGAAGCATGAAGTGGGGGATATGTAAGATCGCCAAAATGCTTCCTTTTGTACAGGCCGATCTACACCGTCTTCATACTCCTCAGGGCTTCAAGCTAACTGGTTGAAGCATGAAGTGGGGGATATGTAAGATCGCCAAAATGCTTCCTTTTGTACAGGCCGATCTACACCGTCTTCATACTCCTCAGGGCTTCAAGCTAACTGGTTGAAGCATGAAGTGGGGGATATGTAAGATCGCCAAAATGCTTCCTTTTGTACAGGCCGATATACACCGTCTTCATACTCCTCAGGGCTTCAAGCTAACTGGTTGAAGCATGAAGTGGGGGATATGTAAGATCGCCAAAATGCTTCCTTTTGTACAGGCCGATCTACACCGTCTTCATACTCCTCAGGGCTTCAAGCTAACTGGTTGAAGCATGAAGTGGGGGATGTGTAAGATCGCCAAAATGCTTCCTTTTGTACAGGCCGATCTACACCGTCTTCATACTCCTCAGGGCTTCAAGCTAACTGGTTGAAGCATGAAGTTGGGGATATGTAAGATCGCCAAAATGCTTCCTTTTGTACAGGCCGATCTACACAGACACACGAAATGTTAGGGGACTCATCAAGCCAACAGTTAAAGGAAAGTGGATTTATACTTTTTGCATATAATGAAAATATTGTTAATTCTGCTTAATTCAGTGTTTGGTTCATTAAAATATTCGAATATTTACTATTTTAAATAAATTTTCAAATATATTACTATATTACTATAGTAATATATTACTATATTATTATATATTACTATATATTACTATATATTACTATATATACAAATATATTCAAATCTATTTTCTATGGAAGTATTCAACTCGGAAATGTGTGGTTCGACTTTTTTACAGCAAAATTAATAATTCATATGTTGGCTAAACTGTATATCTAATATTCCTACAGCTTAAGGCTTAAATCACTTTAATTAGGAAACAAGTCACATTTTCTGTGTATTTGTACATTTTCGTGCTTTTAATAATGACTAAACCTAAGGAAAGGAAATAAAAGGAAGGTAAAGGCTGCAAAACAAATGGAAGAAAAGTGCAACGTGAAGTTAATGTTAAAATGTGTTTATAAATAATTCTGTAGACTCAAATGTTGCTAATCCTCCAAATATTTCTAAGAAAAAAACCTAAGTAAAACAGATAAAGTTTAGATTAGATTAGATTCATTTCCTTTCAATGGGTTCACTTGTAGCCACAAAGGACTCTGAACATGTCCAGAGGTACACAGTTTATTAGCATTTGAGGGTGGTATGAAAAGTTTCCGACCTCAATATGAAGATGGCAACACTCGCAAATAAAAGCTAGTGAATTTCGTTGTTCCTCAGTAGACAGTTACCAACGTTTCAGCAATTTTGGACACTCAGTTGTTATGTAACAATCGTTTGAGTCAGTTGAAGTAAGTGTTTTTATGAACATGGACAAAATCGAGTATCGGTCTGTCATTAAATATTTGTTTTTGAAAGGCAATATGCGTACGCAAATCAAAGATGAGTTGGATTCTGTGTATGGGGACTCTGCACCATCAATTACCAGAGTGATATTTTGGGCAGCTGAATTTAAACGTGACCGTAAGAACTTGGGAGACGATGAACCTTCGGGACGTCCAAAACTGCAACTACCAATGAAAACATCACCAAAGTTCACCAAATGGTGCTAGACGACAGGTAGTAGAGGCTATGAATATGTCAAAAGAACGTGCTTGTCACATATTAAATCAACATTTAGACCTGAAAAAGAAGTCAGGTCGTTGGGTCCCGCGTTAACTCACCTTAGACCAAACAAGTGTTCGAAAGAACATTTCCAACGCTCTCTTGACGCACTTTAGGCGCAGTAAATTCGAGTTTTAGCGTCAATTAATTACTGAAGATGAAACTTGGATACACCATTATACACCCGACACAAAAATACAGACCAAACAGTGGACAGCTAAACGGGAACCGGCTCCAAGTGGGACATCCCCGGGAGGAAGGATGAGGTGAGAGAAGACAGAGGGACTGGACTGGCCTACACTACGGAGGTCCAAACTTGGTCTATTGTACCTATGTCCCCAAGTGGGACATCCCCGGGAGGAAGGATGATGTGAGAGGAGACAGATGGACTGGACTACACTACGGAGGTCCAAACTTAGTCTATTGTACCTATGTCCCCAAGTGAGACATCCCCGGGGGAAGGATGATGTGAGAGGAGACAGATGAACTGGACTACACTACGGAGGTCCAAACTTAGTCTATTGTACCTATGTCCCCAAGTGAGACATCCCCGGGGGAAGGATGATGTGAGAGGAGACAGATGAACTGGACTACACTACGGAGGTCCAAACTTAGTCTATTGTACCTATGTCCCCAAGTGAGACATCCCCGGGGGAAGGATGATGTGAGAGGAGGCAGATGAACTGGACTACACTACGGAGGTCCTAACTTAGTCTATTGTACCTATGTCCCCAAGTGAGACATCCCCGGGGGAAGGATGATGTGAGAGGAGGCAGATGAACTGGACTACACTACGGAGGTCCAAACTTAGTCTATTGTACCTATGTCCCTAAGTGAGACATCCCCGGGGGGAAGGATGATGTGAGAGGAGGCAGATGAACTGGACTACACTACGGAGGTCCTAACTTAATCTGTTGTACCCATGTCCCCAAGTGAGACATCCCCGGGGGGAAGGATGATGTGAGAGGAGGCAGATGAACTGGACTACACTACAGAGGTCCAAACTTAGTCTATTGTACCCATGTCCCCAAGTGAGACATCCCCGGGGGGAAGGATGATATGAGAGGAGGCAGATGAACTGGACTACACTACGGAGCTCCAAACTTAGTGTATTGTACCTATGTCCCCAAGTGAGACATCCTCGGGGGGAAGGATGATATGAGAGGAGGCAGATGAACTGGACTACACTACGGAGGTCCAAACTTAGTCTATTGTACCTATGTCCCCAAGTGAGACATCCCTGGGAGCAAGGATGAGGTGAGAGGAGCAGATGGACTGGACTACACTACGGAGGTCCTAACTTAGTCTATTGTACCTATGTCCCCAAGTGAGACATCCCCGGGGGGAAGGATGATATGAGAGGAGGCAGATGAACTGGACTACACTACGGAGGTCCAAACTTAGTCTATTGTACCTATGTCCCCAAGTGAGACATCCTCGGGGGGAAGGATGATATGAGAGGAGGCAGATGAACTGGACTTCACTACGGAGGTCCAAACTTAGTCTATTGTACCCATGTCCCCAAGTGAGACATCCCCGGGGGGAAGGATGATATGAGAGGAGGCAGATGAACTGGACCACACTACGGAGGTCCTAACTTAGTCTATTGTACCTATGTCCCCAAGTGAGACATCCCCGGGAGCAAGGATGAGGTGAGAGGAGCAGATGGACTGGACTACACTACGGAGGTCCTAACTTAGTCTATTGTACCTATGTCCCCAAGTGAGACATCCCCGGGGGGAAGGATGAAGGGAGAGGTGACAGAAGGTCTGGACTACACTACGGAGGTCCTAACTTAGTCTATTGTACCTATGTCCCCAAGTGAGACATCCCCGGGAGGAAGGATGATGTGAGAGGAGACAGATGAACTGGACTACACTACGGAGGTCCTAACTTAGTCTATTGTACCCATGTCCCCAAGTGAGACATCCTCGGGGGGAAGAATGATGGGTGAGGAGATAGATGGACTGGACTACACTACGGAGGTCCTAACTTAGTCTATTGTACCTATGTCCCCAAGTGAGACATCCCCGGGGGGAAGGATGAAGGGAGAGGTGACAGAAGGTCTGGACTACACTACGGAGGTCCTAACTTAGTCTATTGTACCCATGTCCCCAAGTGAGACATCCTCGGGGGGAAGAATGATGGGTGAGGAGATAGATGGACTGGACTACACTACGGAGGTCCTAACTTAGTCTATTGTACCTATGTCCCCAAGTGAGACATCCCCGGGGGGAAGGATGAAGGGAGAGGTGACAGAAGGTCTGGACTACACTACGGAGGTCCTAACTTAGTCTATAGTACCCATGTCCCCAAGTGAGACATCCTCGGGGGGAAGAATGATGGGTGAGGAGATAGATGGACTGGACTACACTACGGAGGTCCTAACTTGGTCTATTGTACTCATGTCCCCAAGTGAGACATCCTCGGGAGGAAGGATGATGTGAGAGGAGGCAGATGGACTGGACAACACTACGGAGGTCCTAACTTAGCCTATTGTACCTTTGTCCCCAAGTGAGACATCCTCGGGGGGAAGGATGATGGGTGAGGAGACAGATGGACTGGACTACACTACGGAGGTCCAAAATTGGTCTATTGTACCTATGTCCCCAAGTGGGACATCCCTGGGAGGAAGGACGATGTGAGAGGAGACAGATGGACTGGACTACACTACGGAAGTCCAAACTTGGTTTATTGTACCTATGTCCCCAAGTGAGACATCACCAGGAGGAAAGATGATGTGAGAGGAGGCAGATGAACTGGACTACACTACGGGGGTCCTAACTTAGTCTATTGTACCTATGTCCCCAAGTGAGACATCCCCGGGAAGAAGGATGATGTGAGAGGAGACAGATGAACTGGTCTACACTACGAAGGTCCTAACTTAGTCTATTGTACCTATGTCCCTAAGTGAGACATCCCCGGGAGCAAGGATGAGGTGAGAGGAGCAGATGGACTGGACTACACTACGGAGGTCCTAACTTAGTCTATTGTACCTATGTCCCCAAGTGAGACATCCCCGGGAGGAAGGATGATGTGAGAGGAGACAGATGAACTGGACTACACTACGGAGATCCTAACTTAGTCTATTGTACCTATGTCCCCAAGTGAGACATCCCCGGGGGGAAGGATGAAGGGAGAGGTGACAGAAGGACTGGACTACACTACGGAGGTCCTAACTTAGTCTATTGTACCCATGTCCCCAAGTGAGACATCCTCGGGGGGAAGGATGATGGGTGAGGAGACAGATGGACTGGACTACACTACGGAGGTCCTAACTTAGTCTATTGTACCCATGTCCCCAAGTGAGACATCCTCGGGGGGAAGGATGATGGGTGAGGAGATAGATGGACTGGACTACACTACGGAGGTCCTAACTTAGTCTATTGTACTCATGTCCCCAAGTGAGACATCCTCGGGAGGAAGGATGATGTGAGAGGAGGCAGATGGACTGGACTACGCTACGGAGGTCCTAACTTAGTCTATTGTACCTATGTCCCCAAGTGAGACATCCTCGGGGGGAAGGATGATGGGTGAGGAGACAGATGGACTGGACTACACTACGAAGGTCCTAACTAAGTCTATTGTACCTATGTCCACAAGTGAGACATCCTCGGGAAGGAAGGATGACGTGAGGGGAGACAGATGAACTGGACTACACTAAGGAGGTCCAAACTTGGTCTATTGTACCTATGTCCCCAAGTGGGACATCCTCGGGAGGAAGGATGATGTGAGAGGAGGCAGATGGACTGGACTACGCTACGGAGGTCCTAACTTAGTCTATTGTACCTATGTCCCCAAGTGAGACATCCTCGGGGGGAAGGATGATGGGTGAGGAGACAGATGGACTGGACTACACTACGGAGGTCCTAACTAAGTCTATTGTACCTATGTCCACAAGTGAGACATCCTCGGGGGGAAGGATGATGGGTGAGGAGACAGATGGACTGGACTACACTACGGAGGTCCTAACTAAGTCTATTGTACCCATGTCCACAAGTGAGACATACCCGGGAAGGAAGGATGACGTGAGGGGAGACAGATGAACTGGACTACACTAAGGAGGTCCAAACTTGGTCTATTGTACCTATGTCCCCAAGTGGGACATCCCTGGGAGGAAGGACGATGTGAGAGGAGACAGATGGACTGGACTACACTACGGAGGTTCTAACTTAGTCTATTGTACCCATGTCCCCAAGTGAGACATCCCCGGGGGGAAGGATGATGGGTGAGGAGACAGATGGACTGGACTACACTACGGAGGTCCTAACTTAGTCTATTGTACCTATGTCCCCAAGTGAGTCATCCCCGGGGGGAAGGATGATGTGAGAGGAGGCAGATGAACTGGACTACACTACGGAGGTCCTAACTTAGTCTATTGTACCTATGTCCCCAAGTGAGACATCCCCGGGAAGAAGGATGATGTGAGAGGAGACAGATGAACTGGTCTACACTACGGAGGTCCTAACTTAGTCTATTGTACCTATGTCCCCAAGTGAGACATGCCCGGGGGGAAGGATGAAGTGAGAGGTGACAGAAGGACTGGACTACACTACGGAGGTCCTAACTTAGTCTATTGTACCCATGTCCCCAAGTGAGACAACCCCGTGAGGAAGAATGATGTGATAGGAGACAGATGAACTGGACTACACTACGGAGGTCCTAACTTAGTGTATTGTACCTATGTCCCCAAGTGAGACATCCCCGGGAGGAAGGCTCATGTGAGAGGAGACAGATGAACTGGACTACACTACGAAGGTCCTAACTTAGTCTATTGTACCTATGTCCCCAAGTGAGACATCCCCGTGAGGAAGAATGATGTGAGAGGAGGCAGATGAACTGGTCTTCACTACGTAGGTCCTAACTTAGTCTATTGTACCTATGTCCCCTAGTGAGACATCCCCGGGGGGAAGGATGATGTGAGAGGAGGCAGATGAACAGGACTACACTACTAAGGTCCAAACTTAGTCTATTGGACCTATGTCCCCTAGTGAGACATCCCCGGGGGGAAGGATGATGTGAGAGGAGGCAGATGAACTGGACTACACTACGAAGGTCCTAACTTAGGCTATTGTACCTATGTCCCCAAGTGAGACATCCCCGTGAGGAAGAATGATGTGAGAGGAGGCAGATGAACTGGACTACACTACGGAGGTCCTAACTTAGTCTATTGTACCTATGTCCCCAAGTGAGACATCCCCGGGAGGAAGGATGATGTGAGAGGAGGCAGATGAACTGGACTACACTACGGAAGTCCAAACTTGGTTTATTGTACCTATGTCCCCAAGTGAGACATCCCCGGGAGCAAGGATGAGGTGAGAGGAGCAGATGGACTGGACTACACTACGGAGGTCCTAACTTAGTCTATTGTACCTATGTCCCCAAGTGAGACATCCCCGGGAGGAAGGATGATGTGAGAGGAGACAGATGAACTGGACTACACTACGGAGGTCCTAACTTAGTCTATTGTACCTATGTCCCCAAGTGAGACATCCCCGGGGGGAAGGATGAAGGGAGAGGTGACAGAAGGACGGGACTACACTACGGAGGTCCTAACTTAGTCTATTGTACCTATGTCCCCAAGTGAGACATCCCCGGGGGGAAGGATGAAGGGAGAGGTGACAGAAGGACTGGACTACACTACGGAGGTCCTAAGTTAGTCTATTGTACCCATGTCCCCAAGTGAGACATCCTCGGGGGGAAGGATGATGGGTGAGGAGACAGATGGACTGGACTACACTACGGAGGTCCTAACTTAGTCTATTTTACCCATGTCCCCAAGTGAGACATCCTCGGGGGGAAGGATGATGGGTGAGGAGACAGATGAACTGGACTACACTACGGAGGTCCTAACTTAGTCTATTTTACCCATGTCCCCAAGTGAGACATCCTCGGGGGGAAGGATGATGGGTGAGGAGACAGATGGACTGGACTACACTACGGAGGTCCTAACTTAGTCTATTTTACCCATGTCCCCAAGTGAGACATCCTCGGGGGGAAGGATGATGGGTGAGGAGACAGATGAACTGGATTACACTACGGAGGTCCTAACTTAGTCTATTTTACCCATGTCCCCAAGTGAGACATCCTCGGGGGGAAGGATGATGGGTGAGGAGATAGATGGACTGGACTACACTACGGAGGTCCTAACTTAGTCTATTGTACCCATGTCCCCAAGTGAGACATCCTCGGGGGGAAGGATGATGGGTGAGGAGACAGATGGACTGGACTACACTACGGAGGTCCTAACTTAGTCTATTGTACCCATGTCCCCAAGTGAGACATCCTCGGGGGGAAGGATGATGGGTGAGGAGACAGATGGACTGGACTACACTACGGAGGTCCTAACTTAGTCTATTTTACCCATGTCCCCAAGTGAGACATCCTCGGGGGGAAGGATGATGGGTGAGGAGACAGATGAACTGGACTACACTACGGAGGTCCTAACTTAGTCTATTTTACCCATGTCCCCAAGTGAGACATCCTCGGGGGGAAGGATGATGGGTGAGGAGACAGATGGACTGGACTACACTACGGAGGTCCTAACTTAGTCTATTTTACCCATGTCCCCAAGTGAGACATCCTCGGGGGGAAGGATGATGGGTGAGGAGACAGATGAACTGGATTACACTACGGAGGTCCTAACTTAGTCTATTTTACCCATGTCCCCAAGTGAGACATCCTCGGGGGGAAGGATGATGGGTGAGGAGATAGATGGACTGGACTACACTACGGAGGTCCTAACTTAGTCTATTGTACCCATGTCCCCAAGTGAGACATCCTCGGGGGGAAGGATGATGGGTGAGGAGACAGATGGACTGGACTACACTACGGAGGTCCTAACTTAGTCTATTGTACCCATGTCCCCAAGTGAGACATCCTCGGGGGGAAGGATGAAGGGAGAGGTGACAGAAGGACTGGACTACACTACGGAGGTCCTAACTTAGTCTATTTTACCCATGTCCCCAAGTGAGACATCCTCGGGGGGAAGGATGATGTGAGAGGAGATAGATGGACTGGACTACACTACGGAGGTCCTAACTTAGTCTATTGTACCCATGTCCCCAAGTGAGACATCACCAGGAGGAAGGATGATGGGTGAGGAGACAGATGGACTGGACTACACTACGGAGGTCCTAACTTAGTCTATTGTACTCATGTCCCCAAGTGAGACATCCTCGGGAGGAAGGATTGTGTGAGAGGAGGCAGATGGACTGGACTACACTACGGAGGTCCTAACTTAGCCTATTGTACCCATGTCCCCAAGTGAGACATCCCCGGGGGAAGGATGATATGAGAGGAGGCAGATGAACTGGACAGTTATACAAAACTTATTGAAAATAACGAGCACTGCTGAGTACATTCACAGATAATAGAATGTAGATATATATTTCGTATCTTTGTTTTACAAGTGTAACGTTTTATTTTAAAATATTAGAACGTAATATTAATAATATTGATGGGAAGGCTTTTTGCTGGTTTTAATTAATTTTGTTCGTTGTTTGAAATTTTAAAAGTTTTTTGAGGTTGATCCAAATTTTAAATCATTTCGATTCTACTCTTTCATATTAGCAATGGGTCCTCGGTAATCGCGATAACTTGATACTCATGCTATCGACATCGAACGATACTTCTGAAAATTAGCTTGATATCTTTTCAATACTTCGGTGGCAATTCTGCATTTTTTTTATTTTAAAATCACTAAATATTATTGCCGCAAGTAGAACATTACAAAGTCCGAGAAATTGTCAGGAATGTGGTAGCTGTATACAAGAAAATAATCGTATGTCAACTGTCAGTTAACAGTTCACTACATATCTCACCTCCTCTTTCTAGTGTACTGCATTACTGCAAAACAAATTCAACATTTACACAACTAAAACAATATTTGTGTATTCCACGTACAACAGTTTTCTCTGAAAGACTATTTAGTACAGCAGGACTCATATGTGACAGAAAAGGAAGTACACTTGACCTCGAAACAGTAAAAATGCTAGTATTTTTGAACAAAAACTTATAAAAGTGAACTGTTTTATTTTTAATTGTCTAATAGAGAGTTTAAAAATAAGAACACTGATGGTTCCGGGTTAGATTCCCGGCGGTGGGGGTGGGGATTTTTCTCCGACCAAGATAATTCCCCATCTTCCCCAGAGTCTGGAAGTATGAATGAGAGTGTGAATGTGTGCGTGATGTAATGATTAAAAACCAAAGATAACGATTTAACAGCTTCGGTATGTTCTAAAGGAAAACGGCCGCCGATATGACTATAGTAGTTAAAGGCGTGGTATAAATGGAACAAGCAAGAAAACACTGATGGTTTTAAGTTTTGTCTCATTAAATTAGTACACTTATTTAATTTTACTGTCTTTACACAGTTCTACCAACATTCTATTTTGTCTACAAATATAACAATTTGTAACTTAATTACTTCACTTATCTTATAAGAAAAGGTGATATTTTTCCTATAAATTGTCTGGGATCGCGATTTCATGTAAACTTATTCACATGCTCAGCCAGAAACAAAGCTGTCATCATTGTTAACAATGCTAGATGTTGATATGTTCTTGTTAGTATTACCAAAATATGAAAATAAAACACATCTAAAAACAGAATCGACTGCTGGTATTTCAAAATTCATTACGCGATGTTTGTTTTTTAAAATAAATATATTTTCCCAAACCATTAAATCTATCGAACCATTTAATTGTTTTAATAATTTAATTTCTGGATTTATTTCATGGTTAAATGACCAAAAATGATGTGCTACGCCCGATTTATCAGTTTGTTTATACTTAATGTTACGAAAATGTTCTTTCGTTCTGGTTTCCAAATTACGTTTTCTCCCTCCAATATAAACTTTATCACAATCGGAACAATTAAACTGATAAATACCAGAGTTTCTATTATTAGGAATTTTATATTATTTGGTCATTTAACAATGAAATAAATCCATCAGTTAAATTATTAAAACAATTAAATGGCCTCAAAGATCTATTGCTTTGGAAAAATATATTAAAAAAACATCGCATAATGAATTTTGAAATACCAGCAGTCGATTCTGTTTTAGATGTGTTTTATTTTCAGATTTTGGTAATACTAACAAGAACATATCAACATCTAGTGTTGTTAACGATGACGACATCTCTGTTGTTTCTGGCTGAAGATGTGAATAAGTTTACATGAAGTCGCGATCCTGGACAATTCATAGGAAAAATGTCATCATGTCTTATAAGATGAGTGAAGTTTTAAGTTATAAATTTTTATATTTGTAGATATTTGTTTGCTTTACTGTTAATAGCTGCATGTTTTACGTATTTATTAAAATCTGTTTTGTATTGAAACAAGAAGTAAAAATGACAGTATCGAAGTATCGTGGAATATATCGTATATCGGAATCCAAAATCGAGTATCGAGAGAAACTTCAATCGATCTATTCCTAAGTAAATATGTTAAATATTTTAATGAAAATAGGTGATGAAAAGTTAAGGAGCAATTTTGTTGCATGCCGTAACTAGGCGAGGATCAATAAGTTGCGTGGCGACGAGTGTACCCGGAAAGCAAATTTTGGAATATCGTCCGTCGTGTGTTGGCCATCTCAGCTATCGATTTCCTGAGCTCTGGTTTTTTGTTGTTCCTGCTTCATACCTCCAACACGCATCTTTTTACCTTGCCAAGGTACACGTTCTGAGACCCCATACCAAACTTTACAGTGAACATTTTTGGGGAAAAAGTAGAATTCTCTGAAAAAATGTAATAAAATGCCGCATGTTTATAATATTTTCGTGATACGTAAAATGCGTATCTTGAATTTTCTGGAAATGTCCTTAGATGTCCTCTTTATTCTAAATAACTCTTGTATAACTGAAAAACTAAGAATTGCTGTCCACATTCAATTGATTCTGACATTCCAAAGTCAGCTTGTACCAAACTCCAACAAGATCGCTAGGGTCTATAATGAAATGCTATTAAAAACACTTTATAAAGCAGACAGGGAAACTCAAGCATTTAATTTGGCAATTTCTTCTCCACATATTTTATAAAGTTTTTCTATTAATTCTGGAAGTTAAGTTAGGTTCATCGTTAACTTAAAGTGAGAAGTTTACCAATATCAAAGTTTGTGCCGACAAAAATCTGCAAGTTGATGATGATGTTGATGCTGGAAAACGTCGATACTGAAAGTTGCGTGAGGTAAAGAAATATTAGACAATGGGCCATGAACAGGCTGTAGAGACAATAGCGGCACCCACCTGTTGCTTGCTCACTGTATAGCACGGGGTTCGTGCTCCACCACTTGCCTCCTAAACAGGTCTGAGTCTCCTCAAGTCCTTACTGGAGTCAGTCAGAGGTTCGTGTCAATGAGAGGGTAAACCTACACTTGCCTCCTAAACAGGTCTGAGTCTCATCACGTCCTTACTGGAGTCAGAGTTCGTGTCCGTGAGAAGGTAAACCTACATTTGCCTCATATACAAGTCTGAGTCTGCTCAAGTCCTTACTGGAGTCAGTCAGAGGTTCGTGTCCGTGAGAGGGTAAACCTACACTTGCCTCATATACAAGTCTGAGTCTGCTCAAGTCCTTACTGGAGTCAGTCAGAGGTTCGTGTCCGTGAGAAGGTAAACCTACACTTGTCTTATATACAAGTCTGAGTCTGCTCAAGTCCTTATTGGAGTCAGAGTTCGTGTCCGTGAGAAGGTAAACCTACACTTGCCTCCTAAACAGGTCTGAGCCTCCTCACGTCCTTACTGGAGTCAGAGTTCGTGTCCGTGAGAAGGTAAACCTACATTTGCCTCATATACAAGTCTGAGTCTGCTCAAGTCCTTACTGGAGTCAGTCAGAGTTCGTGTCCGTGAGAAGGTAAACCTACACTTGTCTTATATACAAGTCTGAGTCTGCTCAAGTCCTTACTGGAGTCAGTCAGAGTTCGTGTCCGTGAGAAGGTAAACCTACACTTGCCTCATATACAAGTCTGAGTCTGCTCAAGTCCTTACTGGAGTCAGTCAGAGGTTCGTGTCCGTGAGAGGGTAAACCTACACTTGTCTTATATACAAGTCTGAGTCTGCTCAAGTCCTTATTGGAGTCAGTCAGAGTTCGTGTCCGTGAGAAGGTAAACCTACACTTGTCTTATATACAAGTCTGAGTCTGCTCAAGTCCTTACTGGAGTCAGTCAGAGGTTCGTGTCCGTGAGAAGGTAAACCTACACTTGTCTTATATACAAGTCTGAGTCTGATCAAGTCCTTATTGGAGTCAGTCAGAGTTCGTGTCCGTGAGAAGGTAAACCTACATTTGCCTCATATACAAGTCTGAGTCTGCTCAAGTCCTTATTGGAGTCAGTCAGAGTTCGTGTCCGTGAGAAGGTAAACCTACACTTGTCTTATATACAAGTCTGAGTCTGCTCAAGTCCTTATTGGAGTCAGTCAGAGTTCGTGTCCGTGAGAAGGTAAACCTACACTTGTCTTATATACAAGTCTGAGTCTGCTCAAGTCCTTACTGGAGTCAGTCAGAGGTTCGTGTCCGTGAGAAGGTAAACCTACACTTGTCTTATATACAAGTCTGAGTCTGATCAAGTCCTTACTGGAGTCAGTCAGAGTTCGTGTCCGTGAGAAGGTAAACCTACATTTGCCTCATATACAAGTCTGAGTCTGCTCAAGTCCTTATTGGAGTCAGTCAGAGGTTCGTGTCCGTGAGAGGCCAAACCTACACTTGTCTTATATACAAGTCTGAGTCTGCTCAAGTCCTTACTGGAGTCAGTCAGAGGTTCGTGTCCGTGAGAAGGTAAACCTACACTTGTCTTATATACAAGTCTGAGTCTGCTCAAGTCCTTATTGGAGTCAGTCAGAGTTCGTGTCCGTGAGAAGGTAAACCTACACTTGTCTTATATACAAGTCTGAGTCTGCTCAAGTCCTTACTGGAGTCAGTCAGAGGTTCGTGTCCGTGAGAAGGTAAACCTACACTTGTCTTATATACAAGTCTGAGTCTGATCAAGTCCTTATTGGAGTCAGACAGAGGTTCGTGTCCGTGAGAAGGTAAACCTACATTTGCCTCATATACAAATCTGAGTCTGCTCAAGTCCTTACTGGAGTCAGTCAGAGGTTCGTGTCCGTGAGAAGGTAAACCTACACTTGTCTTATATACAAATCTGAGTCTGCTCAAGTCCTTACTGGAGTCAGTCAGAGGTTCGTGTCCGTGAGAAGGTAAACCTACACTTGCCTCATATACAAGTCTGAGTCTGCTCAAGTCCTTATTGGAGTCAGTCAGAGTTCGTGTCCGTGAGAAGGTAAACCTACATTTGCCTCATATACAAATCTGAGTCTGCTCAAGTCCTTACTGGAGTCAGTCAGAGGTTCGTGTCCGTGAGAAGGTAAACCTACATTTGCCTCATATACAAATCTGAGTCTGCTCAAGTCCTTACTGGAGTCAGTCAGAGGTTCGTGTCCGTGAGAGGGTAAACCTACACTTGCCTCATATACAAGTCTGAGTCTGCTCAAGTCCTTATTGGAGTCAGTCAGAGTTCGTGTCCGTGAGAAGGTAAACCTACATTTGCCTCATATACAAATCTGAGTCTGCTCAAGTCCTTACTGGAGTCAGTCAGAGGTTCGTGTCCGTGAGAAGGTAAACCTACACTTGTCTTATATACAAGTCTGAGTCTGCTCAAGTCCTTACTGGAGTCAGTCAGAGGTTCGTGTCCCCTAAATTCGTCACCTTAAGTCCTTACTGGAGTCAGTCAGAGGTTCGTGTCCGTGAGAAGGTAAACCTACATTTGCCTCATATACAAGTCTGAGTCTGCTCAAGTCCTTACTGGAGTCAGTCAGAGGTTCGTGTCCGTGAGAAGGTAAACCTACACTTGTCTTATATACAAGTCTGAATCTCCTCAGGTCCTTACTGGAGCCAGTCAGAGGTTCATGTCCCCTAAATTCGTCACCTTAAGTCCTTACTGGAGTCAGTCAGAGGTTCGTGTCCGTGAGAAGGTAAACCTACATTTGCCTCATATACAAGTCTGAGTCTGCTCAAGTCCTTACTGGAGTCAGTCAGAGGTTCGTGTCCGTGAGAAGGTAAACCTACACTTGTCTTATATACAAGTCTGAATCTCCTCAAGTCCTTACTGGAGCCAGTCAGAGGTTCGTGTCAGTGAGAGGGCAAACATACACTTGTCTTATATACAAGTCTGAATCTCCTCAAGTCCTTACTGGAGTCAGTCAGAGGTTCGTGTCCGTGAGAAGGTAAACCTACACTTGTCTTATATACAAGTCTGAGTCTCCCCAAGTCCTTACTGGAGTCAGTCAGAGGTTCGTGTCCGTGAGAAGGTAAACCTACACTTGTCTTATATACAAGTCTGAGTCTGCTCAAGTCCTTACTGGAGTCAGTCAGAGGTTCGTGTCCGTGAGAGGGCAAACCTACACTTGTCTTATATACAAGTCTGAGTCTGCTCAAGTCCTTATTGGAGTCAGTCAGAGGTTCGTGTCCGTGAGAGGGTAAACCTACACTTGTCTTATATACAAGTCTGAGTCTGCTCAAGGCCTTACTGGAATCAGTCAGAGGTTCGTGTCCGTGAGAAGGTAAAGCTACACTTGTCTTATATACAAGTCTGAGTCTGCACAAGTCCTTACTGGAGTCAGTCAGAGGTTCGTGTCCGTGAGAGGGCAAACCTACACTTGTCTTATATACAAGTCTGAGTCTGCTCAAGTCCTTACTGGAGTCAGTCAGAGGTTCGTGTCCGTGAGAGGGTAAACCTACACTTGTCTTATATACAAGTCTGAATCTCCTCAAGTCCTTACTGGAGTCAGTCAGAGGTTCGTGTCCGTGAGAGGGCAAACCTACACTTGTCTTATATACAAGTCTGAATCTCCTCAAGTCCTTACTGGAGTCAGTCAGAGGTTCGTGTCCGTGAGAGGGCAAACCTACACTTGTCTTATATACAAGTCTGAGTCTGCTCAAGTCCTTACTGGAGTCAGTCAGAGGTTCGTGTCCGTGAGAAGGTAAACCTACACTTGTCTTATATACAAGTCTGAGTCTGCTCAAGTCCTTACTGGAGTCAGTCAGAGGTTCGTGTCCGTGAGAGGGCAAACCTACACTTGTCTTATATACAAGTCTGAGTCTCCCCAAGTCCTTACTGGAGTCAGTCAGAGGTTCGTGTCCGTGAGAAGGTAAACCTACACTTGTCTTATATACAAGTCTGAGTCTGCTCAAGTCCTTACTGGAGTCAGTCAGAGGTTCGTGTCCGTGAGAGGGCAAACCTACACTTGTCTTATATACAAGTCTGAGTCTGCTCAAGTCCTTACTGGAGTCAGTCAGAGGTTCGTGTCCGTGAGAAGGTAAACCTACACTTGTCTTATATACAAGTCTGAGTCTCCCCAAGTCCTTACTGGAGTCAGTCAGAGGTTCGTGTCCGTGAGAAGGTAAACCTACACTTGTCTTATATACAAGTCTGAATCTCCTCAAGTCCTTACTGGAGTCAGTCAGAGGTTCGTGTCCGTGAGAGGGCAAACCTACACTTGTCTTATATACAAGTCTGAGTCTGCTCAAGTCCTTACTGGAGTCAGTCAGAGGTTCGTGTCCGTGAGAAGGTAAACCTACACTTGTCTTATATACAAGTCTGAGTCTGCTCAAGTCCTTACTGGAGTCAGTCAGAGGTTCGTGTCCGTGAGAGGGCAAACCTACACTTGTCTTATATACAAGTCTGAGTCTGCTCAAGTCCTTATTGGAGTCAGTCAGAGGTTCGTGTCCGTGAGAGGGTAAACCTACATTTGCCTCGTATACAAGTCTGAGTCTGCTCAAGTCCTTACTGGAGTCAGTCAGAGGTTCGTGTCCGTGAGAGGGCAAACCTGCACTTGTCTTATATACAAGTCTGAGTCTGCTCAAATCCTTACTGGAGTCAGTCAGAGGTTCGTGTCCGTGAGAAGGTAAACCTACACTTGTCTTATATACAAGTCTGAGTCTGCTCAAGTCCTTATTGGAGTCAGTCAGAGGTTCGAGTCCGTGAGAGGGTAAACCTACATTTGCCTCGTATACAAGTCTGAGTCTGCTCAAGTCCTTACTGGAATCAGTCAGAGGTTCGTGTCCGTGAGAGGGCAAACCTACACTTGTCTCATATACAAGTCTGAGTCTGCTCAAGTCCTTACTGGAGTCAGTCAGAGGTTCGTGTCCGTGAGAGGGCAAACCTGCACTTGTCTTATATACAAGTCTGAGTCTGCTCAAATCCTTACTGGAGTCAGTCAGAGGTTCGTGTCCGTGAGAGGGCAAACCTACACTTGTCTCATATACAAGTCTGAGTCTGCTCAAGTCCTTACTGGAGTCAGTCAGAGTTCGTGTCCGTGAGAGGGTAAACCTACATTTGCCTCGTATACAAGTCTGAGTCTGCTCAAGTCCTTACTGGAGTAAGACAGATGTTCGTGGCCCCTATACCCGTCTCCTCAAGTCCTTACTGGAGTCAGTCAGAGGTTCATGTCCCCTAAATTCGTCACCTTAAGTCCTTACTGGAGTCAGTCAGAGGTTCGTGTCCGTGAGAAGGTAAACCTACATTTGCCTCATATACAAGTCTGAGTCTGCTCAAGTCCTTACTGGAGTAAGACAGATGTTCGTGGCCCCTATACTCGTCTCCTCAAGTCCTCTTGAAGTCAGTCAGAGTTCGAGTCCGTGAGAAGGTAAACCTAAACTTGTCTCATATACAAGTCTGAGTCACCTGAAGTCCGTACTGGAGTCAGTCAGAGGTTCGTGTCCGTGAAAGGGTAAACCTACACTTGTCTCATATACAAGTCTGAGACTGCTCAGGTCCTTACTGGAGTCCGTAGAGTTCGTGTCCGTGAGACGATAAACCTACACTTGCCTCCTATACAAGTCTGAGTCTGCTCAAGTCCTTACTGGAGTAAGTCCGAAGTTCGTGTACCCTACACCAGTCACCTGAAGTCCTTACTGGATAAGTCAGAGGTTCGTGTCCGTGAAAGGGTAAACCTACACTTGTCTCATATACAAGTCTGAGACTGCTCAGGTCCTTACTGGAGTCAGTAGAGTTCGTGTCCGTGAGACGGTAAACCTACACTTGCCTCTGAGTCTGATCAAGTCCTTACTGGAGTAAGTCCGAAGTTCGTGTACCCTACACCCGTCACCTGAAGTCCTTACTGGATAAGTCAGAGGTTCGTGTCCATGAGAAGGTAAACCTAAATTGCCTCGTATACAAGTCTGAGTTTCCTCAAGTCCTTACTGGAGTAAGTCATAGGTTCATGTCCCCTACACCCGTCACCTGAAGCCCTTACTGGATAAGTCAGAGTTTCGTGTCCATGAGAAGGTAAACTTACATTTGCCTCGTATACAAGTCTGAGTTTCCTCAAGTCCTTACTGGAGTAAGTCAGCGGTTCATGTCCCCTACACTGGTCACCTGAAGTCCTTACTGGAGTAAGACAGAGGTTCTTGTCCGTGAGAAAGTAAACCTACACTTTCTCCCTATACAATTATGAATCACCTGAAGTCCTTACTGGAGTACGATATAGGTTCCTGTCCTTGAGAAAGTAAACCTACACTTGCCTCCTATACAATTCTGAATCACCTGAAGTCCTTACTGGAGTAAGACAGAGGTTCGTGTCCGTGAGAACGTAAACCTACACTTGCCTCCTATACCAATCAGAGTCACCTGAAGTCCTTAATAGAGTAAGTCAGAGGTTCCTGTCCCCTAAACCTGTCTCCTGAAGTGCTTACTGGAGTAAGACAGATGTTCCTGTCCATGAGAAGGTAAACCTACACTTCCCTCCTACACAAATCTGAGTCACCTGAAGTCCGTACTGGAGTAAGACAGAGGTTCGTGTCCGTGAGAAGGTAAACCTAGACTTGCCTCCTATACAATTCTGAGTCACCTGAAGTCCTTACTGGAGTAAGTCAGAGGTTCGTGTCCATGAAAGTGTAAACCTACACTTGCCTCCTATACAATTCTGAGTCACCTGAAGTCCTTACTGGAGTAAGTCAGAGGTTTGTGTCCATGAGCTGGTAAACCTACACTTGCCTCCTATACAGTTCTGAGTCTCCTGAAGCCCTTACTGGAGTAAGTCAGAGGTTCGTGTCCATGAGAGGGTAAACCTACACTTGCCTCCCTTACAATTCTGAGTCACCTGACGTCCATATTGGAGTAAGTCAGAGGTTCGTGTCCATGAGAGGGTAAACCGACACTTGCCGCCTATACAATTCTGAGTCTCCTGAAGTCCTTATTGGAGTAAGTCAAAGGTTTGTGTCCGTGAGAACGTAAACCTACACTTGCCTCCTATACAATTCTGAGTAACCTGACGTCCTTATTGGAGTAAGTCAGAGGTTTGTGTCCGTGAGAACGTAAACCTACACTTGCCTCCTATACAATTCTGAGTAACCTGACGTCCTTATTGGAGTAAGTCAGAGGTTCGTGTCCATGAGAGGGTAAACCGACACTTGCCGCCTATACAATTCTGAGTCACCTGAAGTCCTTATTGGAGTAAGACAGAGGTTCGTGTCCATGAGAGGGTAAACCTACACTTGCCTCCTATACAATTCTGAGTCACCTGACGTCCTTCCTGGAGTAAGACAGAGGTTCGTGTCCATGTGGGTAAACCTACACTTGCCTCCTATACAATTCTGAGTCTCCTGACGTCCTTCCTGGAGTAAGACAGAGGTTCGTGTCCATGTGGGTAAACCGACACTTGCCGCCTATACAATTCTGAGTCACCTGACGTCCTTATTGGAGTAAGTCAGAGGTTCGTGTCCATGAGAGGGTAAACCTACACTTGCCTCCTATACAATTCTGAGTCACCTGACGTCCTTCCTGGAGTAAGACAGAGGTTCGTGTCCATGTGGGTAAACCTACACTTGCCTCCTATACAATTCTGAGTCTCCTGAAGTCCTTACTGGAGTAAGACAGAGGTTCGTGTCCGTGAGAACGTAAACCTACACTTGTCCCTTTTACAATTCTGAGTCTGCTGAAGTCCTTACTGGAGTAAGCTAGAGGTTCGTGTCCGTGAGGGTAAACCTATACTTGTCCCTTTTACAATTCTGAGTCTGCTGAAGTCCTTACTGGAGTAAGCTAAAGGTTCGTGTCCATGAGAGGGTAAACCTACATTTGCCTCCTATACAATTCTGAATCTCCTGAACTCCTTACTGGAGTAAGACAGAGGTTCGTGACCATGAGAGGGTAAACCTACACTTGCCTCCTATACAAATCAGAGTCACCTGAAGTCCTTACTGGGGTAAGTCAGAGATTCGTGTCCGTGAGAACGTAAACCTACACTTGTCCCTTTTACAATTCTGAGTCTCCTGAAGTCCTTACTGGAGTAAGCTAGAGGTTCGTGTCCATGAGGGTAAACCTACACTTGCCTCGTATACAATTCTGAGCTTCCTGAAGTACTTACTGGAGTCAGACAGAGGTTCGTGTCCGTGAGAACGTAAACTACACTTGCCTCCTATACAATTCTGAGTCTCCTGAACCCCATACTAGAGTAAGTAAGAGGTTCGTGTCCCCTAAACTCGTCTCCTGAAGTACTTACTGGTGTAAGACAGAGGTTCATGTCCGTGAGAACGTAAACTACACTTGCCTGCTATACAATTCTGAGTCTCCTGAAGTCCTTACTGGAGTAAGACAGAGGTTCGTGTCCATGAGAGGGTAAACCTACACTTGCCTCCTATACAATTCTGAGTCTCCAAAAGTACTTACCAGAGTAAGTCAGAGGTTCGTGTCCCCTAAACTCGTCTCCTGAAGTCCTTACTGGAGTAAGACAGAGGTTTGTGTCCATCAGAGGGTAAACCTACACTTGCCTCTTATACAATTCTCAGCCTCTTGAAGTCCTTACTAGAGTAAGTGAGAGGTTCGTGTCCCCTAAACTCGTCTCCTGAAATCCTTACTAGACTAAGTCAGAGGTTTGTGTCCCCTAAACTGGTCTCCTGAAATCCTTACTGGAGTAAGTCAGAGGTTCGTGTCCCTGAGAACGTAAACCTACACTTGCCTCCTATACAATTCTGAGCCTCCTGAAGTCCTTCCTGGAGTAAGACAGAGTTTCGTGTCAGTGAGAAGGTAAACCTACACTTGCCTCCTATACAATTCTGAGTCTCCTGAAGTCCTTACTGGAGTAAGACAGAGTTTCGTGTCAGTGAGAAGGTAAACTTACACTTGCCTCCTATACAATTCTGAGTCTCCTGAAGTCCTTACTGGAATAAGACAGAGGTTCGTGTCAGTGAGAAGGTAAACCTACACTTGCGTCCTATACAATTCTGAGACGCCTGAAGTCCTTACTAGAGTAAGTCAGAGGTCTATGTCCCCTATACCCATCTCCTGAAGTCCATACTGGAGTAAGACAGATGTTCGTGTCCGTGAGAAAGTAAACCTACACTTGCCTCTTATACAATTCTGAGTGACCTGAAGTCCTTATTGGAGTAGGTCAGAGGTTCGTGTCCGTCAGAAGGTAAACCTACACTTGCGTCCTATACAATTCTGAGTCTCCTGAAGTACTTATTGGAGTAAGTCTGAGGTTCTTGTCCGTGAGAAGGTAAACCCACACTTGCCTCTTATATAATTCTGAGTCTCCTGAGACCTTATTGGAGTAAGTCAGAGGTTCGTGTCCGTGAGAAGGTAAACCTACACTTGCCTCTTATACAATTCTGAGGCTCCTGAAGTCCTTATTGGAGAAAGTCAGAGGTTCGTGTCCGTGATAAGGTAAACTCTTACTTGCCTCTTATACAATTCTAAGTCTTCTGAAGTCCTTATTGGAGTAAGTCACAGGTTCGTGTCCGTGAGAAAGTAAACCAACACCTGACTCTTATACAATTCTGAGTCTCCTGAGCTCCTTATTTGAGTAAGTCAGAGGTTCGTGTCCGTGAGAAAGTAAACCTACACTTGCCACTTATACAATTCTGAGTGATCTGAAGTCCTTATTGGAGTAAGACAGAGGTTTGTGTCCGTGAGACGCTAAACCTACACTTGCCTCTTATACATTTCTGAGTCTCCTGAAGTCCTTATTGGAGTAAGTCAGAGGTTTGTGTCCGTGAGAAAGTAAATATACACTTGCCTCCTATACAAATCAGAGTCACCTTAAGTCCTTACTAGAGTGAGTCAGAGGTTCGTGTCCCCTAAATCCGTCTGCTGAAGTCCCTACTGGAGCTGGACAGATATTCCTGTCCGTGAGAAGGTAAACCTACACTTGCCTCCTACACAAATCTGAGTCACTTGAAGTCCTTACTGGAGTAAGACAGAGGTTCGTGTCCGTGACAAGGTAAACCTAGACTTGCCATTTATGCAATTCTGAGTCACCTGAAGTCCTTATTGGAGTAAGTCACAGGATCGTGTCCGTGAGAAGGTAAACCTACACTTGCCTCCTATACAATTCTGGGTCCCAGAAGTCCTTACTGGAGTAATTCAGAGGTTCGTGTCCATGAGAGTGTAAACCTACACTTGCCTCCTATACAATTCTGAGTCTCCTGAAGTCCTTACTGGAGTAAGACAGAGGTTCGTGTCCATGAGAGGGTAAACCTACACTTGCCTCCTATACAATTCTGAGCCTCCTGAATTTCTTACTAGAGTAAGACAGAGGTTCCTGTCCATGAGAGGGTAAACCTACACTTGCCTCCTATACAATTCTGAATCTCCTGAGGTCCTTACTGGAGTCAGACACAGGTTCGTGTCCGTGAGAACGTAAGCTACACTTGCCCCCTGTACAATTCTGAGTCTCCTGAAGTCCTTACTGGAGTAAGTCAGAGGTTCGTGACCAAGAGAGGGTAAACCTACACTTGGCTCCTATAATTCTGAATCTCCTGAAGTCCATACTAGAGTAAGAAAGAGGTTCGTGTCCGTGAGAAAGCAAACCTACACTTGCCTCCTATACAATTCTGAGTCTCCTGAGGTCCTTGTTAGAGTAAGAAAGAGGTTCGTGTCCATGAGGGTAAACCTACACCTGCCTCTTATACAATTCTAAGTCTTCTGAAGTCCTTACTGGAGTCAGACACAGGTTCGTGTCCGTGAGAACGTAAGCTACACTTGCCCCCTGTACAATTCTGAGTCTCCTGAAGTCCATACTAGAGTAAGACAGAGGTTCGTGTCCGTGAGAAAGTAAACCTACACTTGCCTCATATACAATTCCGAGTCTCCTGAAGTCCTTACTGGAGTAAGACAGATGTTCGTGTCCATGAGAGGGTAAACCTACACTTGCCGCCTATACAATTCTGAGTCTCCTGAAGTCCTTACTAGAGTAAGACAGAGGATCGTTTCCGTGAGAGGGTAAACCTACAGTTGTCTCTTTTACAATTCTGAGTCTCCTGAAGTCTTTACTGGAGTAAGACAGAGGGTCGTGTCCCCTAAACTCGTCTCCTGAAGTCCTTACTGGAATAAGACAGAGGTTTGTGTCCATGAGGGTAAACCTAAACTGGCCTCTTACACAAGTCTGAGTCTCCTGAAGTCCTTACTAGAGTAAGACAGAGGTTCGTGTCCATGAGGGTAAACCTACACTTGCCTCTTATACAATTCTGAGTCTCCTGAAGTCCTTACTGGAGTCAGACACAGGTTCGTGTCCGTGAGAACGTAAACTACACTTGCCCCCTAAACAATTCTGAGTCTCCTGAAGTCCTTATTGGAGTAAGACAGAGGTTCGTGACCAAGAGAGGGTAAACCTACACTTGCCTCCTATAATTCTGAGTTTCCTGAAGTCCTTACTAGAGTAAAGCAGATGTTCGTGTCCGTGAGACGGTAAACCTACACTTGCCTCCTATACAATTCTGAGTCTCCGGAAGTCCTTACTAGAGAAAGTCAGAGGTTCGTGTCCGTGAAAGGCTAAACCTACACTTGCCTTCTATTTAATTCTGAGTCACCAGAAGTCCTTACTGGAGTAAGACAGAGGTTCGTGTCCGTGAGAACGTAAACTACACTTGCCTCCTATACAATTCTGAGTCTCCTGATGTCCTTACTGGAGTAAGACAGAGGTTCGTGTCCATGAGGGTAAACCTACACTTGCCTCTTATCCAATGCTGAGTCTCCTGAAGTCCTTACTGGAGTAAGACAGAGGTTCGTGTCCGTGAGAACCTAAACTACACTTGCCTCCTATACAATTCTGAGTCTCCTGAAGTCCTTACTAGAGTAAGTCAGAGGTTCGAGTCCCCTAAACTCGTCTCCTGAAATCCTTACTGGAGTAAGTCAGAGGTTTGTGTCCGTGAGAACGTGAACTACACTGGCCTCCTATACAATTCTGAGTCTCCTGAAGTCCTTACTAGAGTAAGGCAGAGGTTCGTGTCCCCTAAACTCGTCTCCTGAAGTCCTTACTGGAATAAGACAGAGGTTTGTGTCCATGAGGGTAAACCTAAACTGGCCTCTTACACAAGTCTGAGTCTCCTCAAGTCCTTACTAGAGTAAGTCAGATGTTCCTGTCCCCTAAACTCGTCTCCTGAAATCCTTACTAGACTAAGTCAGAGGTTCGTGTCCCCTAACCTCGTCTCTTGAAATCCTTACTGGAGTAAGTCAGAGGTTCGTGTCCGTGAGAACCTAAACTACACTTGCCTCCTATACAATTCTGAGTCTCCTCAAGTCCTTGCTGGAGTAAGACAGAGGTTCGTGTCAGTGAGAAGGTAAACTACACTTGCCTCCTATACAATTCTGAGTCTCCTCAAGTCCTTACTGGAGTAAGTCAGAGGTTCGTGTCCGTGAGAACCTAAACTACACTTGCCTCCTATACAATTCTGAGTCTCCTCAAGTCCTTACTAGAGTAAGTCAGATGTTCCTGTCCCCTAAACTCGTCGCCTGAAATCCTTACTAGACTAAGTCAGAGGTTCGTGTCCCCTAACCTCGTCTCCTGAAATCCTTACTGGAGTAAGTCAGAGGTTCGTGTCCGTGAGAACCTAAACTACACTTGCCTCCTATACAATTCTGAGTCTCCTCAAGTCCTTACTGGAGTAAGACAGAGGTTCGTGTCAGTGAGAAGGTAAACCTACACTTGTCTCCTATACAATTCTGAGTCTCCTGAAGTCCTTACTAGAGTAAGTCAGATGTTCCTGTCCCCTAAACTCGTCTCCTGAAATCCTTACTAGACTAAGTCAGAGGTTCGTGTCCCCTAAACTCGTCTCCTGAAATCCTTACTGGAGTAAGTCAGAGGTTCGTGTCCGTGAGAACCTAAACTACACTTGCCTCCTATACAATTCTGAGTCTCCTCAAGTCCTTACTGGAGTAAGTCAGAGGTTCGTGTCCGTGAGAACCTAAACTACACTTGCCTCCTATACAATTCTGAGTCTCCTCAAGTCCGTACTGGAGTAAGACCGAGGTTCGTGTCCATGAGAGGGTAAACCTACACTTGCCTCCTATACAATCCTGAGTCACCTGAAGTCCTTACTGGAGTAAGACAGAGGTTGGTGTCCATGAGAGGGTAAACCTACACTTGCCTCCTGTACAATTCTGAGTCTCCTGAAGCCCTTACTGGAGTAAGTCAGAGGTTCGTGTCCATGAGAGAGTAAACCTACACTTGCCTCCTATACAATTCTGAGTCTCCTTAAGTCCTTACTGGAGTAAGACAGAGGTTCGTGTCCATGAGAGGGTAAACCTACACTTGCCTCCTATACAATTCTGAGTCTCCTGAAGTCCTTACTGGAGTAAGACAGAGGTTCGTGACCATGAGAGGGTCAACCTACACTTGCCCCCTAAACAATTCTGCGTCTCCTGAAGTCCTTACTGGAGTAAGTCAGAGGTTCGTGTCCATGAAAGTGTAAACCTACACTTGCCTCTTATACAATTCTGAGTCTCCTGAAGTCCTTACTAGAGTAAGTCAGAGGTTCGTGTCCGTGAGATAGTAAACCTACACTTGCCTCCTATACAATTCTGAATCTCCTGAAGTCCTTACTGGAGTAAGTCAGAGGTTCGTGACCAAGAGAGGGTAAACCTACACTAGGCTCCTATAATTCTGAGTCTCCTGAAGTGCATACTGGAGTAAGAAAGAGGTTCGTGTCCGTGAGAAAGCAAACCTACACTTGCCTCCTATACAATTCTGAGTCTCCTGAAATCCTTATTAGAGTAAAAAAGAAGTTTGTGTCCGTGAGAAAGTAAACCTACACTTGCCTCCTATACAATTCTGAATCTCCTGAGGTCCTTGTTAGAGTAAGAAAGAGGTTCGTGTCCATGAGGGTAAACCTACACCTGCCTCTTATACAATTCTAAGTCTTCTGAAGTCCTTACTGGAGTCAGACACAGGTTCGTGTCCGTGAGAACGTAAGCTACACTTGCCCCCTGTACAATTCTGAGTCTCCTGAAGTCCTTACTGGAGTAAGTCAGAGGTTCGTGACCAAGAGAGGGTAAACCTACACTTGGCTCCTATAATTCTGAGTCTCCTGAAGTCCATACTAGAGTAAGACAGAGGTTCGTGTCCGTGAGAAAGTAAACCTACACTTGCCTCATATACAATTCCGAGTCTCCTGAAGTCCTTACTGGAGTAAGACAGATGTTCGTGTCCATGAGAGGGTAAACCTACACTTGCCGCCTATACAATTCTGAGTCTCCTGAAGTCCTTACTAGAGTAAGACAGAGGTTCGTTTCCGTGAGAGGGTAAACCTACAGTTGTCTCTTTTACAATTCTGAGTCTCCTGAAGTCTTTACTGGAGTAAGACAGAGGTTCGTGTCCCCTAAACTCGTCTCCTGAAGTCCTTACTGGACTAAGACAGAGGTTTGTGTCCATGAGGGTAAACCTAAACTTGCCTCTTACACAATTCTGAGTCTCCTGAAGTCCTTACTAGAGTAAGACAGAGGTTCGTGTCCATGAGGGTAAACCTACACTTGCCTCTTATACAATTCTGAGTCTCCTGAAGTCCTTACTGGAGTCAGACACAGGTTCGTGTCCGTGAGAACGTAAACTACACTTGCCCCCTAAACAATTCTGAGTCTCCTGAAGTCCTTATTGGAGTAAGACAGAGGTTCGTGACCAAGAGAGGGTAAACCTACACTTGCCTCCTATAATTCTGAGTTTCCTGAAGTCCTTACTAGAGTAAGACAGATGTTCGTGTCCGTGAGACGGTAAACCTACACTTGCCTCCTATACAATTCTGAGTCTCCTGAAGTCCTTACTAGAGTAAGACAGAGGTTCGTGTCCATGAGGGTAAACCTACACTTGCCTCTTATCCAATGCTGAGTCTCCTGAAGTCCTTACTGGAGTAAGACAGAGGTTCGTGTCCGTGAGAACCTAAACTACACTTGCCTCCTATACAATTCTGAGTCTCCTGAAGTCCTTACTAGAGTAAGTCAGAGGTTCGAGTCCCCTAAACTCGTCTCCTGAAATACTTACTGGAGTAAGTCAGAGGTTTGTGTCCGTGAGAACGTGCACTACACTGGCCTCCTATACAATTCTGAGTCTCCTGAAGTCCTTACTAGAGTAAGGCAGAGGTTCGTGTCCCCTAAACTCGTCTCCTGAAGTCCTTACTGGAATAAGACAGAGGTTTGTGTCCATGAGGGTAAACCTAAACTTGCCTCTTACACAATTCTGAGTCTCCTCAAGTCCTTACTAGAGTAAGTCAGATGTTCCTGTCCCCTAAACTCGTCTCCTGAAATCCTTACTAGACTAAGTCAGAGGTTCGTGTCCCCTAACCTCGTCTCCTGAAATCCTTACTGGAGTAAGTCAGAGGTTCGTGTCCGTGAGAACCTAAACTACACTTGCCTCCTATACAATTCTGAGTCTCCTCAAGTCCTTACTGGAGTAAGACAGAGGTTCGTGTCAGTGAGAAGGTAAACCTACACTTGTCTCCTATACAATTCTGAGTCTCCTGAAGTCCTTACTAGAGTAAGTCAGATGTTCCTGTCCCCTAAACTCGTCTCCTGAAATCCTTACTAGACTAAGTCAGAGGTTCGTGTCCCCTAAACTCGTCTCCTGAAATCCTTACTGGAGTAAGTCAGAGGTTCGTGTCCGTGAGAACCTAAACTACACTTGCCTCCTATACAATTCTGAGTCTCCTCAAGTCCTTACTGGAGTAAGTCAGAGGTTCGTGTCCGTGAGAACCTAAACTACACTTGCCTCCTATACAATTCTGAGTCTCCTCAAGTCCTTACTGGAGTAAGACAGAGGTTCCTGTCAGTGAGAAGGTAAACCTACAATATCCTCCTATACAATTCTGAGTCTCCTGAAGTCCTAATTGGAGTAAGACAGAGGTTCGTGTCCGTGAGAGGGTAAACCTACACTTGCCTCCTATACAATTCTGAGTCACCTGAAGTCCTTACTGGAGTAAGACAGAGGTTCGTGTCAGTGAAAAGGCAAACCTACAATATCCTCCTATACAATTCTGAGTCTCCTGAAGTCCTAATTGGAGTAAGACAGAGGTTCGTGTCCGTGAGAGGGTAAACCCACACTTGCCTCCTATACAATTCTGAGTCTCCTGAAGTCCTTACTGGAGTAAGACAGAGGTTCGAGTCCATGAGAGGAAAAACCTACTCTTGCCTCCTATACATTTCTGAGTCACCTGAAGTCCTTACTGGAGTAAGACAGAGTTTCGTGTCCATGAGAGGGTAAACCTACACTTGCCTCCTGTACAATTCTGAGTCTCCTGAAGTCCGTACTGGAGTAAGACCGAGGTTCGTGTCCATGAGAGGGTAAACCTACACTTGCCTCCTATACAATCCTGAGTCACCTGAAGTCCTTACTGGAGTAAGACAGAGGTTGGTGTCCATGAGAGGGTAAACCTACACTTGCCTCCTGTACAATTCTGAGTCTCCTGAAGCCCTTACTGGAGTAAGTCAGAGGTTCGTGTCCATGAGAGAGTAAACCTACACTTGCCTCCTATACAATTCTGAGTCTCCTTAAGTCCTTACTGGAGTAAGACAGAGGTTCGTGTCCATGAGAGGGTAAACCTACACTTGCCTCCTATACAATTCTGAGTCTCCTGAAGTCCTTACTGGAGTAAGACAGAGGTTCGTGACCATGAGAGGGTCAACCTACACTTGCCCCCTATACAATTCTGCGTCTCCTGAAGTCCTTACTGGAGTAAGACAGAGTTTCGTGTCCATGAGAGTGTAAACCTACACTTGCCTCTTATACAATTCTGAGTCTCCTGAAGTCCTTACTGGAGTAAGTCAGAGGTTCGTGTCCATGAAAGTGTAAACCTACACTTGCCTCTTATACAATTCTGAGTCTCCTGAAGTCCTTACTAGAGTAAGTCAGAGGTTCGTGTCCGTGAGATAGTAAACCTACACTTGCCTCCTATACAATTCTGCGTCTCCTGAAGTCCTTACTGGAGTAAGACAGAGTTTCGTGTCCATGAGAGTGTAAACCTACACTTGCCTCTTATACAATTCTGCGTCTCCTGAAGTCCTTACTGGAGTAAGTCAGAGGTTCGTGTCCATGAAAGTGTAAACCTACACTTGCCTCTTATACAATTCTGAGTCTCCTGAAGTCCTTACTAGAGTAAGTCAGAGGTTCGTGTCCGTGAGATAGTAAACCTACACTTGCCTCCTATACAATTCTGAATCTCCTGAAGTCGTTATTGGAGTAAGACAGAGGTTCGTATCCGTGAGAGGGTAAACCTACACTTGCCTCCTATACAGTTCTGAGTCTTCCGAAGTGCTTACTGGAGTAAGACAGAGGTTCGTGTCCGTGAGCAAGTAAACCTACACTTGCCTCCAATACAGGTCTGAGGTTCGAGTCCCTACACTCTTCTCCTGAGGTCCTTACTGGAGTAAGACAGAGGTTAGTGTCCCCTAAACTGGTCACCTCAAGTCCTTACAGGAATAAATCAGAAGTTCATGTCCGTAAGAAGGTAAAGCTACACTTGCCTCGTATACAAGTCTGAGGTTCGTGTCTTTACAGGCATCTCCTGAAGTACTTATCTGAGCAAGTATTGGGTTCATGTCCAGTCTAGTGACAAGATAAACCTGCTCTCATTCCTGAAGTCCTTAATCCAACAAGGGTGGGGTTCATCGCCAGTCTTAAGGCAAGATAAGATAACATTCACCTCCTGAAGTACTTAATCCAGCAAGTCTGGTGTTCGTGTCCTGACAAATTAAACCAATATTGAAGTCCTGATGTCCTTACTGTAGGAGGTCCTGGGTTCACGTCCATTCTAGTGACAAAATAAACGAACTCTCACCTACTGAAGTCATTAATGTGGCAAGTCTTGGGTTCATGTCCGGTCTAGTGACAAGATGAACCAACTCTAACCTCCTGAAGTCCTTAATGTGGCAAGTCTTGGGTTCATGTCCAGTCTAGTGACAGGATGAACCAACTCTAACCTCCTGAAGTCCTTAATGCTGCAAGTCTGAGGTTCATGTCCAGTCTAGTGACAAAATAAACCAACTCTCAGCTCCCGACTTCCTTAATCCTGCAAGTCTGAGGTTCATGTCCAGTCTGGTGACAAGATAAGCCAACTCTCACCTCCTGAAGTCATTAATGTGGCAAGTCTTGGGTTCATGTCCAGTCTAGTGACAAGATAAGCCAACTCTCACCTCCTAAAGTCATTAATGTGGCAAGTCTTGGGTTCATGTCCAGTCTAGTGACAAGATGAACCAACTCTAACCTCCTCAAGTCCTTAATGCTGCAAGTCTGACGTTCATGTCCAGTCTAGTGACAAAATAAACCAACTCTCAGCTCCTGACTTCCTTAATCCTGCAAGTCTGAGGTTCATGTCCAGTCTAGTGACAAGATTAACCAACTCTCACCTCCTGAGATCCTAAATGCTGTAAGTCTGAGGTTCATGTCCAGTCTAGTGACAAGATAAACGAACTCTCACCTCCTGAAGTCCTTAATGCTGCAGGTCTGAGGTTCATATCCAGTCTAGTGAAAAGAGAAACCTACTCTCGTATCCTGAAGTCCTTAGTCTTTCAAGTCTGAGGTTCATGTCCAGTCTACTGACAAGATAAACCAACCCTCACCTCCTGAAGTCTAATGCTGTAAGTCTGAGGTTCATGTCCAATCTAGTGAAAAGAGAAACCTACTCTCGTATCCTGTAGTTCTTGGTCCTGCAAGTCTGTGGTTCATGTCCAGTCTACTGACAAGAGAAACTAACTCTTTTTTCCTGAAGACCTTAATCGTGCAAGTCTGAGGTTCATGTCCAGTCTAGTGACAAGATAAACCAACTCTAACCTCCTGAAGGCCTTAATGCTGTAAGTCTGAGGCTCATGTCCAGTCTACTGACAAGATAAACCAACTCTCACACTCTGAAGTCCTTAATCCTGCAAGTCTGAGGTTAATGTTCAGTCTAGTAACAAAACAAAGCAACTCTCACCTCCTGAAGCCCTTAATCCTGCAAGTCTGAGGTTCATGTCCAGTCTAGTGACAAGATGAGCCAACTCTCACCTCCTGAAGTCATTAATGTGGCAAGTCTTGGGTTCACGTCCAGTCCAGTGACAAGATAAATCAACACTCACCTCCTGAGTCCCTTAGTGTGGCAAGTCTTGGGATCATGTCCAGTATAGTGACAAGATAAACGAACTCTCACCTCCTGAAGTCCCTAATGCTGCAAGTCTGAGGTTCATATCCAGTCTAGTGAAAAGAGAAACATACTCTCGTATCCTGAAGTCCTTTGTCCTGCAAGTCTGAAGTTCATGTCCAGTCTACTGACAAGATAAACCAACTCTCACCTCCTGAAGTCCTTAATCCTGCAAGTCTGAGGTTCATGTTCAGTCTAGTAACAAAACAAAGCAACTCTCAGCTCCTGAAGTCCTTAATCCTGCAAGTCTGAGGTTCATGTCCAGTCTAGTGACAAGATGAGCCAACTCTCACCTCCTGAAGTCATTAATGTGGCAAGTCTTGGGTTCATGTCCAGTCTAGTGACAAGATAAACCAACTCTCACCTCCTGAAATCCTTAATGCTGTAAGTTTGAGGCTCATGTCCAGTCTACTGACAAGATAAACCAACTCTCACCTCCTGAAGTCCTTAATCCTGCAAGTCTGAGGTTCATGTTCAGTCTAGTAACAAAACAAAGCAACTCTCAGCTCCTGAAGTCCTTAATCCTGCAAGTCTGAGGTTCATGTCCAGTCTAGTGACAAGATAAACCAACTCTCACCTCCTGAAATCCTCAATGCTGTAAGTTTGAGGCTCATGTCCAGTCTACTGACAAGATAAACCAACTCTCACCTCCCGAAGTCCTTAATCCTGCAAGTCTGATGTTCATGTTCAGTCTAGTAACAAAACAAAGCAACTCTCAGCTCCTGAAGTCCTTAATCCTGCAAGTCTGAGGTTCATGTCTAGTCTAGTGACAAGATGAGCCAACTCTCACCTCCTGAAGTCATTAACGTGGCAAGTCTTGGGTTCACGTCCAGCCTAGTGACAAGATAAATCAACACTCACCTCCTGAATTCCTTACTGTAGTAAGTCTTGGGTTCATGTCCAGTCGAGTGACAAGATAAACGAACTCTCACCTACTGAAGTCATTAATGTGGCAAGTCTTGGGTTCATGTCCGGTCTAGTGACAAGATGAACCAACTCTAACCTCCTGAAGTCCTTAATGTGGCAAGTCTTGGGTTCATGTCCAGTCTAGTGACAAGATGAACCAACTCTAACCTCCTGAAGTCCTTAATGCTGCAAGTCTGAGGTTCATGTCCAGGCTAGTGACAAAATAAACCAACTCTCAGCTCCCGACTTCCTTAATCCTGCAAGTCTGAGGTTCATGTCCAGTCTGGTGACAAGATAAGCCAACTCTCACCTCCTGAAGTCATTAATGTGGCAAGTCTTGGGTTCATGTCCAGTCTAGTGACAAGATAAGCTAACTCTCACCTCCTGAAGTCATTAATGTGGCAAGTCTTGGGTTCATGTCCAGTCTAGTGACAAGATGAACCAACTCTAACCTCCTCAAGTCCTTAATGCTGCAAGTCTGACGTTCATGTCCAGTCTAGTGACAAAATAAACCAACTCTCAGCTCCTGACTTCCTTAATCCTGCAAGTCTGAGGTTCATGTCCAGTCTAGTGACAAGATTAACCAACTCTCACCTCCTGAGATCCTAAATGCTGTAAGTCTGAGGTTCATGTCCAGTCTAGTGACAAGATAAACGAACTCTCACCTCCTGAAGTCCTTAATGCTGCAGGTCTGAGGTTCATATCCAGTCTAGTGAAAAGAGAAACCTACTCTCGTATCCTGAAGTCCTTAGTCTTTCAAGTCTGAGGTTCATGTCCAGTCTACTGACAAGATAAACCAACTCTCACCTCCTGAAGTCTAATGCTGTAAGTCTGAGGTTCATGTCCAATCTAGTGAAAAGAGAAACCTACTCTCGTATCCTGTAGTTCTTGGTCCTGCAAGTCTGTGGTTCATGTCCAGTCTACTGACAAGATAAACTAACTCTTTTTTCCTGAAGTCCTTAATCGTGCAAGTCTGAGGTTCATGTCCAGTCTAGTGACAAGATAAACCAACTCTCACCTCCTGAAGGCCTTAATACTGTAAGTCTGAGGCTCATGTCCAGTCTACTGACAAGATAAACCAACTCTCACACTCTGAAGTCCTTAATCCTGCAAGTCTGAGGTTCATGTTCAGTCTAGTAACAAAACAAAGCAACTCTCACCTCCTGAAGCCCTTAATCCTGCAAGTCTGAGGTTCATGTCCAGTCTAGTGACAAGATGAGCCAACTCTCACCTCCTGAAGTCATTAATGTGGCAAGTCTTGGGTTCACGTCCAGTCCAGTGACAAGATAAATCAACACTCACCTCCTGAGGCCCTTAGTGTGGCAAGTCTTGGGTTCATGTCCAGTCTAGTGACAAGATAAACCAACTCTCACCTCCTGAAGTCCTTAATCCTGCAAGTCTGAGGTTCATGTTCAGTCTAGTAACAAAACAAAGCAACTCTCAGCTCCTGAAGTCCTTAATCCTGCAAGTCTGAGGTTCATGTTCAGTCTAGTAACAAAACAAACCAACTCTCACCTCCTGAAGTCCTTAATCCTGCAAGTCTGAGGTTCATGTTCAGTCTAGTAACAAAACAAACCAACTCTCACCTCCTGAAGTCCTTAATCCTGCAAGTCTGAGGTTCATGTCTAGTCTAGTGACAAAACAAACCAACTCTCACCTCCTGAAGTCCTTAATCCTGCAAGTCTGAGGTTCATGTTCAGTCTAGTAACAAAACAAACCAACTCTCACCTCCTGAAGTCCTTAATCCTGCAAGTCTGAGGTTCATGTTCAGTCTAGTAACAAAACAAACCAACTCTCACCTCCTGAAGTCCTTAATCCTGCAAGTCTGAGGTTCATGTCTAGTCTAGTGACAAGATGAGCCAACTCTCACCTCCTGAAGTCATTAACGTGGCAAGTCTTGGGTTCACGTCCAGTCTAGTGACAAGATAAATCAACACTCACCTCCTGAATTCCTTACTGTAGTAAGTCTTGGGTTCATGTCCAGTCGAGTGACAAGATAAACCAACTCTCACCTTCTGAACTCCTTAATCCTGCATTTCTGAGGTTCCTGTCCGTTGTAGAGACAAATATTACCAACACTGAAGTAAAGAAAGCGGCACTCACCTCCTGAAGTCCTTAATCCTGCAAGTGTGAGGTTCCTGTCCATTTTAGCGACAAATATTACCAACACTGAAGTCGTAACGAAAGCGACACTCACCTCCTGAAGTCCTTACTCCAGCAGGCGTATATGACGGGGTTCATGCTGGAGTTGATCCAGCCTAGCCAAGTAACTATCGCCGAGATGAGGTCCTGATTCCAGATGCACGTCAGACAGAGTCCCGACAGCAAGTTCACCACAAAGAATGGTAACCAACAGACGATGAACACGCCCATCACGATTCCTAAAGTCTTTGCCGCCTTCTTCTCCTTGGCGAATTTTGCGACTCGCTTGCAGAACTTGGTGCTGTTTGCGAGGGCTTCGCCCTGCTGTTCCAGCAACGCACTTCCCCCGCCACCCCTGTGGATCCTCAGGGTCAGTTCTAGCGCCCCCGAGGCCATGAACACCTGCTTGGTGCCCATTCTGAGCGAGCGCGTTTGAACCACGGCCGCGCGGTATATCCGGCAGTAAGTGAACACCATGACAAACAGAGGTAAGTAGAAGGAGATGGTGGATGAGAACACGAGGTAGCCGAGATGATCGGTGAAGGGACAACGCAACTCCGGGAGACTCTCGGTACGTACTGCCCTCCACCAGGCTATGGCTGGGAACGAGATGGCTGCCGAACACACCCAGACGGCCGCAATCAGCAAGGCCGAGCGTCGCGACGTCATGCGACTCGGGTAGGTGAAGGGGTCCGTGATGGCCCAGTAGCGGTCCAGGGATATAACGCACAAGTTGAGGATGGACGCCGTCGAGAAGAGCACATCGAGGCACCTCCAGACGTCGCACCAGTCCGTACCGAAGTACCATCTGTTCTCGAGGACCTCGTACACAGCTGAGAAGGGCATGACGACGAGGCCTACGAGGCAGTCGGCGACGGCCAGGGAGGTGATGAAGTAGTTGGTGGCCGTGTGTAGGTAGCGTTCCCTGACCACGGCCAGGATGACCAGCGTGTTGCCGAACACGGTGGCAATGCTGAAGCCGACCAGCACCGCGGCCAACGGGGCCCGTCTCTCCAGCAGTTCAGCCACATCCGTCCTATTCATCACGACATCTTTTGTGTCGACGTGACATGTCTCGTCGGGTGCCGCGCTGCGACTGAACTCCAGCATCGATTCTTCGGGCACGCGACACACTCCGTGCGTATCGAACCAGATCACGTCCCAAGTAAAACCATTCATCTCGTTAGTCAAATGTTTTGTATTTACAAATGAATAACGACTTGAGAAAAGTATAACAAATAACATGGAATATTACTTCGCAAACATGTAGCTCACAAATTATGTATTTTAAGGATTTCAAATCCTAAACTAATAAACGCTACAGTGCACATATGGTTCAACCCAAACTTTATCAATTTCACTTTTACAGCGTGGGAATTTGGTCAGAATTATTTTTGTCACGTCATAAAAAAGCCCCTTGCGACAAAATAACTTAGTTTTTGGTGTAATATTTTAACAAAAGATTACCAAAAGTTCAATTTTTTGAAATTGCACTAGGTTTGTCTGTGTTTCAATAACTTTAGGCTCCAGAAAACGTTTAAAGCTTTGAATATGCTCTTTTTGTCCAAAAAGTTGAATTTTTTGTATTTTGAAGTAAATCAAGCAATAAAAGCCAGGGCACTGCGTGTAGCAAAACTGAGACGATGCTGAAAATGTCAACAGCGAGAAAACTACAATAAACAATTAGAGTTCATATCTAACACTAGCATTCACGTAACTTTCAAACTCGATTGCAGAAGTTAACAGTGACGTGCGGAGCTTATCCAAGCATTCTTCGGATTCAAGAATGCTTACACTATTTTGTAGACTAAAATCAGGAAAAGAAGCTTTTTGAAAATATTCGCGAAATTTCAGTCGTATATTTCCTTAAAATTTAGATGTAATAATTTGTGTATCTCTTACAATTTACTATTTATTCAAAGTCATTCAGAATAAAGAGTACTTATCAGTATACAGTAAAGGCCGGAGCAATGCTGACGTCAGATGTACAGCACGGCCATATAAGGTGCATAAAAAAATAAAAATAATAATAAAATCTGCATTACTGTGTCTTGGTATCTAGTTTCTAAACCAAGGCATAACATCCACCGATTTTATTTCTCATTTTTATACTTTATTAAGCACATCCAATTTTTGCAGATACAGATTATACTATGAAAGTTAACTACCTATCTAAACTAATCTACTGCTACTGTTTCCAGTAGCTTACAATAAAATCTAATCCTATTTCTGTTCACAGTCCTCTAACAAAAGAAATTTAACAATTCAATCTAACTTAAACTATTATCACATGTTTGTTTCTACTGAATAATAATTTGACTGTTGGTACTACACTTACCCTGGTATCCATACCCTTCCTCAACAAGTTACATGATTTGACATCAGGAAAAGGAGCAGTTCGTCATTTCGTCGTTTGTTCCATCCTTACTTTTATTTGAAATATCTTTTTCTCGTCTAACTGGACCATCCTCCTCCTGCTGCCTGCTTCAATCCTGCCCGTGAAAATCCAGTTGCTTTCGTCCTGATCCTGACTGGTTATTGGGAACGTAGACGATGTTCCTCATCCTGCTCTACTCTAGTAGATCTCCTTAGTTGTGGTTCATGTTCTACTTCCTCTCTTTCTAAACGCTGATGTAAGCCCAGTTGTTTCTCTTGTAAATATCTGCCGTAGCTCAGTTTGGATACTGTTCCTGCCAACTGTTCTAATATTCTGTAATATTCTTTATTTCTGATTATTGTTGCTATTTGTTTTCCAGCTAATTGCTGCCGTTGATCCTGAAGTTCTTCTCGGTAATTTTGGCATTCAAAGAGAACATGTTCGGGGGTATCCTGTAGTCCACAAAGCTCACAGTTATCATCTCTTTTCTTGTTGATATTCTTATAATAAGTGCCATACGGTCCATGACCCGATAGATAATGTATAAGTCCTTGCTTGGGATCAAGATGTAGTCTAAGTCTTTTTTTGATGTTTGGAAAAATACTGTAAACCCTTCTTCCTGTTTCTAAATGATTCCATTCCTGTTGCCATAAATATATAATTCCGAATTTATTTGTCGTTTGTCAATGCATCTTTTACCAACTATTTCCTTTACCCTATCCAAACTTTGTTTTTTGAGCCAATAAATGGCTGCCATTCTTCTGATAGCAAGATCCAAAAGCCATATACCTAATATGATAAGTAGTGCCATTGTAGATGTTGTTCCCGTTGCACCTGTTGCTCTTATCAAATATTGTCGCTGCGTCTTCCTAATTATTCTAATGTTCTTCTGCAGACTAAGACGGTGGGCCCATATGGCCGCTCCATATCCCGTAATTCCCAACATAATACCAGTGTGATAAGTTCTTATTGCGTTCAAATGTAGTTTGAATTTCTTGTTGTTAATGTTGCTATTTTCATCATAATATTGCCTGCTTTTTCTGTTATCTTTTTAATATGCATGCCATAATTAAACTTTTCATCCACCTGTAATCCCAAATACGTCGAAAGGTAAGGTGCATACGTCGAAAACAACGTAACGTAGTACTCTGCGAACTATTTCAAGTGTATGCAGACGCTAGCTGAAGGCATGTTTTGTTTCATCTCGCTGTCAGGCGGCTGACTGTTCCAACATGCAGTTGTTTACATGTGCAAGCAATAACAGTACACTATGGAAAAAGCTGTAACATATCAACATGTTTTCATACTACTACGACTGTGAATAGGGCATGATTCCTCGGGTCTCGGAACGTACATGCAGATGCTTTTCTGAACTGTAATTTAAATTTATTAGGACGCATTACTGCACATGCAATTTAAACCAAGAAAACACAATCATAACAAAATTAGTGGTGCTGTGTTGTAACACATGAAGTTGCTCAAAAATGAGCTTCATTTACAGCCAAACAATGCCAAAGTCTATCGTTCTCATCATTAGTATTTTAATTCGTTGTCTTTGTGCCATGACTAATTACTCTAAGGAAGTAAACATTTTATTTGTTCCATTTATACCAATGGTCATATCGGCGGCCGTTCTCCTTTCGAACATATCGAAGGTGTTAACTCGTATTCGTTGGGGTTTAATCATTAGATCACGTAAACATTTATACCCCACCTTTAACTGCAATGGTCATATCGGCGGCCGTTCTCCTTTCGAACATATCGAAGGTGTTAACTCGTATTCGTTGGGGTTTAATCATTAGATCACGTAAACATTTATACCCCACCTTTAACTGCAATGGTCATATCGGCGGCCGTTCTCCTTTCGAACATATCGAAGGTGTTAACTCGTATTCGTTGGGGTTTAATCATTAGATCACGTAAACATTTATACTCCGCCTTTAACTCCAATGGTCATATCGGCGGCCGTTCTCCTTTCGAACATATCGAAGGTGTTAACTCGTATTCGTTGGGTTTTAATCATTAGATCACACACATTCACACTTATTCATACTTCCAGACTCTGGGGAAGATGAGGAATTATCTTGGTCGGAGAAAAATCTCCTCCCCCACCACTGGGAATCGAACCCGGACCCTAGCACGGCAGGCAGGTGCTACGGAGCCAGCAGAAGTTAACATTATTCTTATTAGCTTAGATTTGCCTGCATTTGTTTAATCCAAAGTCGCATATTGAAAAAGCCAACTGTATTGTTTAATTTAAAACCTATTCAATATGAAGCAATGCTCAGGTTACATGCAGTAAGGTTTGAACGTGTAGTTGTACAATCTGAGACTAGAGGACTGGGGAGTGCCTCACACTCTTTATTTGTAATGATAGTGATGTAAGCTTTTTTCAAAAATATCACCTCATAGTGTTGTAACAGCGGGGTTAAAGGCATTGTTACATGCTATTTACCCAAACAAACTAATGAAATAGTGTTTTGATTCTCAACATTTAAGACAAAATAATGTCGCGGCAACGGGCATAAAAGTTTCGGTACAAATAGATAACAGTCTGGTAGTGTTTCACGGTAATAAAGAGCTTGCATAAGCAGTTAAAATTAATACATTTCTGTACATTGTAGATGTATAATTGTTTCTTGTTTTTGAAATAAGTAAAGAAAAATTGAACGGACTAAGCGACCTACAAGGTAATCGATAGTCGAAGAGATAATGTCTTTGGCACTATTAGAGTAGGCGTTCCTGAGGAATGATGTGTTTTTGTTTCGCAAATTTTAGCTTTATTATACTTGACCTGCTATATTCACTCTAAGAGATAATTCACGTCTAACAGTAGAAGCTCTAATTTGTAGTATGGAAACATGCAGAAATTATAGTCTTCCACAAACCCAACAAGCCTAAAAACCTTCCCTAAGTTATAGACCAATCAGTTTATTACCTACCCTTTCTATACTTTTTGAAAAGATTATTCATAAACGTCTTTCTCATTTTTTTGATTCACAATCAGATGATTCTGTATTTACAGTTTGACTTTCGCCAGAAGCATGCTACCATTCATCAACTGCTTAGAATCACGCAGTGTATCGTACAAGGTTTCAAAAACAGGTATTACACTGTAGCAGCATTCCTAGATATCGCCCAGGCATTCGATAAGGTGTGGCACAATGTGCTACTACCTAAAGCACATCGCATTGGTCTCCTCTATAATCTTCTGCAAATCATTGCAAGTTTTCTCACAGATAGAACTTTCGTGGTGCGCATTGCTGGTTTCACATCTACCCGACGGCCCATCTTAGGTGTTCTTCAAGGTTCAGTACTAGCACCACTCCTCTTTAATATCTACACTTATGATCTTCCTGCTATAGCTCCAATATGCACAGCTTTATATGCCGATGACACTGCACTCTTTTATTCTCACTCCGATATTTGCCATGCTATTCATGAACTACAAACTGCCCTGGATCGACTAGCTCACTGGTTCTCTAACTGGCGCATTTCCCTCAACACTAGCAAGACAGAGGTTAAGATCTTCTCTTTACGTCCTTATAGGGATCCTCCTTTATTACAGCTGCTCGGGGAACAACTCTCATGGTTACCAACCAGTGTGCCAGTGAAGTATCTTGGGGTGCTACTGGACACTCGACTTATTTGGAATGCCCACATCTGTCGATCTGTTACACTTGCATCTGCGCGGCTCTCAAAACTGTACCCTTTACTCAACAGGCGCACCTCACTTGGTTATGAATCCTCCCTTCTTCTTTATAAATGTCTAGTCCGTCCCATTTTTACCTATGCAACTCCAGTCTGGGGTGGCACCAGCAAGACTGCAGGTATTACAAAACAGGGTGCTGCGTACAGCTACAAAAGCTCCATGGTTCATCAGAAACCAACAACTTCATCACCGGGAAATATAATGAGTCAATTGGAGAATTTAATGTCAGGAAGGCACGTTGGCCATGGTAGCTCAAGGGGTTAGAGCGAATAGACGGAAACCAGGAGATCCGTGGTTCAAATCCCGGCCATGGCAATGAATTTTTCAGTTGGCTCTAATTAATTAAAAATCATCCATATACCGGAGCAATATATTTAAAAGGATTAATTCTTTAAGGATTAATTCCTCAATATAAATTTACATTAAAAATAATCAGCAATAAAAATCCTGGTAATTAAGTACTTACAACAGTAAGTCGCCACAAGTGGTTGTCTCAAATATGAGAACCCAAAGTGGTCTACCGGGAAATATAATGAGTCAATTGGAGAATTTAATGTCAGGAAGGCACGTTGACCATGGTAGCTCAAGGGGTTAGAGCGACTGGAGGGAAACCAGGAGATCCGTGGTTCAAATCCCGGCCATGGCATTGAATTTTTCAGTTGGCTCTAATTAACTTCATCACGAGTTTTGTCGACGGGCCCTAAAACACCACACACTCACTCTACCAGTTCACAAGTACATCCGCCGGCTGACACGACCTTTCTTTTACCATCTTCAAGAGGTCCCAGGAGCTGTTACGTACAATCTCGGCGCTCGCACTCGCCAACCAACTCGCCTCAAGCGTAGACTGCCACAAGATCTCCTCCTGAGTGACCTCTCCAGTACAGATGACCCAGACAGTGATACCTATCAAACTTAAAGTCCTCAAAATTTGTGTTATAGTGATTCTGTCATATTTAACTAGAGGAATCGTTCACGGCTACCTCAATTGTTATGTATACTGTTACTAAATGTCTCAATAACAAACATCTGTAAAGCATATTTTCTGATCGATGTATAATAAAAAAATACTTTTCAGTAACTAAAGTATTGCGAAATGAAGTTTTTTCTTATGGTGGCGGAAAAAAGTTATTTACTTTCATTTATTTTAAAATGGAAAATTATTAAAATGCACAAGTTTTATACGTACAAATCAATATATAGATTTAAAATGAACCATGAAATTAATAATAAATTGATTTTAAAGACATGTACAGACATATTAATCTCTTAACCTCAAAAAGCTGTAACATAGGAAAGCTGATTTGAAAATATTTTACAGCCTAAAACGACATTTAGAAATCCAGGTGCAGTGGCTATTTTTGAAAATGAGACCATCACAGTACCGATCCTCCTGACCTGTTTGTAAATAGGGCCAGCACATCTCCAACTGGTAACGTTTGTTTGACTGTCAGTTTGTTCAGTGATGCGTATACATACAAATACATAGGTAATCAAACTTCGTAGTTATCCATTTCATATCGCCTTAAGAAGACAGAAACTTGTCTGTTTCTGTATTTTTGTGCATATTTCTTAGTTTTTGAATAAAACTTATCCATATACTTTGTGTAAGGTTAACTGGACAATAGCATTGTCGAAAAAGGGCAGTCTCTTTCCTCAACACTCTATAATGTATCGTACTCGGAACCTTGAGGCTTGCCATTCCGCGCCCACCTCGATAGCGTAGATGGTAGCGCATCTGCCTCACGTTCAAAACGTCCCGAGTTCGAATCTCAGTCAGAACGAGCTATCTGGGTAAGCCTTTTACTGGGTTTTCCTTATTCAGCAAAATAAAAGTGGGGTAACTCTAAGCTCTATGTACCCTGTACTCATTTGAACATCATTTCATTCATCGTCCGATATACCTTAACGTTGGAGGTTTTCTCTTATCCTGAAGGATGAATGTCTGGTAACTCTAAGCTCTATGTATCCTGTACTCATTTGTACATCATTTCATTCATCGTCTGATATGACTTAACGTTGGAGGCTGTCTCTTGTCCTGAAAGATGAATGTCTGGTAACTCTAACTCTATGTATCCTGTACCCATTTGTACATCATTTCATTCATCGTCTGATATGACTTAACGTTGGAGGCTGTCTCTTGTCCTGAAAGATGAATGTCTGGTAACTCTAAGCTCTATGTACCCTGTACTCATTTGAACATCATTTCATTCATCGTCCGATATGACTTAACGTTGGAAGTTTTCTCTTATCCTGAAAGATGAATGTCTGGTAACTCTAAGCTCTATGTACCCCGTACTCATTTGAACATCATTTCATTCATCGTCCGATATGACTTAACGTTGGAAGTTTTCTCTTATCCTGAAAGATGAATGTCTGGTAACTCTAAGCTCTATGTACCCCGTACTCATTTGAACATCATTTCATTCATCGTCCGATATGACTTAACGTTGGAAGTTTTCTCTTATCCTGAAAGATGAATGCCTGGTAGCTCTAAGCTGTATGTACCCTGTACTTGTTTGAACATCATTTCATTCATCGCCCGATATGACTTCACGTTGGAAGTTTTCTCTTATGCTGAAAGATGAATGTCTGGTAACTCTAAGCTCTATGTACCCCGTACTCATTTGAACATCATTTCATTCATCGTCCGATATGACTTAACGTTGGAAGTTTTCTCTTATTCTGAAAGATGAATGTCTGGTAGCTCTAAGCTCTATGTACCCTGTACTTACTTGAACATCATTTCATTCATCGCCCGATATGACTTAACGTTGGAAGTTTTCTCTTATCGTGAAAGATGAATGTCTGGTAACTCTAAGCTCTATGTACCCTGTACTCATTTGAACATCATTTCATTCATCGCCCGATATGACTTAACGTTGGAAGTTTTCTCTTATCGTGAAAGATGAATGTCTGGTAACTCTAAGCTCTATGTATCCTGTACTCATTTGAACATCATTTCATTCATCGTCCGATATGTCTTAACGTTGGAAGTTTTCTCTTATCGTGAAAGATGAATGTCTGGTAACTCTAAGCTCTATGTACCCTGTACTTATTTGAACATCATTTCATTCATCGTTCGATGTGAACTAACGTTGGAGGTTTGCTCTTATCCTGAAAGATGAATGTCTGGTAACTCTAAGCTACCCTGAGTCCAGGGTCTATAGAGCTTAGAGTTAACAGACATTCATCTTTCAGGATAAGGGAAAACCTCCAACGTTACGTCATATCAGACGATGAGTGAATTGATGTTCAAATGAGTTCAGGATACATAGAGCTTAAAGTTACCCGCCATTCGTATTTTAGGATACGGGAAAAACGTTATCCAGATTCGAACTCGGGACCTGTTGAACGTGAGGCAGACACGCTACCATGTAGGCTGCCACGGCGGGCTGCTAAGATATCGTCACACAACAATGCATGCAGGATTACTCATGCTTAAGGTGTAACAATGCTTTAGTGTTCTGATAGATTTGCACAGAAAGCAAGTACAACAATGTAAATTTAATATATTTAATTATGGTTTATGCAGGGGCGGCTTCTGAGGAAGTGCCGTTGTGCTATGGCACCATCTGTATGAAAGCGAAAGAAAGAGAAGTGTATAAGAATTGCGCAAAAAGAATTGTTTATGAGTAGTTGCTCCCTCGTTTGAATAGGCGCGTTGAACGCCAGCGCTCTCTCTTGGATGTTTTCCGTAGCTTGGTGCCGATTCTAGAACGGCACCGTCTACGCCCCTAAACGCCTGTGTTAGGGCTAGGGGCTAAGATGTCTGCTTATACAGGCTCTTATGGAAGAAGGTCAGAGAAGGTAGTGCGGAATTTCTCTGGCGCATAACTTACGCTTTGCCCGTTAGAGTGCAGTAAAACACTGGACTTCAGAGAACCACGATCCTGCCACCTAGCGAAAGACAATGGTAAGAATACATTTCGCGCTTACCTTCCTTTAATGCAGTGTCACCATCCTTATGCAAGTTAATTCTGAGGAACTTCAAAACGCAAATTAATGCTTAATGAAATCAGTTGCACAAACACAACACTTAGATATCCTTATAAATAAAATTAATTGGGTTTCAATGTGAATATAGTAATAGATTTTAAAATTTAGAGACAGTATTTCAACATGTGCATATTTCACAGCAGCAGTTTTGTTGGTAGAACATAAAACCCGCGCGTTGTACACATGTTTTCAAAGCAATTGTAGAGTAGTTATGTATGTGCTCCTGTAATGCTGTAGTTCATCGTGAGTACGGATTTTTGAAACAGTGTTCAGTGTTTTTTCTTTAAGTTAAAATTCACAGTAAAGTTACTGTCACCCGAATGTTGGAACACCCTATAGAACCAGCTGAGAGCGGGCAAGCAGGGGAGGTCGGCGTTAGCCACGCCCCCGTCGTTTGTCTTATAGTGGTGACAAGGGGTAGCTGGGAGAAAAAACATCACTGCGCCGTCTCTTTCTGTTCCACCTGTGTTCTCGAACTTACGGGATATTTCATCTAATCTAGAACATTCTCGATCCCCCAGCTGACCCTATATAAGCAACACGCCGGGCAGTAAGTCAGTTTGTTAGTTAGTTAGTTAGTCAGAGTACTTGGCGTAAGAATGCAGTGCTAGTGTACGACGAGAAGACTGTGTGTGTGCAACGGAAGAATTTACGTAATTGTGAGCGTACAGTGAAATTGTAACGGACAAACTGGTGAATCGTAATTGTGTGCATTATGTAATTCTGTGTAATTGGGAAGAGTTTAACTGTAAGTCGGTGGAAATAAAGAACATTTTTAATGGTGCAATTGGACTTTTCATTTCACGAACCCACAAAGTCACAGTGGTGTCAGGAAGCGGGACAACAACATCACCGAAAATTATGGCCATGGAATCGGCATTGGAAATGCTTTTGCAGAAGATGAACGAATTAACAGCGAAGTCGGCGGCGGCGAATATTAACTTGGCCGCAGAGTTGAAAGAAATGAAGGCCGAGTTAACTACAGAAATGAAAGCTGCGAACGGCAGCCTGGCCACGGAAATGAAGGCGGCGAACGAGGCTCTCGCCGCAAAGTTTGAAGAAAAGTTGGCCGGCGTAAAAGAGGACGTCACAGAGTTAGGCGAGCGCGTCGAAGACCTGGCGAGCCGCGTTAATGAGCTGGAAGGAAAGGCCGACAACAGCGTCAAGTCCCTGAGCGCCATGGTGGAGGACGTCTTCGGCAGGAGGTTGAAGGATTTGAAGGCCGACGCACCGGGACGCGACACAACATCGGCGCGCGTCAAACCTCCGAAATATGACGGCGCATCAACATTTGAGGTCTTCCGCCGCCAGTTCGACACAGTGGCCAAGCACAACAGATGGTCACCGGAGGAGGAGGCCACACAGTTAATAGTCAGCCTCCAGGGACGGGCCGCGGAAATCCTAAACGCGGTGCAGACAACGGCGGCGCCCAAGGACATCTGGGAGCCCTGGAGAATCGTTTCGGGAACCACCGCTTAGCCGCAGCGTACCGCAGCCAGCTAAAGGCACGGTCACAGCGGCCGGGGGAGACGCTGCAGGAGTTCGCCCTGGCAGTGGAACAACTGGCAAGCAAGGCCTTGGTTGACCTGCCACTGGAGTTCGTATCCCGGGAGGCCGCCTACAATTTTGTCGACGGGGTACGGGACGCGGAGATTCGTCAGCGCCTACTGCTCGGCGAATTAAAAACCATCCACGAGGCGCTGACAGCGGCATTAAGGATGGAGGCGGCCAAAGTAACATCTATCCCGACGTCGAGAACGAGGAGTGTCCGCTACGCCGGAGACAGAAGACCATCTGAGGGACGCCGGCGAACACCTAGTGGCCTGTGTTGGGGGTGTGGCTTTTGAAGATCACCTCGAGAATCTGGGTAAGGTGCTACAGAGACTTCAGGCGACCAACTTGAAGCTGAACGCGAAGAAGTGCCAGCTCTTCCGCAAGGAAGTTAACTACTTGGGCCACATAGTCTCAGCAACCGGAGTGGCCAAAGACCCGGAGAAGACAAAGGCCGTGAGAGATTGGCCTCGCCCAAGGGATAAGAAAGACCTGCGCAGTTTCCTGGGGCTGTCCAGTTATTACCGCCGCTCCATAAAGGGGTTCTCCAACATCGCCAAACCCCTCACCCGCCTGACAGAGGAACACCGGCCTTATGTGTGGACGGAGGACGCCGAAGACGCTTTCCAGCACCTGAAGGAAACCCTGTGCAGTGCTCCAATTTTGGGTTTCCCGCAACTGGGTGGCGCCTTCATTGTGGACACCGACGCCAGCGACCATTGCATTGGAGGTGTCCTATCGCAGATCCAGGACGGCCATGAGCGGGTGATAGCCTACTACAGCAAGACGCTATCCAAGACACAGAAGAACTACTGCGTCACCCGACGGGAGTTACTGGCGGTAGTAAACACCTTGGAGCACTTCCACAAGTACCTGTACGGTCAGCCATTCCACCTGAGGACTGACCATTCCGCCCTAAGCTGGCTATTGAGCTTTAAGAACCTGGAAGGCTAGACAGCACGTTGGGTCCAGAGGCTGCAGGAGTACGACTTCACCTCGGAACATCGTAGAGGTAAGAGCCACGGTAACGCTGACGCTATGTCCCGAAGACCCTGTCCAGAAGAGTGCGGCCCGTGTACAAGAGTGGAGGAGAAGGAGCGTGCCGCAGCAGTCCGAGTAGTCACGGCAGTGCCTGCGGATGGCTGGGATAGCGCAGGCCTGAGGAGTGAGCAGCTGGCGGACGCAGACTTGGGGCCACTCTTGAGGGAAGTGGAGGCAGGGACGAGACCAATCTGGGAGGACATTGCACCGAGGAGCGCCACCTACAAGTCGTACTGGGCCCAATGGCACTCGTTGAAGATCAGAGAGGGCGTGCTGTTCCGGGTATGGGAATTACCCGATAGGAAGACGCAGAGAGAACAGTTGGTACTTCCCCGGAGTAAGGTACCGGAAGTCTTGGAAGAAGTGCACGCCGGTACTTCAGGAGGACACCTGGGAGCGAACCGAACGATTGACAAACTACAGCAGCGCTACTATTGGCTGAGACTCCGAGCAGATTCTGAGAGATGGTGCCGTCAGTGTCACGTGTGCGCGGCGAGTCGTGGCCCCCAGACTAGGAGCCGGGGTCGCATGCAGCAGTACAACGTTGGAGCGCCATTCGAACGGATCGCCGTTGACATTGCTGGGCCGTTCCCAGTTTCCGACCGAGGCAACAAGTACCTAATGGTGGTCGTGGACTACTTCACCAAGTGACCGGAGGTGTATGCCATCCCAAACCAGGAGGCAAAGACAATCACAGACTGCCTCGTGGAGCAAGTGTTCTGTCGATTTGGGGTGCCGTTAGAGCTACACAGTGACCAGGGTACCAACTTTGAGTCCAACCTAATGAAGGAGGCACTACAAAGGCTTGGGGTGAACAAGACCCGCACGACGCCTCTACATCCCCAGTCGGATGGCATGGTCGAAAGATACATCAAGACCTTAGAGGAACACCTGAGGAAGGTCGTGGCCAGCCATCATCGAGACTGGGACGTCAAGGTGCCAGTGTTCTTGCTGGCCTACCGCTCGTCTACACACGACAACTGGGATGACGCCAGCCAGCTTAATGTTCGGCCAAGAGTTACGCCTCCCTTGTGACCTGGCTTTTGGAAGCCCCCCGGAGGCAAAACAGCCGGCGACCGAGTATGTGGAGAACTTGGTGGACCATGTCCACGACATGCACGAGATGGCTCGCCAGAACATCCAGAAGGCGAGCGACCGCATGAAGACCAGGTATGACAGGCAAGCCAACAGCCAAGTGTTCCAGCAAGGTGACCTGGTCTGGTTGTACCGTCCTACCCGGACCAAGGGACGCTGCCCGAAGCTCCAGCAGCCATGGCAAGGACCGTACCGGGTGGTGAAGATGATTAACTACGTGGTCTACCGCATCCAGAAGGTTCCCCGAGGGAAGATTTGGTGGTACACCTGGATCGCCTGGCACGCTTCGATGGTGCTGTTCGGGACGACCAGCTTTGAGGAGGGAGCAGTGTCACCCGAATGTTGGAACACCCTATAGAACCAGCTGAGAGCGGGCAAGCAGGGGAGGTCGGCGTTAGCCACGTCCCCCCTCGTTTGTCTTATAGTGGTGACAAGGGGTAGCTGGGAGAAAAAACATCACTGCGCCGTCTCTTTCTGTTCCACCTGTGTTCTCGAACTTACGGGATATTTCATCTAATCTAGAACATTCTCGATCCCTCAGCTGACCCTATATAAGCAACACGCCGGGCAGTAAGTCAGTTAGTCAGAGTTCTTGGCGTAAGAATGCAGTGCTAGTGTACGACGAGAAGACTGTGTGTGCAACGGAAGAATTTCCGTAATTGTGAGCGTACAGTGAAACTGTAACGGACGAACTGGTGAATCGTAATTGCGTGCATTACGTAATTCTGTGTAATTGGGAAGAGTTTAACTGTAAGTCGGTGGAAATAAAGAACATTTTTGAGTGGTGCAATTGGACTTTTCATTTCACGAACCCACAAAGTCGCATTACGAACATGAACAAGGTGAGTGAATTACTGAAAACTTCATTTAGTAACAGGACTCTAAGTGAAAAAATTCAGATTAAAACAATGGGTAGGCCACTCCCGAAACTGAATCTGCAGCAGCAAACAAAAAATCGATGCCGTAAGTTTAATCCGGATATTTATCAAAAGAACAAATGGATTTGCGGCTGTGATGAAAACAATGCAGTGTGTTGTTTTCCTTGTGTGTTATTTGGGGGAGATGTCCATTGGTGTAAGACTGGAATAACTGATATTAGGCATTTATGGTCTAAAATGAAAGTGCATGAAACATCGAAGCGACACACGGACAATGTTCTGAGTCTTTCATTTCTAGGCAAAACCAATATTCAGGACAAATTAGATTCGCAGTATAGGCAAACAGTCAACAGCCATAACAAACAAGTAGACAAGAACAGGTTTATAAACTGTATTCGGTTCTGTGGTGCTTTGGAGCTGGCTCTTAGGGGACACGACGAAACTGACGCCTCTCAAAATAAGGGGTTTTTTCGTGAGCTCATTCAGTTTAGTGCGGAGTTGGATAAAGAACTTCAAGTGCATCTCAGTCAGTCATCAGTATTCAAAGGCATTTCTAAGACTATTCAAAACGAACTCCTGCAGTGCATGTTGGAAGTGTATCACGAGGATGTTCGCAAAGAAATAAAGCGTGCGGATTATGTTGCAATAATCGCGGATGAAACCACTGATGTGTCTTGCGAATTTCAGTTGGTTATTGTTTTGCGATATATTGTTTATGGAACCCCCGTTGAAAGATTTTGGAATTTTGTTAATCCAGAAGGTCAGAATGCTCAGTCTATCTCGGAGTGTATTCTGAAAGAAATCGAACCCTTAATTGGAGATGACCGAGCAAAACTAATAGCTCAGAGTTACGATGGTGCAAACGTTATGAGTGGCGAGTCAAACGGAGTACAGAAATTAATAAAAGACAAATGCCCAAATGCGCACTACATTCATTGCTATGCGCACCAGTTAAACCTTATAATGTCTACTGCAACCTCAATTAATCGCAAAGCCCGCATCTTCTTTGCACATCTTTCAGACATTTCTTCTTTCTTTTCAAATTCGCCACAAAGATCGAAAGTGTTGCATAGCATAATTCAGAAAAGCTTACCCCGTGTGTCTCTCACATGATGGAATTACCATTCGCGAGTAGTAAAGGATATTTATGAAAACAGGAAGGAGCTTATTACTGTCATGGAAACAATTGAAACGAGTGAGAACATAAAATTACCCTCTACTATTGAAAAAGCTGGTTCATACAAACAAAGACTGCAAGATAGAGACTTCATTTTCAGGCTATCGTTTTTCTATTAGATAATGCCTCATGTGGACATACTTTTTAACCAATTTCAAAAGAAGACAACTGAACCAACCAAGGTAAAACAAGACATTCATAACTTTGAAACAATAACGCAAAACATCAGAGATGACATTGACTCCATCATCAGTCAGGTTAGTTTAGAAAATGACGAAAGAATGCCTTACAAGAGAGCAAGGGTTGATGATAACAAAAAGCAAAATGTTTGGAGGTGTGTGATGCCATCTTTTGTGAAATAAAATCACGTTTTCAGTTCACTGGGCACCTCATTGCAACCAACTATTGAGTGCCTTAGGAATGCTGTCCTATGAAAAGCTGTTCGTGTGCAAAATTGACAATTTCAATTCAAAGGTGATAGATTTATTTGCCAACAAGAAGGAGCGACGAATGGATTTTCAATACAGTTCCTACTAATTCATTTAAAGCTGTCTTCATAAAGTCATGGAGTTGCTGCTTTCGGTGAGTACAATGCTTTTAATTTTTATAAGTTAGTAATTTCATTAAACCATTTTTAAAAATTCAGATTACTCATTTTGCAGTGAAAAATTGCGTCTTGTGTGTGCGTGCGTGTGTGCTCGCTCGTATGTGTTTGTGAGTGTGAGACAAAGATTTCTCGAGTTTGTTTCGTTTGATTTCAGCGCGAGAAAAATTATGGCTAAAGCAATAACAATAACTGTCTCTCTATCACGAAATCGTACACGAACGCTTCGTATCACATTCTCCATGAACTGTATAATCAAACTGTTACTGTACTCGTTACACCTGTGCGTAGCAAGAGTACGGATGTAATAAATACCTATTTCCGTTTCCCTGTACGTTCTGTATGGTACAGTATATTATAAAATAGTTTGGATTATTGATAAGATTACCTAAATCGTTCGTAATTGGTGCACATATTTACATTTTAACAACCCTTATTTATTTATGACACCATCAATACAGTACCTCACCGGCCGCCCCTGGGTTTATGTTCGGTAAATTATGTCATGTGGAATTTATACCCATCCTATTGTTATTCTATCTTTTTTAGGTTAAGTTGGTAAAAGATTTGCAATAAGGCAACACATTTTTGTAGTGTTTAATGCCCGATTTTACTACATACGACACCGCAGACGGTGACACTGATATACACGAGATAAAGATGGAGCACCGGTAGAATGAGAAACCGGAAATGTACCCCTATGCCGTTCTGTCCCCATAAATCTTCGGACATCTAGCACTCGTGGTACAGAGGAACCTCCGAACAGCCGAGCCCCTCCTAAATGGGAGTTGTTCGGATTGGGTTGGACTCGAGGGAGACAGGCTTCGGCCACTCGGAGGGGGCAGAGGATACTAATAGCCTACAGAGCTAGAAGGTGGGCTAGACCAGCAGGCAGACCCAGGAGTCTTCCCTGTGGCGTTGACAACCGTAAGTGGCATATCCGCTTTCAACCATCTTGACGTTGCTGTCGATGGGGGGGGGGGGGCTTTGTCCCGGGTACTAGTCTATAGAGCTAGAAGGTGTGCTAGACCAGCAGGCAGCCCCAGGGGTCTTCCCTGTGGCGTTGACAACCGTAAGTGGCATATCCGCTTTCAACCATCTTGACGTTGCTGTCGATGGGGGGGGGCTTTGTCCGGGTACTAGTCTATAGAGCTAGTAGTAGGCGTGCTACATCATCAGGCGGCCCCAGTAGTCTTCCCTGTGGCCTTGACAACCGTAAGTGGCATATCCGCTTTCAACCATCTTGACGTTGCTGTCGATGGGGGGGGGCTTTGTCCCAGTACTAGTCTATAGAGCTAGTACTAGGCGTGCTAGATCATCAGGCGGCACCAGTAGTCTTCCCTGTGGCCTTGACAACCGTAAGTGGCATATCCGCTTTCAACCATCTTGACGTTGCTGTCGATGGGGGGGGGCTTTGTCCCGGGTACTAGTCTATAGAGCTAGTAGTAGGTGTGCTAGATCATAAGGCGGCCCCAGTAGTCTTCCCTGTGGCCTTGACAACCGTAAGTGGCATATCCGCTTTCAACCGTCTTGACGTTGCTGTCGATGGGGGGGGGCTTTGTCCCGGGTACTAGTCTCCAGAGCTAGTAGTAGGCGTGCTAGATCATCAGGCGGCCCCAGTAGTCTTCCCTGTGGCGTTGACAACCGTAAGTGGCATATCCGCCTTCAACCGTCTTGACGTTGCTGTCGATGGGGGGGGGGGCCATGTCCCGGGTACCAGTCTCCGGAGCTAGTGGTAGGTGTGCTAGATCAGGCAGCCCCAGGAGTCTTCCCTGTGGCGTTGACAACCGTAAGTGGCGTATCCGCTTTCAACCATCTTGACGTTGCTGTCGATGGGGGGGAGCCCTGTCCCGGGTACTAGTCTCCACAGCTAGTAGTAGGCGTGCTAGATCAGGTGGAGGCCGCGCCGTGGCTCAGTGGTTAGACCGCTTGGCTCTCACCAAGGCGACCCGGGTTCGATCCCAGGCGACCGCAAATTGAGATTTGAAGTGGACAACACGGCGCTGGGGCGAGTTTTCTCCGGGAACTCCGGTTTTCCCCACCATCTCATTCCACCGGTGCATCTTCATTTCATGTATCATCAGTGTCATCGCCTGCGGTGCCGTATGTAGTAAAAGCGGGCGTTAAACACTACACACATAGATCAGGCTGCCCCAGTAGCCTTCCCTGTGGCGTGGACGCGCGTAAGTGGCGTATCCACTATCAACCGTCTTGACCTTGTTGTCGATGTGGGAGCTTTGTCCCGGGTACTAGTCTCCAGAGCTAGTAGTAGGTGTGCTAGATCATCAGGCGGCCCCAGTGGTCTTCCCTGTGGCGTTGACGCGCGTAAGTGGCGTATCCACTATCAACCGTCTTGACGTTGTTGTCGATGTGGGAGCTTTGTCCCGGGTACTAGTCTCCAGAGCTAGTAGTAGGTGTGCTAGATCATGAGGCTTGACGTTGTTGTCGATGGGGGGGGGCTTTGTCCCGGGTACTAGCCTCCAGCGCTAGTAGTAGATGTGCTGGACCAGCAGGCGGCCCCAGTAATCTTCCCTGTGGCGTTGACGCGCGTAAGTGGCGTATCCACTATCAACCGTCTTGACGTTGTTGTCGATGTGGGAGCTTTGTCCCGGGTACTAGTCTCCAGAGCTAGTAGTAGGTGTGCTAGGTCAGGCGGCCCCAGTAGTCTTCCCTGTGGCGTTGACGCGCATAAGTGGTGTATACTTTCAACCGTCTTGACGTTGTTGTCGATGGGGGGTCGGCTTTGTCCCGGGTACTAGTCTCCAGCGCTAGTAGTAGGTGTGCTAGATCAGGCGGCTCCAGTAATCTTCCCTGTGGCGTTGACGCGCGTAAGTGGCGTATACTTTCAACCGTCTTGACGTTGTTGTCGATGTGGGAGCTTTGTCCCGGATACTAGTCTACAAAGCTAGTAGTAGGTGTGCTAGATCAGGCGGCCCCAGTAATCTTCCCTGTGGCGTTGACGCGCGTAAGTGGCGTATACTTTCAACCGTCTTGACGTTGTCGATGTGGGAACTTTGTCCCGGGTACTAGTCTACAAAGCTAGTAGTAGGTGTGCTAGGTCAGGCGGCCCCAGTAGTCTTCCTTGTAGCGTTGACGCGCGTAAGTGGCGTATACTTTCAACCGTCTTGACGTCGTTGTCGATATGGGAGCTTTGTCCCGGGTACTAGTCTACAAAGCTAGTAGTAGATGTGCTAGGTCAGGCGGCCCCAGTAATCCTCCCTGTGGCGAGTACGCGCGTAAGTGGCGTATCTACTTTCAACTGCTTGACGTTGTTGTCGATGAGCGGGGGGCTTTGTCCCGGGTACTAGTCTACAGAGCTAGTAATAGGTGTGCTGGGTCAGGCGACACCATTAATCTTCCCTGTGGCGAGTACGCGCGTAAGTGGCGTATCTACTTTCAACCGTCTTGACGTTGTTGTCGATGAGCGGGCGGCTTTGTCCCGGGTACTAGTCTACAGAGCTAGTAGTAGGTGTGCTGGGTCAGGCGGACCCAGTAGTCTTCCCTGTGGCGTGGACGCGCGTAAGTGGCGTATCCACTATCAACCGTCTTGACGTTGTTGTCGATGTGGAAGCTTTGTCCCGGGTACTAGTCTCCAGAGCTAGTAGTAGGTGTGCTAGGTCATCAGGCTTGACGTTGTTGTCGATGGGGGGGGGGCTTTGTCCCGGGTACTAGTCTCCAGCGCTAGTAGTAGATGTGCTAGAGCAGCAGGCGGCCCCAGTAATCTTCCCTGTGGCGTTGACGCGCGTAAGTGGCGTATCCACTATCAACCGTCTTGACGTTGTTGTCGATGTGGGGGGGGCGGCTTTGTCCCGGGTACTAGTCTCCAGCGCTAGTAGTAGGTGTGCTAGACCAGGCGGCTCCAGTAATCTTCCCTGTGGCGTTGACGCGCGTAAGTGGCGTATACTTTCAACCGTCTTGACGTTGTCGATGTGGGAGCTTTGTCCCGGGTACTAGTCTACAAAGCTAGTAGTAGGTGTGCTAGGTCAGGCGGCCCCAGTAATCTTCCCTGTGGCGTTGACGCGCGTAAGTGGCGTATCCACTATCAACCGTCTTGACGTTGTTGACGATGGGGGGGGCGGCTTTGTCCCGGGTACTAGTCTACAAAGCTAGTAGTAGGGGTGCTAGGTCAGGCGGCCCCAGTAATCTTCCCTGTGGCGTTGACGCGCGTAAGTGGCGTATCCTTTCAACCGTCTTGACGTTATTGTCGATGTGGGAGCTTTGTACCGGGTACTAGTCTCCAGCGCTAGTAGTAGGTGTGCTAGATCAGGCGGCTCCAGTAATCTTCCCTGTGGCGTTGACGCGCGTAAGTGGCGTATACTTTCAACCGTCTTGACATTGTTGTCGATGTGGGAGCTTTGTCCCGGATACTAGTCTACAAAACTAGTAGTAGGTGTGCTAGATCAGGCGGCCCCAGTAATCTTCCCTGTGGCGTTGACGCGCGTAAGTGGCGCATACTTTCAACCGTCCTGACGTTATGGATGTGGGAGCTTTGTCCCGGGTACTAGTCTACAAAGCTAGTAGTAGGTGTGCTAGGTCAGGCGGCCCCAGTAGTCTTCCTTGTAGCGTTGACGCGCGTAAGTGGCGTATACTTTCAACCGTCTTGACGTCGTTGTCGATATGGGAGCTTTGTCCCGGGTACTAGTCTACAAAGCTAGTAGTAGGTGTGTTAGGTCAGGCGGCCCCAGTAATCCTCCCTGTGGCGAGTACGCGCGTAAGTGGCGTATCTACTTTCAACTGTCTTGACGTTGTTGTCGATGAGCGGGGGGCTTTGTCCCGGGGACTAGTCTACAGAGCTAGTAGTAGGTGTGCTGGGTCAGGCGACACCATTAATCTTCCCTGTGGCGAGTACGCGCGTAAGTGGCGTATCTACTTTCAACTGTCTTGACGTTGTAGTCGATGAGCGGGCGGCTTTGTCCCGGGTACTAGTCTACAGAGCTAGTAGTAGGTGTGCTGGGTCAGGCGGACCCAGTAGTCTTCCCTGTGGCGTGGACGCGCGTAAGTGGCGTATCCACTATCAACCGTCTTGACGTTGTTGTCGATGTGGGAGCTTTGTCCCGGGTACTAGTCTCCAGAGCTAGTAGTAGGTGTGCTAGATCATCAGGCTTGACGTTGTTGTCGATGGGGGGGGGCTTTGTCCCGGGTACTAGTCTCCAGCGCTAGTAGTAGGTGTGCTAGACCAGGCGGCTCCAGTAATCTTCCCTGTGGCGTTGACGCGCGTAAGTGGCGTATACTTTCAACCGTCTTGACGTTGTTGTCGATGTGGGAGCTTTGTCCCGGGTACTAGTCTCCAGCGCTAGTAGTAGGTGTGCTAGATCAGGCGGCCCCAGTAATCTTCCCTGTGGCGTTGACGCGCGTAAGTGGCGTATACTTTCAACCGTCTTGGCGTTGTCGATGTGGGAGCTTTGTCCCGGGTACTAGTCTACAAAGCTAGTAGGAGGTGTGCTAGATCAGGCGGCCCCAGTAATCTTCCCTGTGGCGTTGACGCGCGTAAGTGGCGTATACTTTCAACCGTCTTGACGTTGTCGATGTGGGAGCTTTGTCCCGGGTACTAGTCTACAAAGCTAGTAGTAGGTGTGCTAGGTCAGGCGGCCCAAGTAGTCTTCCTTGTAGCGTTGACGCGCGTAAGTGGCGTATACTTTCAACCGTCTTGACGTCGTTGTCGATATGGGAGCTTTGTCCCGGGTACTAGTCTACAAAGCTAGTAGTAGTAGTGCTAGGTCAGGCGGCCCCAGTAATCCTCCCTGTGGCGAGTACGCGCGTAAGTGGCGTATCTACTTTCAACTGTCTTGACGTTGTTGTCGATGAGCGGGGGGCTTTGTCCCGGGTACTAGTCTACAGAGCTAGTAGTAGGTGTGCTGGGTCAGGCGACACCATTAATCTTCCCTGTGGCGAGTACGCGCGTAAGTGGCGTATCTACTTTCAACCGTCTTGACGTTGTTGTCGATGAGCGGGCGGCTTTGTTCCGGGTACTAGTCTACAGAGCTAGTAGTAGGTGTGCTGGGTCAGGCGGACCCAGTAGTCTTCCCTGTGACGTGGACGCGCGTAAGTGGCGTATCCACTATCAACCGTCTTTACGTTGTTGTCGATGTGGAAGCTTTGTCCCGGGTACTAGTCTCCAGAGCTAGTAGTAGGTGTGCTAGATCATCAGGCTTGACGTTGTTGTCGATGGGGGGGCTTTGTCCCGGGTACTAGTCTCCAGAGCTAGTAGTAGGCGTGCTAGATACTCAGGCGGCCCCAGTAGTCTTCCCTGTGGCGTTGACAACCGTAAGTGGCATATCCGCCTTCAACCGTCTTGACGTTGCTGTCGATGGGGGGGGGGGGCCATGTCCCGGGTACCAGTCTCCGGAGCTAGTGGTAGGTGTGCTAGATCAGGCAGCCCCAGGAGTCTTCCCTGTGGCGTTGACAACCGTAAGTGGCATATCCGCTTTCAACCATCTTGACGTTGCTGTCGATGGGGGGGAGCCCTGTCCCGGGTACTAGTCTCCACAGCTAGTAGTAGGCGTGCTAGATCAGGTGGAGGCCGCGCCGTGGCTCAGTGGTTAGACCGCTTGGCTCTCACCAAGGCGACCCGGGTTCGATCCCAGGCGACCGCAAATTGAGATTTGAAGTGGACAACACGGCGCTGGGGCGAGTTTTCTCCGGGACCTCCGGTTTTCCCCACCATCTCATTCCACCGGTGCATCTTCATTTCATGTATCATCAGTGTCATCGCCTGCGGTGCCGTATGTAGTAAAAGCGGGCGTTAAACACTACACACATAGATCAGGCTGCCCCAGTAGCCTTCCCTGTGGCGTGGACGCGCGTAAGTGGCGTATCCACCATCAACCGTCTTGACCTTGTTGTCGATGTGGGAGCTTTGTCCCGGGTACTAGTCTCCAGAGCTAGTAGTAGGTGTGCTAGATCATCAGGCGGCCCCAGTGGTCTTCCCTGTGGCGTTGACGCGCGTAAGTGGCGTATCCAATATCAACCGTCTTGACGTTGTCGATGTAGGAGCTTTGTCCCGGGTACTAGTCTCCAGAGTTAGAAGTAGGTGTGCTAGATCATCAGGCGGCCCCAGTAGTCTTCCCTGTGGCGTTGACGCGCGTAAGTGGCGTATCCACTATCAACCGTCTTGACGTTGTTGTCGATGTGGGAGCTTTGTCCCGGGTACTAGTCTCCAGAGCTAGTAGTAGGTGTGCTAGATCATGAGGCTTGACGTTGTTGTCGATGGGGGGGGCTTTGTCCCGGGTACTAGCCTCCAGCGCTAGTAGTAGATGTGCTGGACCAGCAGGCGGCCCCAGTAATCTTCCCTGTGGCGTTGACGCGCGTAAGTGGCGTATCCACTATCAACCGTCTTGACGTTGTTGTCGATGTGGGAGCTTTGTCCCGGGTACTAGTCTCCAGAGCTAGTAGTAGGTGTGCTAGGTCAGGCGGCCCCAGTAGTCTTCCCTGTGGCGTTGACGCGCATAAGTGGTGTATACTTTCAACCGTCTTGACGTTGTTGTCGATGGGGGGTCGGCTTTGTCCCGGGTACTAGTCTCCAGCGCTAGTAGTAGGTGTGCTAGATCAGGCGGCTCCAGTAATCTTCCCTGTGGCGTTGACGCGCGTAAGTGGCGTATACTTTCAACCGTCTTGACGTTGTTGTCGATGTGGGAGCTTTGTCCCGGATACTAGTCTACAAAGCTAGTAGTAGGTGTGCTAGATCAGGCGGCCCCAGTAATCTTCCCTGTGGCGTTGACGCGCGTAAGTGGCGTATACTTTCAACCGTCTTGACGTTGTCGATGTGGGAACTTTGTCCCGGGTACTAGTCTACAAAGCTAGTAGTAGGTGTGCTAGGTCAGGCGGCCCCAGTAGTCTTCCTTGTAGCGTTGACGCGCGTAAGTGGCCTATACTTTCAACCGTCTTGACGTCGTTGTCGATATGGGAGCTTTGTCCCGGGTACTAGTCTACAAAGCTAGTAGTAGGTGTGCTAGGTCAGGCGGCCCCAGTAATCCTCCCTGTGGCGAGTACGCGCGTAAGTGGCGTATCTACTTTCAACTGCTTGACGTTGTTGTCGATGAGCGGGGGGCTTTGTCCCGGGTACTAGTCTACAGAGCTAGTAATAGGTGTGCTGGGTCAGGCGACACCATTAATCTTCCCTGTGGGGAGTACGCGCGTAAGTGGCGTATCTACTTTCAACCGTCTTGACGTTGTTGTCGATGAGCGGGCGGCTTTGTCCCGGGTACTAGTCTACAGAGCTAGTAGTAGGTGTGCTGGGTCAGGCGGACCCAGTAGTCTTCCCTGTGGCGTGGACGCGCGTAAGTGGCGTATCCACTATCAACCGTCTTTACGTTGTTGTCGATGTGGAAGCTTTGTCCCGGGTACTAGTCTCCAGAGCTAGTAGTAGGTGTGCTAGATCATCAGGCTTGACGTTGTTGTCGATGGGGGGGGCTTTGTCCCGGGTACTAGTCTCCAGAGCTAGTAGTAGGCGTGCTAGATCATCAGGCGGCCCCAGTAGTCTTCCCTGTGGCGTTGACAACCGTAAGTGGCATATCCGCCTTCAACCGTCTTGACGTTGCTGTCGATGGGGGGGGGCCATGTCCCGGGTACCAGTCTCCGGAGCTAGTGGTAGGTGTGCTAGATCAGGCAGCCCCAGGAGTCTTCCCTGTGGCGTTGACAACCGTAAGTGGCATATCCGCTTTCAACCATCTTGACGTTGCTGTCGATGGGGGGGAGCCCTGTCCCGGGTACTAGTCTCCACAGCTAGTAGTAGGCGTGCTAGATCAGGTGGAGGCCGCGCCGTGGCTCAGTGGTTAGACCGCTTGGCTCTCACCAAGGCGACCCGGGTTCGATCCCAGGCGACCGCAAATTGAGATTTGAAGTGGACAACACGGCGGTGGGGCGAGTTTTCTCCGGGACCTCCGGTTTTCCCCACCATCTCATTCCACCGGTGCATCTTCATTTCATGTATCATCAGTGTCATCGCCTGCGGTGCCGTATGTAGTAAAAGCGGGCGTTAAACACTACACACATAGATCAGGCTGCCCCAGTAGCCTTCCCTGTGGCGTGGACGCGCGTAAGTGGCGTATCCACTATCAACCGTCTTGACCTTGTTGTCGATGTGGGAGCTTTGTCCCGGGTACTAGTCTCCAGAGCTAGTAGTAGGTGTGCTAGATCATCAGGCGGCCCCAGTGGTCTTCCCTGTGGCGTTGACGCGCGTAAGTGGCGTATCCAATATCAACCGTCTTGACGTTGTCGATGTAGGAGCTTTGTCCCGGGTACTAGTCTCCAGAGTTAGAAGTAGGTGTGCTAGATCATCAGGCGGCCCCAGTAGTCTTCCCTGTGGCGTTGACGCGCGTAAGTGGCGTATCCACTATCAACCGTCTTGACGTTGTTGTCGATGTGGGAGCTTTGTCCCGGGTACTAGTCTCCAGAGCTAGTAGTAGGTGTGCTAGATCATGAGGCTTGACGTTGTTGTCGATGGGGGGGGCTTTGTCCCGGGTACTAGCCTCCAGCGCTAGTAGTAGATGTGCTGGACCAGCAGGCGGCCCCAGTAATCTTCCCTGTGGCGTTGACGCGCGTAAGTGGCGTATCCACTATCAACCGTCTTGACGTTGTTGTCGATGTGGGAGCTTTGTCCCGGGTACTAGTCTCCAGAGCTAGTAGTAGGTGTGCTAGGTCAGGCGGCCCCAGTAGTCTTCCCTGTGGCGTTGACGCGCATAAGTGGTGTATACTTTCAACCGTCTTGACGTTGTTGTCGATGGGGGGTCGGCTTTGTCCCGGGTACTAGTCTCCAGCGCTAGTAGTAGGTGTGCTAGATCAGGCGGCTCCAGTAATCTTCCCTGTGGCGTTGACGCGCGTAAGTGGCGTATACTTTCAACCGTCTTGACGTTGTTGTCGATGTGGGAGCTTTGTCCCGGATACTAGTCTACAAAGCTAGTAGTAGGTGTGCTAGATCAGGCGGCCCCAGTAATCTTCCCTGTGGCGTTGACGCGCGTAAGTGGCGTATACTTTCAACCGTCTTGACGTTGTCGATGTGGGAACTTTGTCCCGGGTACTAGTCTACAAAGCTAGTAGTAGGTGTGCTAGGTCAGGCGGCCCCAGTAGTCTTCCTTGTAGCGTTGACGCGCGTAAGTGGCCTATACTTTCAACCGTCTTGACGTCGTTGTCGATATGGGAGCTTTGTCCCGGGTACTAGTCTACAAAGCTAGTAGTAGGTGTGCTAGGTCAGGCGGCCCCAGTAATCCTCCCTGTGGCGAGTACGCGCGTAAGTGGCGTATCTACTTTCAACTGCTTGACGTTGTTGTCGATGAGCGGGGGGCTTTGTCCCGGGTACTAGTCTACAGAGCTAGTAATAGGTGTGCTGGGTCAGGCGACACCATTAATCTTCCCTGTGGCGAGTACGCGCGTAAGTGGCGTATCTACTTTCAACCGTCTTGACGTTGTTGTCGATGAGCGGGCGGCTTTGTCCCGGGTACTAGTCTACAGAGCTAGTAGTAGGTGTGCTGGGTCAGGCGGACCCAGTAGTCTTCCCTGTGGCGTGGACGCGCGTAAGTGGCGTATCCACTATCAACCGTCTTTACGTTGTTGTCGATGTGGAAGCTTTGTCCCGGGTACTAGTCTCCAGAGCTAGTAGTAGGTGTGCTAGATCATCAGGCTTGACGTTGTTGTCGATGGGGGGGGGCTTTGTCCCGGGTACTAGTCTCCAGAGCTAGTAGTAGGCGTGCTAGATCATCAGGCGGCCCCAGTAGTCTTCCCTGTGGCGTTGACAACCGTAAGTGGCATATCCGCCTTCAACCGTCTTGACGTTGCTGTCGATGGGGGGGGCCATGTCCCGGGTACCAGTCTCCGGAGCTAGTGGTAGGTGTGCTAGATCAGGCAGCCCCAGGAGTCTTCCCTGTGGCGTTGACAACCGTAAGTGGCATATCCGCTTTCAACCATCTTGACGTTGCTGTCGATGGGGGGGAGCCCTGTCCCGGGTACTAGTCTCCACAGCTAGTAGTAGGCGTGCTAGATCAGGTGGAGGCCGCGCCGTGGCTCAGTGGTTAGACCGCTTGGCTCTCACCAAGGCGACCCGGGTTCGATCCCAGGCGACCGCAAATTGAGATTTGAAGTGGACAACACGGCGGTGGGGCGAGTTTTCTCCGGGACCTCCGGTTTTCCCCACCATCTCATTCCACCGGTGCATCTTCATTTCATGTATCATCAGTGTCATCGCCTGCGGTGCCGTATGTAGTAAAAGCGGGCGTTAAACACTACACACATAGATCAGGCTGCCCCAGTAGCCTTCCCTGTGGCGTGGACGCGCGTAAGTGGCGTATCCACTATCAACCGTCTTGACCTTGTTGTCGATGTGGGAGCTTTGTCCCGGGTACTAGTCTCCAGAGCTAGTAGTAGGTGTGCTAGATCATCAGGCGGCCCCAGTGGTCTTCCCTGTGGCGTTGACGCGCGTAAGTGGCGTATCCAATATCAACCGTCTTGACGTTGTCGATGTAGGAGCTTTGTCCCGGGTACTAGTCTCCAGAGTTAGAAGTAGGTGTGCTAGATCATCAGGCGGCCCCAGTAGTCTTCCCTGTGGCGTTGACGCGCGTAAGTGGCGTATCCACTATCAACCGTCTTGACGTTGTTGTCGATGTGGGAGCTTTGTCCCGGGTACTAGTCTCCAGAGCTAGTAGTAGGTGTGCTAGATCATGAGGCTTGACGTTGTTGTCGATGGGGGGGGCTTTGTCCCGGGTACTAGCCTCCAGCGCTAGTAGTAGATGTGCTGGACCAGCAGGCGGCCCCAGTAATCTTCCCTGTGGCGTTGACGCGCGTAAGTGGCGTATCCACTATCAACCGTCTTGACGTTGTTGTCGATGTGGGAGCTTTGTCCCGGGTACTAGTCTCCAGAGCTAGTAGTAGGTGTGCTAGGTCAGGCGGCCCCAGTAGTCTTCCCTGTGGCGTTGACGCGCATAAGTGGTGTATACTTTCAACCGTCTTGACGTTGTTGTCGATGGGGGGTCGGCTTTGTCCCGGGTACTAGTCTCCAGCGCTAGTAGTAGGTGTGCTAGATCAGGCGGCTCCAGTAATCTTCCCTGTGGCGTTGACGCGCGTAAGTGGCGTATACTTTCAACCGTCTTGACGTTGTTGTCGATGTGGGAGCTTTGTCCCGGATACTAGTCTACAAAGCTAGTAGTAGGTGTGCTAGATCAGGCGGCCCCAGTAATCTTCCCTGTGGCGTTGACGCGCGTAAGTGGCGTATACTATCAACCGTCTTGACGTTGTCGATGTGGGAACTTTGTCCCGGGTACTAGTCTACAAAGCTAGTAGTAGGTGTGCTAGGTCAGGCGGCCCCAGTAGTCTTCCTTGTAGCGTTGACGCGCGTAAGTGGCGTATACTTTCAACCGTCTTGACGTCGTTGTCGATATGGGAGCTTTGTCCCGGGTACTAGTCTACAAAGCTAGTAGTAGGTGTGCTAGGTCAGGCGGCCCCAGTAATCCTCCCTGTGGCGAGTACGCGCGTAAGTGGCGTATCTACTTTCAACTGCTTGACGTTGTTGTCGATGAGCGGGGGGCTTTGTCCCGGGTACTAGTCTACAGAGCTAGTAATAGGTGTGCTGGGTCAGGCGACACCATTAATCTTCCCTGTGGCTAGTACGCGCGTAAGTGGCGTATCTACTTTCAACCGTCTTGACGTTGTTGTCGATGAGCGGGCGGCTTTGTCCCGGGTACTAGTCTACAGAGCTAGTAGTAGTTGTGCTGGGTCAGGCGGACCCAGTAGTCTTCCCTGTGGCGTGCACGCGCGTAAGTGGCGTATCCACTATCAACCGTCTTGACGTTGTTGTCGATGTGGAAGCTTTGTCCCGGGTACTAGTCTCCAGAGCTAGTAGTAGGTGTGCTAGATCATCAGGCTTGACGTTGTTGTCGATGGGGGGGCTTTGTCCCGGGTACTAGTCTCCAGCGCTAGTAGTAGATGTGCTAGAGCAGCAGGCGGCCCCAGTAATCTTCCCTGTGGCGTTGACGCGCGTAAGTGGCGTATCCACTATCAACCGTCTTGACGTTGTTGTCGATGGGGGGGGGCGGCTTTGTCCCGGGTACTAGTCTCCAGCGCTAGTAGTAGGTGTGCTAGACCAGGCGGCTCCAGTAATCTTCCCTGTGGCGTTGACGCGCGTAAGTGGCGTATACTTTCAACCGTCTTGACGTTGTCGATGTGGGAGCTTTGTCCCGGGTACTAGTCTACAAAGCTAGTAGTAGGTGTGCTAGGTCAGGCGGCCCCAGTAATCTTCCCTGTGGCGTTGACGCGCGTAAGTGGCGTATCCACTATCAACCGTCTTGACGTTGTTGACGATGGGGGGGGCGGCTTTGTCCCGGGTACTAGTCTACAAAGCTAGTAGTAGGGGTGCTAGGTCTGGCGGCCCCAGTAATCTTCCCTGTGGCGTTGACGCGCGTAAGTGGCGTATACTTTCAACCGTCTTGACGTTATTGTCGATGTGGGAGCTTTGTACCGGGTACTAGTCTCCAGCGCTAGTAGTAGGTGTGCTAGATCAGGCGGCTCCAGTAATCTTCCCTGTGGCGTTGACGCGCGTAAGTGGCGTATACTTTCAACCGTCTTGACGTTGTTGTCGATGTGGGAGCTTTGTCCCGGATACTAGTCTACAAAACTAGTAGTAGGTGTGCTAGATCAGGCGGCCCCAGTAATCTTCCCTGTGGCGTTGACGCGCGTAAGTGGCGCATACTTTCAACCGTCTTGACGTTATGGATGTGGGAGATTTGTCCCGGGTACTAGTCTACAAAGCTAGTAGTAGGTGTGCTAGGTCAGGCGGCCCCAGTAGTCTTCCTTGTAGCGTTGACGCGCGTAAGTGGCGTATACTTTCAACCGTCTTGACGTCGTTGTCGATATGGGAGCTTTGTACCGGGTACTAGTCTACAAAGCTAGTAGTAGGTGTGCTAGGTCAGGCGGCCCCAGTAGTCTTCCTTGTAGCGTTGACGCGCGTAAGTGGCGTATACTTTCAACCGTCTTGACGTCGTTGTCGATATGGGAGCTTTGTCCCGGGTACTAGTCTACAAAGCTAGTAGTAGTAGTGCTAGGTCAGGCGGCCCCAGTAATCCTCCCTGTGGCGTTGACGCGCGTAAGTGGCGTATACTTTCAACCGTCTTGACGTTGTCGATGTGGGAGCTTTGTCCCTGGTACTAGTCTACAAAGCTAGTAGTAGGTGTGCTAGGTCAGGCGGCCCAAGTAGTCTTCCTTGTAGCGTTGACGCGCGTAAGTGGCGTATACTTTCAACCGTCTTGACGTCGTTGTCGATATGGGAGCTTTGTCCCGGGTACTAGTCTACAAAGCTAGTAGTAGTAGTGCTAGGTCAGGCGGCCCCAGTAATCCTCCCTGTGGCGAGTACGCGCGTAAGTGGCGTATCTACTTTCAACTGTCTTGACGTTGTTGTCGATGAGCGGGGGGCTTTGTCCCGGGTACTAGTCTACAGAGCTAGTAGTAGGTGTGCTGGGTCAGGCGACACCATTAATCCTCCCTGTGGCGAGTACGCGCGTAAGTGGCGTATCTACTTTCAACCGTCTTGACGTTGTTGTCGATGAGCGGGCGGCTTTGTTCCGGGTACTAGTCTACAGAGCTAGTAGTAGGTGTGCTGGGTCAGGCGGACCCAGTAGTCTTCCCTGTGACGTGGACGCGCGTAAGTGGCGTATCCACTATCAACCGTCTTTACGTTGTTGTCGATGTGGAAGCTTTGTCCCGGGTACTAGTCTCCAGAGCTAGTAGTAGGTGTGCTAGATCATCAGGCTTGACGTTGTTGTCGATGGGGGGGCTTTGTCCCGGGTACTAGTCTCCATCGCTAGTAGTAGATGTGCTAGAGCAGCAGGCGGCCCCAGTAATCTTCCCTGTGGCGTTGACGCGCGTAAGTGGCGTATCCACTATCAACCGTCTTGACGTTGTTGTCGATGGGGGGGGCGGCTTTGTCCCGGGTACTAGTCTCCTGCGCTAGTAGTAGGTGTGCTAGACCAGGCGGCTCCAGTAATCTTCCCTGTGGCGTTGACGCGCGTAAGTGGCGTATACTTTCAACCGTCTTGACGTTGTTGTCGATGTGGGAGCTTTGTCCCGGGTACTAGTCTCCAGCGCTAGTAGTAGGTGTGCTAGATCAGGCGGACCCAGTAATCTTCCCTGTGGCGTTGACGCGCGTAAGTGGCGAATACTTTCAACCGTCTTGACGTTGTCGATGTGGGAGCTTTGTCCCGGGTACTAGTCTACAAAGCTAGTAGTAGGTGTGGTAGGTCAGGCGGCCCCAGTAATCTTCCCTGAGGCGTTGACGCGCGTAAGTGGCGTATCCACTATCAACCGTCTTGACGTTGTTGACGATGGGGGGGCGGCTTTGTCCCGGGTACTAGTCTACAAAGCTAGTAGTAGGGGTGCTAGGTCAGGCGGCCCCAGTAATCTTCCCTGTGGCGTTGACGCGCGTAAGTGGCGTATACTTTCAACCGTCTTGACGGTATCGTCGATGTGGGAGCTTTGTACCGGGTACTAGTCTCCAGCTCTAGTAGTAGGTGTGCTAGATCAGGCGGCTCCAGTAATCTTCCCTGTGGCGATGACGCGCGTAAGTGGCGTATACTTTCAACCGTCTTGACGTTGTTGTCGATGTGGGAGCTTTGTCCCGGATATTAGTCTACAAAGCTAGTAGTAGGTGTGCTAGATCAGGCGGCCCCAGTAATCTTCCCTGTGGCGTTGACGCGCGTAAGTGGCGCATACTTTCAACCGTCTTGACGTTATGGATGTGGGAGCTTTGTCCCGGGTACTAGTCAACAAAGCTAGTAGTAGGTGTGCTAGGTCAGGCGGCCCCAGTAGTCTTCCTTGTAGCGTTGACGCGCGTAAGTGGCGTATACTTTCAACCGTCTTGACGTCGTTGTCGATATGGGAGCTTTGTCTCGGGTACTAGTCTACAAAGCTAGTAGTAGGTGTGCTAGGTCAGGCGGCCCCAGTAATCCTCCCTGTGGCGAGTACGCGCGTAAGTGGCGTATCTACTTTCAACTGTCTTGACGTTGTTGTCGATGAGCGGGGGGCTTTGTCCCGGGTACTAGTCTACAGAGCTAGTAGTAGGTGTGCTGGGTCAGGCGGACCCAGTAGTCTTCCCTGTGGCGTGGACGCGCGTAAGTGGCGTATCCACTATCAACCGTCTTGACGTTGTTGTCGATGTGGGAGCTTTGTCCCGGGCACTAGTCTCCAGAGCTAGTAGTAGGATTGCTAGATCATCAGGCTTGACGTTGTTGTCGATGGGGGGGGGGCTTTGTCCCGGGTGCTAGTCTCAAGCGCTAGTAGTAGATGTGCTAGAGCAGCAGGCGGCCCCAGTAATCTTCCCTGTGACGTTGACGCGCGTAAGTGGCGTATCCACTATCATCCGTCTTGACGTTGTTGTCGATGGGGGGGGCGGCTTTGTCCCGGGTACTAGTCTCCAGCGCTAGTAGTAGGTGTGCTAGACCAGGCGGCTCCAGTAATCTTCCCTGTGGCGTTGACGTGCGTAAATGGCGTATACTTTCAACCGTCTTGACGTTGTTGTCGATGTGGGAGCTTTGTCCCGGGTACTAGTCTCCAGCGCTAGTAGTAGGTGTGCTAGATCAGGCGGCCCCAGTAATCTTCCCTGTGGCGTTGACGCGCGTAAGTGGCGTATACCTTCAACCGTCTTGACGTTGTCGATGTGGGAGCTTTGTCCCGGATATTAGTCTACAAAGCTAGTAGTAGGTGTGCTAGATCAGGCGGCCCCAGTAATCTTCCCTGTGGCGTTGACGCGCGTAAGTGGCGCATACTTTCAACCGTCTTGACGTTATGGATGTGGGAGCTTTGTCCCGGGTACTAGTCAACAAAGCTAGTAGTAGGTGTGCTAGGTCAGGCGGCCCCAGTAGTCTTCCTTGTAGCGTTGACGCGCGTAAGTGGCGTATACTTTCAACCGTCTTGACGTCGTTGTCGATATGGGAGCTTTGTCTCGGGTACTAGTCTACAAAGCTAGTAGTAGGTGTGCTAGGTCAGGCGGCCCCAGTAATCCTCCCTGTGGTGAGTACGCGCGTAAGTGGCGTATCTACTTTCAACTGTCTTGACGTTGTTGTCGATGAGCGAGGGGCTTTGTCCCGGGTACTAGTCTACAGAGCTAGTAGTAGGTGTGCTGGGTCAGGCGGACCCAGTAGTCTTCCCTGTGGCGTGGACGCGCGTAAGTGGCGTATCCACTATCAACCGTCTTGACGTTGTTGTCGATGTGGGAGCTTTGTCCCGGGCACTAGTCTCCAGAGCTAGTAGTAGGATTGCTAGATCATCAGGCTTGACGTTGTTGTCGATGGGGGGGGGCTTTGTCCCGGGTGCTAGTCTCAAGCGCTAGTAGTAGATGTGCTAGAGCAGCAGGCGGCCCCAGTAATCTTCCCTGTGACGTTGACGCGCGTAAGTGGCGTATCCACTATCATCCGTCTTGACGTTGTTGTCGATGGGGGGGGCGGCTTTGTCCCGGGTACTAGTCTCCAGCGCTAGTAGTAGGTGTGCTAGACCAGGCGGCTCCAGTAATCTTCCCTGTGGCGTTGACTTGCGTAAATGGCGTATACTTTCAACCGTCTTGACGTTGTTGTCGATGTGGGAGCTTTGTCCCGGGTACTAGTCTCCAGCGCTAGTAGTAGGTGTGCTAGATCAGGCGGCCCCAGTAATCTTCCCTGTGGCGTTGACGCGCGTAAGTGGCGCATACTTTCAACCGTCTTGACGTTATGGATGTGGGAGCTTTGTCCCGGGTACTAGTCAACAAAGCTAGTAGTAGGTGTGCTAGGTCAGGCGGCCCCAGTAATCCTCCCTGTGGCGAGTACGCGCGTAAGTGGCGTATCTACTTTCAACTGTCTTGACGTTGTTGTCGATGAGCGGGGGGCTTTGTCCCGGGTACTAGTCTACAGAGCTAGTAGTAGGTGTGCTGGGTCAGGCGACACCATTAATCTTCCCTGTGGCGAGTACGCGCGTAAGTGGCGTATCTACTTTCAACCGTCTTGACGTTGTTGTCGATGAGCGGGTGGCTTTGTCCCGGGTACTAGTCTACAGAGCTAGTAGTAGGTGTGCTGGGTCAGGCGGACCCAGTAGTCTTCCCTGTGGCGTGGACGCGCGTAAGTGGCGTATCCACTATCAACCGTCTTGACGTTGTTGTCGATATGGAAGCTTTGTCCCGGGTACTAGTCTCCAGAGCTAGTAGTAGGTGTGCTAGATCATCAGGCTTGACGTTGTTGTCGATGGGGGGGGGGCTTTGTCCCGGGTACTTGTCTCCAGCGCTAGTAGTAGATGTGCTAGAGCAGCAGGCGGCCCCAGTTATCTTCCCTGTGGCGTTGACGCGCCTAAGTGGCGTATCCACTATCAACCGTCTTGACGTTGTTGTCGATGGGAGGGGGCGGCTTTGTCCCGGGTACTAGTCTCCAGCGCTAGTAGTAGGTGTGCTAGACCAGGCGGCTCCAGTAATCTTCCCTGTGGCGTTGACGCGCGTAAGTGGCGTATACTTTCAACCGTCTTGACGTTGTTGTCGATGTGGGAGCTTTGTCCCGGGTACTAGTCTCCAGCGCTAGTAGTAGGTGTGCTAGATCAGGCAGCCCCAGTAATCTTCCCTGTGGCGTTGACGCGCGTAAGTGGCGTATACTTTCAACCGTCTTGACGTTGTCGATGTGGGAGCTTTGTCCCGGGTACTAGTCTACAAAGCTAGTAGGAGGTGTGCTAGATCAGGCGGCCCCAGTAATCTTCCCTGTGGCGTTGACGCGCGTAAGTGGCGTATACTTTCAACCGTCTTGACGTTGTCGATGTGGGAGCTTTGTCCCGGGTACTAGTCTACAAAGCTAGTAGTAGGTGTGCTAGGTCAGGCGGCCCAAGTAGTCTTCCTTGTAGCGTTGACGCGCGTAAGTGGCGTATACTTTCAACCGTCTTGACGTCGTTGTCGATATGGGAGCTTTGTCCCGGGTCCTAGTCTACAAAGCTAGTAGTAGGTGTGCTAGGTCAGGCGGCCCCAGTAATCCTCCCTGTGGCGAGTACGCGCGTAAGTGGCGTATCTACTTTCAACTGTCTTGACGTTGTTGTCGATGAGCGGGGGGCTTTGTCCCGGGTACTAGTCTACAGAGCTAGTAGTAGGTGTGCTGGGTCAGGCGACACCATTAATCTTCCCTGTGGCGAGTACGCGCGTAAGTGGCGTATCTACTTTCAACCGTCTTGACGTTGTTGTCGATGAGCGGGCGGCTTTGTTCCGGGTACTAGTCTACAGAGCTAGTAGTAGGTGTGCTGGGTCAGGCGGACCCAGTAGTCTTCCCTGTGGCGTGGACGAGCGTAAGTGGCGTATCCACTATCAACCGTCTTGACGTTGTTGTCGATGTGGAAGCTTTGTCCCGGGTACTAGTCTCCAGAGCTAGTAGTAGGTGAGCTAGATCATCAGGCTTGACGTTGTTGTCGATGGGGGGGCTTTGTCCCGGGTACTAGTCTCCAGCGCTAGTAGTAGATGTGCTAGAGCAGCAGGCGGCCCCAGTAATCTTCCCTGTGGCGTTGACGCGCGTAAGTGGCGTATCCACTATCAACCGTCTTGACGTTGTTGTCGATGTGGAAGCTTTGTCCCGGGTACTAGTCTCCAGCGCTAGTAGTAGATGTGCTAGAGCAGCAGGCGGCCCCAGTAATCTTCCCTGTGGCGTTGACGCGCGTAAGTGGCGTATCCACTATCAACCGTCTTGACGTTGTTGTCGATGGGGGGGGGGCGGCTTTGTCCCGGGTACTAGTCTCCAGCGCTAGTAGTAGGTGTGCTAGAGCAGCAGGCGGCTCCAGTAATCTTCCCTGTGGCGTTGACGCGCGTAAGTGGCGTATCCACTATCATCCGTCTTGACGTTGTTGTCGATGGGGGGGGCGGCTTTGTCCCGGGTACTAGTCTCCAGCGCTAGTAGTAGGTGTGCTAGACCAGGCGGCTCCAGTAATCTTCCCTGTGGCGTTGACTTGCGTAAATGGCGTATACTTTCAACCGTCTTGACGTTGTTGTCGATGTGGGAGCTTTGTCCCGGGTACTAGTCTCCAGCGCTAGTAGTAGGTGTGCTAGATCAGGCGGCCCCAGTAATCTTCCCTGTGGCGTTGACGCGCGTAAGTGGCGCATACTTTCAACCGTCTTGACGTTATGGATGTGGGAGCTTTGTCCCGGGTACTAGTCAACAAAGCTAGTAGTAGGTGTGCTAGGTCAGGCGGCCCCAGTAATCCTCCCTGTGGCGAGTACGCGCGTAAGTGGCGTATCTACTTTCAACTGTCTTGACGTTGTTGTCGATGAGCGGGGGGCTTTGTCCCGGGTACTAGTCTACAGAGCTAGTAGTAGGTGTGCTGGGTCAGGCGACACCATTAATCTTCCCTGTGGCGAGTACGCGCGTAAGTGGCGTATCTACTTTCAACCGTCTTGACGTTGTTGTCGATGAGCGGGTGGCTTTGTCCCGGGTACTAGTCTACAGAGCTAGTAGTAGGTGTGCTGGGTCAGGCGGACCCAGTAGTCTTCCCTGTGGCGTGGACGCGCGTAAGTGGCGTATCCACTATCAACCGTCTTGACGTTGTTGTCGATATGGAAGCTTTGTCCCGGGTACTAGTCTCCAGAGCTAGTAGTAGGTGTGCTAGATCATCAGGCTTGACGTTGTTGTCGATGGGGGGGGGGGGCTTTGTCCCGGGTACTAGTCTCCAGCGCTAGTAGTAGATGTGCTAGAGCAGCAGGCGGCCCCAGTTATCTTCCCTGTGGCGTTGACGCGCCTAAGTGGCGTATCCACTATCAACCGTCTTGACGTTGTTGTCGATGGGAGGGGGCGGCTTTGTCCCGGGTACTAGTCTCCAGCGCTAGTAGTAGGTGTGCTAGACCAGGCGGCTCCAGTAATCTTCCCTGTGGCGTTGACGCGCGTAAGTGGCGTATACTTTCAACCGTCTTGACGTTGTTGTCGATGTGGGAGCTTTGTCCCGGGTACTAGTCTCCAGCGCTAGTAGTAGGTGTGCTAGATCAGGCAGCCCCAGTAATCTTCCCTGTGGCGTTGACGCGCGTAAGTGGCGTATACTTTCAACCGTCTTGACGTTGTCGATGTGGGAGCTTTGTCCCGGGTACTAGTCTACAAAGCTAGTAGGAGGTGTGCTAGATCAGGCGGCCCCAGTAATCTTCCCTGTGGCGTTGACGCGCGTAAGTGGCGTATACTTTCAACCGTCTTGACGTTGTCGATGTGGGAGCTTTGTCCCGGGTACTAGTCTACAAAGCTAGTAGTAGGTGTGCTAGGTCAGGCGGCCCAAGTAGTCTTCCTTGTAGCGTTGACGCGCGTAAGTGGCGTATACTTTCAACCGTCTTGACGTCGTTGTCGATATGGGAGCTTTGTCCCGGGTCCTAGTCTACAAAGCTAGTAGTAGGTGTGCTAGGTCAGGCGGCCCCAGTAATCCTCCCTGTGGCGAGTACGCGCGTAAGTGGCGTATCTACTTTCAACTGTCTTGACGTTGTTGTCGATGAGCGGGGGGCTTTGTCCCGGGTACTAGTCTACAGAGCTAGTAGTAGGTGTGCTGGGTCAGGCGACACCATTAATCTTCCCTGTGGCGAGTACGCGCGTAAGTGGCGTATCTACTTTCAACCGTCTTGACGTTGTTGTCGATGAGCGGGCGGCTTTGTTCCGGGTACTAGTCTACAGAGCTAGTAGTAGGTGTGCTGGGTCAGGCGGACCCAGTAGTCTTCCCTGTGGCGTGGACGAGCGTAAGTGGCGTATCCACTATCAACCGTCTTGACGTTGTTGTCGATGTGGAAGCTTTGTCCCGGGTACTAGTCTCCAGAGCTAGTAGTAGGTGAGCTAGATCATCAGGCTTGACGTTGTTGTCGATGGGGGGGCTTTGTCCCGGGTACTAGTCTCCAGCGCTAGTAGTAGATGTGCTAGAGCAGCAGGCGGCCCCAGTAATCTTCCCTGTGGCGTTGACGCGCGTAAGTGGCGTATCCACTATCAACCGTCTTGACGTTGTTGTCGATGTGGAAGCTTTGTCCCGGGTACTAGTCTCCAGCGCTAGTAGTAGATGTGCTAGAGCAGCAGGCGGCCCCAGTAATCTTCCCTGTGGCGTTGACGCGCGTAAGTGGCGTATCCACTATCAACCGTCTTGACGTTGTTGTCGATGGGGGGGCGGCTTTGTCCCGGGTACTAGTCTCCAGCGCTAGTAGTAGGTGTGCTAGACCAGGCGGCTCCAGTAATCTTCCCTGTGGCGTTGACGCGCGTAAGTGGCGTATACTTTCAACCGTCTTGACGTTGTTGTCGATGTGGGAGCTTTGTCCCGGGTACTAGTCTCCAGCGCTAGTAGTAGGTGTGCTAGATCAGGCGGCCCCAGTAATCTTCCCTGTGGCGTTGACGCGCGTAAGTGGCGAATACTTTCAACCGTCTTGACGTTGTCGATGTGGGAGCTTTGTCCCGGGTACTAGTCTACAAAGCTAGTAGTAGGTGTGCTAGGTCAGGCGGCCCCAGTAGTCTTCCTTGTAGCGTTGACGCGCGTAAGTGGCGTATACTTTCAACCGTCTTGACGTTGTCGATGTGGGAGCTTTGTCCCGGGTACTAGTCTACAAAGCTAGTAGTAGGTGTGCTAGACCAGGCGGCTCCAGTAATCTTCCCTGTGGCGTTGACGCGCGTAAGTGGCGTATACTTTCAACCGTCTTGACGTTGTTGTCGATGTGGGAGCTTTGTCCCGGGTACTAGTCTCCAGCGCTAGTAGTAGGTGTGCTAGATCAGGCGGCCCCAGTAATCTTCCCTGTGGCGTTGACGCGCGTAAGTGGCGAATACTTTCAACCGTCTTGACGTTGTCGATGTGGGAGCTTTGTCCCGGGTACTAGTCTACAAAGCTAGTAGTAGGTGTGGTAGGTCAGGCGGCCCCAGTAATCTTCCCTGTGGCGTTGACGCGCGTAAGTGGCGTATCCACTATCAACCGTCTTGACGTTGTTGACGATGGGAGGGCGGCTTTGTCCCGGGTACTAGTCTACAAAGCTAGTAGTAGGGGTGCTAGGTCAGGCGGCCCCAGTAATCTTCCCTGTGGCGTTGACGCGCGTAAGTGGCGTATACTTTCAACCGTCTTGACGTTATTGTCGATGTGGGAGCTTTGTACCGGGTACTAGTCTCCAGCGCTAGTAGTAGGTGTGCTAGATCAGGCGGCTCCAGTAATCTTCCCTGTGGCGATGACGCGCGTAAGTGGCGTATACTTTCAACCGTCTTGACGTTGTTGTCGATGTGGGAGCTTTGTCCCGGATATTAGTCTACAAAGCTAGTAGTAGGTGTGCTAGATCGGGCGGCCCCAGTAATCTTCCCTGTGGCGTTGACGCGCGTAAGTGGCGCATACTTTCAACCGTCTGGACGTTATGGATGTGGGAGCTTTGTTCCGGGTACTAGTCAAAAAGCTAGTAGTAGGTGTGCTAGGTCAGGCGGCCCCAGTAGTCTTCCTTGTAGCGTTGACGCGCGTAAGTGGCGTATACTTTCAACCGTCTTGACGTCGTTGTCGATATGGGAGCTTTGTCCCGGGTACTAGTCTACAAAGCTAGTAGTAGGTGTGCTAGGTCAGGCGGCCCCAGTAATCCTCCCTGTGGCGAGTACGCGCGTAAGTGGCGTATCTACTTTCAACTGTCTTGACGTTGTTGTCGATGAGCGGGGGGCTTTGTCCCGGGTACTAGTCTACAGAGCTAGTAGTAGTTGTGCTGGGTCAGGCGGACCCAGTAGTCTTCCCTGTGGCGTGCACGCGCGTAAGTGGCGTATCCACTATCAACCGTCTTGACGTTGTTGTCGATGTGGAAGCTTTGTCCCGGGTACTAGTCTCCAGAGCTAGTAGTAGGTGTGCTAGATCATCAGGCTTGACGTTGTTGTCGATGGGGGGCTTTGTCCCGGGTACTAGTCTCCAGCGCTAGTAGTAGATGTGCTAGAGCAGCAGGCGGCCCCAGTAATCTTCCCTGTGGCGTTGACGCGCGTAAGTGGCGTATCCACTATCAACCGTCTTGACGTTGTTGTCGATGGGGGGGGGGGGGGGCGGCTTTGTCCCGGGTACTAGTCTCCAGCGCTAGTAGTAGGTGTGCTAGGTCAGGCGGCCCCAGTAATCTTCCCTGTGGCGTTGACGCGCGTAAGTGGCGTATCCACTATCAACCGTCTTGACGTTGTTGTCGATGGGGGGGGGGGGCGGCTTTGTCCCGGGTACTAGTCTCCAGCGCTAGTAGTAGGTGTGCTAGACCAGGCGGCTCCAGTAATCTTCCCTGTGGCGTTGACGCGCGTAAGTGGCGTATACTTTCAACCGTCTTGACGTTGTCGATGTGGGAGCTTTGTCCCGGGTACTAGTCTACAAGGCTAGTAGTAGGTGTGCTAGGTCAGGCGGCCCCAGTAATCTTCCCTGTGGCGTTGACGCGCGTAAGTGGCGTATCCACTATCAACCGTCTTGACGTTGTTGACGATGGGGGGGGGCGGCTTTGTCCCGGGTACTAGTCTCCAGCGCTAGTAGTAGGGGTGCTAGGTCTGGCGGCCCCAGTAATCTTCCCTGTGGCGTTGACGCGCGTAAGTGGCGTATACTTTCAACCGTCTTGACGTTGTTGTCGATGTGGGAGCTTTGTCCCGGATACTAGTCTACAAAACTAGTAGTAGGTGTGCTAGGTCAGGCGGCCCCAGTAATCTTCCCTGTGGCGTTGACGCGCGTAAGCGGCGTATACTTTCAACCGTCTTGACGTTGTTGTCGATGTGGGAGCTTTGTCCCGGGTACTAGTCTACAAAGCTAGTAGTAGGTGTGCTAGATCAGGCGGCCCCAGTAATCTTCCCTGTGGCGTTGACGCGCGTAAGTGGCGCATACTTTCAACCGTCTTGACGTTATGGATGTGGGAGATTTGTCCCGGGTACTAGTCTACAAAGCTAGTAGTAGGTGTGCTAGGTCAGGCGGCCCCAGTAGTCTTCCTTGTAGCGTTGACGCGCGTAAGTGGCGTATACTTTCAACCGTCTTGACGTCGTTGTCGATATGGGAGCTTTGTCCCGGGTACTAGTCTACAAAGCTAGTAGTAGTAGTGCTAGGTCAGGCGGCCCCAGTAATCCTCCCTGTGGCGTTGACGCGCGTATGTGGCGTATACTTTCAACCGTCTTGACGTTGTCGATGTGGGAGCTTTGCCCTGGTACTAGTCTACAAAGCTAGTAGTAGGTGTGCTAGGTCAGGCGACCCCAGTAGTCTTCCTTGTAGCGTTGACGCGCGTAAGTGGCGTATACTTTCAACCGTCTTGACGTTGTCGATGTGGGAGCTTTGCCCTGGTACTAGTCTACAAAGCTAGTAGTAGGTGTGCTAGGTCAGGCGGCCCAAGTAGTCTTCCTTGTAGCGTTGACGCGCGTAAGTGGCGTATACTTTCAACCGTCTTGACGTTGTCGATGTGGGAGCTTTGTCCCGGGTACTAGTGTACAAAGCTAGTAGTAGGTGTGCTAGGTCAGGCGGCCCAAGTAGTCTTCCTTGTAGCGTTGACGCGCGTAAGTGGCGTATACTTTCAACCGTCTTGACGTCGTTGTCGATATGGGAGCTTTGTCCCGGGTACTAGTCTACAAAGCTAGTAGTAGTAGTGCTAGGTCAGGCGGCCCCAGTAATCCTCCCTGTGGCGAGTACGCGCGTAAGTGGCGTATCTACTTTCAACTGTCTTGACGTTGTTGTCGATGAGCGGGGGGCTTTGTCCCGGGTACTAGTCTACAGAGCTAGTAGTAGGTGTGCTGGGTCAGGCGACACCATTAATCTTCCCTGTGGCGAGTACGCGCGTAAGTGGCGTATCTACTTTCAACCGTCTTGACGTTGTTGTCGATGAGCGGGCGGCTTTGTTCCGGGTACTAGTCTACAGAGCTAGTAGTAGGTGTGCTGGGTCAGGCGGACCCAGTAGTCTTCCCTGTGACGTGGACGCGCGTAAGTGGCGTATCCACTATCAACCGTCTTTACGTTGTTGTCGATGTGGAAGCTTTGTCCCGGGTACTAGTCTCCAGAGCTAGTAGTAGGTGTGCTAGATCATCAGGCTTGACGTTGTTGTCGATGGGGGGGCTTTGTCCCGGGTACTAGTCTCCATCGCTAGTAGTAGATGTGCTAGAGCAGCAGGCGGCCCCAGTAATCTTCCCTGTGGCGTTGACGCGCGTAAGTGGCGTATCCACTATCAACCGTCTTGACGTTGTTGTCGATGGGGGGGGGCGGCTTTGTCCCGGGTACTAGTCTCCTGCGCTAGTAGTAGGTGTGCTAGACCAGGCGGCTCCAGTAATCTTCCCTGTGGCGTTGACGCGCGTAAGTGGCGTATACTTTCAACCGTCTTGACGTTGTTGTCGATGTGGGAGCTTTGTCCCGGGTACTAGTCTCCAGCGCTAGTAGTAGGTGTGCTAGATCAGGCGGACCCAGTAATCTTCCCTGTGGCGTTGACGCGCGTAAGTGGCGAATACTTTCAACCGTCTTGACGTTGTCGATGTGGGAGCTTTGTCCCGGGTACTAGTCTACAAAGCTAGTAGTAGGTGTGGTAGGTCAGGCGGCCCCAGTAATCTTCCCTGTGGCGTTGACGCGCGTAAGTGGCGTATCCACTATCAACCGTCTTGACGTTGTTGACGATGGGGGGGGCGGCTTTGTCCCGGGTACTAGTCTACAAAGCTAGTAGTAGGGGTGCTAGGTCAGGCGGCCCCAGTAATCTTCCCTGTGGCGTTGACGCGCGTAAGTGGCGTATACTTTCAACCGTCTTGACGGTATCGTCGATGTGGGAGCTTTCTCCTCGGTACTAGTCTCCAGCGCTAGTAGTAGGTGTGCTAGGTCAGGCGGCTCCAGTAATCTTCCCTGTGGCGATGACGCGCGTAAGTGGCGAATACTTTCAACCGTCTTGACGTTGTTGTCGATGTGGGAGCTTTGTCCCGGATATTAGTCTACAAAGCTAGTAGTAGGTGTGCTAGATCAGGCGGCCCCAGTAATCTTCCCTGTGGCGTTGACGCGCGTAAGTGGCGCATACTTTCAACCGTCTTGACGTTATGGATGTGGGAGCTTTGTCCCGGGTACTAGTCAACAAAGCTAGTAGTAGGTGTGCTAGGTCAGGCGGCCCCAGTAGTCTTCCTTGTAGCGTTGACGCGCGTAATAGGCGTATACTTTCAACCGTCTTGACGTCGTTGTCGATATGGGAGCTTTGTCTCGGGTACTAGTCTACAAAGCTAGTAGTAGGTGTGCTAGGTCAGGCGGCCCCAGTAATCCTCCCTGTGGCGAGTACGCGCGTAAGTGGCGTATCTACTTTCAACTGTCTTGACGTTGTTGTCGATGAGCGGGGGGCTTTGTCCCGGGTACTAGTCTACAGAGCTAGTAGTAGGTGTGCTGGGTCAGGCGGACCCAGTAGTCTTCCCTGTGGCGTGGACGCGCGTAAGTGGCGTATCCACTATCAACCGTCTTGACGTTGTTGTCGATGTGGGAGCTTTGTCCCGGGCACTAGTCTCCAGAGCTAGTAGTAGGATTGCTAGATCATCAGGCTTGACGTTGTTGTCGATGGGGGGGGGGCTTTGTCCCGGGTGCTAGTCTCAAGCGCTAGTAGTAGATGTGCTAGAGCAGCAGGCGGCCCCAGTAATCTTCCCTGTGGCGTTGACGCGCGTAAGTGGCGTATCCACTATCATCCGTCTTGACGTTGTTGTCGATGGGGGGGGCGGCTTTGTCCCGGGTACTAGTCTCCAGCGCTAGTAGTAGGTGTGCTAGACCAGGCGGCTCCAGTAATCTTCCCTGTGGCGTTGACGTGCGTAAATGGCGTATACTTTCAACCGTCTTGACGTTGTTGTCGATGTGGGAGCTTTGTCCCGGGTACTAGTCTCCAGCGCTAGTAGTAGGTGTGCTAGATCAGGCGGCCCCAGTAATCTTCCCTGTGGCGTTGACGCGCGTAAGTGGCGTATACTTTCAACCGTCTTGACGTTGTCGATGTGGGAGCTTTGTCCCGGGTACTAGTCTACAAAGCTAGTAGTAGGTGTGCTAGATCAGGCGGCCCCAGTAATCTTCCCTGTGGCGTTGACGCGCGTAAGTGGCGTATACTTTCAACCGTCTTGACGTTGTCGATGTGGGAGCTTTGTCCCGGGTACTAGTCTACAAAGCTAGTAGTAGGTGTGCTAGGTCAGGCGGCCCCAGTAGTCTTCCTTGTAGCGTTGACGCGCGTAAGTGGCGTATACTTTCAACCGTCTTGACGTCGTTGTCGATATGGGAGCTTTGTCCCGGGTACTAGTCTACAAAGCTAGTAGTAGGTGTGCTAGGTCAGGCGGCCCCAGTAATCCTCCCTGTGGCGAGTACGCGCGTAAGTGGCGTATCTACTTTCAACTGTCTTGACGTTGTTGTCGATGAGCGGGGGGCTTTGTCCCGGGTACTAGTCTACAGAGCTAGTAGTAGGTGTGCTGGGTCAGGCGACACCATTAATCTTCCCTGTGGCGAGTACGCGCGTAAGTGGCGTATCTACTTTCAACCGTCTTGACGTTGTTGTCGATGAGCGGGTGGCTTTGTCCCGGGTACTAGTCTACAGAGCTAGTAGTAGGTGTGCTGGGTCAGGCGGACCCAGTAGTCTTCCCTGTGGCGTGGACGCGCGTAAGTGGCGTATCCACTATCAACCGTCTTGACGTTGTTGTCGATATGGAAGCTTTGTCCCGGGTACTAGTCTCCAGAGCTAGTAGTAGGTGTGCTAGATCATCAGGCTTGACGTTGTTGTCGATGGGGGGGGGGGGCTTTGTCCCGGGTACTAGTCTCCAGCGCTAGTAGTAGATGTGCTAGAGCAGCAGGCGGCCCCAGTAATCTTCCCTGTGGCGTTGACGCGCCTAACTGGCGTATCCACTATCAACCGTCTTGACGTTGTTGTCGATGGGAGGGGGCGGCTTTGTCCCGGGTACTAGTCTCCAGCGCTAGTAGTAGGTGTGCTAGACCAGGCGGCTCCAGTAATCTTCCCTGTGGCGTTGACGCGCGTAAGTGGCGTATACTTTCAACCGTCTTGACGTTGATGTCGATGTGGGAGCTTTGTCCCGGGTACTAGTCTCCAGCGCTAGTAGTAGGTGTGCTAGATTAGGCAGCCCCAGTAATCTTCCCTGTGGCGTTGACGCGCGTAAGTGGCGTATACTTTCAACCGTCTTGACGTTGTCGATGTGGGAGCTTTGTCCCGGGTACTAGTCTACAAAGCTAGTAGGAGGTGTGCTAGATCAGGCGGCCCCAGTAATCTTCCCTGTGGCGTTGACGCGCGTAAGTGGCGTATACTTTCAACCGTCTTGACGTTGTCGATGTGGGAGCTTTGTCCCGGGTACTAGTCTACAAAGCTAGTAGTAGGTGTGCTAGGTCAGGCGGCCCAAGTAGTCTTCCTTGTAGCGTTGACGCGCGTAAGTGGCGTATACTTTCAACCGTCTTGACGTCGTTGTCGATATGGGAGCTTTGTCCCGGGTCCTAGTCTACAAAGCTAGTAGTAGGTGTGCTAGGTCAGGCGGCCCCAGTAATCCTCCCTGTGGCGAGTACGCGCGTAAGTGGCGTATCTACTTTCAACTGTCTTGACGTTGTTGTCGATGAGCGGGGGGCTTTGTCCCGGGTACTAGTCTACAGAGCTAGTAGTAGGTGTGCTGGGTCAGGCGACACCATTAATCTTCCCTGTGGCGAATACGCGCGTAAGTGGCGTATCTACTTTCAACCGTCTTGACGTTGTTGTCGATGAGCGGGCGGCTTTGTTCCGGGTACTAGTCTACAGAGCTAGTAGTAGGTGTGCTGGGTCAGGCGGACCCAGTAGTCTTCCCTGTGGCGTGGACGAGCGTAAGTGGCGTATCCACTATCAACCGTCTTGACGTTGTTGTCGATGGGGGGGGCGGCTTTGTCCCGGGTACTAGTCTCCAGCGCTAGTAGTAGGTGTGCTAGACCAGGCGGCTCCAGTAATCTTCCCTGTGGCGTTGACGCGCGTAAGTGGCGAATACTTTCAACCGTCTTGACGTTGTCGATGTGGGAGCTTTGTCCCGGGTACTAGTCTACAAAGCTAGTAGTAGGTGTGCTAGGTCAGGCGGCCCCAGTAGTCTTCCTTGTAGCGTTGACGCGCGTAAGTGGCGTATACTTTCAACCGTCTTGACGTTGTCGATGTGGGAGCTTTGTCCCGGGTACTAGTCTACAAAGCTAGTAGTAGGTGTGCTAGACCAGGCGGCTCCAGTAATCTTCCCTGTGGCGTTGACGCGCGTAAGTGGCGTATACTTTCAACCGTCTTGACGTTGTTGTCGATGTGGGAGCTTTGTCCCGGGTACTAGTCTCCAGCGCTAGTAGTAGGTGTGCTAGATCAGGCGGCCCCAGTAATCTTCCCTGTGGCGTTGACGCGCGTAAGTGGCGAATACTTTCAACCGTCTTGACGTTGTCGATGTGGGAGCTTTGTCCCGGGTACTAGTCTACAAAGCTAGTAGTAGGTGTGGTAGGTCAGGCGGCCCCAGTAATCTTCCCTGTGGCGTTGACGCGCGTAAGTGGCGTATCCACTATCAACCGTCTTGACGTTGTTGACGATGGGGGGGGCGGCTTTGTCCCGGGTACTAGTCTACAAAGCTAGTAGTAGGGGTGCTAGGTCAGGCGGCCCCAGTAATCTTCCCTGTGGCGTTGACGCGCGCAAGTGGCGTATACTTTCAACCGTCTTGACGTTATTGTCGATGTGGGAGCTTTGTACCGGGTACTAGTCTCCAGCGCTAGTAGTAGGTGTGCTAGATCAGGCGGCTCCAGTAATCTTCCCTGTGGCGATGACGCGCGTAAGTGGCGTATACTTTCAACCGTCTTGACGTTGTTGTCGATGTGGGAGCTTTGTCCCGGATATTAGTCTACAAAGCTAGTAGTAGGTGTGCTAGATCAGGCGGCCCCAGTAATCTTCCCTGTGGCGATGACGCGCGTAAGTGGCGTATACTTTCAACCGTCTTGACGTTGTTGTCGATGTGGGAGCTTTGTCCCGGATATTAGTCTACAAAGCTAGTAGTAGGTGTGCTAGATCAGGCGGCCCCAGTAATCTTCCCTGTGGCGTTGACGCGCGTAAGTGGCGCATACTTTCAACCGTCTTGACGTTATGGATGTGGGAGCTTTGTCCCGGGTACTAGTCAAAAAGCTAGTAGTAGGTGTGCTAGGTCAGGCGGCCCCAGTAGTCTTCCTTGTAGCGTTGACGCGCGTAAGTGGCGTATACTTTCAACCGTCTTGACGTTGTCGATGTGGGAGCTTTGTCCCGGGTACTAGTCTACAAAGCTAGTAGTAGGTGTGCTAGATCAGGCGGCCCCAGTAATCTTCCCTGTGGCGTTGACGCGCGTAAGTGGCGTATACTTTCAACCGTCTTGACGTTGTCGATGTGGGAGCTTTGTCTCGGGTACTAGTCTACAAAGCTAGTAGTAGGTGTGCTAGGTCAGGCGGCCCCAGTAGTCTTCCTTGTAGCGTTGACGCGCGTAAGTGGCGTATACTTTCAACCGTCTTGACGTCGTTGTCGATATGGGAGCTTTGTCCCGGGTACTAGTCTACAAAGCTATTAGTAGGTGTGCTAGGTCAGGCGGCCCCAGTAATCCTCCCTGTGGCGAGTACGCGCGTAAGTGGCGTATCTACTTTCAACTGTCTTGACGTTGTTGTCGATGAGCGGGGGGCTTTGTCCCGGGTACTAGTCTACAGAGCTAGTAGTAGGTGTGCTGGGTCAGGCGACACCATTAATCTTCCCTGTGGCGAGTACGCGCGTAAGTGGCGTATCTACTTTCAACCGTCTTGACGTTGTTGTCGATGAGCGGGTGGCTTTGTCCCGGGTACTAGTCTACAGAGCTAGTAGTAGGTGTGCTGGGTCAGGCGGACCCAGTAGTCTTCCCTGTGGCGTGGACGCGCGTAAGTGGCGTATCCACTATCAACCGCCTTGACGTTGTTGTCGATGTGGTAGCTTTGTCCCGGGTACTAGTCTCCAGAGCTAGTAGTAGGTGTGCTAGATCATCAGGCTTGACGTTGTTGTCGATGGGGGGGCTTTGTCCCGGGTACTAGTCTCCAGCGCTAGTAGTAGATGTGCTAGAGCAGCAGGCGGCCCCAGTAATCTTCCCTGTGGCGTTGACGCGCCTAAGTGGCGTATCCACTATCAACCGTCTTGACGTTGTTGTCGATGGGGGGGGGCGGCTTTGTCCCGGGTACTAGTCTCCAGCGCTAGTAGTAGGTGTGCTAGACCAGGCGGCTCCAGTAATCTTCCCTGTGGCGTTGACGCGCGTATGTGGCGTATACTTTCAACCGTCTTGACGTTGTTGTCGATGTGGGAGCTTTATCCCGGGTACTAGTCTCCAGCGCTAGTAGTAGGTGTGCTAGATCAGGCGGCCCCAGTAATCTTCCCTGTGGCGTTGACGCGCGTAAGTGGCGTATACTTTCAACCGTCTTGACGTTGTCGATGTGGGAGCTTTGTCCCGGTTACTAGTCTACAAAGCTAGTAGTAGGTGTGCTAGGTCAGGCGGCCCCAGTAATCTTCCCTGTGGCGTTGACGCGCGTAAGTAGCGTATCCACTATCAACAGTCTTGACGTTGTTGTCGATGGGGGGGCGGCTTTGTCCCGGGTACTAGTCTCCAGAGCTGGTAGTAGGTGTGCTAGATCATCAGGCTTGACGTTGTTGTCGATGGGGGGGCTTTGTCCCGGGTACTAGTCTCCAGCGTTAGTAGTAGATGTGCTAGAGCAGCAGGCGGCCCCAGTAATCTTACCTGTGGCGTTGACGCGCGTAAGTGGCGTATCCCCTATCAACCGTCTTGACGTTGTTGTCGATGGGGGGGGGGCGGCTTTGTCCCGGGTACTAGTCTCCAGCGCTAGTAGTAGGTGTGTTAGACCAGGCGGCTCCAGTAATCTTCCCTGTGGCGTTGACGCGCGTAAGTGGCGTATACTTACAACCGTCTTGACGTTGTTCTCGATGTGGGAGCTTTGTCCCGGGTACTAGTCTCCAGCGCTAGTAGTAGGTGTGCTAGATCAGGCGGCCCCAGTAATCTTCCCTGTGGCGTTGACGCGCGTAAGTGGCGTATACTTTCAACCGTCTTGACGTTGTCGATGTGGGAGCTTTGTCCCGGGTACTAGTCTACAAAGCTAGTAGTAGGTGTGCTAGATCAGGCGGCCCCAGTAATCTTCCCTGTGGCGTTGACGCGCGTAAGTGGCGTATACTTTCAACCGTCTTGACGTTGTCGATGTGGGAGCTTTGTCCCGGGTACTAGTCTACAAAGCTAGTAGTAGGTGTGCTAGGTCAGGCGGCCCCAGTAGTCTTCCTTGTAGCGTTGACGCGCGTAAGTGGCGTATACTTTCAACCGTCTTGACGTCGTTGTCGATATGGGAGCTTTGTCCCGGGTACTAGTCTACAAAGCTAGTAGTAGGTGTGCTAGGTCAGGCGGCCCCAGTAGTCTTCCTTGTAGCGTTGACGCGCGTAAGTGGCGTATACTTTCAACCGTCTTGACGTCGTTGTCGATATGGGAGCTTTGTCCCGGGTACTAGTCTACAAAGCTAGTAGTAGGTGTGCTAGGTCAAGCGGCCCCAGTAATCCTCCCTGTGGCGAGTACGCGCGTAAGTGGCGTATCTACTTTCAACTGTCTTGACGTTGTTGTCGATGAGCGGGGGGCTTTGTCCCGGGTACTAGTCTACAGAGCTAGTAGTAGGTGTGCTGGGTCAGGCGACACCATTAATCTTCCCTGTGGCGAGTACGCGCGTAAGTGGCGTATCTACTTTCAACCGTCTTGACGTTGTCGATGAGCGGGCGGCTTTGTCCCGGGTACTAGTCTACAGAGCTAGTAGTATGTGTGCTGGGTCAGGCGGACCCAGTAGTCTTCCCTGCGCCGTGGACGCGCGTAAGTGGCGTATCCACTATCAACCGTCTTGACGTTGTTGTCGATGTGGAAGCTTTGTCCCTGGTACTAGTCTCCAGAGCTAGTAGTAGGTGTGCTAGATCATCAGGCTTGACGTTGTTGTCGATGGGGGGGGCTTTGTCCCGGGTACTAGTCTCCAGCGCTAGTAGTAGATGTGCTAGAGCAGCAGGCGGCCCCAGTAATCTTCCCTGTGGCGTTGACGCGCGTAAGTGGCGTATACTTTCAACCGTCTTGACGTTGTCGATGTGGGAGCTTTGTCCCGGGTACTAGTCTACAAAGCTAGTAGTAGGTGTGCTAGGTCAGGCGGCCCCAGTAGTCTTCCTTGTAGCGTTGACGCGCGTAAGTGGCGTATACTTTCAACCGTCTTGGCGTCGTTGTCGATATGGGAGCTTTGTCCCGGGTACTAGTCTACAAAGCTAGTAGTAGGTGTGCTAGGTCAGGCGGCCCCAGTAATCCTCCCTGTGGCGAGTACGCGCGTAAGTGGCGTATCTACTTTCAACTCTCTTGACGTTGTTGTCGATGAGCGGGGGGCTTTGTCCCGGGTACTAGTCTACAGAGCTAGTAGTAGGTGTGCTGGGTCAGGCGACACCATTAATCTTCCCTGTGGCGAGTACGCGCGTAAGTGGCGTATCTACTTTCAACCGTCTTGACGTTGTTGTCGATGAGCGGGCGGCTTTGTCCCGGGTACTAGTCTACAGAGCTAGTAGTAGGTGTGCTGGGTCAGGCGGACCCAGTAGTCTTCCCTGTGGCGTGGACGCGCGTAAGTGGCGTATCCACTATCAACCGTCTTGACGTTGTTGTCGATGTGGGAGCTTTGTCCCGGGTACTAGTCTCCAGAGCTAGTAGTAGGTGTGCTAGATCATCAGGCTTGACGTTGTTGTCGATGGGGGGGCTTTGTCCCGGGTACTAGTCTCCAGAGCTAGTAGTAGGTGTGCTAGAGCATCAGGCTTGACGTTGTTGTCGATGGGGGGGGCTTTGTCCCGGGTACTAGTCTCCAGCGCTAGTAGTAGATGTGCTAGAGCAGCAGGCGGCCCCAGTAAACTTCCCTGTGGCGTTGACGCTTGTAAGTGGCGTATCCACTATCAACCGTCTTGACGTTGTTGTCGATGGGGGGGGGGGGCGTCTTTGTCCCGGGTACTAGTCTCCAGCGCTAGTAGTAGGTGTGCTAGACCAGGCGGCTCCAGTAATCTTCCCTGTGGCGTTGACGCGCGTAAGTGGCGTATACTTTCAACCGTCTTGACGTTGTTGTCGATGTGGGAGCTTTGTCCCGGGTACTAGTCTCCAGCGCTAGTAGTAGGTGTGCTAGATCAGGCGGCCCCAGTAATCTTCCCTGTGGCGTTGACGCGCGTAAGTGGCGTATACTTTCAACCGTCTTGACGTTGTCAATGTGGGAGCTTTGTCACGGGTACCAGTCTACAAAGCTAGTAGTAGGTGTGCTAGGTCAGGCGGCCCCAGTAATCTTCCCTGTGGCGTTGACGCGCGTAAGTGGCGTATCCACTATCAACCGTCTTGACTTTGTTGACGATGGGGGGGGCGGCTTTGTCCCGGGTACTAGTCTACAAAGCTAGTAGTAGGGGTGCTAGGTCAGGCGGCCCCAGTAATCTTCCCTGTGGCGTTGACGCGCGTAAGTGGCGTATACTTTCAACCGTCTTGACGTTATTGTCGATGTGGGAGCTTTGTACCGGGTACTAGTCTCCAGCGCTAGTAGTAGGTGTGCTAGATCAGGCGGCTCCAGTAATCTTCCCTGTGGCGTTGACGCGCGTAAGTGGCGTATACTTTCAACCGTCTTGACGTTGTTGTCGATGTGGGAGCTTTGTCCCGGATACTAGTCTACAAAGCTAGTAGTAGGTGTGCTAGATCAGGCGGCCCCAGTAATCTTCCCTGTGGCGTTGACGTGCGTAAGTGGCGCATACTTTCAACCGTCTTGACGTTATGGATGTGGGAGCTTTGTCCCGGGTACTAGTCCACAAAGCTAGTAGGTGTGCTAGGTCAGGCGGCCCCAGTAGTCTTCCTTGTAGCGTTGACGCGCGTAAGTGGCGTATACTTTCAACCGTCTTGACGTCGTTGTCGATATGGGAGCTTTGTCCCGGGTACTAGTCTACAAAGCTAGTAGTAGGTGTGCTAGGTCAGGCGGCCCCAGTAATCCTCCCTGTGGCGAGTACGCGCGTAAGTGGCGTATCTACTTTCAACAGTCTTGACGTTGTTGTCGATGAGCGGGGGGCTTTGTCCCGGGTACTAGTCTACAGAGCTAGTAGTAGGTGTGCTGGGTCAGGCGACACCATTAATCTTCCCTGTGGCGAGTACGCGCGTAAGTGGCGTATCTACTTTCAACTGTCTTGACGTTGTTGTCGATGAGCGGGCGGCTTTGTCCCGGGTACTAGTCTACAGAGCTAGTAGTAGGTGTGCTGTGTCAGGCGGACCCAGTAGTCTTCCCTGTGGCATGGACGCGCGTAAGTGGCGTATCCACTATCAACCGTCTTGACGTTGTTGTCGATGTGGGAGCTTTGTCCCGGGTACTAGTCTCCAGAGCTAGTAGTAGGTGTGCTAGATCATCAGGCTTGACGTTGTTGTCGATGGGGGGGCTTTGTCCCGGGTACTAGTCTCCAGCGCTAGTAGTAGGTGTGCTAGATCAGGCGGCCCCAGTAATCTTCCCTGTGGCGTTGACGCGCATAAGTGGCGTATACTTTCAACCGTCTCGACGTTGTCGATGTGGGAGCTTTGTCCCGGGTACTAGTCTACAAAGCTAGTAGTAGGTGTGCTAGATCAGGCGGCCCCAGTAATCTTCCCTGTGGCGTTGACGCGCGTAAGTGGCGTATACTTTCAACCGTCTTGACGTTGTCGATGTAGGAGCTTTGCCCGGGTACTAGTCTACAAAGCTAGTAGTAGGTGTGCTAGGTCAGGCGGCCCCAGTAGTCTTCCTTGTAGCGTTGACGCGCGTAAGTGGCGTATACTTTCAACCGTCTTGACGTCGTTGTCGATATGGGAGCTTTGTCCCGGGTACTAGTCTACAAAGCTAGTAGTAGGTGTGCTAGGTCAGGCGGCCCCAGTAATCCTCCCTGTGGCGAGTACGCGCGTAAGTGGCGTATCCACTATCAACCGTCTTGACGTTGTTGTCGATGTGGGAGCTTTGTCCCGGGTACTAGTCTCCAGAGCTAGTAGTAGGTGTGCTAGATCATCAGGCTTGACGTTGTTGTCGATGGGGGGGGCTTTGTCCCGGGTACTAGTCTCCAGCGCTAGTAGTAGATGTGCTAGAGCAGCAGGCGGCCCCAGTAATCTTCCCTGTGGCGTTGACGCGCGTAAGTGGCGTATCCACTATCAACCGTCTTGACGTTGTTGTCGATGGACGGGCGGCTTTGTCCCGGGTACTAGTCTCCAGCGCTAGTAGTAGGTGTGCTAGACCAGGCGGCTCCAGTAATCTTCCCTGTGGCGTTGACGCGCGTAAGTGGCGTATACTTTCAACCATCTTGACGTTGTTGTCGATGTGGGAGCTTTGTCCCGGGTACTAGTCTCCAGCGCTAGTAGTAGGTGTGCTAGGTCAGGCGGCCCCAGTAATCTTCCCTGTGGCGTTGACGCGCGTAAGTGGCGTATACTTTCAACCGTCTTGACGTTATTGTCGATGTGGGAGCTTTGTACCGGGTACTAGTCTCCAGCGCTAGTAGTAGGTGTGCTAGATCAGGCGGCTCCAGTAATCTTCCCTGTGGCGTTGACGCGCGTAAGTGGCGTATACTTTCAACCGTCTTGACGTTGTTGTCGATGTGGGAGCTTTGTCCCGGATACTAGTCTACAAAGCTAGTAGTAGGTGTGCTAGATCAGGCGGCCCCAGTAATCTTCCCTGTGGCGTTGACGCGCGTAAGTGGCGCATACTTTCAACCGTCTTGACGTTATGGATGTGGGAGCTTTGTCCCGGGTACTAGTCCACAAAGCTAGTAGGTGTGCTAGGTCAGGCGGCCCCAGTAGTCTTCCTTGTAGCGTTGACGCGCGTAAGTGGCGTATACTTTCAACCGTCTTGACGTCGTTTTCGATATGGGAGCTTTGTCCCGGGTACTAGTCTACAAAGCTAGTAGTAGGTGTGCTAGGTCAGGCGGCCCCAGTAATCCTCCCTGTGGCGAGTACGCGCGTAAGTGGCGTATCTACTTTCAACAGTCTTGACGTTGTTGTCGATGAGCGGGGGGCTTTGTCCCGGGTACTAGTCTACAGAGCTAGTAGTAGGTGTGCTGGGTCAGGCGACACCATTAATCTTCCCTGTGGCGAGTACGCGCGTAAGTGGCGTATCTACTTTCAACTGTCTTGACGTTGTTGTCGATGAGCGGGCGGCTTTGTCCCGGGTACTAGTCTACAGAGCTAGTAGTAGGTGTGCTGTGTCAGGCGGACCCAGTAGTCTTCCCTGTGGCATGGACGCGCGTAAGTGGCGTATCCACTATCAACCGTCTTGACGTTGTTGTCGATGTGGGAGCTTTGTCCCGGGTACTAGTCTCCAGAGCTAGTAGTAGGTGTGCTAGATCATCAGGCTTGACGTTGTTGTCGATGGGGGGGCTTTGTCCCGGGTACTAGTCTCCAGCGCTAGTAGTAGGTGTGCTAGATCAGGCGGCCCCAGTAATCTTCCCTGTGGCGTTGACGCGCATAAGTGGCGTATACTTTCAACCGTCTCGACGTTGTCGATGTGGGAGCTTTGTCCCGGGTACTAGTCTACAAAGCTAGTAGTAGGTGTGCTAGATCAGGCGGCCCCAGTAATCTTCCCTGTGGCGTTGACGCGCATAAGTGGCGTATACTTTCAACCGTCTCGACGTTGTCGATGTGGGAGCTTTGTCCCGGGTACTAGTCTACAAAGCTAGTAGTAGGTGTGCTAGATCAGGCGGCCCCAGTAATCTTCCCTGTGGCGTTGACGCGCGTAAGTGGCGTATACTTTCAACCGTCTTGACGTTGTCGATGTGGGAGCTTTGTCCCGGGTACTAGTCTACAAAGCTAGTAGTAGGTGTGCTAGGTCAGGCGGCCCCAGTAGTCTTCCTTGTAGCGTTGACGCGCGTAAGTGGCGTATACTTTCAACCGTCTTGACGTCGTTGTCGATATGGGAGCTTTGTCCCGGGTACTAGTCTACAAAGCTAGTAGTAGGTGTGCTAGGTCAGGCGGACCCAGTAATCCTCCCTGTGGCGAGTACGCGCGTAAGTGGCGTATCTACTTTCAACTGTCTTGACGTTGTTGTCGATGAGCGGGGGGCTTTGTCCCGGGTACTAGTCTACAGAGCTAGTAGTAGGTGTGCTGGGTCAGGCGACACCATTAATCTTCCCTGTGGCGAGTACGCGCGTAAGTGGCGTATCTACTTTCAACCGTCTTGACGTTGTTGTCGATGAGCGGGCGGCTTTGTCCCGGGTACTAGTCTACAGAGCTAGTAGTAGGTGTGCTGGGTCAGGCGGACCCAGTAGTCTTCCCTGTGGCGTGGACGCGCGTAAGTGGCGTATCCCCTATCAACCGTCTTGACGTTGTTGTCGATGTGGGAGCTTTGTCCCGGGTACTAGTCTCCAGAGCTAGTAGTAGGTGTGCTAGATCATCAGGCTTGACGTTGTTGTCGATGGGGGGGGCTTTGTCCCGGGTACTAGTCTCCAGCGCTAGTAGTAGATGTGCTAGAGCAGCAGGCGGCCCCAGTAATCTTCCCTGTGGCGTTGACGCGCGTAAGTGGCGTATCCACTATCAACCGTCTTGACGTTGTTGTCGATGGGCGGGCGGCTTTGTCCCGGGTACTAGTCTCCAGCGCTAGTAGTAGGTGTGCTAGACCAGGCGGCTCCAGTAATCTTCCCTGTGGCGTTGACGCGCGTAAGTGGCGTATACTTTCAACCATCTTGACGTTGTTGTCGATGTGGGAGCTTTGTCCCGGGTACTAGTCTCCAGCGCTAGTAGTAGGTGTGCTAGGTCAGGCGGCCCCAGTAATCTTCCCTGTGGCGTTGACGCTCGTAAGTGGCGTATACTTTCAACCGTCTTGACGTTATCGATGTGGGAGCTTTGTCCCGGGTACTAGTCAACAAAGCTAGTAGTAGGTGTGCTAGGTCAGGCGGCCCCAGTAGTCTTCCTTGTAGCGTTGACGCGCGTAAGTGGCGTATACTTTCAACCGTCTTGACGTCGTTGTCGATATGGGAGCTTTGTCCCGGGTACTAGTCCACAAAGCTAGTAGTAGGTGTGCTAGGTCAGGCGGCCCCAGTAATCCTCCCTGTGGCGAGTACGCGCGTAAGTGGCGTATCTACTTTCAACTGTCTTGACGTTGTTGTCGATGAGCGGGGGGCTTTGTCCCGGGTACTAGTCTACAGAGCTAGTAGTAGGTGTGCTGGGTCAGGCGGACCCAGTAGTCTTCCCTGTGGCGTGGACGCGCGTAAGTGGCGTATCCACTATCAACCGTCTTGACGTTGTTGTCGATGTGGGAGCTTTGTCCCGGGTACTAGTCTCCAGAGCTAGTAGTAGGATTGCTAGATCATCAGGCTTGACGTTGTTGTCGATGGGGGGGGGCTTTGTCCCGGGTACTAGTCTCAAGCGCTAGTAGTAGATGTGCTAGAGCAGCAGGCGGCCCCAGTAATCTTCCCTGTGGCGTTGACGCGCGTAAGTGGCGTATCCACTATCATCCGTCGTGACGTTGTTGTCGATGGGGGGGGGCGGCTTTGTCCCGGGTACTAGTCTCCAGCGCTAGTAGTAGGTGTGCTAGACCAGGCGGCTCCAGTAATCTTCCCTGTGGCGTTGACGTGCGTAAGTGGCGTATACTTTCAACCGTCTTGACGTTGTCGATGTGGGAGCTTTGTCCCGGGTACTAGTCTACAAAGCTAGTAGTAGGTGTGCTAGATCAGGCGGCCCCAGTAATCTTCCCCGTGGCGTTGACGCGCGTAAGTGGCGTATACTTTCAACCGTCTTGACGTTGTCGATGTGGGAGCTTTGTCCCGGGTACTAGTCTACAAAGCTAGTAGTAGGTGTGCTAGGTCAGGCGGCCCCAGTAGTCTTCCTTGTAGCGTTGACGCGCGTAAGTGGCGTATACTTTCAACCGTCTTGACGTCGTTGTCGATATGGGAGCTTTGTCCCGGGTACTAGTCTACAAAGCTAGTAGTAGGTGTGCTAGGTCAGGCGGCCCCAGTAATCCTCCCTGTGGCGAGTACGCGCGTAAGTGGCGTATCTACTTTCAACTGTCTTGACGTTGTTGTCGATGAGCGGGGGGCTTTGTCCCGGGTACTAGTCTACAGAGCTAGTAGTAGGTGTGCTGGGTCAGGCGACACCATTAATCTTCCCTGTGGCGAGTACGCGCGTAAGTGGCGTATCTACTTTCAACCGTCTTGACGTTGTTGTCGATGAGCGGGTGGCTTTGTCCCGGGTACTAGTCTACAGAGCTAGTAGTAGGTGTGCTGGGTCAGGCGGACCCAGTAGTCTTCCCTGTGGCGTGGACGCGCGTAAGTGGCGTATCCACTATCAACCGCCTTGACGTTGTTGTCGATGTGGAAGCTTTGTCCCGGGTACTAGTCTCCAGAGCTAGTAGTAGGTGTGCTAGATCATCAGGCTTGACGTTGTTGTCGATGGGGGGGGGCTTTGTCCCGGGTACTAGTCTCCAGCGCTAGTAGTAGATGTGCTAGAGCAGCAGGCGGCCCCAGTAATCTTCCCTGTGGCGTTGACGCGCCTAAGTGGCGTATCCACTATCAACCGTCTTGACGTTGTTGTCGATGGGGGGGGCGGCTTTGTCCCGGGTACTAGTCTCCAGCGCTAGTAGTAGGTGTGCTAGACCAGGCGGCTCCAGTAATCTTCCCTGTGGCGTTGACGCGCGTATGTGGCGTATACTTTCAACCGTCTTGACGTTGTTGTCGATGTGGGAGCTTTGTCCCGGATACTAGTCTACAGAGCTAGTAGTAGGTGTGCTGGGTCAGGCGACACCATTAATCTTCCCTGTGGCGAGTACGCGCGTAAGTGGCGTATCTACTTTCAACCGTCTTGACGTTGTTGTCGATGAGCGGGTGGCTTTGTCCCGGGTACTAGTCTACAGAGCTAGTAGTAGGTGTGCTGGGTCAGGCGGCCCCAGTAATCTTCCCTGTGGCATGGACGCGCGTAAGTGGCGTATCCACTATCAACCGTCTTGACGTTATTGTCGATGTGGGAGCTTTATCCCGGGTACTAGTCTCCAGAGCTAGTAGTAGGTGTGCTAGATCATCAGGCTTGACGTTGTTGTCGATGGGGGGGCTTTGTCCCGGGTACTAGTCTCCAGCGCTAGTAGTAGGTGTGCTAGATCAGGCGGCCCCAGTAATCTTCCCTGTGGCGTTGACGCGCATAAGTGGCGTATACTTTCAACCGTCTCGACGTTGTCGATGTGGGAGCTTTGTCCCGGGTACTAGTCTACAAAGCTAGTAGTAGGTGTGCTAGATCAGGCGGCCCCAGTAATCTTCCCTGTGGCGTTGACGCGCGTAAGTGGCGTATACTTTCAACCGTCTTGACGTTGTCGATGTAGGAGCTTTGCCCGGGTACTAGTCTACAAAGCTAGTAGTAGGTGTGCTAGGTCAGGCGGCCCCAGTAATCTTCCCTGTGGCGTTGACGCGCGTAAGTGGCGTATACTTTCAACCGTCTTGACGTTGTCGATGTGGGAGCTTTGTCCCGGGTACTAGTCTACAAAGCTAGTAGTAGGTGTGCTAGGTCAGGCGGCCCCAGTAATCTTCCCTGTTGCGTTGACGCTCGTAAGTAGCGTATCCACTATCAACCGTCTTGACGTTGTTGTCGATGGGGGGCGGCTTTATCCCGGGTACTAGTCTACAAAGCTAGTAGTAGGGGTGCTAGGTCAGGCGGCACCAGTAATCTTCCCTGTGGCGTTGACGCGCGTAAGTGGCGTATACTTTCAACCGTCTTGACGTTATTGTCGATGTGGGAACTTTGTACCGGGTACTAGTCTACAAAGCTAGTAGTAGGTGTGCTAGATCAGGCGGCTCCAGTAATCTTCCCTGTGGCGTTGACGAGCGTAAGTGGCGTATACTTTCAACCGTCTTGACGTCGTTGTCGATATGGGAGCTTTGTCCCGGGTACTAGTCTACAAAGCTAGTAGTAGGTGTGCTAGGTCAGGCGGCCCCAGTAATCCTCCCTGTGGCGCGTACGCGCGTAAGTGGCGTATCTACTTTCAACAGTCTTGACGTTGTTGTCGATGAGCGGGGGGCTTTGTCCCGGGTACTAGTCTACAGAGCTAGTAGTAGGTGTGCTGGGTCAGGCGGCCCCAGTAGTCTTCCCTGTGGCGAGTACGCGCGTAAGTGGCGTATCTACTTTCAACTGTCTAGACGCTGTTGTCGATGAGCGGACGGCTTTGTCCCGGGTACTAGTCTCCAGAGCTAGTAGTAGGTGTGCTAGATCATCAGGCTTGACGTTGTTGTCGATGGGGGGGCTTTGTCCCGGGTACTAGTCTCCAGCGTTAGTAGTAGATGTGCTAGAGCAGCAGGCGGCCCCAGTAATCTTCCCTGTGGCGTTGACGCGCGTAAGTGGCGTATCCCCTATCAACCGTCTTGACGTTGTTGTCGATGGGGGGGGCTTTGTCCCGGGTACTAGTCTCAAGCGCTAGTAGTAGATGTGCTAGAGCAGCAGGCGGCCCCAGTAATCTTCCCTGTGGCGTTGACGCGCGTAAGTGGCGTATCCACTATCATCCGTCGTGACGTTGTTGTCGATGGGGGGGGGCGGCTTTGTCCCGGGTACTAGTCTCCAGCGCTAGTAGTAGGTGTGCTAGACCAGGCGGCTCCAGTAATCTTCCCTGTGGCGTTGACGTGCGTAAGTGGCGTATACTTTCAACCGTCTTGACGTTGTTGTCGATGTGGGAGCTTTGTCCCGGGTACTAGTCTCCAGCGCTAGTAGTAGGTGTGCTAGATCAGGCGGCCCCAGTAATCTTCCCTGTGGCGTTGACGCGCGTAAGTGGCGTATACTTTCAACCGTCTTGACGTTGTCGATGTGGGAGCTTTGTCCCGGGTACTAGTCTACAAAGCTAGTAGTAGGTGTGCTAGATCAGGCGGCCCCAGTAATCTTCCCTGTGGCGTTGACGCGCGTAAGTGGCGTATACTTTCAACCGTCTTGACGTTGTCGATGTGGGAGCTTTGTCCCGGGTACTAGTCTACAAAGCTAGTAGTAGGTGTGCTAGGTCAGGCGGCCCCAGTAGTCTTCCTTGTAGCGTTGACGCGCGTAAGTGGCGTATACTTTCAACCGTCTTGACGTCGTTGTCGATATGGGAGCTTTGTCCCGGGTACTAGTCTACAAAGCTAGTAGTAGGTGTGCTAGGTCAGGCGGCCCCAGTAATCCTCCCTGTGGCGAGTACGCGCGTAAGTGGCGTATCTACTTTCAACTGTCTTGACGTTGTTGTCGATGAGCGGGGGGCTTTGTCCCGGGTACTAGTCTACAGAGCTAGTAGTAGGTGTGCTGGGTCAGGCGACACCATTAATCTTCCCTGTGGCGAGTACGCGCGTAAGTGGCGTATCTACTTTCAACTGTCTTGACGTTGTTGTCGATGAGCGGGGGGCTTTGTCCCGGGTACTAGTCTACAGAGCTAGTAGTAGGTGTGCTGGGTCAGGTGGACCCAGTAGTCTTCCCTGTGGCGTGGACGCGCGTAAGTGGCGTATCCACTATCAACCGTCTTGACGTTGTTGTCGATGTGGGAGCTTTGTCCCGGGTACTAGTCTCCAGAGCTAGTAGTAGGATTGCTAGATCATCAGGCTTGACGTTGTTGTCGATGGGGGGGGGGGCTTTGTCCCGGGTACTAGTCTCAAGCGCTAGTAGTAGATGTGCTAGAGCAGCAGGCGGCCCCAGTAATCTTCCCTGTGGCGTTGACGCGCGTAAGTGGCGTATCCACTATCATCCGTCGTGACGTTGTTGTCGATGGGGGGGGGCGGCTTTGTCCCGGGTACTAGTCTCCAGCGCTAGTAGTAGGTGTGCTAGACCAGGCGGCTCCAGTAATCTTCCCTGTGGCGTTGACGTGCGTAAGTGGCGTATACTTTCAACCGTCTTGACGTTGTCGATGTGGGAGCTTTGTCCCGGGTACTAGTCTACAAAGCTAGTAGTAGGTGTGCTAGATCAGGCGGCCCCAGTAATCTTCCCCGTGGCGTTGACGCGCGTAAGTGGCGTATACTTTCAACCGTCTTGACGTTGTCGATGTGGGAGCTTTGTCCCGGGTACTAGTCTACAAAGCTAGTAGTAGGTGTGCTAGGTCAGGCGGCCCCAGTAGTCTTCCTTGTAGCGTTGACGCGCGTAAGTGGCGTATACTTTCAACCGTCTTGACGTCGTTGTCGATATGGGAGCTTTGTCCCGGGTACTAGTCTACAAAGCTAGTAGTAGGTGTGCTAGGTCAGGCGGCCCCAGTAATCCTCCCTGTGGCGAGTACGCGCGTAAGTGGCGTATCTACTTTCAACTGTCTTGACGTTGTTGTCGATGAGCGGGGGGCTTTGTCCCGGGTACTAGTCTACAGAGCTAGTAGTAGGTGTGCTGGGTCAGGCGACACCATTAATCTTCCCTGTGGCGAGTACGCGCGTAAGTGGCGTATCTACTTTCAACCGTCTTGACGTTGTTGTCGATGAGCGGGTGGCTTTGTCCCGGGTACTAGTCTACAGAGCTAGTAGTAGGTGTGCTGGGTCAGGCGGACCCAGTAGTCTTCCCTGTGGCGTGGACGCGCGTAAGTGGCGTATCCACTATCAACCGCCTTGACGTTGTTGTCGATGTGGAAGCTTTGTCCCGGGTACTAGTCTCCAGAGCTAGTAGTAGGTGTGCTAGATCATCAGGCTTGACGTTGTTGTCGATGGGGGGGGGCTTTGTCCCGGGTACTAGTCTCCAGCGCTAGTAGTAGATGTGCTAGAGCAGCAGGCGGCCCCAGTAATCTTCCCTGTGGCGTTGACGCGCCTAAGTGGCGTATCCACTATCAACCGTCTTGACGTTGTTGTCGATGGGGGGGGCGGCTTTGTCCCGGGTACTAGTCTCCAGCGCTAGTAGTAGGTGTGCTAGACCAGGCGGCTCCAGTAATCTTCCCTGTGGCGTTGACGCGCGTATGTGGCGTATACTTTCAACCGTCTTGACGTTGTTGTCGATGTGGGAGCTTTGTCCCGGATACTAGTCTACAGAGCTAGTAGTAGGTGTGCTGGGTCAGGCGACACCATTAATCTTCCCTGTGGCGAGTACGCGCGTAAGTGGCGTATCTACTTTCAACCGTCTTGACGTTGTTGTCGATGAGCGGGTGGCTTTGTCCCGGGTACTAGTCTACAGAGCTAGTAGTAGGTGTGCTGGGTCAGGCGGCCCCAGTAATCTTCCCTGTGGCATGGACGCGCGTAAGTGGCGTATCCACTATCAACCGTCTTGACGTTATTGTCGATGTGGGAGCTTTATCCCGGGTACTAGTCTCCAGAGCTAGTAGTAGGTGTGCTAGATCATCAGGCTTGACGTTGTTGTCGATGGGGGGGCTTTGTCCCGGGTACTAGTCTCCAGCGCTAGTAGTAGGTGTGCTAGATCAGGCGGCCCCAGTAATCTTCCCTGTGGCGTTGACGCGCATAAGTGGCGTATACTTTCAACCGTCTCGACGTTGTCGATGTGGGAGCTTTGTCCCGGGTACTAGTCTACAAAGCTAGTAGTAGGTGTGCTAGATCAGGCGGCCCCAGTAATCTTCCCTGTGGCGTTGACGCGCGTAAGTGGCGTATACTTTCAACCGTCTTGACGTTGTCGATGTAGGAGCTTTGCCCGGGTACTAGTCTACAAAGCTAGTAGTAGGTGTGCTAGGTCAGGCGGCCCCAGTAATCTTCCCTGTGGCGTTGACGCGCGTAAGTGGCGTATACTTTCAACCGTCTTGACGTTGTCGATGTGGGAGCTTTGTCCCGGGTACTAGTCTACAAAGCTAGTAGTAGGTGTGCTAGGTCAGGCGGCCCCAGTAATCTTCCCTGTTGCGTTGACGCTCGTAAGTAGCGTATCCACCATCAACCGTCTTGACGTTGTTGTCGATGGGGGGCGGCTTTATCCCGGGTACTAGTCTACAAAGCTAGTAGTAGGGGTGCTAGGTCAGGCGGCACCAGTAATCTTCCCTGTGGCGTTGACGCGCGTAAGTGGCGTATACTTTCAACCGTCTTGACGTTATTGTCGATGTGGGAACTTTGTACCGGGTACTAGTCTACAAAGCTAGTAGTAGGTGTGCTAGATCAGGCGGCTCCAGTAATCTTCCCTGTGGCGTTGACGAGCGTAAGTGGCGTATACTTTCAACCGTCTTGACGTCGTTGTCGATATGGGAGCTTTGTCCCGGGTACTAGTCTACAAAGCTAGTAGTAGGTGTGCTAGGTCAGGCGGCCCCAGTAATCCTCCCTGTGGCTCGTACGCGCGTAAGTGGCGTATCTACTTTCAACAGTCTTGACGTTGTTGTCGATGAGCGGGGGGCTTTGTCCCGGGTACTAGTCTACAGAGCTAGTAGTAGGTGTGCTGGGTCAGGCGGCCCCAGTAGTCTTCCCTGTGGCGAGTACGCGCGTAAGTGGCGTATCTACTTTCAACTGTCTAGACGCTGTTGTCGATGAGCGGACGGCTTTGTCCCGGGTACTAGTCTCCAGAGCTAGTAGTAGGTGTGCTAGATCATCAGGCTTGACGTTGTTGTCGATGGGGGGGCTTTGTCCCGGGTACTAGTCTCCAGCGTTAGTAGTAGATGTGCTAGAGCAGCAGGCGGCCCCAGTAATCTTCCCTGTGGCGTTGACGCGCGTAAGTGGCGTATCCCCTATCAACCGTCTTGACGTTGTTGTCGATGGGGGGGGCTTTGTCCCGGGTACTAGTCTCAAGCGCTAGTAGTAGATGTGCTAGAGCAGCAGGCGGCCCCAGTAATCTTCCCTGTGGCGTTGACGCGCGTAAGTGGCGTATCCACTATCATCCGTCGTGACGTTGTTGTCGATGGGGGGGGGGGCGGCTTTGTCCCGGGTACTAGTCTCCAGCGCTAGTAGTAGGTGTGCTAGACCAGGCGGCTCCAGTAATCTTCCCTGTGGCGTTGACGTGCGTAAGTGGCGTATACTTTCAACCGTCTTGACGTTGTTGTCGATGTGGGAGCTTTGTCCCGGGTACTAGTCTCCAGCGCTAGTAGTAGGTGTGCTAGATCAGGCGGCCCCAGTAATCTTCCCTGTGGCGTTGACGCGCGTAAGTGGCGTATACTTTCAACCGTCTTGACGTTGTCGATGTGGGAGCTTTGTCCCGGGTACTAGTCTACAAAGCTAGTAGTAGGTGTGCTAGATCAGGCGGCCCCAGTAATCTTCCCTGTGGCGTTGACGCGCGTAAGTGGCGTATACTTTCAACCGTCTTGACGTTGTCGATGTGGGAGCTTTGTCCCGGGTACTAGTCTACAAAGCTAGTAGTAGGTGTGCTAGGTCAGGCGGCCCCAGTAGTCTTCCTTGTAGCGTTGACGCGCGTAAGTGGCGTATACTTTCAACCGTCTTGACGTCGTTGTCGATATGGGAGCTTTGTCCCGGGTACTAGTCTACAAAGCTAGTAGTAGGTGTGCTAGGTCAGGCGGCCCCAGTAATCCTCCCTGTGGCGAGTACGCGCGTAAGTGGCGTATCTACTTTCAACTGTCTTGACGTTGTTGTCGATGAGCGGGGGGCTTTGTCCCGGGTACTAGTCTACAGAGCTAGTAGTAGGTGTGCTGGGTCAGGCGACACCATTAATCTTCCCTGTGGCGAGTACGCGCGTAAGTGGCGTATCTACTTTCAACCGTCTTGACGTTGTTGTCGATGAGCGGGTGGCTTTGTCCCGGGTACTAGTCTACAGAGCTAGTAGTAGGTGTGCTGGGTCAGGCGGACCCAGTAGTCTTCCCTGTGGCGTGGACGCGCGTAAGTGGCGTATCCACTATCAACCGCCTTGACGTTGTTGTCGATGTGGAAGCTTTGTCCCGGGTACTAGTCTCCAGAGCTAGTAGTAGGTGTGCTAGATCATCAGGCTTGACGTTGTTGTCGATGGGGAGGGCTTTGTCCCGGGTACTAGTCTCCAGCGCTAGTAGTAGATGTGCTAGAGCAGCAGGCGGCCCCAGTAATCTTCCCTGTGGCGTTGACGCGCCTAAGTGGCGTATCCACTATCAACCGTCTTGACGTTGTTGTCGATGGGGGGGGGCGGCTTTGTCCCGGGTACTAGTCTCCAGCGCTAGTAGTAGGTGTGCTAGACCAGGCGGCTCCAGTAATCTTCCCTGTGGCGCTGACGCGCGTATGTGGCGTATACTTTCAACCGTCTTGACGTTGTTGTCGATGTGGGAGCTTTATCCTGGGTACTAGTCTCCAGCGCTAGTAGTAGGTGTGCTAGATCAGGCGGCCCCAGTAATCTTCCCTGTGGCGTTGACGCGCGTAAGTGGCGTATACTTTCAACCGTCTTGACGTTGTCGATGTGGGAGCTTTGTCCCGGGTACTAGTCTACAAAGCTAGTAGTAGGTGTGCTAGGTCAGGCGGCCCCAGTAATCTTCCCTGTGGCGTTGACGCGCGTAAGTAGGGTATCCACTATCAACCGTCTTGACGTTGTTGTCGATGGGGGGGCGGCTTTGTCCCGGGTACTAGTCTACAAAGCTAGTAGTAGGGGTGCTAGGTCAGGCGGCACCAGTAATCTTCCCTGTGGCGTTGACGCGCGTAAGTGGCGTATACTTTCAACCGTCTTGACGTTATTGTCGATGTGGGAGCTTTGTACCGGGTACTAGTCTACAAAGCTAGTAGTAGGTGTGCTAGATCAGGCGGCTCCAGTAATCTTCCCTGTGGCGTTGACGAGCGTAAGTGGCGTATACTTTCAACCGTCTTGACGTCGTTGTCGATATGTGAGCTTTGTCCCGGGTACTAGTCTACAAAGCTAGTAGTAGGTGTGCTAGGTCAGGCGGCCCCAGTAATCCTCCCTGTGGCGCGTACGCGCGTAAGTGGCGTATCTACTTTCAACAGTCTTGACGTTGATGTCGATGAGCGGGGGGCTTTGTCCCGGGTACTAGTCTACAGAGCTAGTAGTAGGTGTGCTGGGTCAGGCGGCCCCAGTAGTCTTCCCTGTGGCGAGTACGCGCGTAAGTGGCGTATCTACTTTCAACTGTCTAGACGCTGTTGTCGATGAGCGGACGGCTTTGTCCCGGGTACTAGTCTCCAGAGCTAGTAGTAGGTGTGCTAGATCATCAGGCTTGACGTTGTTGTCGATGGGGGGGCTTTGTCCCGGGTACTAGTCTCCAGCGTTAGTAGTAGATGTGCTAGAGCAGCAGGCGGCCCCAGTAATCTTCCCTGTGGCGTTGACGCGCGTAAGTTGCGTATCCCCTATCAACCGTCTTGACGTTGTTGTCGATGGGAGGGGGGGCGGCTTTGTCCCGGGTACTAGTCTCCAGCGCTAGTAGTAGGTGTGTTAGACCAGGCGGCTCCAGTAATCTTCCCTGTGGCGTTGACGCGCGTAAGTGGCGTATACTTACAACCGTCTTGACGTTGTTCTCGATGTGGGAGCTTTGTCCCGGGTACTAGTCTCCAGCGCTAGTAGTAGGGGTGCTAGATCAGGCGGCCCCAGTGATCTTCCCTGTGGCGTTGACGCGCGTAAGTGGCGTATAAAAAAAAAAAAATCTGCTCAACACATGCCCTGGCATCTTGAAGCTATACCAGGGCAAAGCTCTTCACAGATTTATATTCTTTATCCTCCTGTCTTATTTATTAGTTCCATTTCAATAGTTATCTTTGCAGATATTCCCTAATCTAACTTTCCAAATAATCCTAACCTACTAGCTAACTCTAACCTACTTGCTACTGGAAACCAGCAGCTTTAGAACTCATGAAAACTACGTACCCTACCTATATCATATATCCTTTTTCTAATATTTACATTCATTATTGTCCTGTACCACTAGCTACCGGAAACCAGTAGCTTTACAATTCCTCAAACTAACTCACTACATAAGTCTACTACATAAGACTTTCTATCATTTATTTGCTGTCATTTCCTATCCGACTATTGGTAGTAATATTCCTCTCGGTTAGACTTGTAGTGTTTCCACCATCATTTGGAGAGAATTCGTCCATCAGTTCAAATTTCTTTTGTAAACATTATTCTATTGCAGATGTCTGCTGACTGCGCTCTTCTTCTGAGTCTACCGCTAATCTGCTTGTCGCTCCTGCTCCCATTCTGCGTATGGATGTCCAGTATTGGCATCTCCTGTTGATCCTTTGTGGTATTTCCTGGTCACATATATGTTGTTCCTGTTGATCTTCCATTTCATTTTCTCGCCTTATTCCATCCTCTGGTTCCCTTTGTATATTCCTTTTTGACCTCCTTGGTTCTACAGCTGCCTGTTCCTCTCTCCTTCTCCGCGGTTCTCCTCTTTCACGTCTTTCTATCTGTTGTTTATATTCCTCCATGACTCGCGTAGAGATGATCTCGGCCATTTCTTCCAGTGTTCTAAAGTCCACAGGATCCCTGACGATATTATATACATATTTCCCTTGTAGCATACTTCTATGGTGTTCTAACAAATCTTTATATTTTTTACATTCAAACAATGTGTGTTCTGGTGTATCCTGTATATTGCAGCTGTCACATATATCACTATCTGAGCTTCCAATTCTTTTGAAGTAGGTCCGATATGGTCCATGGCCAGTTAGAAATTGTATACCTGCTCTTCTTGGCTGTATTTGTCTTAAGCGTAATCTTTCTCTTATATTTGGAAACAAATTGTACGTTCTTCTACCTTCCTCTATGTTGTTCCATTCTTGCTGCCATTCTTCTATAAGTCTCTGATTTATTTCCTTTTTGGTAGAGCACGGATATCCTAATATTTGCTCTACTTTACTCAAGTCCCCTTTTTTAACCCAATAGTTGGCTCCGCGCTGTTTGATTATCAAGTCCAATGGCCATGTCCCCACTGCAATTAATAGTGCCATGGTAGATGTGGTCTTAACGGCTCCAATACATTTCAATAATCCTGTTCTCTGTATGGATCGTATCATCTTCACATTCTTTTTTATATTAACTCTATCAGCACATACCCCAGCTCCATATGCTGTTATTCCCACAACAAAACTCATGTGGTATGAAGTTATAGCCTTTGGCGGTAATTTAAATGTTCTCGTTGCTAAAGTAGACAATTTCATCATTATTTTTATAGTTTTTTCTTTGGTTTTCTTTATGTGTTGCTCAAAGTTTCTCTTTTCATCCAGGTGTATTCCAAGATATTTAATTACTTTTTCCCTTTTTATATTTTCATTATCTATCTTAATAGTCGGGTCCCTAATTAACGCTCCTTTCATTAGTACATAGGCAGATTTGTTCGCTGATATTTTTAATTTGGCTTGATTACACCAGTTGTTAAATTTCTTTAAAGTTGAATTCGTTTTTCTCTCTAACTCCATCCTACTATTTGCCTCTGTAATAATCAGAATATCATCTGCATAGGCAACAATTTCGATGATATCTTGTGATACAGCTAATTCTTCTAGTATTGGCTCCGTCATGATGTCCCAGAAGAGGGGCCCCAAAATGGATCCCTGTGGGCAACCTTTAGTAATTTCTCTTGTAATTTTTCCATCTCTGCCGGTGACATGTACCCGTCTATCTTTACAATAATCTCTGAGTACATTGTATAGAACTTTTGGGTATTGTTTCGCTTCCATGATTTTAAATAGATACGGCCACCATAAGTGGTCAAAGGCTCCAGCGATGTCAATGAATACTCCTAATACATATTTATTTGTACTTCTTTTTATCGCTTCTAACGCCACATTTATGGCCACTTCAGTGGATTTCCCCTTTCTGAAGCCAAATTGTTTCTGGGTCATGCCTACCATAATTCGATATTCCTTTATCCTTTTTAATATTAATTTCTCTTGTACCTTTCCTATTGTATTTAATAGACATATTGGTCTATAAGTTTTTGGCTCTGTTGGATCCTTATTTGCTGATTTTTTTAGTATTACTACCTCTGCTTCTTTCCAACAGTATGGAACTCGCCCCTGTACCAGGCATTCATTAAGTAGGCTACATAAGTATGGTGCTATCGATTCTTCCAAGTTTTGTAGAATTTCTGCATTTATATTGTCTGGTCCTGGTGCTTTTTTCTTCTTTAGTTCTCGGATTGCTAGCTTTACTTCCGAAACGTCATATGGGTAGATTACTCTTTGATTAATATATACATTTTGAAAGTCACGTCGCATAGCTTGCTGTTCCTCATTTTCTTGTTCTTGTTCGTCACTAGGAAGTAATATCTGCAACAGGTGATTCATAGAGCTTGTCCACGATTCTGTGTAAGTTCCATCAGGTTTCTTTATTGTTGAGATTACTTCCGGTGCTTTTATTTTCTCCATGACTATTTTATACGGAGTCCCCCATTCATTTTCATCCAAATTTTCCTCTATAAATCTTTTCCATGTTTCTTGTCTCGTTTCTTCCAGCTTCATCTTATATTGTTGTTTCACTTCTCTATATTCCTGAAGTCTAATCTGTTTTTCTTGCGCAGTCCGACTTAGCTGATAATATCTTCTTAACTTCCTCACTCTGCTCCTTAGTTTTTGCAGTTTGTCATTCCATACCTTATACTTTCCATCAGTATTTGTACATTTCTTTAATGCCTGCTCCATCGCCTGTTGTATGCTTTGAGTTAATTGCTTAGCTTTTTTATCTATATTTCCTCCAATTTGTATTTCATTGGGAATTTTAATTGAACCTCTCAGTTTTGCCCAATCAGCATTCTTTATCTGATATTTTCTTTTCTTCTGATGATTTTGATGTTCCCCTTCTGTCCATGTTACTATATCATAATATATTAAATTGTGGTCACTAGTTGTTAGTTGTTGCGCCACTTTCCAATTACTGATACGATTCACAATTTCTCCTTTGGCTACCGTAAGGTCTATATTCTCCTCTGCTCCAGCTCTATTTTCAAAAGTAAATGGATTAAATGGTGTATTCATTATGATCATATCGTTCTGTAGTAATATTTCTTCTAATCTTTCCCCCTTATTATCAGGATTTTTACTATACCACCTCTTTGATTTGGCATTACTATCCATACCATATATAATGGACTTTCTTGACATCATGTCTAGCACTCTTTCCATCTTGTCAATGTGTATTTGAATATCATCACTATATTGAAAATAATGATTACACAGGATGAAGCTTACACCATCAGTTGTTACCTCAATGCAGTTAACATGTTCGTCGCACAATTGTGTAATCTTTACCACCTGTATTTCTTTGTTGATGATTAGAATTATTGCTTTTGGTTGATCGCCCTCTACTATTATTCTAGTTGTAGCAGCCACATGTATAGGTTTTCCTTTAAAGACATACGGCTCTTGTATGCATAGGATATCCAATTGCCTGTCTTCTATTACCTTTCTTAATTCCTGCATCACTAGCCTTGATCTCTGTGCATTGATCTGACCTATTCTTATGCTCTTTATTTGCTGTATTTCATTTACCATTACCATTCTTTGTTTAATAAATCTTAGATATTCCATATTTCATTAATGTTATTATACAATAGCTGTATATAAAATATCGCAGTCTTACAGGCAATCGCAGGTTCCTTACATATGTAGCAATATGTTTCTTCTTCACTTCCAATGACTGATAGGTCTTAGAAGTAGCAGTTGGTTTACCTTGTTTCCTACTTGTTTGTGATCCATATCTTATGTTAATTATTCTCTTACTCCACTCCATTTGGGTTATCTTGTCCATAGTCTGTTCTATTAATTAACTGTTCCCAAAACATCTTATACGTTGGGCATACATTCCTATTTTGACAATGTACTTTTGTACCAGTAGTTAGGTTTTTCTTTCTTGTGCTACATGGAATACACACGGACTTCTCCTTATCTTTAGCTTTTTGACACTCTTTCTTTGTATGATCTTGTTCCCCGCAGTGTGAGCACACAGATACCTCTTGTTTACAATATTTTGCTACGTGTCCTAGCTTTTGACACTTCATACATCTTGCTACCACAATATAATCTTTGAACTGAACCGCCTGGAAGCCAATATATATTTTATCCTTTTGAATAAGTTTATATCTTAGCCTGGGGTCTACTTCTATTACATGATGAACTGTTCTTTTATCTCTAGGCCCTGTTTTAAATCGGAAGGTTACCTTCTGGTTAAATTCTTCCCATGTCATTTCATCTTTATAATTCTGTTCATACATATTTCTTTTGATGTCGTCTTCTTTTTCAAAGAAGACGTGGCGTATACTTTCAACCGTCTTGACGTTGTCGATGTGGGAGCTTTGTCCCGGGTACTAGTCTACAAAGCTAGTAGTAGGTGTGCTAGATCAGGCGGCCCCAGTAATCTTCCCTGTGGCGTTGACGCGCGTAAGTGGCGTATACTTTCAACCGTCTTGACGTTGTCGATGTGGGAGCTTTGTCCCGGGTACTAGTCTACAAAGCTAGTAGTAGGTGTGCTAGGTCAGGCGGCCCCAGTAGTCTTCCTTGTAGCGTTGACGCGCGTAAGTGGCGTATACTTTCAACCGTCTTGACGTCGTTGTCGATATGGGAGCTTTGTCCCGGGTACTAGTCTACAAAGCTAGTAGTAGGTGTGCTAGGTCAGGCGGCCCCAGTAATCCTCCCTGTGGCGAGTACGCGCGTAAGTGGCGTATCTACTTTCAACTGTCTTGACGTTGTTGTCGATGAGCGGGGGGCTTTGTCCCGGGTACTAGTCTACAGAGCTAGTAGTAGGTGTGCTGGGTCAGGCGACACCATTAATCTTCCCTGTGGCGAGTACGCGCGTAAGTGGCGTATATACTTTCAACCGTCTTGACGTTGTCGATGAGCGGACGGCTTTGTCCCGGGTACTAGTCTACAGAGCTAGTAGTAGTTGTGCTGGGTCAGGCGGACCCAGTAGTCTTCCCTGTGGCGTGGACGCGCGTAAGTGGCGTATCCACTATCAACCGTCTTGACGTTGTTGTCGATGTGGAAGCTTTGTCCCTGGTACTGGTCTCCAGAGCTAGTAGTAGGTGTGCTAGATCATCAGGCTTGACGTTGTTGTCGATGGGGGGGGCTTTGTCCCGGGTACTAGTCTCCAGCGCTAGTAGTAGATGTGCTAGAGCAGCAGGCGGCCCCAGTAATCTTCCCTGTGGCGTTGACGCGCGTAAGTGGCGTATACTTTCAACCGTCTTGACGTTGTCGATGTGGGAGCTTTGTCCCGGGTACTAGTCTACAAAGCTAGTAGTAGGTGTGCTAGATCAGGCGGCCCCAGTAATCTTCCCTGTGGCGTTGACGCGCGTAAGTGGCGTATACTTTCAACCGTCTTGACGTTGTCGATGTGGGAGCTTTGTCCCGGGTACTAGTCTACAAAGCTAGTAGTAGGTGTGCTAGGTCAGGCGGCCCCAGTAGTCTTCCTTGTAGCGTTGACGCGCGTAAGTGGCGTATACTTTCAACCGTCTTGACGTCGTTGTCGATATGGGAGCTTTGTCCCGGGTACTAGTCTACAAAGCTAGTAGTAGGTGTGCTAGGTCAGGCGGCCCCAGTAATCCTCCCTGTGGCGAGTACGCGCGTAAGTGGCGTATCTACTTTCAACTGTCTTGACGTTGTTGTCGATGAGCGGGGGGCTTTGTCCCGGGTACTAGTCTACAGAGCTAGTAGTAGGTGTGCTGGGTCAGGCGACACCATTAATCTTCCCTGTGGCGAGTACGCGCGTAAGTGGCGTATATACTTTCAACCGTCTTGACGTTGTCGATGAGCGGACGGCTTTGTCCCGGGTACTAGTCTACAGAGCTAGTAGTAGTTGTGCTGGGTCAGGCGGACCCAGTAGTCTTCCCTGTGGCGTGGACGCGCGTAAGTGGCGTATCCACTATCAACCGTCTTGACGTTGTTGTCGATGTGGAAGCTTTGTCCCTGGTACTGGTCTCCAGAGCTAGTAGTAGGTGTGCTAGATCATCAGGCTTGACGTTGTTGTCGATGGGGGGGGCTTTGTCCCGGGTACTAGTCTCCAGCGCTAGTAGTAGATGTGCTAGAGCAGCAGGCGGCCCCAGTAATCTTCCCTGTGGCGTTGACGCGCGTAAGTGGCGTATACTTTCAACCGTCTTGACGTTGTCGATGTGGGAGCTTTGTCCCGGGTACTAGTCTACAAAGCTAGTAGTAGGTGTGCTAGGTCAGGCGGCCCCAGTAGTCTTCCTTGTAGCGTTGACGCGCGTAAGTGGCGTATACTTTCAACCGTCTTGGCGTCCTTGTCGATATGGGAGCTTTGTCCCGGGTACTAGTCTACAAAGCTAGTAGTAGGTGTGCTAGGTCAGGCGGCCCCAGTAATCCTCCCTGTGGCGAGTACGCGCGTAAGTGGCGTATCTACTTTCAACTGTCTTGACGTTGTTGTCGATGAGCGGGGGGCTTTGTCCCGGGTACTAGTCTACAGAGCTAGTAGTAGGTGTGCTGGGTCAGGCGACACCATTAATCTTCCCTGTGGCGAGTACGCGCGTAAGTGGCGTATCTACTTTCAACCGTCTTGACGTTGTTGTCGATGAGCGGGCGGCTTTGTGCCGGGTACTAGTCTACAGAGCTAGTAGTAGGTGTGCTGGGTCAGGCGGACCCAGTAGTCTTCCCTGTGGCGTGGACGCGCGTAAGTGGCGTATCCACTATCAACCGTCTTGACGTTGTTGTCGATGTGGGAGCTTTGTCCCGGGTACTAGTCTCCAGAGCTAGTAGTAGGTGTGCTAGATCATCAGGCTTGACGTTGTTGTCGATGGGGGGGCTTTGTCCCGGGTACTAGTCTCCAGAGCTAGTAGTAGGTGTGCTAGATCATCAGGCTTGACGTTGTTGTCGATGGGGGGGGGGGGCTTTGTCCGGGGTACTAGTCTCCAGCGCTAGTAGTAGATGTGCTAGAGCAGCAGGCGGCCCCAGTAATCTTCCCTGTGGCGTTGACGCGCGTAAGTGGCGTATCCACTATCAACCGTCTTGACGTTGTTGTCGATGGGGGGGCGGCTTTGTCCCGGGTACTAGTCTCCAGCGCTAGTAGTAGGTGTGCTAGACCAGGCGGCTCCAGTAATCTTCCCTGTGGCGTTGACGCGCGTAAGTGGCGTATACTTTCAACCGTCTTGACGTTGTTGTCGATGTGGGAGCTTTGTCCCGGGTACTAGTCTCCAGCGCTAGTAGTAGGTGTGCTAGATCAGGCGGCCCCAGTAATCTTCCCTGTGGCGTTGACGCGCGTAAGTGGCGTATACTTTCAACCGTCTTGACGTTGTCAATGTGGGAGCTTTGTCCCGGGTACCAGTCTACAAAGCTAGTAGTAGGTGTGCTAGGTCAGGCGGCCCCAGTAATCTTCCCTGTGGCGTTGACGCGCGTAAGTGGCGTATCCACTATCAACCGTCTTGACTTTGTTGACGATGGGGGGGCGGCTTTGTCCCGGGTACTAGTCTACAAAGCTAGTAGTAGGGGTGCTAGGTCAGGCGGCCCCAGTAATCTTCCCTGTGGCGTTGACGCGCGTAAGTGGCGTATACTTTCAACCGTCTTGACGTTATTGTCGATGTGGGAGCTTTGTACCGGGTACTAGTCTCCAGCGCTAGTAGTAGGTGTGCTAGATCAGGCGGCTCCAGTAATCTTCCCTGTGGCGTTGACGCGCGTAAGTGGCGTATACTTTCAACCGTCTTGACGTTGTTGTCGATGTGGGAGCTTTGTCCCGGATACTAGTCTACAAAGCTAGTAGTAGGTGTGCTAGATCAGGCGGCCCCAGTAATCTTCCCTGTGGCGTTGACGCGCGTAAGTGGCGCATACTTTCAACCGTCTTGACGTTATGGATGTGGGAGCTTTGTCCCGGGTACTAGTCTACAAAGCTAGTAGGTGTGCTAGGTCAGGCGGCCCCAGTAGTCTTCCTTGTAGCGTTGAGGCGCGTAAGTGGCGTATACTTTCAACCGTCTTGACGTCGTTGTCGATATGGGAGCTTTGTCCCGGGTACTAGTCTACAAAGCTAGTAGTAGGTGTGCTAGGTCAGGCGGCCCCAGTAATCCTCCCTGTGGCGAGTACGCGCGTAAGTGGCGTATCTACTTTCAACAGTCTTGACGTTGTTGTCGATGAGCGGGGGGCTTTGTCCCGGGTACTAGTCTACAGAGCTAGTAGTAGGTGTGCTGGGTCAGGCGACACCATTATTCTTCCCTGTGGCGAGTACGCGCGTAAGTGGCGTATCTACTTTCAACTGTCTTGACGTTGTTGTCGATGAGCGGGCGGCTTTGTCCCGGGTACTAGTCTACAGAGCTAGTAGTAGGTGTGCTGAGTCAGGCGGACCCAGTAGTCTTCCCTGTGGCATGGACGCGCGTAAGTGGCGTATCCACTATCAACCGTCTTGACGTTGTTGTCGATGTGGGAGCTTTGTCCCGGGTACTAGTCTCCAGAGCTAGTAGTAGGTGTGCTAGATCATCAGGCTTGACGTTGTTGTCGATGGGGGGGGGCTTTGTCCCGGGTACTAGTCTCCAGCGCTAGTAGTAGGTGTGCTAGATCAGGCGGCCCCAGTAATCTTCCCTGTGGCGTTGACGCGCGTAAGTGGCGTATACTTTCAACCGTCTCGACGTTGTCGATGTGGGAGCTTTGTCCCGGGTACTAGTCTACAAAGCTAGTAGTAGGTGTGCTAGATCAGGCGGCCCCAGTAATCTTCCCTGTGGCGTTGACGCGCGTAAGTGGCGTATACTTTCAACCGTCTTGACGTTGTCGATGTGGGAACTTTGTCCCGGGTACTAGTCTACAAAGCTAGTAGTAGGTGTGCTAGGTCAGGCGGCCCCAGTAATCTTCCCTGTGGCGTTGACGCGCATAAGTGGCGTATCCACTATCAACCGTCTTGACGTTGTTGTCGATGGGGGGGGCGGCTTTGTCCCGGGTACTAGTCTACAAAGCTAGTAGTAGGGGTGCTAGGTCAGGCGGCCCCAGTAATCTTCCCTGTGGCGTTGACGCGCGTAAGTGGCGTATACTTTCAACCGTCTTGACGTTATTGTCGATGTGGGAGCTTTGTCCCGGGTACTAGTCTCCAGCACTAGTAGTAGGTGTGCTAGGTCAGGCGGCCCCAGTAATCTTCCCTGTGGCGTTGACGCTCGTAAGTGGCGTATACTTTCAACCGTCTTGACGTTATCGATGTGGGAGCTTTGTCCCGGGTACTGGTCTACAAAGCTAGTAGTAGGTGTGCTAGATCAGGCGGCCCCAGTATACTTCCCTGTGGCGTTGACGCGCGTAAGTGGCGTATACTTTCAACCGTCTTGACGTTGTCGATGTGGGAGCTTTGTCCCGGGTACTAGTCTACAAAGCTAGTAGTAGGTGTGCTAGGTCAGGCGGCCCCAGTAGTCTTCCTTGTGGCGTTGACGCGCGTAAGTGGCGTATACTTTCAACCGTCCTGACGTTGTTGTCGATATGGGAGCTTTGTCCCGGGTACTAGTCTACAAAGCTAGTAGTAGGTGTGCTAGGTCAGGCGGCCCCAGTAATCCTCCCTGTGGCGAGTACGCGCGTAAGTGGCGTATCTACTTTCAACTGTCTTGACGTTGTTGTCGATGAGCGGGGGGCTTTGTCCCGGGTACTAGTCTACAGAGCTAGTAGTAGGTGTGCTGGGTCAGGCGACACCATTAATCTTCCCTGTGGCGAGTACGCGCTTAAGTGGCGTATCTACTTTCAACCGTCTTGACGTTGTTGTCGATGAGCGGGTGGCTTTGTCCCGGGTACTAGTCTACAGAGCTAGTAGTATGTGTGCTGGGTCAGGCGGACCCAGTAATCTTCCCTGTGGCGTTGACGCGCGTAAGTGGCGTATACTTTCAACCGTCTTGACGTTGTCGATGTGGGAGCTTTGTCCCGGGTACTAGTCTACAAAGCTAGTAGTAGGTGTGCTAGGTCAGGCGGCCCCAGTAATCTTCCCTGTGGCGTTGACGCGCGTAAGTGGCGTATCCACTATCAACCGTCTTGACGTTGTTGTCGATGGGGGGGGCGGCTTTGTCCCGGGTACTAGTCTACAAAGCTAGTAGTAGGGGTGCTAGGTCAGGCGGCCCCAGTAATCTTCCCTGTGGCGTTGACGCGCGTAAGTGGCGTATACTTTCAACCGTCTTGACGTTATTGTCGATGTGGGAGCTTTGTACCGGGTACTAGTCTCCAGCGCTAGTAGTAGGTGTGCTAGACCAGGCGGCTCCAGTAATCTTCCCTGTGGCCTTGACGCGCGTAAGTGGCGTATACTTTCAACCGTCTTGACGTTGTTGTCGATGTGGGAGCTTTGTCCCGGATACTAGTCTACAAAGCTAGTAGTAGGTGTGCTAGATCAGGCGGCCCCAGTAATCTTCCCTGTGGCGTTGACGCGCGTAAGTGGCGCATACTTTCAACCGTCTTGACGTTATGGATGTGGGAGCTTTGTCCCGGGTACTAGTCTACAAAGCTAGTAGTAGGTGTGCTAGGTCAGGCGGCCCCAGTAGTCTTCCTTGTAGCGTTGAGGCGCGTAAGTGGCGTATACTTTCAACCGTCTTGACGTCGTTGTCGATATGGGAGCTTTGTCCCGGGTACTAGTCTACAAAGCTAGTAGTAGGTGTGCTAGGTCAGGCGTGCCCAGTAGTCTTCCTTGTAGCGTTGACGCGCGTAAGTGGCGTATACTTTCAACCGTCTTGACGTCGTTGTCGATATGGGAGCTTTGTCCCGGGTACTAGTCTACAAAGCTAGTAGTAGGTGTGCTAGGTCAGGCGGCCCCAGTAATCCTCCCTGTGGCGCGTACGCGCGTAAGTGGCGTATCTACTCTCAACAGTCTTGACGTTGTTGTCGATGAGCGGGGGGCTTTGTCCCGGGTACTAGTCTACAGAGCTAGTAGTAGGTGTGCTGGGTCAGGCGACACCATTAATCTTCCCTGTGGCGAGTACGCGCGTAAGTGGCGTATCTACTTTCAACTGTCTTGACGCTGTTGTCGATGAGCGGACGCCTTTGTCCCGGGTACTAGTCTACAGAGCTAGTAGTAGGTGTGCTGGGTCAGGCGGACCCAGTAGTCTTCCCTGTGGCGTGGACGCGCGTAAGTGGCGTATCCACTATCAACCGTCTTGACGTTGCTGTCGATGTGGGAGCTTTGTCCCGGGTACTAGTCTCCAGAGCTAGTAGTAGGTGTGCTAGATCATCAGGCTTGACGTTGTTGTCGATGGGGGGGGGGGCTTTGTCCCGGGTACTAGTCTCCAGCGCTAGTAGTAGATGTGCTAGAGCAGCAGGCGGCCCCAGTAATCTTCCCTGTGGCGTTGACGCGCGTAAGTGGCGTATCCCCTATCAACCGTCTTGACGTTGTTGTCGATGGGGGGGGCGGCTTTGTCCCGGGTACTAGTCTCCAGCGCTAGTAGTAGGTGTGTTAGACCAGGCGGCTCCAGTAATCTTCCCTGTGGCGTTGACGCGCGTAAGTGGCGTATACTTTCAACCGTCTTGACGTCGTTGTCGAAATGGGAGCTTTGTCCCGGGTACTAGTCTACAAAGCTAGTAGTAGGTGTGCTAGGTCAGGCGGCCCCAGTAATCCTCCCTGTGGCGAGTACGCGCGTAAGTGGCGTATCTACTTTCAACAGTCTTGACGTTGTTGTCGATGAGCGGGGGGCTTTGTCCCGGGTACTAGTCTACAGAGCTAGTAGTAGGTGTGCTGGGTCAGGCGACACCATTAATCTTACCTGTGGCGAGTACGCGCGTAAGTGGCGTATCTACTTTCAACTGTCTTGACGTTGTTGTCGATGAGCGGGGGGCTTTGTCCCGGGTACTAGTCTACAGAGCTAGTAGTAGGTGTGCTGGGTCAGGCGACACCATTATTCTTCCCTGTGGCGAGTACGCGCGTAAGTGGCGTATCTACTTTCAACTGTCTTGACGTTGTTGTCGATGAGCGGGCGGCTTTGTCCCGGGTACTAGTCTACAGAGCTAGTAGTAGGTGTGCTGAGTCAGGCGGACCCAGTAGTCTTCCCTGTGGCATGGACGCGCGTAAGTGGCGTATCCACTATCAACCGTCTTGACGTTGTTGTCGATGTGGGAGCTTTGTCCCGGGTACTAGTCTCCAGATCTAGTAGTAGGTGTGCTAGATCATCAGGCTTGACGTTGTTGTCGATGGGGGGGGCTTTGTCCCGGGTACTAGTCTCCAGCGCTAGTAGTAGGTGTGCTAGATCAGGCGGCCCCAGTAATCTTCCCTGTGGCGTTGACGCGCGTAAGTGGCGTATACTTTCAACCGTCTCGACGTTGTCGATGTGGGAGCTTTGTCCCGGGTACTAGTCTACAAAGCTAGTAGTAGGTGTGCTAGATCAGGCGGCCCCAGTAATCTTCCCTGTGGCGTTGACGCGCGTAAGTGGCGTATACTTTCAACCGTCTTGACGTTGTCGATGTGGGAACTTTGTCCCGGGTACTAGTCTACAAAGCTAGTAGTAGGTGTGCTAGGTCAGGCGGCCCCAGTAATCTTCCCTGTGGCGTTGACGCGCGTAAGTGGCGTATCCACTATCAACCGTCTTGACGTTGTTGTCGATGGGGGGGCGGCTTTGTCCCGGGTACTAGTCTACAAAGCTAGTAGTAGGGGTGCTAGGTCAGGCGGCCCCAGTAATCTTCCCTGTGGCGTTGACGCGCGTAAGTGGCGTATACTTTCAACCGTCTTGACGTTATTGTCGATGTGGGAGCTTTGTCCCGGGTACTAGTCTCCAGCGCTAGTAGTAGGTGTGCTAGGTCAGGCAGCCCCAGTAATCTTCCCTGTGGCGTTGACGCTCGTAAGTGGCGTATACTTTCAACCGTCTTGACGTTATCGATGTGGGAGCTTTGTCCCGGGTACTGGTCTACAAAGCTAGTAGTAGGTGTGCTAGATAAGGCGGCCCCAGTATACTTCCCTGTGGCGTTGAGGCGCGTAAGTGGCGTATACTTTCAACCGTCTTGACGTCGTTGTCGATATGGGAGCTTTGTCCCGGGTACTAGTCTACAAAGCTAGTACTAGGTGTGCTAGGTCAGGCGTGCCCAGTAGTCTTCCTTGTAGCGTTGACGCGCGTAAGTGGCGTATACTTTCAACCGTCTTGACGTCGTTGTCGATATGGGAGCTTTGTCCCGGGTACTAGTCTACAAAGCTAGTAGTAGGTGTGCTAGGTCAGGCGGCCCCAGTAATCCTCCCTGTGGCGCGTACGCGCGTAAGTGGCGTATCTACTCTCAACAGTCTTGACGTTGTTGTCGATGAGCGGGGGGCTTTGTCCCGGGTACTATTCTACAGAGCTAGTAGTAGGTGTGCTGGGTCAGGCGACACCATTAATCTTCCCTGTGGCGAGTACGCGCGTAAGTGGCGTATCTACTTTCAACTGTCTTGACGCTGTTGTCGATGAGCGGACGCCTTTGTCCCGGGTACTAGTCTACAGAGCTAGTAGTAGGTGTGCTGGGTCAGGCGGACCCAGTAGTCTTCCCTGTGGCGTGGACGCGCGTAAGTGGCGTATCCACTATCAACCGTCTTGACGTTGCTGTCGATGTGGGAGCTTTGTCCCGGGTACTAGTCTCCAGAGCTAGTAGTAGGTGTGCTAGATCATCAGGCTTGACGTTGTTGTCGATGGGGGGGGGGGCTTTGTCCCGGGTACTAGTCTCCAGCGCTAGTAGTAGATGTGCTAGAGCAGCAGGCGGCCCCAGTAATCTTCCCTGTGGCGTTGACGCGCGTAAGTGGCGTATCCCCTATCAACCGTCTTGACGTTGTTGTCGATGGGGGGGGCGGCTTTGTCCCGGGTACTAGTCTCCAGCGCTAGTAGTAGGTGTGTTAGACCAGGCGGCTCCAGTAATCTTCCCTGTGGCGTTGACGCGCGTAAGTGGCGTATACTTTCAACCGTCTTGACGTCGTTGTCGATATGGGAGCTTTGTCCCGGGTACTAGTCTACAAAGCTAGTAGTAGGTGTGCTAGGTCAGGCGGCCCCAGTAATCCTCCCTGTGGCGAGTACGCGCGTAAGTGGCGTATCTACTTTCAACAGTCTTGACGTTGTTGTCGATGAGCGGGGGGCTTTGTCCCGGGTACTAGTCTACAGAGCTAGTAGTAGGTGTGCTGGGTCAGGCGACACCATTAATCTTCCCTGTGGCGAGTACGCGCGTAAGTGGCGTATCTACTTTCAACTGTCTTGACGTTGTTGTCGATGAGCGGGGGGCTTTGTCCCGGGTACTAGTCTACAGAGCTAGTAGTAGGTGTGCTGGGTCAGGCGACACCATTATTCTTCCCTGTGGCGAGTACGCGCGTAAGTGGCGTATCTACTTTCAACTGTCTTGACGTTGTTGTCGATGAGCGGGCGGCTTTGTCCCGGGTACTAGTCTACAGAGCTAGTAGTAGGTGTGCTGAGTCAGGCGGACCCAGTAGTCTTCCCTGTGGCATGGACGCGCGTAAGTGGCGTATCCACTATCAACCGTCTTGACGTTGTTGTCGATGTGGGAGCTTTGTCCCGGGTACTAGTCTCCAGAGCTAGTAGTAGGTGTGCTAGATCATCAGGCTTGACGTTGTTGTCGATGGGGGGGGCTTTGTCCCGGGTACTAGTCTCCAGCGCTAGTAGTAGGTGTGCTAGATCAGGCGGCCCCAGTAATCTTCCCTGTGGCGTTGACGCGCGTAAGTGGCGTATACTTTCAACCGTCTCGACGTTGTCGATGTGGGAGCTTTGTCCCGGGTACTAGTCTACAAAGCTAGTAGTAGGTGTGCTAGATCAGGCGGCCCCAGTAATCTTCCCTGTGGCGTTGACGCGCGTAAGTGGCGTATACTTTCAACCGTCTTGACGTTGTCGATGTGGGAACTTTGTCCCGGGTACTAGTCTACAAAGCTAGTAGTAGGTGTGCTAGGTCAGGCGGCCCCAGTAATCTTCCCTGTGGCGTTGACGCGCGTAAGTGGCGTATCCACTATCAACCGTCTTGACGTTGTTGTCGATGGGGGGGCGGCTTTGTCCCGGGTACTAGTCTACAAAGCTAGTAGTAGGGGTGCTAGGTCAGGCGGCCCCAGTAATCTTCCCTGTGGCGTTGACGCGCGTAAGTGGCGTATACTTTCAACCGTCTTGACGTTATTGTCGATGTGGGAGCTTTGTCCCGGGTACTAGTCTCCAGCGCTAGTAGTAGGTGTGCTAGGTCAGGCAGCCCCAGTAACCTTCCCTGTGGCGTTGACGCTCGTAAGTGGCGTATACTTTCAACCGTCTTGACGTTATCGATGTGGGAGCTTTGTCCCGGGTACTGGTCTACAAAGCTAGTAGTAGGTGTGCTAGATAAGGCGGCCCCAGTAATCTTCCTTGTAGCGTTGACGCGCGTAAGTGGCGTATACTTTCAACCGTCTTGACGTTGTCGATGTGGGAGCTTTGTCCCGGGTACTAGTCTACAAAGCTAGTAGTAGGTGTGCTAGGTCAGGCGGCCCCAGTAGTCTTCCTTGTAGCGTTGACGCGCGTAAGTGGCGTATTCACTATCATCCGTCTTGACGTCGTTGTCGATATGGGAGCTTTGTCCCGGGTACTAGTCTACAAAGCTAGTAGTAGGTGTGCTAGGTCAGGCGGCCCCAGTAATCCTCCCTGTGGCGAGTACGCGCGTAAGTGGCGTATCTACTTTCAACTGTCTTGACGTTGTTGTCGATGAGCGGGGGGCTTTGTCCCGGGTACTAGTCTACAGAGCTAGTAGTAGGTGTGCTGGGTCAGGCGACACCATTAATCTTCCCTGTGGCGAGTACGCGCTTAAGTGGCGTATCTACTTTCAACCGTCTTGACGTTGTTGTCGATGAGCGGGTGGCTTTGTCCCGGGTACTAGTCTACAGAGCTAGTAGTATGTGTGCTGGGTCAGGCGGACCCAGTAATCTTCCCTGTGGCGTTGACGCGCGTAAGTGGCGTATACTTTCAACCGTCTTGACGTTGTCGATGTGGGAGCTTTGTCCCGGGTACTAGTCTACAAAGCTAGTAGTAGGTGTGCTAGGTCAGGCGGCCCCAGTAATCTTCCCTGTGGCGTTGACGCGCGTAAGTGGCGTATCCACTATCAACCGTCTTGACGTTGTTGTCGATGGGGGGGGCGGCTTTGTCCCGGGTACTAGTCTACAAAGCTAGTAGTAGGGGTGCTAGGTCAGGCGGCCCCAGTAATCTTCCCTGTGGCGTTGACGCGCGTAAGTGGCGTATACTTTCAACCGTCTTGACGTTATTGTCGATGTGGGAGCTTTGTACCGGGTACTAGTCTCCAGCGCTAGTAGTAGGTGTGCTAGACCAGGCGGCTCCAGTAATCTTCCCTGTGGCCTTGACGCGCGTAAGTGGCGTATACTTTCAACCGTCTTGACGTTGTTGTCGATGTGGGAGCTTTGTCCCGGATACTAGTCTACAAAGCTAGTAGTAGGTGTGCTAGACCAGGCGGCCCCAGTAATCTTCCCTGTGGCGTTGACGCGCGTAAGTGGCGTATACTTTCAACCGTCTTGACGTTATTGTCGATGTGGGAGCTTTGTACCGGGTACTAGTCTCCAGCGCTAGTAGTAGGTGTGCTAGATCAGGCGGCCCCAGTAATCTTCCCTGTGGCGTTGACGCGCGTAAGTGGCGCATACTTTCAACCGTCTTGACGTTACGGATGTGGGAGCTTTGTCCCGGGTACTAGTCTACAAAGCTAGTAGTAGGTGTGCTAGGTCAGGCGGCCCCAGTAGTCTTCCTTGTAGCGTTGAGGCGCGTAAGTGGCGTATACTTTCAACCGTCTTGACGTCGTTGTCGATATGGGAGCTTTGTATCGGGTACTAGTCTACAAAGCTAGTAGTAGGTGTGCTAGGTCAGGCGTGCCCAGTAGTCTTCCTTGTAGCGTTGACGCGCGTAAGTGGCGTATACTTTCAACCGTCTTGACGTCGTTGTCGATATGGGAGCTTTGTCCCGGGTACTAGTCTACAAAGCTAGTAGTAGGTGTGCTAGGTCAGGCGGCCCCAGTAATCCTCCCTGTGGCGCGTACGCGCGTAAGTGGCGTATCTACTTTCAACAGTCTTGACGTTGTTGTCGATGAGCGGGGGGCTTTTGTCCCGGGTACTAGTCTACAGAGCTAGTAGTAGGTGTGCTGGGTCAGGCGACACCATTAATCTTCCCTGTGGCGAGTACGCGCGTAAGTGGCGTATCTACTTTCAACTGTCTTGACGCTGTTGTCGATGAGCGGACGCCTTTGTCCCGGGTACTAGTCTACAGAGCTAGTAGTAGGTGTGCTGGGTCAGGCGGACCCAGTAGTCTTCCCTGTGGCGTGGACGCGCGTAAGTGGCGTATCCAGTATCAACCGTCTTGACGTTGCTGTCGATGTGGGAGCTTTGTCCCGGGTACTAGTCTCCAGAGCTAGTAGTAGGTGTGCTAGATCATCAGGCTTGACGTTGTTGTCGATGGGGGGGGGGGCTTTGTCCCGGGTACTAGTCTCCAGCGCTAGTAGTAGATGTGCTAGAGCAGCAGGCGGCCCCAGTAATCTTCCCTGTGGCGTTGACGCGCGTAAGTGGCGTATCCCCTATCAACCGTCTTGACGTTGTTGTCGATGGGGGGGGCGGCTTTGTCCCGGGTACTAGTCTCCAGCGCTAGTAGTAGGTGTGTTAGACCAGGCGGCTCCAGTAATCTTCCCTGTGGCGTTGACGCGCGTAAGTGGCGTATACTTTCAACCGTCTTGACGTCGTTGTCGATATGGGAGCTTTGTCCCGGGTACTAGTCTACAAAGCTAGTAGTAGGTGTGCTAGGTCAGGCGGCCCCAGTAATCCTCCCTGTGGCGAGTACTCGCGTAAGTGGCGTATCTACTTTCAACAGTCTTTACGTTGTTGTCGATGAGCGGGGGGCTTTGTCCCGGGTACTAGTCTACAGAGCTAGTAGTAGGTGTGCTGGGTCAGGCGACACCATTAATCTTCCCTGTGGCGAGTACGCGCGTAAGTGGCGTATCTACTTTCAACTGTCTTGACGTTGTTGTCGATGAGCGGGCGGCTTTGTCCCGGGTACTAGTCTACAGAGCTAGTAGTAGGTGTGCTGAGTCAGGCGGACCCAGTAGTCTTCCCTGTGGCATGGACGCGCGTAAGTGGCGTATCCACTATCAACCGTCTTGACGTTGTTGTCGATGTGGGAGCTTTGTCCCGGGTACTAGTCTCCAGAGCTAGTAGTAGGTGTGCTAGATCATCAGGCTTGACGTTGTTGTCAATGGGGGGGCTTTGTCCCGGGTACTAGTCTCCAGCGCTAGTAGTAGGTGTGCTAGATCAGGCGGCCCCAGTAATCTTCCCTGTGGCGTTGACGCGCGTAAGTGGCGTATACTTTCAACCGTCTCGACGTTGTCGATGTGGGAGCTTTGTCCCGGGTACTAGTCTACAAAGCTAGTAGTAGGTGTGCTAGATCAGGCGGCCCCAGTAATCTTCCCTGTGGCGTTGACGCGCGTAAGTGGCGTATACTTTCAACCGTCTTGACGTTGTCGATGTAGGAGCTTTGTCCCGGGTACTAGTCTACAAAGCTAGTAGTAGGTGTGCTAGGTCAGGCGGCCCCAGTAGTCTTCCTTGTAGCGTTGACGCGCATAAGTGGCGTATACTTTCAACCGTCTTGACGTCGTTGTCGATATGGGAGCTTTGTCCCGGGTACTAGTCTACAAAGCTAGTAGTAGGTGTGCTAGGTCAGGCGGCCCCAGTAATCCTCCCTGTGGCGAGTACGCGCGTAAGTGGCGTATCTACTTTCAACTGTCTTGACGTTGTTGTCGATGAGCGGGGGGCTTTGTCCCGGGTACTAGTCTACAAAGCTAGTAGTAGGTGTGCTGGGTCAGGCGACACCATTAATCTTCCCTGTGGCGAGTACGCGCGTAAGTGGCGTATCTACATTCAACTGTCTTGACGTTGTTGTCGATGAGCGGGGGGCTTTGTCCCGGGTACTAGTCTACAGAGCTAGTAGTAGGTGTGCTGGGTCAGGCGACACCATTAATCTTCCCTGTGGCGAGTACGCGCGTAAGTGGCGTATCTACTTGCAACCGTCTTGACGTTGTTGTCGATGAGCGGGCGGCTTTGTCCCGGGTACTAGTCTACAGAGCTAGTAGTAGGTGTGCTGGGTCAGGCGGACCCAGTAGTTTTCCCTGTGGCGTGGACGCGCGTAAGTGGCGTATCCACTATCAACCGTCTTGACGTTGTTGTCGAAGTGGGAGCTTTGTCCCGGGTACTAGTCTCCAGAGCTAGTAGTAGGTGTGCTAGATCATCAGGCTTGACGTTGTTGTCGATGGGGGGGGGGGGCTTTGTCCCGGGTACTAGTCTCCGGCGCTAGTAGTAGATGTGCTAGAGCAGCAGGCGGCCCCAGTAATCTTCCCTGTGGCGTTGACGCGCGTAAGTGGCGTATCCACTATCAACCGTCTTGACGTTGTTGTCGATGGGCGGGCGGCTTTGTCCCGGGTACTAGTCTCCAGCGCTAGTAGTAGGTGTGCTAGACCAGGCGGCTCCAGTAATCTTCCCTGTGGCGGTGACGCGCGTAAGTGGCGTATACTTTCAACCATCTTGACGTTGTTGTCGATGTGGGAGCTTTGTCCCGGGTACTAGTCTCCAGCGCTAGTAGTAGGTGTGCTAGGTCAGGCGGCCCCAGTAATCTTCCCTGTGGCGTTGACGCTCGTAAGTGGCGTATACTTTCAACCGTCTTGACGTTATCGATGTGGGAGCTTTGTCCCGGGTACTAGTCTACAAAGCTAGTAGTAGGTGTGCTAGATCAGGCGGCCCCAGTATACTTCCCTGTGGCGTTGACGCGCGTAAGTGGCGTATACTTTCAACCGTCTTGACGTTGTCGATGTGGGAGCTTTGTCCCGGGTACTAGTCTACAAAGCTAGTAGTAGGTGTGCTAGGTCAGGCGGCCCCAGTAATCCTCCCTGTGGCGAGTACGCGCGTAAGTGGCGTATCTACTTTCAACTGTCTTGACGTTGTTGCCGATGAGCGGGGGGCTTTGTCCCGGGTACTAGTCTACAGAGCTAGTAGTAGGTGTGCTGGGTCAGGCGACACCATTAATCTTCCCTGTGGCGAGTACGCGCGTAAGTGGCGTATCTACTTTCAACCGTCTTGACGTTGTTGTCGATGAGCGGGTGGCTTTGTCCCGGGTACTAGTCTACAGAGCTAGTAGTATGTGTGCTGGGTCAGGCGGACCCAGTAATCTTCCCTGTGGCGTTGACGCGCGTAAGTGGCGTATACTTTCAACCGTCTTGACGTTGTCGATGTGGGAGCTTTGTCCCGGGTACTAGTCTCCAGCGCTAGTAGTAGGTGTGCTAGATCAGGCGGCTCCAGTAATCTTCCCTGTGGCGTTGACGCGCGTAAGTGGCGTATACTTTCAACCGTCTTGACGTTGTCGATGTGGGAGCTTTGTCCCGGGTACTAGTCTACAAAGCTAGTAGTAGGTGTGCTAGGTCAGGCGGCCCCAGTAATCTTCCCTGTGGCGTTGACGCGCGTAAGTGGCGTATTCACTATCAACCGTCTTGACGTTGTTGTCGATGGGGGGGGGGCGGCTTTGTCCCGGGTACTAGTCTACAAAGCTAGTAGTAGGGGTGCTAGGTCAGGCGGCCCCAGTAATCTTCCCTGTGGCGTTGACGCGCGTAAGTGGCGTATACTTTCAACCGTCTTGACGTTATTGTCGATGTGGGAGCTTTGTACCGGGTACTAGTCTCCAGCGCTAGTAGTAGGTGTGCTAGTACAGGCGGCCCCAGTAATCTTCCCTGTGGCGTTGACCCGCGTAAGTGGCGCATACTTTCAACCGTCTTGACGTTATGGATGTGGGAGCTTTGTCCCGGGTACTAGTCTACAAAGCTAGTAGTAGGTGTGCTAGGTCAGGCGGCCCCAGTAGTCTTCCTTGTAGCGTTGAGACGCGTAAGTGGCGTATACTTTCAACCGTCTTGACGTCGTTGTCGATATGGGAGCTTTGTCCCGGGTACTAGTCTACAAAGCTAGTAGCAGGTGTGCTAGGTCAGGCGGCCCCAGTAGTCTTCCTTGTAGCGTTGACGCGCGTAAGTGGCGTATACTTTCAACCGTCTTGACGTCGTTGTCGATATGGGAGCTTTGTCCCGGGTACTAGTCTACAAAGCTAGTAGTAGGTGTGCTAGGTTAGGCGGCCCCAGTAATCCTCCCTGTGGCGCGTACGCGCGTAAGTGGCGTATCTACTTTCAACAGTCTTGACGTTGTTGTCGATGAGCGGGGGGCTTTGTCCCGGGTACTAGTCTACAGAGCTGGTAGTAGGTGTGCTGGGTCAGGCGACACCATTAATCTTCCCTGTGGCGAGTACGCGCGTAAGTGGCGTATCTACTTTCAACTGTCTTGACGCTGTTGTCGATGAGCGGACGCCTTTGTCCCGGGTACTAGTCTACAGAGCTAGTAGTAGGTGTGCTGGGTCAGGCGGACCCAGTAGTCTTCCCTGTGGCGTGGACGCGCGTAAGTGGCGTATCCACTATCAACCGTCTTGACGTTGCTGTCGATGTGGGAGCTTTGTCCCGGGTACTAGTCTCCAGAGCTAGTAGTAGGTGTGCTAGATCATCAGGCTTGACGTTGTTGTCGATGGGGGGGGCTTTGTCCCGGGTACTAGTCTCCAGCGCTAGTAGTAGATGTGCTAGAGCAGCAGGCGGCCCCAGTAATCTTCCCTGTGGCGTTGACGCGCGTAAGTGGCGTATCCCCTATCAACCGTCTTGACGTTGTTGTCGATGGGGGGGGGGGCGGCTTTGTCCCGGGTACTAGTCTCCAGCGCTAGTAGTAGGTGTGTTAGACCAGGCGGCTCCAGTAATCTTCCCTGTGGCGTTGACGCGCGTAAGTGGCGTATACTTTCAACCGTCTTGACGTTGTTGTCGATGTGGGAGCTTTGTCCCGGGTACTAGTCTCCAGCGCTAGTAGTAGGTGTGCTAGATCAGGCGGCCCCAGTAATCTTCCCTGTGGCGTTGACGCGCGTAAGTGGCGTATACTTTCAACCGTCTTGACGTTGTCGATGTGGGAGCTTTGTCCAGGGTACTGGTCTACAAAGCTAGTAGTAGGTGTGCTAGATCAGGCGGCCCCAGTAATCTTCCCTGTGGCGTTGACGCGCGTAAGTGGCGTATACTTTCAACCGTCTTGACGTTGTCGATGTGGGAGCTTTGTCCAGGGTACTAGTCTACAAAGCTAGTAGTAGGTGTGCTAGGTCGGGCGGCCCCAGTAATCTTCCCTGTGGCGTTGACGCGCGTAAGTGGCGTATACTTTCAACCGTCTTGACGTTGTCGATGTGGGAGCTTTGTCCCGGGTACTAGTCTACAAAGCTAGTAGTAGGTGTGCTAGGTCAGGCGGCCCCAGTAGTCTTCCTTGTAGCGTTGACGCGCGTAAGTGGCGTATACTTTCAACCGTCTTGACGTCGTTGTCGATATGGGAGCTTTGTCCCGGGTACTAGTCTACAAAGCTAGTAGTAGGTGTGCTAGGTCAGGCGGCCCCAGTAATCCTCCCTGTGGCGAGTACGCGCGTAAGTGGCGTATCTACTTTCAACTGTCTTGACGTTGTTGTCGATGAGCGGGGGGCTTTGTCCCGGGTACTAGTCTACAGAGCTAGTAGTAGGTGTGCTGGGTCAGGCGACACCATTAATCTTCCCTGTGGCGAGTACGCGCGTAAGTGGCGTATCTACTTTCAACTGTCTTGACGCTGTTGTCGATGAGCGGACGCCTTTGTCCCGGGTACTAGTCTACAGAGCTAGTAGTAGGTGTGCTGGGTCAGGCGGACCCAGTAGTCTTCCCTGTGGCGTGGACGCGCGTAAGTGGCGTATCCAGTATCAACCGTCTTGACGTTGCTGTCGATGTGGGAGCTTTGTCCCGGGTACTAGTCTCCAGAGCTAGTAGTAGGTGTGCTAGATCATCAGGCTTGACGTTGTTGTCGATGGGGGGGGGGGCTTTGTCCCGGGTACTAGTCTCCAGCGCTAGTAGTAGATGTGCTAGAGCAGCAGGCGGCCCCAGTAATCTTCCCTGTGGCGTTGACGCGCGTAAGTGGCGTATCCCCTATCAACCGTCTTGACGTTGTTGTCGATGGGGGGGGCGGCTTTGTCCCGGGTACTAGTCTCCAGCGCTAGTAGTAGGTGTGTTAGACCAGGCGGCTCCAGTAATCTTCCCTGTGGCGTTGACGCGCGTAAGTGGCGTATACTTTCAACCGTCTTGACGTCGTTGTCGATATGGGAGCTTTGTCCCGGGTACTAGTCTACAAAGCTAGTAGTAGGTGTGCTAGGTCAGGCGGCCCCAGTAATCCTCCCTGTGGCGAGTACTCGCGTAAGTGGCGTATCTACTTTCAACAGTCTTTACGTTGTTGTCGATGAGCGGGGGGCTTTGTCCCGGGTACTAGTCTACAGAGCTAGTAGTAGGTGTGCTGGGTCAGGCGACACCATTAATCTTCCCTGTGGCGAGTACGCGCGTAAGTGGCGTATCTACTTTCAACTGTCTTGACGTTGTTGTCGATGAGCGGGCGGCTTTGTCCCGGGTACTAGTCTACAGAGCTAGTAGTAGGTGTGCTGAGTCAGGCGGACCCAGTAGTCTTCCCTGTGGCATGGACGCGCGTAAGTGGCGTATCCACTATCAACCGTCTTGACGTTGTTGTCGATGTGGGAGCTTTGTCCCGGGTACTAGTCTCCAGAGCTAGTAGTAGGTGTGCTAGATCATCAGGCTTGACGTTGTTGTCAATGGGGGGGCTTTGTCCCGGGTACTAGTCTCCAGCGCTAGTAGTAGGTGTGCTAGATCAGGCGGCCCCAGTAATCTTCCCTGTGGCGTTGACGCGCGTAAGTGGCGTATACTTTCAACCGTCTCGACGTTGTCGATGTGGGAGCTTTGTCCCGGGTACTAGTCTACAAAGCTAGTAGTAGGTGTGCTAGATCAGGCGGCCCCAGTAATCTTCCCTGTGGCGTTGACGCGCGTAAGTGGCGTATACTTTCAACCGTCTTGACGTTGTCGATGTAGGAGCTTTGTCCCGGGTACTAGTCTACAAAGCTAGTAGTAGGTGTGCTAGGTCAGGCGGCCCCAGTAGTCTTCCTTGTAGCGTTGACGCGCATAAGTGGCGTATACTTTCAACCGTCTTGACGTCGTTGTCGATATGGGAGCTTTGTCCCGGGTACTAGTCTACAAAGCTAGTAGTAGGTGTGCTAGGTCAGGCGGCCCCAGTAATCCTCCCTGTGGCGAGTACGCGCGTAAGTGGCGTATCTACTTTCAACTGTCTTGACGTTGTTGTCGATGAGCGGGGGGCTTTGTCCCGGGTACTAGTCTACAAAGCTAGTAGTAGGTGTGCTGGGTCAGGCGACACCATTAATCTTCCCTGTGGCGAGTACGCGCGTAAGTGGCGTATCTACTTTCAACTGTCTTGACGTTGTTGTCGATGAGCGGGGGGCTTTGTCCCGGGTACTAGTCTACAGAGCTAGTAGTAGGTGTGCTGGGTCAGGCGACACCATTAATCTTCCCTGTGGCGAGTACGCGCGTAAGTGGCGTATCTACTTGCAACCGTCTTGACGTTGTTGTCGATGAGCGGGCGGCTTTGTCCCGGGTACTAGTCTACAGAGCTAGTAGTAGGTGTGCTGGGTCAGGCGGACCCAGTAGTTTTCCCTGTGGCGTGGACGCGCGTAAGTGGCGTATCCACTATCAACCGTCTTGACGTTGTTGTCGAAGTGGGAGCTTTGTCCCGGGTACTAGTCTCCAGAGCTAGTAGTAGGTGTGCTAGATCATCAGGCTTGACGTTGTTGTCGATGGGGGGGGGGGCTTTGTCCCGGGTACTAGTCTCCGGCGCTAGTAGTAGATGTGCTAGAGCAGCAGGCGGCCCCAGTAATCTTCCCTGTGGCGTTGACGCGCGTAAGTGGCGTATCCACTATCAACCGTCTTGACGTTGTTGTCGATGGGCGGGCGGCTTTGTCCCGGGTACTAGTCTCCAGCGCTAGTAGTAGGTGTGCTAGACCAGGCGGCTCCAGTAATCTTCCCTGTGGCGGTGACGCGCGTAAGTGGCGTATACTTTCAACCATCTTGACGTTGTTGTCGATGTGGGAGCTTTGTCCCGGGTACTAGTCTCCAGCGCTAGTAGTAGGTGTGCTAGGTCAGGCGGCCCCAGTAATCTTCCCTGTGGCGTTGACGCTCGTAAGTGGCGTATACTTTCAACCGTCTTGACGTTATCGATGTGGGAGCTTTGTCCCGGGTACTAGTCTACAAAGCTAGTAGTAGGTGTGCTAGATCAGGCGGCCCCAGTATACTTCCCTGTGGCGTTGACGCGCGTAAGTGGCGTATACTTTCAACCGTCTTGACGTTGTCGATGTGGGAGCTTTGTCCCGGGTACTAGTCTACAAAGCTAGTAGTAGGTGTGCTAGGTCAGGCGGCCCCAGTAATCCTCCCTGTGGCGAGTACGCGCGTAAGTGGCGTATCTACTTTCAACTGTCTTGACGTTGTTGCCGATGAGCGGGGGGCTTTGTCCCGGGTACTAGTCTACAGAGCTAGTAGTAGGTGTGCTGGGTCAGGCGACACCATTAATCTTCCCTGTGGCGAGTACGCGCGTAAGTGGCGTATCTACTTTCAACCGTCTTGACGTTGTTGTCGATGAGCGGGTGGCTTTGTCCCGGGTACTAGTCTACAGAGCTAGTAGTATGTGTGCTGGGTCAGGCGGACCCAGTAATCTTCCCTGTGGCGTTGACGCGCGTAAGTGGCGTATACTTTCAACCGTCTTGACGTTGTCGATGTGGGAGCTTTGTCCCGGGTACTAGTCTCCAGCGCTAGTAGTAGGTGTGCTAGATCAGGCGGCTCCAGTAATCTTCCCTGTGGCGTTGACGCGCGTAAGTGGCGTATACTTTCAACCGTCTTGACGTTGTCGATGTGGGAGCTTTGTCCCGGGTACTAGTCTACAAAGCTAGTAGTAGGTGTGCTAGGTCAGGCGGCCCCAGTAATCTTCCCTGTGGCGTTGACGCGCGTAAGTGGCGTATTCACTATCAACCGTCTTGACGTTGTTGTCGATGGGGGGGGGGCGGCTTTGTCCCGGGTACTAGTCTACAAAGCTAGTAGTAGGGGTGCTAGGTCAGGCGGCCCCAGTAATCTTCCCTGTGGCGTTGACGCGCGTAAGTGGCGTATACTTTCAACCGTCTTGACGTTATTGTCGATGTGGGAGCTTTGTACCGGGTACTAGTCTCCAGCGCTAGTAGTAGGTGTGCTAGTACAGGCGGCCCCAGTAATCTTCCCTGTGGCGTTGACCCGCGTAAGTGGCGCATACTTTCAACCGTCTTGACGTTATGGATGTGGGAGCTTTGTCCCGGGTACTAGTCTACAAAGCTAGTAGTAGGTGTGCTAGGTCAGGCGGCCCCAGTAGTCTTCCTTGTAGCGTTGAGGCGCGTAAGTGGCGTATACTTTCAACCGTCTTGACGTCGTTGTCGATATGGGAGCTTTGTCCCGGGTACTAGTCTACAAAGCTAGTAGCAGGTGTGCTAGGTCAGGCGGCCCCAGTAGTCTTCCTTGTAGCGTTGACGCGCGTAAGTGGCGTATACTTTCAACCGTCTTGACGTCGTTGTCGATATGGGAGCTTTGTCCCGGGTACTAGTCTACAAAGCTAGTAGTAGGTGTGCTAGGTTAGGCGGCCCCAGTAATCCTCCCTGTGGCGCGTACGCGCGTAAGTGGCGTATCTACTTTCAACAGTCTTGACGTTGTTGTCGATGAGCGGGGGGCTTTGTCCCGGGTACTAGTCTACAGAGCTGGTAGTAGGTGTGCTGGGTCAGGCGACACCATTAATCTTCCCTGTGGCGAGTACGCGCGTAAGTGGCGTATCTACTTTCAACTGTCTTGACGCTGTTGTCGATGAGCGGACGCCTTTGTCCCGGGTACTAGTCTACAGAGCTAGTAGTAGGTGTGCTGGGTCAGGCGGACCCAGTAGTCTTCCCTGTGGCGTGGACGCGCGTAAGTGGCGTATCCACTATCAACCGTCTTGACGTTGCTGTCGATGTGGGAGCTTTGTCCCGGGTACTAGTCTCCAGAGCTAGTAGTAGGTGTGCTAGATCATCAGGCTTGACGTTGTTGTCGATGGGGGGGGCTTTGTCCCGGGTACTAGTCTCCAGCGCTAGTAGTAGATGTGCTAGAGCAGCAGGCGGCCCCAGTAATCTTCCCTGTGGCGTTGACGCGCGTAAGTGGCGTATCCCCTATCAACCGTCTTGACGTTGTTGTCGATGGGGGGGGGGGCGGCTTTGTCCCGGGTACTAGTCTCCAGCGCTAGTAGTAGGTGTGTTAGACCAGGCGGCTCCAGTAATCTTCCCTGTGGCGTTGACGCGCGTAAGTGGCGTATACTTTCAACCGTCTTGACGTTGTTGTCGATGTGGGAGCTTTGTCCCGGGTACTAGTCTCCAGCGCTAGTAGTAGGTGTGCTAGATCAGGCGGCCCCAGTAATCTTCCCTGTGGCGTTGACGCGCGTAAGTGGCGTATACTTTCAACCGTCTTGACGTTGTCGATGTGGGAGCTTTGTCCAGGGTACTGGTCTACAAAGCTAGTAGTAGGTGTGCTAGATCAGGCGGCCCCAGTAATCTTCCCTGTGGCGTTGACGCGCGTAAGTGGCGTATACTTTCAACCGTCTTGACGTTGTCGATGTGGGAGCTTTGTCCAGGGTACTAGTCTACAAAGCTAGTAGTAGGTGTGCTAGGTCAGGCGGCCCCAGTAATCTTCCCTGTGGCGTTGACGCGCGTAAGTGGCGTATACTTTCAACCGTCTTGACGTTGTCGATGTGGGAGCTTTGTCCCGGGTACTAGTCTACAAAGCTAGTAGTAGGTGTGCTAGGTCAGGCGGCCCCAGTAGTCTTCCTTGTAGCGTTGACGCGCGTAAGTGGCGTATACTTTCAACCGTCTTGACGTCGTTGTCGATATGGGAGCTTTGTCCCGGGTACTAGTCTACAAAGCTAGTAGTAGGTGTGCTAGGTCAGGCGGCCCCAGTAATCCTCCCTGTGGCGAGTACGCGCGTAAGTGGCGTATCTACTTTCAACTGTCTTGACGTTGTTGTCGATGAGCGGGGGGCTTTGTCCCGGGTACTAGTCTACAGAGCTAGTAGTAGGTGTGCTGGGTCAGGCGACACCATTAATCTTCCCTGTGGCGAGTACGCGCGTAAGTGGCGTATCTACTTTCAACCGTCTTGACGTGTTGTCGATGAGCGGGCGGCTTTGTCCCGGGTACTAGTCTACAGAGCTAGTAGTATGTGTGCTGGGTCAGGCGGACCCAGTAGTCTTCCCTGTGGCGTGGACGCGCGTAAGTGGCGTATCCACTATCAACCGTCTTGACGTTGTTGTCGATGTGGAAGCTTTGTCCCTGGTACTAGTCTCCAGAGCTAGTAGTAGGTGTGCTAGATCATCAGGCTTGACGTTGTTGTCGATGGGGGGGGGGCTTTGTCCCGGGTACTAGTCTCTAGCGCTAGTAGTAGATGTGCTAGAGCAGCAGGCGGCCCCAGTAATCTTCCCTGTGGCGTTGACGCGCGTAAGTGGCGTATACTTTCAACCGTCTTGACGTTGTTGTCGATGTGGGAGCTTTGTCCCGGGTACTAGTCTACAAAGCTAGTAGTAGGTGTGCTAGACCAGGCGGCTCCAGTAATCTTCCCTGTGGTGTTGACGCGCGTAAGTGGCGTATACTTTCAACCGTCTTGACGTTGTTGTCGATGTGGGAGCTTTGTCCCGGGTACTAGTCTCCAGCGCTAGTAGTAGGTGTGCTAGATCAGGCGGCCCCAGTAATCTTCCCTGTGGCGTTGACGCGCGTAAGTGGCGTATACTTTCAACCGTCTTGACGTTGTCGATGTGGGAGCTTTGTCCCGGGTACTAGTCTAAAAAGCTAGTAGCAGGTGTGCTAGGTCAGGCGGCCCCAGTAATCTTCCCTGTGGCGTTGACGCGCGTAAGTGGCGTATCCACTATCAACCGTCTTGACGTTGTTGACGATGGGGGGACGGCTTTGTCCCGGGTACTAGTCTACAAAGCTAGTAGTAGGTGTGCTAGGTCAGGCGGCCCCAGTAATCCTCCCTGTGGCGAGTACGCGCGTAAGTGGCGTATCTACTTTCAACTGTCTTGACGTTGTTGTCGATGAGCGGGGGGCTTTGTCCCGGGTACTAGTCTACAGAGCTAGTAGTAGGTGTGCTGGGTCAGGCGACACCATTAATCTTCCCTGTGGCGAGTACGCGCTTAAGTGGCGTATCTACTTTCAACCGTCTTGACGTTGTTGTCGATGAGCGGGTGGCTTTGTCCCGGGTACTAGTCTACAGAGCTAGTAGTATGTGTGCTGGGTCAGGCGGACCCAGTAATCTTCCCTGTGGCGTTGACGCGCGTAAGTGGCGTATACTTTCAACCGTCTTGACGTTGTCGATGTGGGAGCTTTGTCCCGGGTACTAGTCTACAAAGCTAGTAGTAGGTGTGCTAGGTCAGGCGGCCCCAGTAATCTTCCCTGTGGCGTTGACGCGCGTAAGTGGCGTATCCACTATCAACCGTCTTGACGTTGTTGTCGATGGGGGGGGGCGGCTTTGTCCCGGGTACTAGTCTACAAAGCTAGTAGTAGGGGTGCTAGGTCAGGCGGCCCCAGTAATCTTCCCTGTGGCGTTGACGCGCGTAAGTGGCGTATACTTTCAACCGTCTTGACGTTATTGTCGATGTGGGAGCTTTGTACCGGGTACTAGTCTCCAGCGCTAGTAGTAGGTGTGCTAGACCAGGCGGCTCCAGTAATCTTCCCTGTGGCCTTGACGCGCGTAAGTGGCGTATACTTTCAACCGTCTTGACGTTGTTGTCGATGTGGGAGCTTTGTCCCGGATACTAGTCTACAAAGCTAGTAGTAGTTGTGCTAGATCAGGCGGCCCCAGTAATCTTCCCTGTGGCGTTGACGCGCGTAAGTGGCGCATACTTTCAACCGTCTTGACGTTATGGATGTGGGAGCTTTGTCCCGGGTACTAGTCTACAAAGCTAGTAGTAGGTGTGCTAGGTCAGGCGGCCCCAGTAGTCTTCCTTGTAGCGTTGAGGCGCGTAAGTGGCGTATACTTTCAACCGTCTTGACGTCGTTGTCGATATGGGAGCTTTGTCCCGGGTACTAGTCTACAAAGCTAGTAGTAGGTGTGCTAGGTCAGGCGTGCCCAGTAGTCTTCCTTGTAGCGTTGACGCGCGTAAGTGGCGTATACTTTCAACCGTCTTGACGTCGTTGTCGATATGGGAGCTTTGTCCCGGGTACTAGTCTACAAAGCTAGTAGTAGGTGTGCTAGGTCAGGCGGCCCCAGTAATCCTCCCTGTGGCGAGTACGCGCGTAAGTGGCGTATCTACTTTCAACTGTCTTGACGCTGTTGTCGATGAGCGGACGCCTTTGTCCCGGGTACTAGTCTACAGAGCTAGTAGTAGGTGTGCTGGGTCAGGCGGACCCAGTAGTCTTCCCTGTGGCGTGGACGCGCGTAAGTGGCGTATCCACTATCAACCGTCTTGACGTTGCTGTCGATGTGGGAGCTTTGTCCCGGGTACTAGTCTACAGAGCTAGTAGTAGGTGTGCTAGATCATCAGGCTTGACGTTGTTGTCGATGGGGGGGGGGGCTTTGTCCCGGGTACTAGTCTCCAGCGCTAGTAGTAGATGTGCTAGAGCAGCAGGCGGCCCCAGTAATCTTCCCTGTGGCGTTGACGCGCGTAAGTGGCGTATCCCCTATCAACCGTCTTGACGTTGTTGTCGATGGGGGGGGCGGCTTTGTCCCGGGTACTAGTCTCCAGCGCTAGTAGTAGGTGTGTTAGACCAGGCGGCTCCAGTAATCTTCCCTGTGGCGTTGACGCGCGTAAGTGGCGTATACTTTCAACCGTCTTGACGTCGTTGTCGATATGGGAGCTTTGTCCCGGGTACTAGTCTACAAAGCTAGTAGTAGGTGTGCTAGGTCAGGCGGCCCCAGTAATCCTCCCTGTGGCGAGTACGCGCGTAAGTGGTGTATCTACTTTCAACAGTCTTGACGTTGTTGTCGATGAGCGGGGGGCTTTGTCCCGGGTACTAGTCTACAGAGCTAGTAGTAGGTGTGCTGGGTCAGGCGACACCATTAATCTTCCCTGTGGCGAGTACGCGCGTAAGTGGCGTATCTACTTTCAACTGTCTTGACGTTGTTGTCGATGAGCGGGCGGCTTTGTCCCGGGTACTAGTCTACAGAGCTAGTAGTAGGTGTGCTGAGTCAGGCGGACCCAGTAGTCTTCCCTGTGGCATGGACGCGCGTAAGTGGCGTATCCACTATCAACCGTCTTGACGTTGTTGTCGATGTGGGAGCTTTGTCCCGGGTACTAGTCTCCAGAGCTAGTAGTAGGTGTGCTAGATCATCAGGCTTGACGTTGTTGTCAATGGGGGGGGGCTTTGTCCCGGGTACTAGTCTCAAGCGCTAGTAGTAGGTGTGCTAGATCAGGCGGCCCCAGTAATCTTCCCTGTGGCGTTGACGCGCGTAAGTGGCGTATACTTTCAACCGTCTCGACGTTGTCGATGTGGGAGCTTTGTCCCGGGTACTAGTCTACAAAGCTAGTAGTAGGTGTGCTAGATCAGGCGGCCCCAGTAATCTTCCCTGTGGCGTTGACGCGCGTAAGTGGCGTATACTTTCAACCGTCTTGACGTTGTCGATGTAGGAGCTTTGTCCCGGGTACTAGTCTACAAAGCTAGTAGTAGGTGTGCTAGGTCAGGCGGCCCCAGTAGTCTTCCTTGTAGCGTTGACGCGCATAAGTGGCGTATACTTTCAACCGTCTTGAAGTCGTTGTCGATATGGGAGCTTTGTCCCGGGTACTAGTCTACAAAGCTAGTAGTAGGTGTGCTAGGTCAGGCGGCCCCAGTAATCCTCCCTGTGGCGAGTACGCGCGTAAGTGGCGTATCTACTTTCAACTGTCTTGACGTTGTTGTCGATGAGCGGGGGGCTTTGTCCCGGGTACTAGTCTACAGAGCTAGTAGTAGGTGTGCTGGGTCAGGCGACACCATTAATCTTCCCTGTGGCGAGTACGCGCGTAAGTGGCGTATCTACTTGCAACCGTCTTGACGTTGTTGTCGATGAGCGGGCGGCTTTGTCCCGGGTACTAGTCTACAGAGCTAGTAGTAGGTGTGCTGGGTCAGGCGGACCCAGTAGTCTTCCCTGTGGCGTGGACGCGCGTAAGTGGCGTATCCACTATCAACCGTCTTGACGTTGTTGTCGATGTGGGAGCTTTGTCCCGGGTACTAGTCTCCAGAGCTAGTAGTAGGTGTGCTAGATCATCAGGCTTGACGTTGTTGTCGATGGGGGGGGGGCTTTGTCCCGGGTACTAGTCTCCGGCGCTAGTAGTAGATGTGCTAGAGCAGCAGGCGGCCCCAGTAATCTTCCCTGTGGCGTTGACGCGCGTAAGTGGCGTATCCACTATCAACCGTCTTGACGTTGTTGTCGATGGGCGGGCGGCTTTGTCCCGGGTACTAGTCTCCAGCGCTAGTAGTAGGTGTGCTAGATCAGGCGGCTCCAGTAATCTTCCCTGTGGCGGTGACGCGCGTAAGTGGCGTATACTTTCAACCATCTTGACGTTGTTGTCGATGTGGGAGCTTTGTCCCGGGTACTAGTCTCCAGCGCTAGTAGTAGGTGTGCTAGGTCAGGCGGCCCCAGTAATCTTCCCTGTGGCGTTGACGCTCGTAAGTGGCGTATACTTTCAACCGTCTTGACGTTATCGATGTGGGAGCTTTGTCCCGGGTACTAGTCTACAAAGCTAGTAGTAGGTGTGCTAGATCAGGCGGCCCCAGTATACTTCCCTGTGGCGTTGACGCGCGTAAGTGGCGTATACTTTCAACCGTCTTGACGTTGTCGATGTGGGAGCTTTGTCCCGGGTACTAGTCTACAAAGCTAGTAGTAGGTGTGCTAGGTCAGGCGGCCCCAGTAATCCTCCCTGTGGCGAGTACGCGCGTAAGTGGCGTATCTACTTTCAACTGTCTTGACGTTGTTGCCGATGAGCGGGGGGCTTTGTCCCGGGTACTAGTCTACAGAGCTAGTAGTAGGTGTTCTGGGTCAGGCGACACCATTAATCTTCCCTGTGGCGAGTACGCGCGTAAGTGGCGTATCTACTTTCAACCGTCTTGACGTTGTTGTCGATGAGCGGGTGGCTTTGTCCCGGGTACTAGTCTACAGAGCTAGTAGTATGTGTGCTGGGTCAGGCGGACCCAGTAATCTTCCCTGTGGCGTTGACGCGCGTAAGTGGCGTATACTTTCAACTTTCAACTTTCTTGCTCCGGCTACCGAGCGGGACGGATGTCTACGGGAGCAGCAGCCAGGAACCAGGTTAGTGAATAGTGCTGAGAGTGATTTTGGGATTAGTTCGAAGAAGTAGTGTCCAGAAATAGTTCTAAATTGTTAAAAATATTTAAAAAATAAGGTTCCAGAAGTTTTTTGGTGGAAATTTTTGGAAATTTGGCCAAAAACGGCAATTTTATTTGAGTTGGTATTAGGGTATTAGGATATCCGAGGAGGTGGCAGTATTTGGAGAATAGTAGTAAGGACCCCACTGATAATTTGAAAAGTAGTATAGATTTGCGGATTTTGGTCCTATTTTCAACATTTGTACTTAATTATCTGAAATTGTGGTAAAGATTTGTTATTTATTGGATAAAATAAAGTGGCGCAAGTCAATACGTCTCGGAGAGATCATGTTGGCAAAGAAAATGAAAGTGAGGTTTTTACACCATCAAGAAGTTTAAGGAGGTCTCCTGTTCTTGAAAGAAAAAGCTATAAATCGCAAGAAATGATGGAGAGCTATAAAGAGAAATCTGGATCATGTTTTCATGCTCATCTTTCTGATATAAGTACTATAATAGCCTCTGAAAAGATAACAGTGGATAAGAAGAAAGCCATTTTTGCTTTATTAGGTAATTTTCAGAAGGAATTTGATTCTCTGAAATTGGAAAAGGAGAAAGCTATTACAGAAGCTAAATTGTATAAGGATTTATATGAAAAATCTTCGTCTGAGAAGTCAGCGCCCTTGTCCTATGCTCATGTTGTTGCTCAATCTATGCCATCGACCAAAACCATCGAATTTCAGAAAACAGTGAGTATGAAGAAACATACTGTTTTTGTATCTTCAACCACCAATAAAGATGCCAAGGATATACAGAAACTTATAACTACGAAATTGAATCCCGCACAAGAGAAGATTAAAATTCGCATGCTACGGCCTGCGGGAAGGAATACCGTTATTATTGAGACCGAGACAGAGGAAGATATAAGGAAGATTATTGAAAGTGACAATTTGAAAGGTCAGGATATCAAGATAGAAAAGCCCAGAAAACGGAAGCCGTTAATGATTATGTATGATGTTTTGTCAAGCACCAAAGAAGAGGATTTAAAATACGAGGTTTATACGCAAAATTTTGAAGATTTGTTAAATAAGAAAGATTTTGAAGATGGATTTAATTTTAAATTTAAAACAGGAAAAAGGGATAGAGCAACGGTACATCACGTTGTAGAGGTTTCGCCCCAAATCAGGAAGCTTTTGATACAGAAAGGACGAATATATATTGGTTTTCAGTCAGTGAATATCAAGGATTTTATATCTGTAGCGAAGTGTGCAAAATGTCAAGATTTTGGACATGTTGCCAAATATTGCACTAAGCAACAGGTTTGTGGTCATTGTGGAGAATCAGATCATGATAGAAAGGATTGTTCAAAAATTAAACAAGCTGCAATTTGTATTCCATGTAGTTTAAGGAAGAAACAGTGTGGAGGAAGAAATGAATGTTCTACTTATAAACTATTCTGGGAGAGGACAATTAATAGAACTAATTATGACTAATGGACCAAGTACTTAATATGAATGCTAAAAAGAAGCCTAAGAGGAATACTCCCAGTAGAATTAGAAGAAATCTAAAACGAGTTATTGAACATAAACTCAAGTTATCGCAACTAAATAGAAGTAATATGGATGATAAGGGAGTCCAAACGGACATTCCTTTTATTAAAAGTTATGATCAAATGGATATCAATACATCTTCCGACCATCAAGACAATTCTCGTGATCTTCCATTCAAGCCACAGTTACCACCTAAATGTAAAATAAATAAAAAATTTTATAATGAAGAGATGGACAAAGCGATATCAAAAACTGTATCCTTTGTAGATGAAGTTATTCCAAAACCAAAATTAATCTTTAATAAATGTGATATATTAGCATCGGAATTAAATAATCCAATAAAGATACCCGTTGATTACGAAGCTATAATGGATATAGAAGAAAGCGAACACGACGTTGGTATAAAATTAGACACATCATCAAAATTCCCCATAAATTTTTATAATGGCATTGAAAATGCAATGCAACTTAGTAGATTGGAGGAAACAAAAATATTATTAGCAGCATTACGACATGTGATAAGGAAACTACATGAGAAAGGGGAATCAATTGTTTTTCCATTACCTGATGCCATTGACAGAATGGAGTTAAGGGTTCATAATATCACAACAGATCCGGAGGAATTATTAGATCTGTTACATATAGTCTTCAGTAGAAGGAATGAAGTCTTTGATCTCGAAGAAATTTATAGCCATTTTGTTAAATGTTATGGTAAAATAATAATTGATCATAGTCAGCCTTGGCCATATTGCTATGCTCACATTAGACATGATGGTTCCACTTATTCTAAAATTGTTCAATCCAGGGCTCCTAAATCCATCACTCCTATTATCCCGAAAGTATCAAATCCATGTACCAGCACTCCATTCAAAAGCAAACAATTCTCCCTTAAAACAAATTCCTCTAAATCCCAACCCTCTAAGAATGGTATCAATGTTTTCAAAACCCTTGTTAAAGGTGCTACCTATGAATCCCATAATAAAAATAAATCTACATCCAGAACAGTCAGCACTAAAAAGCAAAGTAAATCTTTGAAAACATCAGCACAGTCTGGAAGTTCGAATAGTCTACATCAGAGTTCATCCTCTAGCAGATTAGTGGGACAAAATATGACAAATATGATTAAGGAATATTATCAATCAGCAGAAGGGCAGTATGCAGCACATAGTAAATATGATCAATTTAAATAAATCTGTTCATTGCCATGAATCCTGATTGTTATAATTATTGTAAAAATTTAAGAATTGCTCAAATTAATGCCCAAAGAAGCAAATTGGTGATGGCAGAGATAAGAAAGTTGATTAAGGAATTAAATCTCGATATTATTTGCATTCAAGAACCCTATACAGCAAATGGAACATTAGTTTATTTGCCTGCAATGGCTAGGATAATAACTGGAGATATTAAACCCATGGCTGCAATTGTTATTGTTAATTCCAATCTCCAAGTCGTGAACATTACACAATTTTCCGATTCGCATACCAACTGTGTGGAAATCTCACATGAGAATGGTAAATTTATTTTAGCCAATTATTATTTTCAATGGAGTGAAGAAATAGAGCCATATATAAATAGAGTTAGGAGTATACAACATTATTTTCGGCATCATGAAATAATTCATACTATGGATTCTAATGCGAAATCATTATGGTGGTATAATGAATATAGGGATGCAAGGGGTGAGAAGATGGAAGATGTTATTTCAGAATTAAATTTGCATGTAGTAAATCAAGGTAGTAATCCACCAACATTTGAAAATCGTCAAGGGGCTTCATCTAACATCGATTTGACACTCTGCAGTAGTAAAAGTTTAAAAAATATTTATGGATGGAAAGTAGGACAGGATATGACTTCCAGCGATCATAGAATGATCTATTTTTACTATACCATAAGTACTAATTCACAATTTGCCTGTCAAGATAAAAGTGGAAGAAGAAATTTTTCCCAAGCTAATTGGAACCAAGTGAAGGAGATTTTTAATTCTTCAAATAGATGTTTTGGTGTTTTTGAATTAAATAATCTAATTTATAATATTGACTATGCTATTAAGCAATCAGTACCTCATTCGAGAGTAAAGAAGTTCTCAGACAATATTTGGAATGATGCCTTGGAAACTTCAAGGAGAAAAATGAGGAAACTTAGAAAAATTTATCAAAGATCCGTGATTGAATCAGATAGACAAGCAAACCTAAATCGCTATAGAAATGCCAAATTTAAATTTAAACAATTATTGTTAGACACTCGACAAAAATCCTGGATCACATTTGTGGAAACCCATTTAGATAATAACACTTGGGGAATTCCTTATAAAATCATTATGGACAAGATTAAGAAACCTGAAATTTTAAATACTTTAGAAAAACATGATGGTAGTATGACCTCAAATTGGGAGGAAACCACGAAATTACTTTTGGATACTCTATTGCCCGATGACGATATATCCTCGGATAATTTCCAAAACACATTATGTCGACTTAATATGAAATTTGTTTATAATAACTTCAATTTAACATATCCTTTTGATATATCAGAAGTAAAAGTAATCTTCAAAAAGTTAAAGAAGAAGAAGTCCTGTGGTCCGGACTATATACCGAATGAAGTCTTAATGACCCTCCATGATACGTTAATACCACAACTTACCAGCATTTTTAACGATTGTCTGTGGAGAGGATATTTTCCAGATTGTTGGAAAGAGGCTAGGGTTATTGTCCTAAAGAAAGGTTCTGATAAAGATCCGATGAAACCAAAGTCATATAGACCAATCTGCCTGTTAAACTCAATGGGCAAGATTTTTGAACATCTAATTAATAAGAGGATAATAGAATATAGGACTATGATAGGAATGAATAATAGGCAGTATGGCTTTAGAAAAGGAAGATCTACCGAGGACGCTATCATTGATATCATGGACTCCGTGACTCGCTGTACAAATAAGTATATAATTGGATTATCAGTTGATATTTCAGGAGCCTTTGATAATCTATGGTGGCCTTTCTTCTTTGAAAGGCTAAGAAAGCTTAATTATCCATATCCTATATATAGATTACTCTTGAGTTATTGTGATAACAGGAAAGTATATATTCAAGGCATCAACCAGAAGATCTATAAAAGTATCACTAAAGGTTGTCCACAAGGATCTGTTCTGGGCCCCACGTTTTGGGACATTGTGATGGAAACCTTGTTAGAAAATTTTGAAAATGATGAAAATGTAGTTAATATAATAGCATATGCGGACGATGTAATTTTTCTGATAGCAGGCGACTCAAGATTACAACTAGAAACTAAGGCAAATTTTATATCATCAAAATTAGCCAACTGGTGTAATGAGACTAAACTGCAAATTGCTCCCCAAAAGTCATCATATATTTTATTTAAAGGAAAATTAAAACGAGATCCGATTATTAAGTATAATAATGAAAAAATTAAACGTTGTAGAGAAATAAAATACCTAGGTGTTATGCTGGATGAAAAATTTAATTTTATAAATCATGTAGAGTATGTTAGAATGAAGGCTGAAAAAGTTATGAATAAATTAGCCACAATTGTCAATATAAAATATAAAATATCCTTAAATAATATTATCACCTATCATTATACTATTTTTGGATCAATTGTTACATATGCCGCAGCAACCTGGGCTCAAAAATTGTATAATTTGAATATCAGAAACAAATTAAGAAGTACACAGAGGAAGATCCTGCTTCGCCATACGGGTGGTGTTTGCACGACATCTACAGTAGCACTCCTTGTAACGACAGGAATATGGCCCATCGATCTTCTAATTAGATTGAGAGGTGCAATGTTCTGGTTCAAGAAAAATAATTTTGATAAAGTAAATAGTATAGTTGGAAAGGTGTGTAATACCAGACAAGATATCAAGAAACATCTGTTGAAGGATTGGCAGAATGAATGGGATAGTATAAATGAAGGTAGAAGAACTCATGAATTCTTTCCATTTATAATCGAACGCTTGAAATTGAAACATGTAAAACCCACAAAAGGTCTAATTCATTTTTTGACTGGACATGGACCTTATGGTACATATTGGTATAAAGTGAAGAAGTTAAATAGTTCCATTTGTAATATATGTAGTAAAGTAGATAATCCAGAACATGTTTTATTTGAATGCGTTAAGTATGACCATCTAATTACTGAAGAACGAAATAAATTAAGAGGATTTAATTTATGGAACATAATAAGAATCCCAGAATTATATAATATCTTGGCCAAATTAGCAAATACCATCAGCGAATTAGCATGGAAATCAATTCTACCCAAATGTATACCTGTTCAAGAAATTCAACCACCAATTGAATTAAGAAGATCCCAAAGACGTATTAATCCACGTAATGAAGAAAATATTATTTAAGAAGGTATGGATATTAATGATTAGCAAAATATAAATAGTAGAAGAAGAGGATATTGTGTTTCCCTTGGTCGACGAGATTGGGGCAACAGGAGAACTAGAGCCGTAGCAGAATCCGAAGGTGATGCAGAGAGGATGAGGGTGGCGCAATTCCCCTTCCATGTCTACCAGTTCTGAGGAGGACACTTAGAGTTCCTGCCGGCGAAACAGGTACCCGCTTCAAGGTTGTTGGTGCAACTGATCCAGTAATGTCCAACAATCTGTATAATGAGGAGGTGATCGCAGAAATGAAAGTTTTTTAGTGTTTCAGTGTAATATAGTATCCTGTGAAATCTTTAGGGGAGGGACCCCCTCCCCTCAAATTAAATATAATTTTGAGTAGTGTTAATAGTATATATTTTTGGGGGAGGGGCTTTGCCCCTCCCCGTGGTGTTTAAAGTGAATGATGAAGTTTATTTGTGGTTTAGTTTAGGGAGGGATTTTCCTTCCCCGGTGTAAGATGATGAGAGAAGTGTTGTAAGTAATAATGTGGTGTAGTAATGGATGAGTAAAGTTTTTTTTTTTTTTTTTTTGGATGGTTGTTTTGTAGTGAAGGATATTGGTGAATTGAGTTATGGATTATTATTATGGATAATTTGAGTGAAAGATGAAGGAGGATTTTAATGAATTATTTTAAGAAGTGGATATTTGGAAAAATGGATTTAAGGAGTTGATTTGATAAATTATGGAGATGTTATTTTATTTAAATTTGGTGTAAAATGAGGATTGTTAAATTTTGAGAAAGTGTGTTTTGAGAAATTATAGAATAGGAATTTTTATATGTATATATATAATTATGTTGAAGTTTTAGGAGATTTAATTGTTGAAATGTGTTTTGGTATAATGTTAATTTGATATTTTTGTCTTAATAGGGTGAAAAAATTAAATTATAAATAGATGAAATAAATAAATTAAATTGAATTGTTTGGTTTGGTTGTTTGAAGGTTATTGTAATGGTTTAATTTTGAAATATATGAAAGTTATTGAATGTATAATTATTCTTTGTTTAATATGTTTGAATTGTATTGTTATTTTTTGAATTTGAAATTTATATTTTATTTGATATAAAGTAGATTTGAAAAAAAAAATATTGATTGTTGTAGAATTAAAAATAATAATTGAATTTGTTTGTTTGTATAAATTGATATAATGTATTTTAATTTGTTTAAAGAATTTGGAGTTAATTAGTTGTAAATCCTGTGATTGTTGTAATGTAAATTTTATTAATTATTTTTATATATGTTTTTGGTTAAATGTTTTGTAAGTCTTTAAGAAGGTTTTTTATCAGTTATAAGTTTTAAATGTACTGGTTACCAGTACATTAGGTATCGGTTTCCGGTATTGTAGTCTTATTTTGTAATTGTAGCTGGTTGCCAGTTATTTGTATACTGGATTCCGGTAAATTTTTATTAGTTAAATTGTAAATTTTAAAATTGGTAGTTTTTGTATTTGTTTAAAATTTTTTCTTTTTTTTTTCTTTTAGTTTTTGTTTTATTTTATTATCTGAAAAATGATTGTTTAATTTGTATTTTTGTATTTATGTGGTAGTTAATAAATTAGAATTTGGAAATCATGTCCCGGTATAAGAAATTAGGTACCGGGATTAGATTTTCAGATTTTATTTATTTATTTATTTATTTATTTATTTATTTATTTATTTATTTATTTATTTTATACTTTCAACCGTCTTGACGTTGTCGATGTGGGAGCTTTGTCCCGGGTACTAGTCTCCAGCGCTAGTAGTAGGTGTGCTAGATCAGGCGGCCCCAGTAATCTTCCCTGTGGCGTTGACGCGCGTAAGTGGCGTATACTTTCAACCGTCTTGACGTTGTCGATGTGGGAGCTTTGTCCCGGGTACTAGTCTACAAAGCTAGTAGTAGGTGTGCTAGGTCAGGCGGCCCCAGTAATCTTCCCTGTGGCGTTGACGCGCGTAAGTGGCGTATCCACTATCAACCGTCTTGACGTTGTTGTCGATGGGGGGGCGGCTTTGTCCCGGGTACTAGTCTACAAAGCTAGTAGTAGGGGTGCTAGGTCAGGCGGCCCCAGTAATCTTCCCTGTGGCGTTGACGCGCGTAAGTGGCGTATACTTTCAACCGTCTTGACGTTATTGTCGATGTGGGAGCTTTGTACCGGGTACTAGTCTCCAGCGCTAGTAGTAGGTGTGCTAGACCAGGCGGCTCCAGTAATCTTCCCTGTGGCCTTGACGCGCGTAAGTGGCGTATACTTTCAACCGTCTTGACGTTGTTGTCGATGTGGGAGCTTTGTCCCGGATACTAGTCTACAAAGCTAGTAGTAGGTGTGCTAGATCAGGCGGCCCCAGTAATCTTCCCTGTGGCGTTGACCCGCGTAAGTGACGCATACTATCAACCGTCTTGACGTTAGGGATGTGGGAGCTTTGTCCCGGGTACTAGTCTACAAAGCTAGTAGTAGGTGTGCTAGGTCAGGCGGCCCCAGTAGTCTTCCTTGTAGCGTTGAGGCGCGTAAGTGGCGTATACTTTCAACCGTCTTGACGTCGTTGTCGATATGGGAGCTTTGTCCCGGGTACTAGTCTACAAAGCTAGTAGTAGGTGTGCTAGGTTAGGCGGCCCCAGTAACCCTCCCTGTGGCGCGTACGCGCGTAAGTGGCGTATCTACTTTCAACAGTCTTGACGTTGTTGTCGATGAGCGGGGGGCTTTGTCCCGGGTACTAGTCTACAGAGCTAGTAGTAGGTGTGCTGGGTCAGGCGACACCATTAATCTTCCCTGTGGCGAGTACGCGCGTAAGTGGCGTATCTACTTTCAACTGTCTTGACGCTGTTGTCGATGAGCGGACGCCTTTGTCCCGGGTACTAGTCTACAGAGCTAGTAGTAGGTGTGCTGGGTCAGGCGGACCCAGTAGTCTTCCCTGTGGCGTGGACGCGCGTAAGTGGCGTATCCACTATCAACCGTCTTGACGTTGCTGTCGATGTGGGAGCTTTGTCCCGGGTACTAGTCTCCAGAGCTAGTAGTAGGTGTGCTAGATCATCAGGCTTGACGTTGTTGTCGATGGGGGGGGCTTTGTCCCGGGTACTAGTCTCCAGCGCTAGTAGTAGATGTGCTAGAGCAGCAGGCGGCCCCAGTAATCTTCCCTGTGGCGTTGACGCGCGTAAGTGGCGTATCCCCTATCAACCGTCTTGACGTTGTTGTCGATGGGGGGGGCGGCTTTGTCCCGGGTACTAGTCTCCAGCGCTAGTAGTAGGTGTGTTAGACCAGGCGGCTCCAGTAATCTTCCCTGTGGCGTTGACGCGCGTAAGTGGCGTATACTTTCAACCGTCTTGACGTTGTTGTCGATGTGGGAGCTTTGTCCCGGGTACTAGTCTCCAGCGCTAGTAGTAGGTGTGCTAGATCAGGCGGCCCCAGTAATCTTCCCTGTGGCGTTGACGCGCGTAAGTGGCGTATACTTTCAACCGTCTTGACGTTGTCGATGTGGGAGCTTTGTCCAGGGTACTGGTCTACAAAGCTAGTAGTAGGTGTGCTAGATCAGGCGGCCCCAGTAATCTTCCCTGTGGCGTTGACGCGCGTAAGTGGCGTATACTTTCAACCGTCTTGACGTTGTCGATGTGGGAGCTTTGTCCAGGGTACTAGTCTACAAAGCTAGTAGTAGGTGTGCTAGGTCAGGCGGCCCCAGTAATCTTCCCTGTGGCGTTGACGCGCGTAAGTGGCGTATACTTTCAACCGTCTTGACGTTGTCGATGTGGGAGCTTTGTCCCGGGTACTAGTCTACAAAGCTAGTAGTAGGTGTGCTAGGTCAGGCGGCCCCAGTAGTCTTCCTTGTAGCGTTGACGCGCGTAAGTGGCGTATACTTTCAACCGTCTTGACGTCGTTGTCGATATGGGAGCTTTGTCCCGGGTACTAGTCTACAAAGCTAGTAGTAGGTGTGCTAGGTCAGGCGGCCCCAGTAATCCTCCCTGTGGCGAGTACGCGCGTAAGTGGCGTATCTACTTTCAACTGTCTTGACGTTGTTGTCGATGAGCGGGGGGCTTTGTCCCGGGTACTAGTCTACAGAGCTAGTAGTAGGTGTGCTGGGTCAGGCGACACCATTAATCTTCCCTGTGGCGAGTACGCGCGTAAGTGGCGTATCTACTTTCAACCGTCTTGACGTGTTGTCGATGAGCGGGCGGCTTTGTCCCGGGTACTAGTCTACAGAGCTAGTAGTATGTGTGCTGGGTCAGGCGGACCCAGTAGTCTTCCCTGTGGCGTGGACGCGCGTAAGTGGCGTATCCACTATCAACCGTCTTGACGTTGTTGTCGATGTGGAAGCTTTGTCCCTGGTACTAGTCTCCAGAGCTAGTAGTAGGTGTGCTAGATCATCAGGCTTGACGTTGTTGTCGATGGGGGGGGGGCTTTGTCCCGGGTACTAGTCTCTAGCGCTAGTAGTAGATGTGCTAGAGCAGCAGGCGGCCCCAGTAATCTTCCCTGTGGCGTTGACGCGCGTAAGTGGCGTATACTTTCAACCGTCTTGACGTTGTCGATGTGGGAGCTTTGTCCCGGGTACTAGTCTACAAAGCTAGTAGTAGGTGTGCTAGGTCAGGCGGCCCCAGTAGTCTTCCTTGTAGCGTTGACGCGCGTAAGTAGCGTATACTTTCAACCGTCTTGGCGTCGTTGTCGATATGGGAGCTTTGTCCCGGGTACTAGTCTACAAAGCTAGTAGTAGGTGTGCTAGGTCAGACGCCCCAGTAATCCTCCCTGTGGCGAGTACGCGCGTAAGTGGCTTATCTACTTTCAACTGTCTTGACGTTGTTGTCGATTAGCGGGGGGCTTTGTCCCGGGTACTAGTCTACAGAGCTAGTAGTAGGTGTGCTGGGTCAGGCGACACCATTAATCTTCCCTGTGGCGAGTACGCGCGTAAGTGGCGTATCTACTTTCAACCGTCTTGACGTTGTTGTCGATGAGCGGGCGGCTTTGTCCCGGGTACTAGTCTACTGAGCTAGTAGTAGGTGTGCTGGGTCAGGCGGACCCTGTAGTCTTCCCTGTGGCGTGGACGCGCGTAAGTGGCGTATCCACTATCAACCGTCTTGACGTTGTTGTCGATGTGGGAGCTTTGTCCCGGGTACTAGTCTCCAGAGCTAGTAGTAGGTGTGCTAGATCATCAGGCTTGACGTTGTTGTCGATGGGGGGGGGCTTTGTCCCGGGTACTAGTCTCCAGAGCTAGCAGTAGGTGTGCTAGATCATCAGGCTTGACGTTGTTGTCGATGGGGGGGGGGGCTTTGTCCGGGGTACTAGTCTCCAGCGCTAGTAGTAGATGTGCTAGAGCAGCAGGCGGCCCCAGTAATCTTCCCTGTGGCGTTGACGCGCGTAAGTGGCGTATCCACTATCAACCGTCTTGACGTTGTTGTCGATGGGGGGGGGGGGCGGCTTTGTCCCGGGTACTAGTCTCCAGCGCTAGTAGTAGGTGTGCTAGACCAGGCGGCTCCAGTAATCTTCCCTGTGGCGTTGACGCGCGTAAGTGGCGTATACTTTCAACCGTCTTGACGTTGTTGTCGATGTGGGAGCTTTGTCCCGGGTACTAGTCTCCAGCGCTAGTAGTAGGTGTGCTAGATCAGGCGGCCCCAGTAATCTTCCCTGTGGCGTTGACGCGCGTAAGTGGCGTATACTTTCAACCGTCTTGACGTTGTCGATGTGGGAGCTTTGTCCCGGGTACTAGTCTAAAAAGCTAGTAGCAGGTGTGCTAGGTCAGGCGGCCCCAGTAATCTTCCCTGTGGCGTTGACGCGCGTAAGTGGCGTATCCACTATCAACCGTCTTGACGTTGTTGACGATGGGGGGACGGCTTTGTCCCGGGTACTAGTCTACAAAGCTAGTAGTAGGGGTGCTAGGTCAGGCGGCCCCAGTAATCTTCCCTGTGGCGTTGACGCGCGTAAGTGGCGTATACTTTCAACCGTCTTGACGTTATTGTCGATGTGGGAGCTTTGTCCCGGATACTAGTCTACAAAGCTAGTAGTAGGTGTGCTAGATCAGGCGGCCCCAGTAATCTTCCCTGTGGCGTTGACGCGCGTAAGTGGCGCATACTTTCAACCGTCTTGACGTTATGGATGTGGGAGCTTTGTCCCGGGTACTAGTCTACAAAGCTAGTAGTAGGTGTGCTAGGTCAGGCGGCCCCAGTAGTCTTCCTTGTAGCGTTGACGCGCGTAAGTGGCGTATACTTTCAACCGTCCTGACGTCGTTGTCGATATGGGAGCTTTGTCCCGGGTACTAGTCTACAAAGCTAGTAGTAGGTGTGCTAGGTCAGGCGGCCCCAGTAATCCTCCCTGTGGCGAGTACGCGCGTAAGTGGCGTATCTACTTTCAACAGTCTTGACGTTGTTGTCGATGAGCGGGGGGCTTTGTCCCGGGTACTAGTCTACAGAGCTAGTAGTAGGTGTGCTGGGTCAGGCGACACCATTAATCTTCCCTGTGGCGAGTACGCGCGTAAGTGGCGTATCTACTTTCAACTGTCTTGACGTTGTTGTCGATGAGCGGGCGGCTTTGTCCCGGGTACTAGTCTACAGAGCTAGTAGTAGGTGTGCTGGGTCAGGCGGACCCAGTAGTCTTCCCTGTGGCATGGACGCGCGTAAGTGGCGTATCCACTATCAACCGTCTTGACGTTGTTGTCGATGTGGGAGCTTTGTCCCGGGTACTAGTCTCCAGAGCTAGTAGTAGGTGTGCTAGATCATTAGGCTTGACGTTGTTGTCGATGGGGGGGGCTTTGTCCCGAGTACTAGTCTCCAGCGCTAGTAGTAGATGTGCTAGAGCAGCAGGCGGCCCCAGTAATCTTCCCTGTGGCGTTGACGCGCGTAAGTGGCGTATCCACTATCAACCGTCTTGACGTTGTTGTCGATGGGGGGCGGCTTTGTCCCGGGTACTAGTCTCCAGCGCTAGTAGTAGGTGTGCTAGACCAAGCGGCTCCAGTAATCTTCCCTGTGGCGTTGACGCGCGTAAGTGGCGTATACTTTCAACCGTCTTGACGTTGTTGTCGATGTGGGAGCTTTGTACCGGGTACTAGTCTCCAGCGCTAGTAGTAGGTGTGCTAGACCAGGCGGCTCCAGTAATCTTCCCTGTGGCCTTGACGCGCGTAAGTGGCGTATACTTTCAACCGTCTTGACGTTGTTGTCGATGTGGGAGCTTTGTCCCGGATATTAGTCTACAAAGCTAGTAGTAGGTGTGCTAGATCAGGCGGCCCCAGTAATCTTCCCTGTGGCGTTGACGCGCGTAAGTGGCGCATACTTTCAACCGTCTTGACGTTATGGATGTGGGAGCTTTGTCCCGTGTACTAGTCTACAAAGCTAGTAGTAGGTGTGCTAGGTCAGGCGGCCCCAGTAGTCTTCCTTGTAGCGTTGAGGCGCGTAAGTGGCGTATACTTTCAACCGTCTTGACGTCGTTGTCGATATGGGAGCTTTGTCCCGGGTACTAGTCTACAAAGCTAGTAGTAGGTGTGCTAGGTCAGGCGGCCCCAGTAATCTTCCTTGTAGCGTTGACGCGCGTAAGTGGCGTATACTTTCAACCGTCTTGACGTCGTTGTCGATATGGGAGCTTTGTCCCGGGTACTAGTCTACAAAGCTAGTAGTAGGTGTGCTAGGTCAGGCGGCCCCAGTTATCCTCCCTGTGGCGCGTACGCGCGTAAGTGGCGTATCTACTTCCAACAGTCTTGACGTTGTTGTCGATGAGCGGGGGGCTTTGTCCCGGGTACTAGTCTACAGAGCTAGTAGTAGGTGTGCTGGGTCAGGCGACACCATTAATCTTCCCTGTGGCGAGTACGCGCGTAAGTGGCGCATCTACTTTCAACTGTCTTGACGCTGTTGTCGATGAGCGGACGCCTTTGTCCCGGGTACTAGTCTACAGAGCTAGTAGTAGGTGTGCTGGGTCAGGCGGACCCAGTAGTCTTATCTGTGGCGTGGACGCGCGTAAGTGGCGTATCCACTATCAACCGTCTTGACGTTGCTGTCGATGTGGGAGCTTTGTCCCGGGTACTAGTCTCCAGAGCTAGTAGTAGGTGTGCTAGATCATCAGGCTTGACGTTGTTGTCGATGGGGGGGGCTTTGTCCCGGGTACTAGTCTCCAGCGCTAGTAGTAGATGTGCTAGAGCAGCAGGCGGCCCCAGTAATCTTCCCTGTGGCGTTGACGCGCGTAAGTGGCGTATCCCCTATCAACCGTCTTGACGTTTTTGTCGAGGGGGGGGGGGGCTTTGTCCCAGTTACTAGTCTCCAGCGCTAGTAGTAGGTGTGCTAGACCAGGCGGCTCCAGTAATCTTCCCTGTGGCGTTGACGCGCGTAAGTGGCGTATACTTTCAACCGTCTTGACGTTGTTGTCGATGTGGGAGCTTTGTCCCGGGTACTAGTCTCCAGCGCTAGTAGTAGGTGTGCTAGATCAGGCGGCCCCAGTAATCTTCCCTGTGGCGTTGACGCGCGTAAGTGGCGTATACTTTCAACCGTCTTGACGTTGTCGATGTGGGAGCTTTGTCCCGGGTACTAGTCTACAAAGCTAGTAGTAGGTGTGCTAGATCAGGCGGCCCCAGTAATCTTCCCTGTGGCGTTGACGCGCGTAAGTGGCGTATACTTTCAACCGTCTTGACGTTGTCGATGTGGGAGCTTTGTCCCGGGTACTAGTCTACAAAGCTAGTAGTAGGTGTGCTAGGTCAGGCGGCCCCAGTAATCCTCCCTGTGGCGAGTACGCGCGTAAGTGGCGTATCTACTTTCAACTGTCTTGACGTTGTTGTCGATGAGCGGGGGGCTTTGTCCCGGGTACTAGTCTACAGAGCTAGTAGTAGGTGTGCTGGGTCAGGCGACACCATTAATCTTCCCTGTGGCGAGTACGCGCGTAAGTGGCGTATCTACTTTCAACCGTCTTGACGTTGTTGTCGATGAGCGGGCGGCTTTGTCCCGGGTACTAGTCTACAGAGCTAGTAGTATGTGTGCTGGGTCAGGCGGACCCAGTAGTCTTCCCTGTGGCGTGGACGCGCGTAAGTGGCGTATCCACTATCAACCGTCTTGACGTTGTTGTCGATGTGGAAGCTTTGTCCCTGGTACTAGTCTCCAGAGCTAGTAGTAGGTGTGCTAGATCATCAGGCTTGACGTTGTTGTCGATGGGGGGGGGCTTTGTCCCGGGTACTAGTCTCCAGCGCTAGTAGTAGATGTGCTAGAGCAGCAGGCGGCCCCAGTAATCTTCCCTGTGGCGTTGACGCGCGTAAGTGGCTAATACTTTCAACCGTCTTGACGTTGTCGATGTGGGAGCTTTGTCCCGGGTACTAGTCTACAAAGCTAGTAGTAGGTGTGCTAGGTCAGGCGGCCCCAGTAGTCTTCCTTGTAGCGTTGACGCGCGTAAGTAGCGTATACTTTCAACCGTCTTGGCGTCGTTGTCGATATGGGAGCTTTGTCCCGGGTACTAGTCTACAAAGCTAGTAGTAGGTGTGCTAGGTCAGACGGCCCCAGTAATCCTCCCTGTGGCGAGTACGCGCGTAAGTGGCTTATCTACTTTCAACTGTCTTGACGTTGTTGTCGATGAGCGGGGGGCTTTGTCCCGGGTACTAGTCTACAGAGCTAGTAGTAGGTGTGCTGGGTCAGGCGACACCATTAATCTTCCCTGTGGCGAGTACGCGCGTAAGTGGCGTATCTACTTTCAACCGTCTTGACGTTGTTGTCGATGAGCGGGCGGCTTTGTCCCGGGTACTAGTCTACAGAGCTAGTAGTAGGTGTGCTGGGTCAGGCGGACCCAGTAGTCTTCCCTGTGGCGTGGACGCGCGTAAGTGGCGTATCCACTATCAACCGTCTTGACGTTGTTGTCGATGTGGGAGCTTTGTCCCGGGTACTAGTCTCCAGAGCTAGTAGTAGGTGTGCTAGGTCATCAGGCTTGACGTTGTTGTCGATGGGGGGGGGGGGGCTTTGTCCCGGGTACTAGTCTCCAGCGCTAGTAGTAGATGTGCTAGAGCAGCAGGCGGCCCCAGTAATCTTCCCTGTGGCGTTGACGCGCGTAAGTGGCGTATCCACTATCAACCGTCTTGACGTTGTTGTCGATGGGGGGGGCGGCTTTGTCCCGGGTACTAGTCTCCAGCGCTAGTAGTAGGTGTGCTAGACCAGGCGGCTCCAGTAATCTTCCCTGTGGCGTTGACGCGCGTAAGTGGCGTATACTTTCAACCGTCTTGACGTTGTTGTCGATGTGGGAGCTTTGTCCCGGGTACTAGTCTCCAGCGCTAGTAGTAGGTGTGCTAGATCAGGCGGCCCCAGTAATCTTCCCTGTGGCGTTGACGCGCGTAAGTGGCGTATACTTTCAACCGTCTTGACGTTGTCGATGTGGGAGCTTTGTCCCGGGTACTTGTCTAAAAAGCTAGTAGCAGGTGTGCTAGGTCAGGCGGCCCCAGTAATCTTCCCTGTGGCGTTGACGCGCGTAAGTGCCGTATCCACTATCAACCGTCTTGACGTTGTTGACGATGGGGGGACGGCTTTGTCCCGGGTACTAGTCTACAAAGCTAGTAGTAGGGGTGCTAGGTCAGGCGGCCCCAGTAATCTTCCCTGTGGCGTTGACGCGCGTAAGTGGCGTATACTTTCAACCGTCTTGACGTTATTGTCGATGTGGGAGCTTTGTCCCGGATACTAGTCTACAAAGCTAGTAGTAGGTGTGCTAGATCAGGCGGCCCCAGTAATCTTCCCTGTGGCGTTGACGCGCGTAAGTGGCGCATACTTTCAACCGTCTTGACGTTATGGATGTGGGAGCTTTGTCCCGGGTACTAGTCTACAAAGCTAGTAGTAGGTGTGCTAGATCAGGCGGCCCCAGTAATCTTCCCTGTGGCGTTGACGCGCGTAAGTGGCGTGTACTTTCAACCGTCTTGACGTTGTCGATGTGGGAGCTTTGTCCCGGGTACTAGTCTACAAAGCTAGTAGTAGGTGTGCTAGGTCAGGCGGCCCCAGTAGTCTTCCTTGTAGCGTTGACGCGCGTAAGTGGCGTATACTTTCAACCGTCCTGACGTCGTTGTCGATATGGGAGCTTTGTCCCGGGTACTAGTCTACAAAGCTAGTAGTAGGTGTGCTAGGTCAGGCGGCCCCAGTAATCCTCCCTGTGGCGAGTACGCGCGTAAGTGGCGTATCTACTTTCAACAGTCTTGACGTTGTTGTCGATGAGCGGGGGGCTTTGTCCCGGGTACTAGTCTACAGAGCTAGTAGTAGGTGTGCTGGGTCAGGCGACACCATTAATCTTCCCTGTGGCGAGTACGCGCGTAAGTGGCGTATCTACCTTCAACTGTCTTGACGTTGTTGTCGATGAGCGGGCGGCTTTGTCCCGGGTACTAGTCTACAGAGCTAGTAGTAGGTGTGCTGGGTCAGGCGGACCCAGTAGTCTTCCCTGTGGCATGGACGCGCGTAAGTGGCGTATCCACTATCAACCGTCTTGACGTTGTTGTCGATGTGGGAGCTTTGTCCCGGGTACTAGTCTCCAGAGCTAGTAGTAGGTGTGCTAGATCATCAGGCTTGACGTTGTTGTCGATGGGGGGGGGGCTTTGTCCCGAGTATTAGTCTCCAGCGCTAGTAGTAGATGTGCTAGAGCAGCAGGCGGCCCCAGTAATCTTCCCTGTGGCGTTGACGCGCGTAAGTGGCGTATCCACTATCAACCGTCTTGACGTTGTTGTCGATGGGGGGGGCGGCTTTGTCCCGGGTACTAGTCTCCAGCGCTAGTAGTAGGTGTGCTAGACCAGGCGGCTCCAGTAATCTTCCCTGTGGCGTTGACGCGCGTAAGTGGCGTATACTTTCAACCGTCTTGACGTTGTTGTCGATGTGGGAGCTTTGTCCCGGGTACTAGTCTCCAGCGCTAGTAGTAGGTGTGCTAGATCAGGCGGCCCCAGTAATCTTCCCTGTGGCGTTGACGCGCGTAAGTGGCGTATACTTTCAACCGTCTTGACGTTGTCGATGTGGGAGCTTTGTCCAGGGTACTGGTCTACAAAGCTAGTAGTAGGTGTGCTAGATCAGGCGGCCCCAGTAATCTTCCCTGTGGCGTTGACGCGCGTAAGTGGCGTATACTTTCAACCGTCTTGACGTTGTCGATGTGGGAGCTTTGTCCCGGGTACTAGTCTACAAAGCTAGTAGTAGGTGTGCTAGGTCAGGCGGCCCCAGTAGTCTTCCTTGTAGCGTTGACGCGCGTAAGTGGCGTATACTTTCAACCGTCTTGACGTCGTTGTCGATATGGGAGCTTTGTCCCGGGTACTAGTCTACAAAGCTAGTAGTAGGTGTGCTAGGTCAGGCGGCCCCAGTAATCCTCCCTGTGGCGAGTACGCGCGTAAGTGGCGTATCTACTTTCAACTGTCTTGACGTTGTTGTCGATGAGCGGGGGGCTTTGTCCCGGGTACTAGTCTACAGAGCTAGTAGTAGGTGTGCTGGGTCAGGCGACACCATTAATCTTCCCTGTGGCGAGTACGCGCGTAAGTGGCGTATCTACTTTCAACCGTCTTGACGTTGTTGTCGATGAGCGGGCGGCTTTGTCCCGGGTACTAGTCTACAGAGCTAGTAGTAGGTGTGCTGGGTCAGGCGGACCCAGTAGTCTTCCCTGTGGCGTGGACGCGCGTAAGTGGCGTATCCACTATCAACCGTCTTGACGTTGTTGTCGATGTGGAAGCTTTGTCCCGGGTACTAGTCTCCAGAGCTAGTAGTAGGTGTGCTAGATCATCAGGCTTGACGTTGTTGTAATGGAGGGGGCTTTGTCCGGGTACTAGTCACCAGCGCTAGTAGTAGGTGTGCTAGATCAGGCGGCTCCAGTAATCTTCCCTGTGGCGTTGACGCGCGTAAGTGGCGTATACTTTCAACCGTCTTGACGTTGTTGTCGATGTGGGAGCTTTGTCCCGGGTACTAGTCTCCAGCGCTAGTAGTAGGTGTGCTAGATCAGGCGGCCCCAGTAATCTTCCCTGTGGCGTTGACGCGCGTAAGTGGCGTATACTTTCAACCGTCTTGACGTTGTCGATGTGGGAGCTTTGTCCCGGGTACTAGTCTACAAAGCTAGTAGTAGGTGTGCTAGGTCAGGCGGCCCCAGTAATCTTCCCTGTGGCGTTGACGCGCGTAAGTGGCGTATCCACTATCAACCGTCTTGACGTTGTTGACGATGGGGGGGCGGCTTTGTCCCGGGTACTAGTCTACAAAGCTAGTAGTAGGGGTGCTAGGTCAGGCGGCCCCAGTGATCTTCCCTGTGGCGTTGACGCGCGTAAGTGGCGTATACTTTCAACCGTCTTGACGTTATTGTCGATGTGGGAGCTTTGTACCGGGTACTAGTCTCCAGCGCTAGTAGTAGGTGTGCTAGATCAGGCGGCTCCAGTAATCTTCCCTGTGGCGTTGACGGGCGTAAGTGGCGTATACTTTCAACCGTCTTGACGTTGTTGTCGATGTGGGAGCTTTGTCCCGGATGCTAGTCTACAAAGCTAGTAGTAGGTGTGCTAGATCAGGCGGCCCCAGTAATCCTCCCTGTGGCGAGTACGCGCGTCAGTGGCGTATCTACTTTCAACTGTCTTGACGTTGTTGTCGATGAGCGGGGGGCTTTGTCCCGGGTACTAGTCTACAGAGCTAGTAGTAGGTGTGCTGGGTCAGGCGACACCATTAATCTTCCCTGTGGCGAGTACGCGCGTAAGTGGCGTATCTACTTTCAACCGTCTTGACGTTGTTGTCGATGAGCGGGCGGCTTTGTCCCGGGTACTAGTCTACAGAGCTAGTAGTAGGTGTGCTGGGTCAGGCGGACCCAGTAGTCTTCCCTGTGGCGTGGACGCGCGTAAGTGGCGTATCCACTATCAACCGTCTTGACGTTGTTGTCGATGTGGGAGCTTTGTCCCGGGTACTAGTCTCCAGAGCTAGTAGTAGGTGTGCTAGATCATCAGGCTTGACGTTGTTGTCGATGGGGGGGGGGCTTTGTCCCGGGTACTAGTCTCCGGCGCTAGTAGTAGATGTGCTAGAGCAGCAGGCGGCCCCAGTAATCTTCCCTGTGGCGTTGACGCGCGTAAGTGGCGTATCCACTATCAACCGTCTTGACGTTGTTGTCGATGGGCGGGCGGCTTTGTCCCGGGTACTAGTCTCCAGCGCTAGTAGTAGGTGTGCTAGACCAGGCGGCTCCAGTAATCTTCCCTGTGGCGTTGACGCGCGTAAGTGGCGTATCCACTATCAACCGTCTTGACGTTGTTGTCGATGTGGAAGCTTTGTCCCTGGTACTAGTCTCCAGAGCTAGTAGTAGGTGTGCTGGGTCAGGCGACACCATTAATCTTCCCTGTGGCGAGTACGCGCGTAAGTGGCGTATCTACTTTCAACCGTCTTGACGTGTTGTCGATGAGCGGGCGGCTTTGTCCCGAGTACTAGTCTACAGAGCTAGTAGTATGTGTGCTGGGTCAGGCGGACCCAGTAGTCTTCCCTGTGGCGTGGACGCGCGTAAGTGGCGTATCCACTATCAACCGTCTTGACGTTGTTGTCGATGTGGAAGCTTTGTCCCTGGTACTAGTCTCCAGAGCTAGTAGTAGGTGTGCTAGATCATCAGGCTTGACGTTGTTGTCGATGGGGGGGGGGGGCTTTGTCCCGGGTACTAGTCTCCAGCGCTAGTAGTAGATGTGCTAGAGCAGCAGGCGGCCCCAGTAATCTTCCCTGTGGCGTTGACGCGCGTAAGTGGCGTATACTTTCAACCATCTTGACGTTGTTGTCGATGTGGGAGCTTTGTCCCGGGTACTAGTCTCCAGCGCTAGTAGTAGGTGTGCTAGGTCAGGCGGCCCCAGTAATCTTCCCTGTGGCGTTGACGCTCGTAAGTGGCGTATACTTTCAACCGTCTTGACGTTATCGATGTGGGAGCTTTGTCCCGGGTACTAGTCTACAAAGCTAGTAGTAGGTGTGCTAGATCAGGCGGCCCCAGTATACTTCCCTGTGGCGTTGACGCGCGTAAGTGGCGTATACTTTCAACCGTCTTGACGTTGTCGATGTGGGAGCTTTGTCCCGGTACTAGTCTACAAAGCTAGTAGTAGGTGTGCTAGGTCAGGCGGCCCCAGTAGTCTTCCTTGTAGCGTTGACGCGCGTAAGTGGCGTATCCACTATCATCCGTCTTGACGTCGTTGTCGATATGGGAGCTTTGTCCCGGGTACTAGTCTACAAAGCTAGTAGTAGGTGTGCTAGGTCAGGCGGCCCCAGTAATCCTCCCTGTGGCGAGTACGCGCGTAAGTGGCGTATCTACTTTCAACTGTCTTGACGTTGTTGTCGATGAGCGGGGGGCTTTGTCCCGGGTACTTGTCTACAGAGCTAGTAGTATGTGTGCTGGGTCAGGCGGACCCAGTAATCTTCCCTGTGGCGTTGACGCGCGGAAGTGGCGTATACTTTCAACCGTCTTGACGTTGTCGATGTGGGAGCTTTGTCCCGGGTACTAGTCTCCAGCGCTAGTAGTAGGTGTGCTAGATCAGGCGGCCCCAGTAATCTTCCCTGTGGCGTTGACGCGCGTAAGTGGTGTATACTTTCAACCGTCTTGACGTTGTCGATGTGGGAGCTTTGTCCCGGGTACTAGTCTACAAAGCTAGTAGTAGGTGTGCTAGGTCAGGCGGCCACAGTAATCTTCCCTGTGGCGTTGACGCGCGTAAGTGGCGTATCCACTATCAACCGTCTTGACGTTGTTGTCGATGGGGGGGGCGGCTTTGTCCCGGGTACTAGTCTACAAAGCTAGTAAGAGGGGTGCTAGGTCAGGCGGCCCCAGTAATCTTCCCTGTGGCGTTGACGCGCGTAAGTGGCGTATACTTTCAACCGTCTTGACGTTATTGTCGATGTGGGAGCTTTGTACCGGGTACTAGTCTCCAGCGCTAGTAGTAGGTGTGCTAGACCAGGCGGCTCCAGTAATCTTCCCTGTGGCCTTGACGCGCGTAAGTGGCGTATACTTTCAACCGTCTTGACGTTGTTGTCGATGTGGGAGCTTTGTCCCGGATACTAGTCTACAAAGCTAGTAGTAGGTGTGCTAGATCAGGCGGCCCCAGTAATCTTCCCTGTGGCGTTGACCCGCGTAAGTGGCGCATACTTTCTACCGTCTTGACGTTATGGATGTGGGAGCTTTGTCCCGGGTACTAGTCTACAAAGCTAGTAGTAGGTGTGCTAGGTCAGGCGGCCCCAGTAGTCTTCCTTGTAGCGTTGAGGCGCGTAAGTGGCGTATACTTTCAACCGTCTTGACGTCGTTGTCGATATGGGAGCTTTGTCCCGGGTACTAGTCTACAAAGCTAGTAGCAGGTGTGCTAGGTCAGGCGGCCCCAGTAGTCTTCCTTGTAGCGTTGACGCGCGTAAGTGGCGTATACTTTCAACCGTCTTGACGTCGTTGTCGATATGGGAGCTTTGTCCCGGGTACTAGTCTACAAAGCTAGTAGTAGGTGTGCTAGGTTAGGCGGCCCCAGTAATCCTCCCTGTGGCGCGTACGCGCGTAAGTGGCGTATCTACTTTCAACAGTCTTGACGTTGTTGTCGATGAGCGGGGGGCTTTGTCCCGGGTACTAGTCTACAGAGCTAGTAGTAGGTGTGCTGGGTCAGGCGACACCATTAATCTTCCCTGTGGCGAGTAGGCGCGTAAGTGGCGTATCTACTTTCAACTGTCTTGACGCTGTTGTCGATGAGCGGACGCCTTTGTCCCGGGTACTAGTCTACAGAGCTAGTAGTAGGTGTGCTGGGTCAGGCGGACCCAGTAGTCTTCCCTGTGGCGTGGACGCGCGTAAGTGGCGTATCCACTATCAACCGTCTTGACGTTGCTGTCGATGTGGGAGCTTTGTCCCGGGTACTAGTCTCCAGAGCTAGTAGTAGGTGTGCTAGATCATCAGGCTTGAGGTTGTTGTCGATGGGGGGGGGGGCTTTGTCCCGGGTACTAGTCTCCAGCGCTAGTAGTAGATGTGCTAGAGCAGCAGGCGGCCCCAGTAATCTTCCCTGTGGCGTTGACGCGCGTAAGTGGCGTATCCCCTATCAACCGTCTTGACGTTGTTGTCGATGGGGGGGCGGCTTTGTCCCGGGTACTAGTCTCCAGCGCTAGTAGTAGGTGTGTTAGACCAGGCGGCTCCAGTAATCTTCCCTGTGGCGTTGACGCGCGTAAGTGGCGTATACTTTCAACCGTCTTGACGTTGTTGTCGATGTGGGAGCTTTGTCCCGGGTACTAGTCTCCAGCGCTAGTAGTAGGTGTGCTAGATCAGGCGGCCCCAGTAATCTTCCCTGTGGCGTTGACGCGCGTAAGTGGCGTATACTTTCAACCGTCTTGACGTTGTCGATGTGGGAGCTTTGTCCAGGGTACTGGTCTACAAAGCTAGTAGTAGGTGTGCTAGATCAGGCGGCCCCAGTAATCTTCCCTGTGGCGTTGACGCGCGTAAGTGGCGTATACTTTCAACCGTCTTGACGTTGTCGATGTGGGAGCTTTGTCCCGGGTACTAGTCTACAAAGCTAGTAGTAGGTGTGCTAGGTCAGGCGGCCCCAGTAGTCTTCCTTGTAGCGTTGACGCGCGTAAGTGGCGTATACTTTCAACCGTCTTGACGTCGTTGTCGATATGGGAGCTTTGTCCCGGGTACTAGTCTACAAAGCTAGTAGTAGGTGTGCTAGGTCAGGCGGCCCCAGTAATCCTCCCTGTGGCGAGTACGCGCGTAAGTGGCGTATCTACTTTCAACTGTCTTGACGTTGTTGTCGATGAGCGGGGGGCTTTGTCCCGGGTACTAGTCTACAGAGCTAGTAGTAGGTGTGCTGGGTCAGGCGACACCATTAATCTTCCCTGTGGCGAGTACGCGCGTAAGTGGCGTATCCACTATCAACCGTCTTGACGTTGTTGTCGATGTGGAAGCTTTGTCCCTGGTACTAGTCTCCAGAGCTAGTAGTAGGTGTGCTAGATCATCAGGCTTGACGTTGTTGTCGATGGGGGGGGGGCTTTGTCCCGGGTACTAGTCTCCAGCGCTAGTAGTAGATGTGCTAGAGCAGCAGGCGGCCCCAGTAATCTTCCCTGTGGCGTTGACGCGCGTAAGTGGCGTATACTTTCAACCATCTTGACGTTGTTGTCGATGTGGGAGCTTTGTCCCGGGTACTAGTCTCCAGCGCTAGTAGTAGGTGTGCTAGGTCAGGCGGCCCCAGTAATCTTCCCTGTGGCGTTGACGCTCGTAAGTGGCGTATACTTTCAACCGTCTTGACGTTATCGATGTGGGAGCTTTGTCCCGGGTACTAGTCTACAAAGCTAGTAGTAGGTGTGCTAGATCAGGCGGCCCCAGTATACTTCCCTGTGGCGTTGACGCGCGTAAGTGGCGTATACTTTCAACCGTCTTGACGTTGTCGATGTGGGAGCTTTGTCCCGGTACTAGTCTACAAAGCTAGTAGTAGGTGTGCTAGGTCAGGCGGCCCCAGTAGTCTTCCTTGTAGCGTTGACGCGCGTAAGTGGCGTATCCACTATCATCCGTCTTGACGTCGTTGTCGATATGGGAGCTTTGTCCCGGGTACTAGTCTACAAAGCTAGTAGTAGGTGTGCTAGGTCAGGCGGCCCCAGTAATCCTCCCTGTGGCGAGTACGCGCGTAAGTGGCGTATCTACTTTCAACTGTCTTGACGTTGTTGTCGATGAGCGGGGGGCTTTGTCCCGGGTACTTGTCTACAGAGCTAGTAGTATGTGTGCTGGGTCAGGCGGACCCAGTAATCTTCCCTGTGGCGTTGACGCGCGGAAGTGGCGTATACTTTCAACCGTCTTGACGTTGTCGATGTGGGAGCTTTGTCCCGGGTACTAGTCTCCAGCGCTAGTAGTAGGTGTGCTAGATCAGGCGGCCCCAGTAATCTTCCCTGTGGCGTTGACGCGCGTAAGTGGTGTATACTTTCAACCGTCTTGACGTTGTCGATGTGGGAGCTTTGTCCCGGGTACTAGTCTACAAAGCTAGTAGTAGGTGTGCTAGGTCAGGCGGCCACAGTAATCTTCCCTGTGGCGTTGACGCGCGTAAGTGGCGTATCCACTATCAACCGTCTTGACGTTGTTGTCGATGGGGGGGGCGGCTTTGTCCCGGGTACTAGTCTACAAAGCTAGTAAGAGGGGTGCTAGGTCAGGCGGCCCCAGTAATCTTCCCTGTGGCGTTGACGCGCGTAAGTGGCGTATACTTTCAACCGTCTTGACGTTATTGTCGATGTGGGAGCTTTGTACCGGGTACTAGTCTCCAGCGCTAGTAGTAGGTGTGCTAGACCAGGCGGCTCCAGTAATCTTCCCTGTGGCCTTGACGCGCGTAAGTGGCGTATACTTTCAACCGTCTTGACGTTGTTGTCGATGTGGGAGCTTTGTCCCGGATACTAGTCTACAAAGCTAGTAGTAGGTGTGCTAGATCAGGCGGCCCCAGTAATCTTCCCTGTGGCGTTGACCCGCGTAAGTGGCGCATACTTTCTACCGTCTTGACGTTATGGATGTGGGAGCTTTGTCCCGGGTACTAGTCTACAAAGCTAGTAGTAGGTGTGCTAGGTCAGGCGGCCCCAGTAGTCTTCCTTGTAGCGTTGAGGCGCGTAAGTGGCGTATACTTTCAACCGTCTTGACGTCGTTGTCGATATGGGAGCTTTGTCCCGGGTACTAGTCTACAAAGCTAGTAGCAGGTGTGCTAGGTCAGGCGGCCCCAGTAGTCTTCCTTGTAGCGTTGACGCGCGTAAGTGGCGTATACTTTCAACCGTCTGGACGTCGTTGTCGATATGGGAGCTTTGTCCCGGGTACTAGTCTACAAAGCTAGTAGTAGGTGTGCTAGGTTAGGCGGCCCCAGTAATCCTCCCTGTGGCGCGTACGCGCGTAAGTGGCGTATCTACTTTCAACAGTCTTGACGTTGTTGTCGATGAGCGGGGGGCTTTGTCCCGGGTACTAGTCTACAGAGCTAGTAGTAGGTGTGCTGGGTCAGGCGACACCATTAATCTTCCCTGTGGCGAGTAGGCGCGTAAGTGGCGTATCTACTTTCAACTGTCTTGACGCTGTTGTCGATGAGCGGACGCCTTTGTCCCGGGTACTAGTCTACAGAGCTAGTAGTAGGTGTGCTGGGTCAGGCGGACCCAGTAGTCTTCCCTGTGGCGTGGACGCGCGTAAGTGGCGTATCCACTATCAACCGTCTTGACGTTGCTGTCGATGTGGGAGCTTTGTCCCGGGTACTAGTCTCCAGAGCTAGTAGTAGGTGTGCTAGATCATCAGGCTTGAGGTTGTTGTCGATGGGGGGGGGGCTTTGTCCCGGGTACTAGTCTCCAGCGCTAGTAGTAGATGTGCTAGAGCAGCAGGCGGCCCCAGTAATCTTCCCTGTGGCGTTGACGCGCGTAAGTGGCGTATCCCCTATCAACCGTCTTGACGTTGTTGTCGATGGGGGGGCGGCTTTGTCCCGGGTACTAGTCTCCAGCGCTAGTAGTAGGTGTGTTAGACCAGGCGGCTCCAGTAATCTTCCCTGTGGCGTTGACGCGCGTAAGTGGCGTATACTTTCAACCGTCTTGACGTTGTTGTCGATGTGGGAGCTTTGTCCCGGGTACTAGTCTCCAGCGCTAGTAGTAGGTGTGCTAGATCAGGCGGCCCCAGTAATCTTCCCTGTGGCGTTGACGCGCGTAAGTGGCGTATACTTTCAACCGTCTTGACGTTGTCGATGTGGGAGCTTTGTCCAGGGTACTGGTCTACAAAGCTAGTAGTAGGTGTGCTAGATCAGGCGGCCCCAGTAATCTTCCCTGTGGCGTTGACGCGCGTAAGTGGCGTATACTTTCAACCGTCTTGACGTTGTCGATGTGGGAGCTTTGTCCCGGGTACTAGTCTACAAAGCTAGTAGTAGGTGTGCTAGGTCAGGCGGCCCCAGTAGTCTTCCTTGTAGCGTTGACGCGCGTAAGTGGCGTATACTTTCAACCGTCTTGACGTCGTTGTCGATATGGGAGCTTTGTCCCGGGTACTAGTCTACAAAGCTAGTAGTAGGTGTGCTAGGTCAGGCGGCCCCAGTAATCCTCCCTGTGGCGAGTACGCGCGTAAGTGGCGTATCTACTTTCAACTGTCTTGACGTTGTTGTCGATGAGCGGGGGGCTTTGTCCCGGGTACTAGTCTACAGAGCTAGTAGTAGGTGTGCTGGGTCAGGCGACACCATTAATCTTCCCTGTGGCGAGTACGCGCGTAAGTGGCGTATCTACTTTCAACCGTCTTGACGTGTTGTCGATGAGCGGGCGGCTTTGTCCCGAGTACTAGTCTACAGAGCTAGTAGTATGTGTGCTGGGTCAGGCGGACCCAGTAGTCTTCCCTGTGGCGTGGACGCGCGTAAGTGGCGTATCCACTATCAACCGTCTTGACGTTGTTGTCGATGTGGAAGCTTTGTCCCTGGTACTAGTCTCCAGAGCTAGTAGTAGGTGTGCTAGATCATCAGGCTTGACGTTGTTGTCGATGGGGGGGGGCTTTGTCCCGGGTACTAGTCTCCAGCGCTAGTCGTAGATGTGCTAGAGCAGCAGGCGGCCCCAGTAATCTTCCCTGTGGCGTTGACGCGCGTAAGTGGCGCATACTTTCTACCGTCTTGACGTTATGGATGTGGGAGCTTTGTCCCGGGTACTAGTCTACAAAGCTAGTAGTAGGTGTGCTAGGTCAGGCGGCCCCAGTAGTCTTCCTTGTAGCGTTGAGGCGCGTAAGTGGCGTATACTTTCAACCGTCTTGACGTCGTTGTCGATATGGGAGCTTTGTCCCGGGTACTAGTCTACAAAGCTAGTAGCAGGTGTGCTAGGTCAGGCGGCCCCAGTAGTCTTCCTTGTAGCGTTGACGCGCGTAAGTGGCGTATACTTTCAACCGTCTTGACGTCGTTGTCGATATGGGAGCTTTGTCCCGGGTACTAGTCTACAAAGCTAGTAGTAGGTGTGCTAGGTTAGGCGGCCCCAGTAATCCTCCCTGTGGCGCGTACGCGCGTAAGTGGCGTATCTACTTTCAACAGTCTTGACGTTGTTGTCGATGAGCGGGGGGCTTTGTCCCGGGTACTAGTCTACAGAGCTAGTAGTAGGTGTGCTGGGTCAGGCGACACCATTAATCTTCCCTGTGGCGAGTACGCGCGTAAGTGGCGTATCTACTTTCAACTGTCTTGACGCTGTTGTCGATGAGCGGACGCCTTTGTCCCGGGTACTAGTCTACAGAGCTAGTAGTAGGTGTGCTGGGTCAGGCGGACCCAGTAGTCTTCCCTGTGGCGTGGACGCGCGTAAGTGGCGTATCCACTATCAACCGTCTTGACGTTGCTGTCGATGTGGGAGCTTTGTCCCGGGTACTAGTCTCCAGAGCTAGTAGTAGGTGTGCTAGATCATCAGGCTTGGGGTTGTTGTCGATGGGGGGGGGCTTTGTCCCGGGTACTAGTCTCCAGCGCTAGTAGTAGATGTGCTAGAGCAGCAGGCGGCCCCAGTAATCTTCCCTGTGGCGTTGACGCGCGTAAGTGGCGTATCCCCTATCAACCGTCTTGACGTTGTTGTCGATGGGGGGCGGCTTTGTCCCGGGTACTAGTCTCCAGCGCTAGTAGTAGGTGTGTTAGACCAGGCGGCTCCAGTAATCTTCCCTGTGGCGTTGACGCGCGTAAGTGGCGTATACTTTCAACCATCTTGACGTTGTTGTCGATGTGGGAGCTTTGTCCCGGGTACTAGTCTCCAGCGCTAGTAGTAGGTGTGCTAGATCAGGCGGCCCCAGTAATCTTCCCTGTGGCGTTGACGCGCGTAAGTGGCGTATACTTTCAACCGTCTTGACGTTGTCGATGTGGGAGCTTTGTCCAGGGTACTGGTCTACAAAGCTAGTAGTAGGTGTGCTAGATCAGGCGGCCCCAGTAATCTTCCCTGTGGCGTTGACGCGCGTAAGTGGCGTATACTTTCAACCGTCTTGACGTTGTCGATGTGGGAGCTTTGTCCCGGGTACTAGTCTACAAAGCTAGTAGTAGGTGTGCTAGGTCAGGCGGCCCCAGTAGTCTTCCTTGTAGCGTTGACGCGCGTAAGTGGCGTATACTTTCAACCGTCTTGACGTCGTTGTCGATATGGGAGCTTTGTCCCGGGTACTAGTCTACAAAGCTAGTAGTAGGTGTGCTAGGTCAGGCGGCCCCAGTAATCCTCCCTGTGGCGAGTACGCGCGTAAGTGGCGTATCTACTTTCAACTGTCTTGACGTTGTTGTCGATGAGCGGGGGGCTTTGTCCCGGGTACTAGTCTACAGAGCTAGTAGTAGGTGTGCTGGGTCAGGCGACACCATTAATCTTCCCTGTGGCGAGTACGCGCGTAAGTGGCGTATCTACTTTCAACCGTCTTGACGTGTTGTCGATGAGCGGGCGGCTTTGTCCCGAGTACTAGTCTACAGAGCTAGTAGTATGTGTGCTGGGTCAGGCGGACCCAGTAGTCTTCCCTGTGGCGGGGACGCGCGTAAGTGGCGTATCCACTATCAACCGTCTTGACGTTGTTGTCGATGTGGAAGCTTTGTCCCTGGTACTAGTCTCCAGAGCTAGTAGTAGGTGTGCTAGATCATCAGGCTTGACGTTGTTGTCGATGGGGGGGGGGCTTTGTCCCGGGTACTAGTCTCCAGCGCTAGTAGTAGATGTGCTAGAGCAGCAGGCGGCCCCAGTAATCTTCCCTGTGGCGTTGACGCGCGTAAGTGGCGTATACTTTCAACCGTCTTGACGTTGTCGATGTGGGAGCTTTGTCCCGGGTACTAGTCTACAAAGCTAGTAGTAGGTGTGCTAGGTCAGGCGGCCCCAGTAGTCTTCCTTGTAGCGTTGACGCGCGTAAGTAGCGTATACTTTCAACCGTCTTGGCGTCGTTGTCGATATGGGAGCTTTGTCCCGGGTACTAGTCTACAAGGCTAGTAGTAGGTGTGCTAGGTCAGACGCCCCAGTAATCCTCCCTGTGGCGAGTACGCGCGTAAGTGGCTTATCTACTTTCAACTGTCTTGACGTTGTTGTCGATGAGCGGGGGGCTTTGTCCCGGGTACTAGTCTACAGAGCTAGTAGTAGGTGTGCTGGGTCAGGCGACACCATTAATCTTCCCTGTGGCGAGTACGCGCGTAAGTGGCGTATCTACTTTCAACCGTCTTGACGTTGTTGTCGATGAGCGGGCGGCTTTGTCCCGGGTACTAGTCTACAGAGCTAGTAGTAGGTGTGCTGGGTCAGGCGGACCCTGTAGTCTTCCCTGTGGCGTGGACGCGCGTAAGTGGCGTATCCACTATCAACCGTCTTGACGTTGTTGTCGATGTGGGAGCTTTGTCCCGGGTACTAGTCTCCAGAGCTAGTAGTAGGTGTGCTAGATCATCAGGCTTGACGTTGTTGTCGATGGGGGGGGCTTTGTCCCGGGTACTAGTCTCCAGAGCTAGCAGTAGGTGTGCTAGATCATCAGGCTTGACGTTGTTGTCGATGGGGGGGGGGGGGGCTTTGTCCGGGGTACTAGTCTCCAGCGCTAGTAGTAGATGTGCTAGAGCAGCAGGCGGCCCCAGTAATCTTCCCTGTGGCGTTGACGCGCGTAAGTGGCGTATCCACTATCAACCGTCTTGACGTTGTTGTCGATGGATGGGGGGCGGCTTTGTCCCGGGTACTAGTCTCCAGCGCTAGTAGTAGGTGTGCTAGACCAGGCGGCTCCAGTAGTCTTCCCTGTGGCGTTGACGCGCGTAAGTGGCGTATACTTTCAACCGTCTTGACGTTGTTGTCGATGTGGGAGCTTTGTCCCGGGTACTAGTCTCCAGCGCTAGTAGTAGGTGTGCTAGATCAGGCGGCCCCAGTAATCTTCCCTGTGGCGTTGACGCGCGTAAGTGGCGTATACTTTCAACCGTCTTGACGTTGTCGATGTGGGAGCTTTGTCCCGGGTACTAGTCTAAAAAGCTAGTAGCAGGTGTGCTAGGTCAGGCGGCCCCAGTAATCTTCCCTGTGGCGTTGACGCGCGTAAGTGGCGTATCCACTATCAACCGTCTTGACGTTGTTGACGATGGGGGGACGGCTTTGTCCCGGGTACTAGTCTACAAAGCTAGTAGTAGGGGTGCTAGGTCAGGCGGCCCCAGTAATCTTCCCTGTGGCGTTGACGCGCGTAAGTGGCGTATACTTTCAACCGTCTTGACGTTATTGTCGATGTGGGAGCTTTGTCCCGGATACTAGTCTACAAAGCTAGTAGTAGGTGTGCTAGATCAGGCGGCCCCAGTAATCTTCCCTGTGGCGTTGACGCGCGTAAGTGGCGCATACTTTCAACCGTCTTGACGTTATGGATGTGGGAGCTTTGTCCCGGGTACTAGTCTACAAAGCTAGTAGTAGGTGTGCTAGGTCAGGCGGCCCCAGTAGTCTTCCTTGTAGCGTTGACGCGCGTAAGTGGCGTATACTTTCAACCGTCCTGACGTCGTTGTCGATATGGGAGCTTTGTCCCGGGTACTAGTCTACAAAGCTAGTAGTAGGTGTGCTAGGTCAGGCGGCCCCAGTAATCCTCCCTGTGGCGAGTACGCGCGTAAGTGGCGTATCTACTTTCAACAGTCTTGACGTTGTTGTCGATGAGCGGGGGGCTTTGTCCCGGGTACTAGTCTACAGAGCTAGTAGTAGGTGTGCTGGGTCAGGCGACACCATTAATTTTCCCTGTGGCGAGTACGCGCGTAAGTGGCGTATCTACTTTCAACTGTCTTGACGTTGTTGTCGATGAGCGGGCGGCTTTGTCCCGGGTACTAGTCTACAGAGCTAGTAGTAGGTGTGCTGGGTCAGGCGGACCCAGTAGTCTTCCCTGTGGCATGGACGCGCGTAAGTGGCGTATGCACTATCAACCGTCTTGACGTTGTTGTCGATGTGGGAGCTTTGTCCCGGGTACTAGTCTCCAGAGCTAGTAGTAGGTGTGCTAGATCATCAGGCTTGACGTTGTTGTCGATGGGGGGGGGGCTTTGTCCCGAGTACTAGTCTCCAGCGCTAGTAGTAGATGTGCTAGAGCAGCAGGCGGCCCCAGTAATCTTCCCTGTGGCGTTGACGCGCGTAAGTGGCGTATCCACTATCAACCGTCTTGACGTTGTTGTCGATGTGGGAGCTTTGTCCCGGGTACTAGTCTCCAGCGCTAGTAGTAGGTGTGCTAGACCAGGCGGCTCCAGTAATCTTCCCTGTGGCGTTGACGCGCGTATGTGGCGTATACTTTCAACCGTCTTGACGTTGTTGTCGATGTGGGAGCTTTGTACCGGTTACTAGTCTCCAGCGCTAGTAGTAGGTGTACTAGACCAGGCGGCTCCAGTAATCTTCCCTGTGGCCTTGACGCGCGTAAGTGGCGTATACTTTCAACCGTCTTGACGTTGTTGTCGATGTGGGAGCTTTGTCCCGGATATTAGTCTACAAAGCTAGTAGTAGGTGTGCTAGATCAGGCGGCCCCAGTAATCTTCCCTGTGGCGTTGACGCGCGTAAGTGGCGCATACTTTCAACCGTCTTGACGTTATGGATGTGGGAGCTTTGTCCCGTGTACTAGTCTACAAAGCTAGTAGTAGGTGTGCTAGGTCAGGCGGCCCCAGTAGTCTTCCTTGTAGCGTTGAGGCGCGTAAGTGGCGTATACTTTCAACCGTCTTGACGTCGTTGTCGATATGGGAGCTTTGTCCCGGGTACTAGTCTACAAAGCTAGTAGTAGGTGTGCTAGGTCAGGCGGCCCCAGTAGTCTTCCTTGTAGCGTTGACGCGCGTAAGTGGCGTATACTTTCAACCATCTTGACGTCGTTGTCGGTATGGGAGCTTTGTCCCGGGTACTAGTCTACAAAGCTAGTAGTAGGTGTGCTAGGTCAGGCGGCCCCAGTAATCCTCCCTGTGGCGCGTACGCGCGTAAGTGGCGTATCTACTTTCAACAGTCTTGACGTTGTTGTCGATGAGCGGGGGGCTTTGTCCCGGGTACTAGTCTACAGAGCTAGTAGTAGGTGTGCTGGGTCAGGCGACACCATTAATCTTCCCTGTGGCGAGTACGCGCGTAAGTGGCGTATCTACTTTCAACTGTCTTGACGCTGTTGTCGATGAGCGGACGCCTTTGTCCCGGGTACTAGTCTACAGAGCTAGTAGTAGGTGTGCTGGGTCAGGCGGACCCAGTAGTCTTCCCTGTGGCGTGGACGCGCGTAAGTGGCGTATCCACTATCAACCGTCTTGACGTTGCTGTCGATGTGGGAGCTTTGTCCCGGGTACTAGTCTCCAGAGCTAGTAGTAGGTGTGCTAGATCATCAGGCTTGACGTTGTTGTCGATGGGGGGGGGGCTTTGTCCCGGGTACTAGTCTCCAGCGCTAGTAGTAGATGTGCTAGAGCAGCAGGCGGCCCCAGTAATCTTCCCTGTGGCGTTGACGCGCGTAAGTGGCGTATCCCCTATCAACCGTCTTGACGTTGTTGTCGATGGGGGGGGGGGCGGCTTTGTCCCGGGTACTAGTCTCCAGCGCTAGTAGTAGGTGTGCTAGACCAGGCGGCTCCAGTAATCTTCCCTGTGGCGTTGACGCGCGTAAGTGGCGTATACTTTCAACCGTCTTGACGTTGTTGTCGATGTGGGAGCTTTGTCCCGGGTACTAGTCTCCAGCGCTAGTAGTAGGTGTGCTAGATCAGGCGGCCCCAGTAATCTTCCCTGTGGCGTTGACGCGCGTAAGTGGCGTATACTTTCAACCGTCTTGACGTTGTCGATGTGGGAGCTTTGTCCCGGGTACTAGTCTACAAAGCTAGTTGTAGGTGTGCTAGATCAGGCGGCCCCAGTAATCTTCCCTGTGGCGTTGACGCGCGTAAGTGGCGTATACTTTCAACCGTCTTGACGTTGTCGATGTGGGAGCTTTGTCCCGGGTACTAGTCTACAAAGCTAGTAGTAGGTGTGCTAGGTCAGGCGGCCCCAGTAGTCTTCCTTGTAGCGTTGACGCGCGTAAGTGGCGTATACTTTCAAGCGTCTTGACGTCGTTGTCGATATGGGAGCTTTGTCCCGGGTACTAGTCTACAAAGCTAGTAGTAGGTGTGCTAGGTCAGGCGGCCCCAGTAATCCTCCCTGTGGCGAGTACGCGCGTAAGTGGCGTATCTACTTTCAACTGTCTTGACGTTGTTGTCGATGAGCGGGGGGCTTTGTCCCGGGTACTAGTCTACAGAGCTAGTAGTAGGTGTGCTGGGTCAGGCGACACCATTAATCTTCCCTGTGGCGAGTACGCGCGTAAGTGGCGTATCTACTTTCAACCGTCTTGACGTTGTTGTCGATGAGCGGGCGGCTTTGTCCCGGGTACTAGTCTACAGAGCTAGTAGTATGTGTGCTGGGTCAGGCGGACCCAGTAGTCTTCCCTGTGGCGTGGACGCGCGTAAGTGGCGTATCCACTATCAACCGTCTTGACGTTGTTGTCGATGTGGAAGCTTTGTCCCTGGTACTAGTCTCCAGAGCTAGTAGTAGGTGTGCTAGATCATCAGGCTTGACGTTGTTGTCGATGGGGGTGGGGGGCTTTGTCCCGGGTACTAGTCTCCAGCGCTAGTAGTAGATGTGCTAGAGCAGCAGGCGGCCCCAGTAATCTTCCCTGTGGCGTTGACGCGCGTAAGTGGCGTATACTTTCAACCGTCTTGACGTTGTCGATGTGGGAGCTTTGTCCCGGGTACTAGTCTACAAAGCTAGTAGTAGGTGTGCTAGGTCAGGCGGCCCCAGTAATCCTCCCTGTGGCGAGTACGCGCGTAAGTGGCGTATCTACTTTCAACAGTCTTGACGTTGTTGTCGATGAGCGGGGGGCTTTGTCCCGGGTACTAGTCTACAGAGCTAGTAGTAGGTGTGCTGGGTCAGGCGACACCATTAATTTTCCCTGTGGCGAGTACGCGCGTAAGTGGCGTATCTACTTTCAACTGTCTTGACGTTGTTGTCGATGAGCGGGCGGCTTTGTCCCGGGTACTAGTCTACAGAGCTAGTAGTAGGTGTGCTGGGTCAGGCGGACCCAGTAGTCTTCCCTGTGGCATGGACGCGCGTAAGTGGCGTATCCACTATCAACCGTCTTGACGTTGTTGTCGATGTGGGAGCTTTGTCCCGGGTACTAGTCTCCAGAGCTAGTAGTAGGTGTGCTAGATCATCAGGCTTGACGTTGTTGTCGATGGGGGGGCTTTGTCCCGAGTACTAGTCTCCAGCGCTAGTAGTAGATGTGCTAGAGCAGCAGGCGGCCCCAGTAATCTTCCCTGTGGCGTTGACGCGCGTAAGTGGCGTATCCACTATCAACCGTCTTGACGTTGTTGTCGATGTGGGAGCTTTGTCCCGGGTACTAGTCTCCAGCGCTAGTAGTAGGTGTGCTAGACCAGGCGGCTCCAGTAATCTTCCCTGTGGCGTTGACGCGCGTAAGTGGCGTATACTTTCAACCGTCTTGACGTTGCTGTCGATGTGGGAGCTTTGTACCGGGTACTAGTCTCCAGCGCTAGTAGTAGGTGTGCTAGACCAGGCGGCTCCAGTAATCTTCCCTGTGGCCTTGACGCGCGTAAGTGGCGTATACTTTCAACCGTCTTGACGTTGTTGTCGATGTGGGAGCTTTGTCCCGGATATTAGTCTACAAAGCTAGTAGTAGGTGTGCTAGATCAGGCGGCCCCAGTTATCTTCCCTGTGGCGTTGACGCGCGTAAGTGGCGCATACTTTCAACCGTCTTGACGTTATGGATGTGGGAGCTTTGTCCCGTGTACTAGTCTACAAAGCTAGTAGTAGGTGTGCTAGGTCAGGCGGCCCCAGTAGTCTTCCTTGTAGCGTTGAGGCGCGTAAGTGGCGTATACTTTCAACCGTCTTGACGTCGTTGTCGATATGGGAGCTTTGTCCCGGGTACTAGTCTACAAAGCTAGTAGTAGGTGTGCTAGGTCAGGCGGCCCCAGTAGTCTTCCTTGTAGCGTTGACGCGCGTAAGTGGCGTATACTTTCAACCGTCTTGACGTCGTTGTCGATATGGGAGCTTTGTCCCGGGTACTAGTCTACAAAGCTAGTAGTAGGTGTGCTAGGTCAGGCGGCCCCAGTAATCCTCCCTGTGGCGCGTACGCGCGTAAGTGGCGTATCTACTTTCAACAGTCTTGACGTTGTTGTCGATGAGCGGGGGGCTTTGTCCCGGGTACTAGTCTACAGAGCTAGTAGTAGGTGTGCTGGGTCAGGCGACACCATTAATCTTCCCTGTGGCGAGTACGCGCGTAAGTGGCGTATCTACTTTCAACTGTCTTGACGCTGTTGTCGATGAGCGGACGCCTTTGTCCCGGGTACTAGTCTACAGAGCTAGTAGTAGGTGTGCTGGGTCAGGCGGACCCAGTAGTCTTCCCTGTGGCGTGGACGCGCGTAAGTGGCGTATCCACTATCAACCGTCTTGACGTTGCTGTCGATGTGGGAGCTTTGTCCCGGGTACTAGTCTCCAGAGCTAGTAGTAGGTGTGCTAGATCATCAGGCTTGACGTTGTTGTCGATGGGGGGGGCTTTGTCCCGGGTACTAGTCTCCAGCGCTAGTAGTAGATGTGCTAGAGCAGCAGGCGGCCCCAGTAATCTTCCCTGTGGCGTTGACGCGCGTAAGTGGCGTATCCCCTATCAACCGTCTTGACGTTGTTGTCGATGGGGGGGGGCGGCTTTGTCCCGGGTACTAGTCTCCAGCGCTAGTAGTAGGTGTGCTAGACCAGGCGGCTCCAGTAATCTTCCCTGTGGCGTTGACGCGCGTAAGTGGCGTATACTTTCAACCGTCTTGACGTTGTTGTCGATGTGGGAGCTTTGTCCCGGGTACTAGTCTCCAGCGCTAGTAGTAGGTGTGCTAGATAAGGCGGCCCCAGTAATCTTCCCTGTGGCGTTGACGCGCGTAAGTGGCGTATACTTTCAACCGTCTTGACGTTGTCGATGTGGGAGCTTTGTCCCGGGTACTAGTCTACAAAGCTAGTAGTAGGTGTGCTAGATCAGGCGGCCCCAGTAATCTTCCCTGTGGCGTTGACGCGCGTAAGTGGCGTATACTTTCAACCGTCTTGACGTTGTCGATGTGGGAGCTTTGTCCCGGGTACTAGTCTACAAAGCTAGTAGTAGGTGTGCTAGGTCAGGCGGCCCCAGTAGTCTTCCTTGTAGCGTTGACGCGCGTAAGTGGCGTATACTTTCAAGCGTCTTGACGTCGTTGTCGATATGGGAGCTTTGTCCCGGGTACTAGTCTACAAAGCTAGTAGTAGGTGTGCTAGGTCAGGCGGCCCCAGTAATCCTCCCTGTGGCGAGTACGCGCGTAAGTGGCGTATCTACTTTCAACTGTCTTGACGTTGTTGTCGATGAGCGGGGGGCTTTGTCCCGGGTACTAGTCTACAGAGCTAGTAGTAGGTGTGCTGGGTCAGGCGACACCATTAATCTTCCCTGTGGCGAGTACGCGCGTAAGTGGCGTATCTACTTTCAACCGTCTTGACGTTGTTGTCGATGAGCGGGCGGCTTTGTCCCGGGTACTAGTCTACAGAGCTAGTAGTATGTGTGCTGGGTCAGGCGGACCCAGTAGTCTTCCCTGTGGCGTGGACGCGCGTAAGTGGCGTATCCACTATCAACCGTCTTGAGGTTGTTGTCGATGTGGAAGCTTTGTCCCTGGTACTAGTCTCCAGAGCTAGTAGTAGGTGTGCTAGATCATCAGGCTTGACGTTGTTGTCGATGGGGGGGGGGCTTTGTCCCGGGTACTAGTCTCCAGCGCTAGTAGTAGATGTGCTAGAGCAGCAGGCGGCCCCAGTAATCTTCCCTGTGGCGTTGACGCGCGTAAGTGGCGTATACTTTCAACCGTCTTGACGTTGTCGATGTGGGAGCTTTGTCCCGGGTACTAGTCTACAAAGCTAGTAGTAGGTGTGCTAGGTCAGGCGGCCCCAGTAGTCTTCCTTGTTGCGTTGACGCGCGTAAGTAGCGTATACTTTCAACCGTCTTGGCGTCGTTGTCGATATGGGAGCTTTGTCCCGGGTACTAGTCTACAAAGCTAGTAGTAGGTGTGCTAGGTCAGACGGCCCCAGTAATCCTCCCTGTGGCGAGTACGCGCGTAAGTGGCTTATCTACTTTCAACTGTCTTGACGTTGTTGTCGATGAGCGGGGGGCTTTGTCCCGGGTACTAGTCTACAGAGCTAGTACTAGGTGTGCTGGGTCAGGCGACACCATTAATCTTCCCTGTGGCGAGTACGCGCGTAAGTGGCGTATCTACTTTCAACCGTCTTGACGTTGTTGTCGATGAGCGGGCGGCTTTGTCCCGGGTACTAGTCTACAGAGCTAGTAGTAGGTGTGCTGGGTCAGGCGGACCCAGTAGTCTTCCCTGTGGCGTGGACGCGCGTAAGTGGCGTATCCACTATCAACCGTCTTGACGTTGTTGTCGATGTGGGAGCTTTGTCCCGGGTACTAGTCTCCAGAGCTAGTAGTAGGTGTGCTAGATCATCAGGCTTGACGTTGTTGTCGATGGGGGGGGCTTTGTCCCGGGTACTAGTCTCCAGAGCTAGCAGTAGGTGTGCTAGGTCATCAGGCTTGACGTTGTTGTCGATGGGGGGGGGCTTTGTCCGGGGTACTAGTCTCCAGCGCTAGTAGTAGATGTGCTAGAGCAGCAGGCGGCCCCAGTAATCTTCCCTGTGGCGTTGACGCGCGTAAGTGGCGTATCCACTATCAACGGTCTTGACGTTGTTGTCGATGGGTGGGGCGGCTTTGTCCCGGGTACTAGTCTCCAGCGCTAGTAGTAGGTGTGCTAGACCAGGCGGCTCCAGTAATCTTCCCTGTGGCGTTGACGCGCGTAAGTGGCGTATACTTTCAACCGTCTTGACGTTGTTGTCGATGTGGGAGCTTTGTCCCGGGTACTAGTCTCCAGCGCTAGTAGTAGGTGTGCTAGATCAGGCGGCCCCAGTAATCTTCCCTGTGGCGTTGACGCGCGTAAGTGGCGTATACTTTGCTAATGCAAAGTCCTCGTGGTGGTGGAGTAAGCAGACCGATGATAGGGGAAGGCTGGTACAAGATTTTATTATGGAGCATCAATTAGTAATCCAGAATCAGCCAAATAATCCATTCACCTTTGAGGGCCGAGCGGGTGCAAGTGAAAATATTGATTTAACATTAACTAAAGGACATATCAATAATAAAGTCTTAAATTGGAAGGTAGGGCAGAATATGACGTCCAGTGATCATAATTTAATATATTTTGACCTTAGTGTGACTGGAGAAGGAGATAGAGCCTGTAATTATGGGAATATCATAAGATATATAATAAAGGATGCTGATTGGAATAAATTGAAGTTAGAGTTCAATCATTTAGAATATGATAATGTCAGTATGGATGTGGATAAAAAAGCAAAGGTATTGACCACCAAAATTCAAGAATGTATGCAGAGTACTTTGAAGAAGGTAAAGATCAAACAGGATTATAGTCTTTCATTCTGGAATGAAAATTTGCAGACCCTAAGGAGTAAAGTAAGGAAAGCCAGAAGAATTTATCAACGTAGTCTGATTGCCGATGAAAAGGAAAGAAATCTCAAAATTTATAGGGAGTTGAAGGATAAATATAAGAAGAATATTGAAATATATAGAAATGATTCATGGGATAAATATAAGGAGGATAGTATAAGAAATAATGTATGGGGTGTACCATATAAAATCATGATGGATAAGATAAGGGCACCTGAAGTAATTTCGACTTTGCAAAAAGATGATGGACAATATACAAAAAATTGGATAGAATCTATAAATTTCCTAATGACAAAGCTATTACCTTCGGATGATCTTGGAGGCGAGGAAGAGGAACATCGTCTAAAAAGAGATAAATATAATAGTGTTTATATTAATAATAAAGTCATATATCCTTTCGATGAAATGGAAGTTAGATTAGCTATCCAAAGTTTGAAGAAGAGGAAAGCACCAGGACCTGATGGAATTCCAGTGGAAGTCATCCAAAATCTAGAATATCAAATAGCTCCCTATCTGACTTCCTTATTGAATGAATGTATAATCCAGGGAAGAGTGCCATACTGCTGGAAAGAAGCGGATGTCGTAATCTTGAAAAAAGCAAAGGACAAGGATCCAACAAATCCAAAGTCATATAGACCTATCTGTTTGTTAAATGTTTTAGGAAAATTACAAGAGAAATTGATATATAAAAGGATTATTGAGTATAGAGTGATGATAGGTATGACGGAGAATCAATATGGATTTAGAAAAGGAATTTCAACAGAGGACGCCTTAAATGCTTTAACGACGAATGTAAAAACTTCAGATCAAAAATATGTGGTAGGAGTAACAGTTGATATATCTGGCGCCTTTGATAATGTATGGTGGCCCGAATTATTTGATATATTTAAAATAAAAAATTATCCAGCAACTATAGTCAATTTATTAAAGGATTATTGTGTTAATAGAAGAGTATATATTACGGGAAATGATCGCAAGATTATCAAAGATATCACTAAAGGGTGCCCGCAAGGTTCAATCCTCGGTCCCCTTTTCTGGGCTATTTTAATCGAGCCTTTAATCGAAAAATTGTTGTCCATGGTTGAAGTGAAGGATGTGATAGCGTATACTGATGATGTCGTCGTGTTATTTGAAGCTAATAGTAGAAATGAAATTGAAATAAAAGGACGAAGTATTTTACAGATCTTGGAACAATGGTGCCATACCGTCAAATTACAGGTAGCACCGGCAAAATCGGCGTATCTTATCTTTAAAGGACAATTGAAAAGAAATCCCATCCTGAAGATAAATGGACAAATAATCAAACGTGAAACCCAAGTTAGATATCTAGGACTACAGGTCGATGAGAAATTAAATTTTGATGAGCATGTGAAAAAAGTATCGGACAAGGCAGGAAATATTATGATGAAAATAGCTACTTTGTCAACTAGAAATTTTAAATTACCGATAGAAGCCATAAGGATATATATCAATAGCATCATGATTGGCATCACCGGTTATGGGGCAGCCATTTGGGCTCATCGCCTCCGATTGCAGAAAAATGTTAAGATCCTAAGAAGTATGCAGAGACAGTTTTTGTTACGTTCAACCGGAGCAGTCAGAACATCATCGACGATGTCATTATTGATTATATTGGGAATATGGCCTATAGACTATGTTATAAGAAGACGAGGAGCATTATATTGGCTGAAGAAAGATAGACAAGATAAAGTAGAAGAAATTATGGGTAGAAGATGTTATGATAAACGAACTGTGAATCATCTAATTTTGGACGAATGGCAACATGAGTGGAATATTATGGAAGAAAGTAGAAGAGTATATAGTATATTTCCATACGTAAGAGAAAGAATTAAAATGACATATATTTCACCCAAACAAGGACTCATACATTATTTTACGGGACATGGAGCCTTTGGTACATATCTGAAGAGGATAAAAAGGATTGATTTAGATATTTGTAATATATGTGATGTGCAAGATACTCCCGAACATTGTCTGTTTGAATGTGTGAAATATGAAGAGGATATTTTTGAACAACGACAACTGATAGCAGGAAAATCAATTTATGAGATAGTTCGGAATATCGATGATTATAAAATTTTAGAGGAAATTGCAAAATTCGTATTTATCAAAGGACATGAAAATTATATTGAATCCAGACAGAGGGAACCCAGAAGAGGAGTACGACAACAACAAAGAGTATCCATCAGCTCAAGAGTGACCAGATCTCAAACAGTAGAGGATCGAGTTTCACAGAGGAGCGAGGAGCAGGAGGAGCAGGAACATCAGGAGCCAAGCACGATCAATCGCAGACGGCACTACTGGGTGTCGTTGGGCAGGATTGGAACGGCTGGCCGGAGAAGGATGGATCGAGAGTTGGAGCCTCCATAAGAAGATTTAATATCGATAGAGATAGGTAGATTTAACACCTGAAACTGAAGAACCATCCTTTTCTCCTGATGCATGTAGGAAACTATGTGATTCCGGTTGAGGAAAGGATCGGATACCAGGGACCGGTGTTTAATCGATTTAGTATGTAGGAACGGTAATTCTAGTAGATGTTTAGTATCTGTATTATGTATTTCAATGTAGTTCCAATTGTTTTGTATATGTAAAGAATTACCGTTGTAGCAATAGTTTAGTTTTGAGTTTTGTAAGTCACTGGTTTCCAGTGACATAGGTTTAGATATAGTTAGTTAGTTAGTTAGCTTAGATTTAGAAATATCTGCAAAAAATGTATTGAAATTGATAAAAATAAAGTTGAAAAGAGGAAAAAAGGAAAATAAAATTTGTGGAAGCTATGTCTTGGTTTTGCTTCAAGATGCCAAGACATGGTAAGCAGATTTTATTTTTTTTTATTTTTTATTTTTTTATTTTTTTTTATTTATTTTTTTTTTTATTTTTTTTTTATTTTTTTTTTTTTTTTATACTTTCAACCGTCTTGACGTTGTCGATGTGGGAGCTTTGTCCCGGGTACTAGTCTAAAAAGCTAGTAGCAGGTGTGCTAGGTCAGGCGGCCCCAGTAATCTTCCCTGTGGCGTTGACGCGCGTAAGTGGCGTATCCACTATCAACCGTCTTGACGTTGTTGACGATGGGGGGACGGCTTTGTCCCGGGTACTAGTCTACAAAGCTAGTAGTAGGGGTGCTAGGTCAGGCAGCCCCAGTAATCTTCCCTGTGGCGTTGACGCGCGTAAGTGGCGTATACTTTCAACCGTCTTGACGTTATTGTCGATGTGGGAGCTTTGTCCCGGATACTAGTCTACAAAGCTAGTAGTAGGTGTGCTAGATCAGGCGGCCCCAGTAATCTTCCCTGTGGCGTTGACGCGCGTAAGTGGCGCATACTTTCAACCGTCTTGACGTTATGGATGTGGGAGCTTTGTCCCGGGTACTAGTCTACAAAGCTAGTAGTAGGTGTGCTAGGTCAGGCGGCCCCAGTAGTCTTCCTTGTAGCGTTGACGCGCGTAAGTGGCGTATACTTTCAACCGTCCTGACGTCGTTGTCGATATGGGAGCTTTGTCCCGGGTACTAGTCTACAAAGCTAGTAGTAGGTGTGCTAGGTCAGGCGGCCCCAGTAGTCTTCCCTGTGGCGTGGACGCGCGTAAGTGGCGTATCCACTATCAACCGTCTTGACGTTGTTGTCGATGTGGGAGCTTTGTCCCGGGTACTAGTCTCCAGCGCTAGTAGTAGGTGTGCTAGATCAGGCGGCCCCAGTAATCTTCCCTGTGGCGTTGACGCGCGTAAGTGGCGTATACTTTCAACCGTCTTGACGTTGTCGATGTGGGAGCTTTGTCCCGGGTACTAGTCTAAAAAGCTAGTAGCAGGTGTGCTAGGTCAGGCGGCCCCAGTAATCTTCCCTGTGGCGTTGACGCGCGTAAGTGGCGTATCCACTATCAACCGTCTTGACGTTGTTGACGATGGGGGGACGGCTTTGTCCCGGGTACTAGTCTACAAAGCTAGTAGCAGGGGTGCTAGGTCAGGCGGCCCCAGTAATCTTCCCTGTGGCGTTGACGCGCGTAAGTGGCGTATACTTTCAACCGTCTTGACGTTATTGTCGATGTGGGAGCTTTGTCCCGGGTACTAGTCTACAAAGCTAGTAGTAGGTGTGCTAGATCAGGCGGCCCCAGTAATCTTCCCTGTGGCGTTGACGCGCGTAAGTGGCGCATACTTTCAACCGTCTTGACGTTATGGATGTGGGAGCTTTGTCCCGGGTACTAGTCTACAAAGCTAGTAGTAGGTGTGCTAGGTCAGGCGGCCCCAGTAGTCTTCCTTGTAGCGTTGACGCGCGTAAGTGGCGTATACTTTCAACCGTCTTGACGTTATGGATGTGGGAGCTTTGTCCCGGGTACTAGTCAAAAAGCTAGTAGTAGGTGTGCTAGGTCAGGCGGCCCCAGTAGTCTTCCTTGTAGCGTTGACGCGCGTAAGTGGCGTATACTTTCAACCGTCCTGACGTCGTTGTCGATATGGGAGCTTTGTCCCGGGTACTAGTCTACAAAGCTAGTAGTAGGTGTGCTAGGTCAGGCGGCCCCAGTAATCCTCCCTGTGGCGAGTACGCGCGTAAGTGGCGTATCTACTTTCAACAGTCTTGACGTTGTTGTCGATGAGCGGGGGGCTTTGTCCCGGGTACTAGTCTACAGAGCTAGTAGTAGGTGTGCTGGGTCAGGCGACACCATTAATCTTCCCTGTGGCGAGTACGCGCGTAAGTGGCGTATCTACTTTCAACTGTCTTGACGTTGTTGTCGATGAGCGGGCGGCTTTGTCCCGGGTACTAGTCTACAGAGCTAGTAGTAGGTGTGCTGGGTCAGGCGGACCCAGTAGTCTTCCCTGTGGCGTTGACGCGCGTAAGTGGCGTATACTTTCAACCGTCTTGACGTTGTTGTCGATGTGGGAGCTTTGTCCCGGGTACTAGTCTCCAGCGCTAGTAGTAGGTGTGCTAGATCAGGCGGCCCCAGTAATCTTCCCTGTGGCGTTGACGCGCGTAAGTGGCGTATACTTTCAACCGTCTTGACGTTGTCGATGTGGGAGCTTTGTCCCGGGTACTAGTCTAAAAAGCTAGTAGCAGGTGTGGTAGGTCAGGCGGCCCCAGTAATCTTCCCTGTGGCGTTGACGCGCGTAAGTGGCGTATCCACTATCAACCGTCTTGACGTTGTTGACGATGGGGGGACGGCTTTGTGCCGGGTACTAGTCTACAAAGCTAGTAGTAGGGGTGCTAGGTCAGGCGGCCCCAGTAATCTTCCCTGTGGCGTTGACGCGCGTAAGTGGCGTATACTTTCAACCGTCTTGACGTTATTGTCGATGTGGGAGCTTTGTCCCGGATACTAGTCTACAAAGCTAGTAGTAGGTGTGCTAGATCAGGCGGCCCCAGTAATCTTCCCTGTGGCGTTGACGCGCGTAAGTGGCGCATACTTTCAACCGTCTTGACGTTATGGATGTGGGAGCTTTGTCCCGGGTACTAGTCTACAAAGCTAGTAGTAGGTGTGCTAGGTCAGGCGGCCCCAGTAGTCTTCCTTGTAGCGTTGACGCGCGTAAGTGGCGTATACTTTCAACCGTCCTGACGTCGTTGTCGATATGGGAGCTTTGTCCCGGGTACTAGTCTACAAAGCTAGTAGTAGGTGTGCTAGGTCAGGCGGCCCCAGTAATCCTCCCTGTGGCGAGTACGCGCGTAAGTGGCGTATCTACTTTCAACAGTCTTGACGTTGTTGTCGATGAGCGGGGGGCTTTGTCCCGGGTACTAGTCTACAGAGCTAGTAGTAGGTGTGCTGGGTCAGGCGACACCATTAATCTTCCCTGTGGCGAGTACGCGCGTAAGTGGCGTATCTACTTTCAACTGTCTTGACGTTGTTGTCGATGAGCGGGCGGCTTTGTCCCGGGTACTAGTCTACAGAGCTAGTAGTAGGTGTGCTGGGTCAGGCGGACCCAGTAGTCTTCCCTGTGGCATGGACGCGCGTAAGTGGCGTATCCACTATCAACCGTCTTGACGTTGTTGTCGATGTGGGAGCTTTGTCCCGGGTACTAGTCTCCAGAGCTAGTAGTAGGTGTGCTAGATCATCAGGCTTGACGTTGTTGTCGATGGGGGGGGCTTTGTCCCGAGTACTAGTCTCCAGCGCTAGTAGTAGATGTGCTAGAGCAGCAGGCGGCCCCAGTAATCTTCCCTGTGGCGTTGACGCGCGTAAGTGGCGTATCCACTATCAACCGTCTTGACGTTGTTGTCGATGTGGGAGCTTTGTCCCGGGTACTAGTCTCCAGCGCTAGTAGTAGGTGTGCTAGACCAGGCGGCTCCAGTAATCTTCCCTGTGGCGTTGACGCGCGTAAGTGGCGTATACTTTCAACCGTCTTGACGTTGTTGTCGATGTGGGAGCTTTGTACCGGGTACTAGTCTCCAGCGCTAGTAGTAGGTGTGCTAGACCAGGCGGCTCCAGTAATCTTCCCTGTGGCCTTGACGCGCGTAAGTGGCGTATACTTTCAACCGTCTTGACGTTGTTGTCGATGTGGGAGCTTTGTCCAGGATATTAGTCTACAAAGCTAGTAGTAGGTGTGCTAGATCAGGCGGCCCCAGTAATCTTCCCTGAGGCGTTGACGCGCGTAAGTGGCGCATACTTTCAACCGTCTTGACGTTATGGATGTGGGAGCTTTGTCCCGTGTACTAGTCTACAAAGCTAGTAGTAGGTGTGCTAGGTCAGGCGGCCCCAGTAGTCTTCCTTGTAGCGTTGAGGCGCGTAAGTGGCGTATACTTTCAACCGTCTTGACGTCGTTGTCGATATGGGAGCTTTGTCCCGGGTACTAGTCTACAAAGCTAGTAGTAGGTGTGCTAGGTCAGGCGGCCCCAGTAGTCTTCCTTGTAGCGTTGACGCGCGTAAGTGGCGTATACTTTCAACCGTCTTGACGTCGTTGTCGATATGGGAGCTTTGTCCCGGGTACTAGTCTACAAAGCTAGTAGTAGGTGTGCTAGGTCAGGCGGCCCCAGTAATCCTCCCTGTGGCGCGTATGCGCGTAAGTGGCGTATCTACTTTCAACAGTCTTGACGTTGTTGTCGATGAGCGGGGGGCTTTGTCCCGGGTACTAGTCTACAGAGCTAGTAGTAGGTGTGCTAGGTCAGGCGGCCCCAGTAATCCTCCCTGTGGCGCGTATGCGCGTAAGTGGCGTATCTACTTTCAACAGTCTTGACGTTGTTGTCGATGAGCGGGGGGCTTTGTCCCGGGTACTAGTCTACAAAGCTAGTAGTAGGTGTGCTAGGTCAGGCGGCCCCAGTAGTCTTCCTTGTAGCGTTGACGCGCGTAAGTGGCGTATACTTTCAACCGTCTTGACGTCGTTGTCGATATGGGAGCTTTGTCCCGGGTACTAGTCTACAAAGCTAGTAGTAGGTGTGCTAGGTCAGGCGGCCCCAGTAATCCTCCCTGTGGCGAGTACGCGCGTAGGTGGCGTATCTACTTTCAACTGTCTTGACGTTGTTGTCGATGAGCGGGGGGCTTTGTCCCGGGTACTAGTCTACAGAGCTAGTAGTAGGTGTGCTGGGTCAGGCGACACCATTAATCTTCCCTGTGGCGAGTACGCGCGTAAGTGGCGTATCTACTTTCAACTGTCTTGACGCTGTTGTCGATGAGCGGACGCCTTTGTCCCGGGTACTAGTCTACAGAGCTAGTAGTAGGTGTGCTGGGTCAGGCGGACCCAGTAGTCTTCCCTGTGGCGTGGACGCGCGTAAGTGGCGTATCCACTATCAACCGTCTTGACGTTGCTGTCGATGTGGGAGCTTTGTCCCGGGTACTAGTCTCCAGAGCTAGTAGTAGGTGTGCTAGATCATCAGGCTTGACGTTGTTGTCGATGGGGGGGGGGCTTTGTCCCGGGTACTAGTCTCCAGCGCTAGTAGTAGATGTGCTAGAGCAGCAGGCGGCCCCAGTAATCTTCCCTGTGGCGTTGACGCGCGTAAGTGGCGTATCCCCTATCAACCGTCTTGACGTTGTTGTCGATGGGGGGGGGCGGCTTTGTCCCGGTACTAGTCTCCAGCGCTAGTAGTAGGTGTGCTAGACCAGGCGGCTCCAGTAATCTTCCCTGTGGCGTTGACGCGCGTAAGTGGCGTATACTTTCAACCGTCTTGACGTTGTTGTCGATGTGGGAGCTTTGTCCCGGGTACTAGTCTCCAGCGCTAGTAGTAGGTGTGCTAGATCAGGCGGCCCCAGTAATCTTCCCTGTGGCGTTGACGCGCGTAAGTGGCGTATACTTTCAACCGTCTTGACGTTGTCGATGTGGGAGCTTTGTCCCGGGTACTAGTCTACAAAGCTAGTAGTAGGTGTGCTAGATCAGGCGGCCCCAGTAATCTTCCCTGTGGCGTTGACGCGCGTAAGTGGCGTATACTTTCAACCGTCTTGACGTTGTCGATGTGGGAGCTTTGTCCCGGGTACTAGTCTACAAAGCTAGTAGTAGGTGTGCTAGGTCAGGCGGCCCCAGTAGTCTTCCTTGTAGCGTTGACGCGCGTAACTGGCGTATACTTTCAAGCGTCTTGACGTCGTTGTCGATATGGGAGCTTTGTCCCGGGTACTAGTCTACAAAGCTAGTAGTAGGTGTGCTAGGTCAGGCGGCCCCAGTAATCCTCCCTGTGGCGAGTACGCGCGTAAGTGGCGTATCTACTTTCAACTGTCTTGACGTTGTTGTCGATGAGCGGGGGGCTTTGTCCCGGGTACTAGTCTACAGAGCTAGTAGTAGGTGTGCTGAGTCAGGCGACACCATTAATCTTCCCTGTGGCGAGTACGCGCGTAAGTGGCGTATCTACTTTCAACCGTCTTGACGTTGTTGTCGATGAGCGGGCGGCTTTGTCCCGGGTACTAGTCTACAGAGCTAGTAGTATGTGTGCTGGGTCAGGCGGACGCAGTAGTCTTCCCTGTGGCGTGGACGCGCGTAAGTGGCGTATCCACTATCAACCGTCTTGACGTTGTTGTCGATGTGGAAGCTTTGTCCCTGGTACTAGTCTCCAGAGCTAGTAGTAGGTGTGCTAGATCATCAGGCTTGACGTTGTTGTCGATGGGGGGGGGGGCTTTGTCCCGGGTACTAGTCTCCAGCGCTAGTAGTAGATGTGCTAGAGCAGCAGGCGGCCCCAGTAATCTTCCCTGTGGCGTTGACGCGCGTAAGTGGCGTATACTTTCAACCGTCTTGACGTTGTCGATGTGGGAGCTTTGTCCCGGGTACTAGTCTACAAAGCTAGTAGTAGGTGTGCTAGGTCAGGCGGCCCCAGTAGTCTTCCTTGTTGCGTTGACGCGCGTAAGTAGCGTATACTTTCAACCGTCTTGGCGTCGTTGTCGATATGGGAGCTTTGTCCCGGGTACTAGTCTACAAAGCTAGTAGTAGGTGTGCTAGGTCAGACGGCCCCAGTAATCCTCCCTGTGGCGAGTACGCGCGTAAGTGGCTTATCTACTTTCAACTGTCTTGACGTTGTTGTCGATGAGCGGGGGGCTTTGTCCCGGGTACTAGTCTACAGAGCTAGTAGTAGGTGTGCTGGGTCAGGCGACACCATTAATCTTCCCTGTGGCGAGTACGCGCGTAAGTGGCGTATCTACTTTCAACCGTCTTGACGTTGTTGTCGATGAGCGGGCGGCTTTGTCCCGGGTACTAGTCTACAGAGCTAGTAGTAGGTGTGCTGGGTCAGGCGGACCCAGTAGTCTTCCCTGTGGCGTGGACGCGCGTAAGTGGCGTATCCACTATCAACCGTCTTGACGTTGTTGTCGATGTGGGAGCTTTGTCCCGGGTACTAGTCTCCAGAGCTAGTAGTAGGTGTGCTAGATCATCAGGCTTGACGTTGTTGTCGATGGGGGGGGCTTTGTCCCGGGTACTAGTCTCCAGAGCTAGCAGTAGGTGTGCTAGGTCATCAGGCTTGACGTTGTTGTCGATGGGGGGGGCTTTGTCCGTGGTACTAGTCTCCAGCGCTAGTAGTAGATGTGCTAGAGCAGCAGGCGGCCCCAGTAATCTTCCCTGTGGCGTTGACGCGCGTAAGTGGCGTATCCACTATCAACCGTCTTGACGTTGTTGTCGATGGGGGGGCGGCTTTGTCCCGGGTACTAGTCTCCAGCGCTAGTAGTAGGTGTGCTAGACCAGGCGGCTCCAGTAATCTTCCCTGTGGCGTTGACGCGCGTAAGTGGCGTATACTTTCAACCGTCTTGACGTTGTTGTCGATGTGGGAGCTTTGTCCCGGGTACTAGTCTCCAGCGCTAGTAGTAGGTGTGCTAGATCAGGCGGCCCCAGTAATCTTCCCTGTGGCGTTGACGCGCGTAAGTGGCGTATACTTTCAACCGTCTTGACGTTGTCGATGTGGGAGCTTTGTCCCGGGTACTAGTCTAACAAGCTAGTAGCAGGTGTGCTAGGTCAGGCGGCCCCAGTAATCTTCCCTGTGGCGTTGACGCGCGTAAGTGGCGTATCCACTATCAACCGTCTTGACGTTGTTGACGATGGGGGGACGGCTTTGTCCCGGGTACTAGTCTACAAAGCTAGTAGTAGGGGTGCTAGGTCAGGCAGCCCCAGTAATCTTCCCTGTGGCGTTGACGCGCGTAAGTGGCGTATACTTTCAACCGTCTTGACGTTATTGTCGATGTGGGAGCTTTGTCCCGGATACTAGTCTACAAAGCTAGTAGTAGGTGTGCTAGATCAGGCGGCCCCAGTAATCTTCCCTGTGGCGTTGACGCGCGTAAGTGGCGCATACTTTCAACCGTCTTGACGTTATGAATGTGGGAGCTTTGTCCCGGGTACTAGTCTACAAAGCTAGTAGTAGGTGTGCTAGGTCAGGCGGCCCCAGTAGTCTTCCTTGTAGCGTTGACGCGCGTAAGTGGCGTATACTTTCAACCGTCCTGACGTCGTTGTCGATATGGGAGCTTTGTCCCGGGTACTAGTCTACAAAGCTAGTAGTAGGTGTGCTAGGTCAGGCGGCCCCAGTAATCCTCCCTGTGGCGAGTACGCGCGTAAGTGGCGTATCTACTTTCAACAGTCTTGACGTTGTTGTCGATGAGCGGGGGGCTTTGTCCCGGGTACTAGTCTACAGAGCTAGTAGTAGGTGTGCTGGGTCAGGCGACACCATTAATCTTCCCTGTGGCGAGTACGCGCGTAAGTGGCGTATCTACTTTCAACTGTCTTGACGTTGTTGTCGATGAGCGGGCGGCTTTGTCCCGGGTACTAGTCTACAGAGCTAGTAGTAGGTGTGCTGGGTCAGGCGGACCCAGTAGTCTTCCCTGTGGCATGGACGCGCGTAAGTGGCGTATCCACTATCAACCGTCTTGACGTTGTTGTCGATGTGGGAGCTTTGTCCCGGGTACTAGTCTCCAGAGCTAGTAGTAGGTGTGCTAGATCATCAGGCTTGACGTTGTTGTCGATGGGGGGGGGGCTTTGTCCCGAGTACTAGTCTCCAGCGCTAGTAGTAGATGTGCTAGAGCAGCAGGCGGCCCCAGTAATCTTCCCTGTGGCGTTGACGCGCGTAAGTGGCGTATCCACTATCAACCGTCTTGACGTTGTTGTCGATGGGGGGGGGCGGCTTTGTCCCGGGTACTAGTCTCCAGCGCTAGTATTAGGTGTGCTAGACCAGGCGGCTCCAGTAATCTTCCCTGTGGCGTTGACGCGCGTAAGTGGCGTATACTTTCAACCGTCTTGACGTTGTTGTCGATGTGGGAGCTTTGTCCCGGGTACTAGTCTCCAGCGCTAGTAGTAGGTGTGCTAGATCAGGCGGCCCCAGTAATCTTCCCTGTGGCGTTGACGCGCGTAAGTGGCGTATACTTTCAACCGTCTTGACGTTGTCGATGTGGGAGCTTTGTCCAGGGTACTGGTCTACAAAGCTAGTAGTAGGTGTGCTAGATCAGGCGGCCCCAGTAATCTTCCCTGTGGCGTTGACGCGCGTAAGTGCCGTATACTTTCAACCGTCTTGACGTTGTCGATGTGGGAGCTTTGTCCCGGGTACTAGTCTACAAAGCTAGTAGTAGGTGTGCTAGGTAGGCGGCCCCAGTAGTCTTCCTTGTAGCGTTGACGCGCGTAAGTGGCGTATACTTTCAACCGTCTTGACGTCGTTGTCGATATGGGAGCTTTGTCCCGGGTACTAGTCTACAAAGCTAGTAGTAGGTGTGCTAGGTCAGGCGGCCCCAGTAATCCTCCCTGTGGCGAGTACGCGCGTAAGTGGCGTATCTACTTTCAACTGTCTTGACGTTGTTGTCGATGAGCGGGGGGCTTTGTCCCGGGTACTAGTCTACAGAGCTAGTAGTAGGTGTGCTGGGTCAGGCGACACCATTAATCTTCCCTGTGGCGAGTACGCGCCTAAGTGGCGTATCTACTTTCAACCGTCTTGACGTTGTTGTCGATGAGCGGGCGGCTTTGTCCCGGGTACTAGTCTACAGAGCTAGTAGTAGGTGTGCTGGGTCAGGCGGACCCAGTAGTCTTCCCTGTGGCGTGGACGCGCGTAAGTGGCGTATCCACTATCAACCGTCTTGACGTTGTTGTCGATGTGGAAGCTTTGTCCCGGGTACTAGTCTCCAGAGCTAGTAGTAGGTGTGCTAGATCATCAGGCTTGACGTTGTTGTCGATGGGGGGGCTTTGTCCCGGGTACTAGTCTCCAGCGCTAGTAGTAGATGTGCTAGAGCAGCAGGCGGCCCCAGTAATCTTCCCTGTGGCGTGGACGCGCGTAAGTGGCGTATCCACTATCAACCGTCTTGACGTTGTTGTCGATGTGGAAGCTTTGTCCCGGGTACTAGTCTCCAGAGCTAGTAGTAGGTGTGCTAGATCATCAGGCTTGACGTTGTTGTAATGGAGGGGGCTTTGTCCGGGTACTAGTCACCAGTGCTAGTAGTAGGTGTGCTAGATCAGGCGGCTCCAGTAATCTTCCCTGTGGCGTTGACGCGCGTAAGTGGCGTATACTTTCAACCGTCTTGACGTTGTCGATGTGGGAGCTTTGTCCCGGGTGCTAGTCTACAAAGCTAGTAGTAGGTGTGCTAGATCAGGCGGCCCCAGTAATCTTCCCTGTGGCGTTGACGCGCGTAAGTGGCGTATACTTTCAACCGTCTTGACGTTGTCGATGTGGGAGCTTTGTCCCGGGTACTAGTCTACAAAGCTAGTAGTAGGTGTGCTAGGTCAGGCGGCCCCAGTAATCCTCCCTGTGGCGAGTACGCGCGTAAGTGGCATATCTACTTTCAACTGTCTTGACGTTGTTGTCGATGAGCGGGGGGCTTTGTCCCCGGTACTAGTCTACAGAGCTAGTAGTAGGTGTGCTGGGTCAGGCGACACCATTAATCTTCCCTGTGGCGAGTACGCGCGTAAGTGGCGTATCTACTTTCAACCGTCTTGACGTTGTTGTCGATGAGCGGGCGGCTTTGTCCCGGGTACTAGTCTACAGAGCTAGTAGTAGGTGTGCTGGGTCAGGCGGACCCAGTAGTCTTCCCTGTGGCGTGGACGCGCGTAAGTGGCGTATCCACTATCAACCGTCTTGACGTTGTTGTCGATGTGGAAGCTTTGTCCCGGGTACTAGTCTCCAGAGCTAGTAGTAGGTGTGCTAGATCATCAGGCTTGACGTTGTTGTCGATGGGGGGGCTTTGTCCCGGGTACTAGTCTCCAGCGCTAGTAGTAGATGTGCTAGAGCAGCAGGCGGCCCCAGTAATCTTCCCTGTGGCGTTGACGCGCGTAAGTGGCGTATACTTTCAACCGTCTTGACGTTGTTGTCGATGTGGGAGCTTTGTCCCGGGTACTAGTGTCCAGCGCTAGTAGTAGGTGTGCTAGATCAGGCGGCCCCAGTAATCTTCCCTGTGGCGTTGACGCGCGTAAGTGGCGTATACTTTCAACCGTCTTGACGTTGTCGATGTGGGAGCTTTGTCCCGGGTACTAGTCTACAAAGCTAGTAGTAGGTGTGCTAGGTCAGGCGGCCCCAGTAATCTTCCCTGTGGCGTTGACGCGCGTAAGTGGCGTATCCACTATCAACCGTCTTGACGTTGTTGACGATGGGGGGGCGGCTTTGTCCCGGGTACTAGTCTACAAAGCTAGTAGTAGGGGTGCTAGGTCAGGCGGCCCCAGTGATCTTCCCTGTGGCGTTGACGCGCGTAAGTGGCGTATACTTTCAACCGTCTTGACGTTATTGTCGATGTGGGAGCTTTGTACCGGGTACTAGTCTCCAGCGCTAGTAGTAGGTGTGCTAGATCAGGCGGCCCCAGTAATCTTCCCTGTGGCGTTGACGCGCGTAAGTGGCGTATACTTTCAACCGTCTTGACGTTGTCGATGTGGGAGCTTTGTCCCGGGTACTAGTCTAAAAAGCTAGTAGCAGGTGTGGTAGGTCAGGCGGCCCCAGTAATCTTCCCTGTGGCGTTGACGCGCGTAAGTGGCGTATCCACTATCAACCGTCTTGACGTTGTTGTCGATGGGGGGGCGGCTTTGTCCCGGGTACTAGTCTCCAGCGCTAGTAGTAGCTGTGCTAGACCAGGCGGCTCCAGTAATCTTCCCTGTGGCGTTGACGCGCGTAAGTGGCGTATACTTTCAACCGTCTTGACGTTGTTGTCGATGTGGGAGCTTTGTCCCGGGTACTAGTCTCCAGCGCTAGTAGTAGGTGTGCTAGATCAGGCGGCCCCAGTAATCTTCCCTGTGGCGTTGACGCGCGTAAGTGGCGTATACTTTCAACCGTCTCGACGTTGTCGATGTGGGAGCTTTGTCCCGGGTACTAGTCTACAAAGCTAGTAGTAGGTGTGCTAGATCAGGCGGCCCCAGTAATCTTCCCTGTGGCGTTGACGCGCGTAAGTGGCGTATACTTTCAACCGTCTTGACGTTGTCGATGTGGGAGCTTTGTCCCGGGTACTAGTCTACAAAGCTAGTAGTAGGTGTGCTAGGTCAGGCGGCCCCAGTAGTCTTCCTTGTAGCGTTGACGCGCGTAAGTGGCGTATACTTTCAACCGTCTTGACGTCGTTGTCGATATGGGAGCTTTGTCCCGGGTACTAGTCTACAAAGCTAGTAGTAGGTGTGCTAGGTCAGGCGGCCCCAGTAATCCTCCCTGTGGCGAGTACGCGCGTAAGTGGCATATCTACTTTCAACTGTCTTGACGTTGTTGTCGATGAGCGGGGGGGTTTGTCCCCGGTACTAGTCCACAGAGCTAGTAGTAGGTGTGCTGGGTCAGGCGACACCATTAATCTTCCCTGTGGCGAGTACGCGCGTAAGTGGCGTATCTACTTTCAACCGTCTTCCCTGTGGCGTGGACGCGCGTAAGTGGCGTATCCACTATCAACCGTCTTGACGTTGTTGTCGATGTGGAAGCTTTGTCCCGGGTACTAGTCTCCAGAGCTAGTAGTAGGTGTGCTAGATCATCAGGCTTGACGTTGTTGTCGATGTGGAAGCTTTGTCCCGGGTACTAGTCTCCAGAGCTAGTAGTAGGTGTGCTAGATCATCAGGCTTGACGTTGTTGTCGATGGGGGGGCTTTGTCCCGGGTACTAGTCTCCAGCGCTAGTAGTAGATGTGCTAGAGCAGCAGGCGGCCCCAGTAATCTTCCCTGTGGCGTGGACGCGCGTAAGTGGCGTATCCACTATCAACCGTCTTGACGTTGTTGTCGATGTGGAAGCTTTGTCCCGGGTACTAGTCTCCAGAGCTAGTAGTAGGTGTGCTAGATCATCAGGCTTGACGTTGTTGTCGATGGAGGGGGCTTTGTCCCGGGTACTAGTCACCAGCGCTAGTAGTAGGTGTGCTAGATCAGGCGGCTCCAGTAATCTTCCCTGTGGCGTTGACGCGCGTAAGTGGCGTATACTTTCAACCGTCTTGACGTTGTTGTCGATGTGGGAGCTTTGTCCCGGGTACTAGTCTCCAGCGCTAGTAGAAGGTGTGCTAGATCAGGCGGCCCCAGTAATCTTCCCTGTGGCGTTGACGCGCGTAAGTGGCGTATACTTTCAAGCGTCTTGACGTTGTCGATGTGGGAGCTTTGTCCCGGGTACTAGTCTACAAAGCTAGTAGTAGGTGTGCTAGGTCAGGCGGCCCCAGTAATCTTCCCTTGTGGCGTTGACGCGCGTAAGTGGCGTATCCACTATCAACCGTCTTGACGTTGTTGACGATGGGGGGGCGGCTTTGTCCCGGGTACTAGTCTACAAAGCTAGTAGTAGGGGTGCTAGGTCAGGCGGCCCCAGTAATCCTCCCTGTGGCGAGTACGCGCGTAAGTGGCGTATCTACTTTCAACAGTCTTGACGTTGTTGTCGATGAGCGGGGGGCTTTGTCCCGGGTACTAGTCTACAGAGCTAGTAGTAGGTGTGCTGGCTCAGGCGACACCATTAATCTTCCCTGTGGCGAGTACGCGCGTAAGTGGCGTATCTACTTTCAACTGTCTTGACGTTGTTGTCGATGAGCGGGCGGCTTTGTCCCGGGTACTAGTCTACAGAGCTAGTAGTAGGTGTGCTGGGTCAGGCGGACCCAGTAGTCTTCCCTGTGGCATGGACGCGCGTAAGTGGCGTATCCACTATCAACCGTCTTGACGTTGTTGTCGATGTGGGAGCTTTGTCCCGGGTACTAGTCTCCAGAGCTAGTAGTAGGTGTGCTAGATCATCAGGCTTGACGTTGTTGTCGATGGGGGGGGCTTTGTCCCGAGTACTAGTCTCCAGCGCTAGTAGTAGATGTGCTAGAGCAGCAGGCGGCCCCAGTAATCTTCCCTGTGGCGTTGACGCGCGTAAGTGGCGTATACTTTCAACCGTCTCGACGTTGTCGATGTGGGAGCTTTGTCCCGGGTACTAGTCTACAAAGCTAGTAGTAGGTGTGCTAGATCAGGCGGCCCCAGTAATCTTCCCTGTGGCGTTGACGCGCGTAAGTGGCGTATACTTTCAACCGTCTTGACGTTGTCGATGTGGGAGCTTTGTCCCGGGTACTAGTCTACAAAGCTAGTAGTAGGTGTGCTAGGTCAGGCGGCCCCAGTAGTCTTCCTTGTAGCGTTGACGCGCGTAAGTGGCGTATACTTTCAACCGTCTTGACGTCGTTGTCGATATGGGAGCTTTGTCCCGGGTACTAGTCTACAAAGCTAGTAGTAGGTGTGCTAGGTCAGGCGGCCCCAGTAATCCTCCCTGTGGCGAGTACGCGCGTAAGTGGCGTATCTACTTTCAACTGTCTTGACGTTGTTGTCGATGAGCGGGGGGCTTTGTCCCCGGTACTAGTCTACAGAGCTAGTAGTAGGTGTGCTGGGTCAGGCGACACCATTAATCTTCCCTGTGGCGAGTACGCGCGTAAGTGGCGTATCTACTTTCAACCGTCTTGACGTTGTTGTCGATGAGCGGGCGGCTTTGTCCCGGGTACTAGTCTACAGAGCTAGTAGTAGGTGTGCTGGGTCAGGCGGACCCAGTAGTCGTCCCTGTGGCGTGGACGCGCGTAAGTGGCGTATCCACTATCAACCGTCTTGACGTTGTTGTCGATGTGGAAGCTTTGTCCCGGGTACTAGTCTCCAGAGCTAGTAGTAGGTGTGCTAGATCATCAGGCTTGACGTTGTTGTCGATGGGGGGGCTTTGTCCCGGGTACTAGTCTCCAGCGCTAGTAGTAGGTGTGCTAGAGCAGCAGGCGGCCCCAGTAATCTTCCCTGTGGCGTGGACGCGCGTAAGTGGCGTATCCACTATCAACCGTCTTGACGTTGTTGTCGATGTGGAAGCTTTGTCCCGGGTACTAGTCTCCAGAGCTAGTAGTAGGTGTGCTAGATCATCAGGCTTAACGTTGTTGTCGATGGAGGGGGCTTTGTCCCGGGTACTAGTCACCAGCGCTAGTAGTAGGTGTGCTAGATCAGGCGGCTCCAGTAATCTTCCCTGTAGCGTTGACGCGCGTAAGTGGCGTATACTTTCAACCGTCTTGACGTTGTCGATGTGGGAGCTTTGTCCCGGGTACTAGTCTACAAAGCTAGTAGTAGGTGTGCTAGGTCAGGCGGCCCCAGTAGTCTTCCTTGTAGCGTTGACGCGCGTAAGTGGCGTATCCACTATCATCCGTCTTGACGTCGTTGTCGATATGGGAGCTTTGTCCCGGGTACTAGTCTACAAAGCTAGTAGTAGGTGTGCTAGGTCAGGCGGCCCCAGTAATCCTCCCTGTGGCGAGTACGCGCGTAAGTGGCGTATCTACTTTCAACTGTCTTGACGTTGTTGTCGATGAGCGGGGGGCTTTGTCCCGGGTACTAGTCTACAGAGCTAGTAGTAGGTGTGCTGGGTCAGGCGACACCATTAATCTTCCCTGTGGCGAGTACGCGCGTAAGTGGCGTATCTACTTTCAACCGTCTTGACGTTGTTGTCGATGAGCGGGTGGCTTTGTCCCGGGTACTAGTCTACAGAGCTAGTAGTATGTGTGCTGGGTCAGGCGGACCCAGTAATCTTCCCTGTGGCGTTGACGCGCGTAAGTGGCGTATACTTTCAACCGTCTTGACGTTGTCGATGTGGGAGCTTTGTCCCGGGTACTAGTCTCCAGCGCTAGTAGTAGGTGTGCTAGATCAGGCGGCCCCAGTAATCTTCCCTGTGGCGTTGACGCGCGTAAGTGGCGTATACTTTCAACCGTCTTGACGTTGTCGATGTGGGAGCTTTGTCCCGGGTACTAGTCTACAAAGCTAGTAGTAGGTGTGCTAGGTCAGGCGGCCCCAGTAATCTTCCCTGTGGCGTTGACGCGCGTAAGTGGCGTATCCACTATCAACCGTCTTGACGTTGTTGTCGATGGGGGGGGCGGCTTTGTCCCGGGTACTAGTCTACAAAGCTAGTAGTAGGGGTGCTAGGTCAGGCGGCCCCAGTAATCTTCCCTGTGGCGTTGACGCGCGTAAGTGGCGTATACTTTCAACCATCTTGACGTTATTGTCGATGTGGGAGCTTTGTACCGGGTACTAGTCTCCAGCGCTAGTAGTAGGTGTGCTAGACCAGGCGGCTCCAGTAATCTTCCCTGTGGCCTTGACGCGCGTAAGTGGCGTATACTTTCAACCGTCTTGACGTTGTTGTCGATGTGGGAGCTTTGTCCCGGATACTAGTCTACAAAGCTAGTAGTAGGTGTGCTAGATCAGGCGGCCCCAGTAATCTTCCCTGTGGCGTTGACCCGCGTAAGTGGCGCATACTTTCAACCATCTTGACGTTATGGATGTGGGAGCTTTGTCCCGGGTACTAGTCTACAAAGCTAGTAGTAGGTGTGCTAGGTCAGGCGGCCCCAGTAGTCTTCCTTGTAGCGTTGAGGCGCGTAAGTGGCGTATACTTTCAACCGTCTTGACGTCGTTGTCGATATGGGAGCTTTGTCCCGGGTACTAGTCTACAAAGCTAGTAGCAGGTGTGCTAGGTCAGGCGGCCCCAGTAGTCTTCCTTGTAGCGTTGACGCGCGTAAGTGGCGTATACTTTCAACCGTCTTGACGTCGTTGTCGATATGGGAGCTTTGTCCCGGGTACTAGTCTACAAAGCTAGTAGTAGGTGTGCTAGGTTAGGCGGCCCCAGTAATCCTCCCTGTGGCGCGTACGCGCGTAAGTGGCGTATCTACTTTCAACAGTCTTGACGTTGTTGTCGATGAGCGGGGGGCTTTGTCCCGGGTACTAGTCTACAGAGCTAGTAGTAGGTGTGCTGGGTCAGGCGACACCATTAATCTTCCCTGTGGCGAGTACGCGCGTAAGTGGCGTATCTACTTTCAACTGTCTTGACGCTGTTGTCGATGAGCGGACGCCTTTGTCCCGGGTACTAGTCTACAGAGCTAGTAGTAGGTGTGCTGGGTCAGGCGGACCCAGTAGTCTTCCCTGTGGCGTGGACGCGCGTAAGTGGCGTATCCACTATCAACCGTCTTGACGTTGCTGTCGATGTGGGAGCTTTGTCCCGGGTACTAGTCTCCAGAGCTAGTAGTAGGTGTGCTAGATCATCAGGCTTGACGTTGTTGTCGATGGGGGGGGGGGCTTTGTCCCGGGTACTAGTCTCCAGCGCTAGTAGTAGATGTGCTAGAGCAGCAGGCGGCCCCAGTAATCTTCCCTGTGGCGTTGACGCGCGTAAGTGGCGTATCCCCTATCAACCGTCTTGATGTTGTTGTCGATGGGGGGGGGCGGCTTTGTCCCGGGTACTAGTCTCCAGCGCTAGTAGTAGGTGTGTTAGACCAGGCGGATCCAGTAATCTTCCCTGTGGCGTTGACGCGCGTAAGTGGCGTATACTTTCAACCGTCTTGACGTTGTTGTCGATGTGGGAGCTTTGTCCCGGGTACTAGTCTCCAGCGCTAGTAGTAGGTGTGCTAGATCAGGCGGCCCCAGTAATCTTCCCTGTGGCGTTGACGCGCGTAAGTGGCGTATACTTTCAACCGTCTTGACGTTGTCGATGTGGGAGCTTTGTCCAGGGTACTGGTCTACAAAGCTAGTAGTAGGTGTGCTAGATCAGGCGGCCCCAGTAATCTTCCCTGTGGCGTTGACGCGCGTAAGTGGCGTATACTTTCAACCGTCTTGACGTTGTCGATGTGGGAGCTTTGTCCCGGGTACTAGTCTACAAAGCTAGTAGTAGGTGTGCTAGGTCAGGCGGCCCCAGTAGTCTTCCTTGTAGCGTTGACGCGCGTAAGTGGCGTATACTTTCAACCGTCTTGACGTCGTTGTCGATATGGGAGCTTTGTCCCGGGTACTAGTCTACAAAGCTAGTAGTAGGTGTGCTAGGTCAGGCGGCCCCAGTGATCCTCCCTGTGGCGAGTACGCGCGTAAGTGGCGTATCTACTTTCAACTGTCTTGACGTTGTTGTCGATGAGCGGGGGGCTTTGTCCCGGGTACTAGTCTACAGAGCTAGTAGTAGGTGTGCTGGGTCAGGCGACACCATTAATCTTCCCTATGGCGAGTACGCGCGAATGTGGCGTATCTACTTTCAACCGTCTTGACGTGTTGTCGATGAGCGGGCGGCTTTGTCCCGGGTACTAGTCTACAGAGCTAGTAGTATGTGTGCTGGGTCAGGTGGACCCAGTAGTCTTCCCTGTGGCGTGGACGCGCGTAAGTGGCGTATCCACTATCAACCGTCTTGACGTTGTTGTCGATGTGGAAGCTTTGTCCCTGGTACTAGTCTCCAGAGCTAGTAGTAGGTGTGCTAGATCATCAGGCTTGACGTTGTTGTCGATGGGGGGGGCTTTGTCCCGGGTACTAGTCTCCAGCGCTAGTAGTAGATGTGCTAGAGCAGCAGGCGGCCCCAGTAATCTTCCCTGTGGCGTTGACGCGCGTAAGTGGCGTATACTTTCAACCGTCTTGACGTTGTCGATGTGGGAGCTTTGTCCCGGGTACTAGTCTACAAAGCTAGTAGTAGGTGTGCTAGGTCAGGCGGCCCCAGTAGTCTTCCTTGTAGCGTTGACGCGCGTAAGTAGCGTATACTTTCAACCGTCTTGGCGTCGTTGTCGATATGGGAGCTTTGTCCCGGGTACTAGTCTACAAAGCTAGTAGTAGGTGTGCTAGGTCAGACGCCCCAGTAATCCTCCCTGTGGCGAGTACGCGCGTAAGTGGCTTATCTACTTTCAACTGTCTTGACGTTGTTGTCGATGAGCGGGGGGCTTTGTCCCGGGTACTAGTCTACAGAGCTAGTAGTAGGTGTGCTGGGTCAGGCGACACCATTAATCTTCCCTGTGGCGAGTACGCGCGTAAGTGGCGTATCTACTTTCAACCGTCTTGACGTTGTTGTCGATGAGCGGGCGGCTTTGTCCCGGGTACTAGTCTACAGAGCTAGTAGTAGGTGTGCTGGGTCAGGCGGACCCTGTAGTCTTCCCTGTGGCGTGGACGCGCGTAAGTGGCGTATCCACTATCAACCGTCTTGACGTTGTTGTCGATGTGGGAGCTTTGTCCCGGGTACTAGTCTCCAGAGCTAGTAGTAGGTGTGCTAGATCATCAGGCTTGACGTTGTTGTCGATGGGGGGGGGCTTTGTCCCGGGTACTAGTCTCCAGAGCTAGCAGTAGGTGTGCTAGATCATCAGGCTTGACGTTGTTGTCGATGGGGGGGGGGCTTTGTCCGGGGTACTAGTCTCCAGCGCTAGTAGTAGATGTGCTAGAGCAGCAGGCGGCCCCAGTAATCTTCCCTGTGGCGTTGACGCGCGTAAGTGGCGTATAAACTATCAACCGTCTTGACGTTGTTGTCGATGGGGGGGGGCGGCTTTGTCCCGGGTACTAGTCTCCAGCGCTAGTAGTAGGTGTGCTAGACCAGGCGGCTCCAGTAATCTTCCCTGTGGCGTTGACGCGCGTAAGTGGCGTATACTTTCAACCGTCTTGACGTTGTTGTCGATGTGGGAGCTTTGTCCCGGGTACTAGTCTCCAGCGCTAGTAGTAGGTGTGCTAGATCAGGCGGCCCCAGTAATCTTCCCTGTGGCGTTGACGCGCGTAAGTGGCGTATACTTTCAACCGTCTTGACGTTGTCGATGTGGGAGCTTTGTCCCGGGTACTAGTCTACAAAGCTAGTAGTAGGTGTGCTAGGTCAGGCGGCCACAGTGATCCTCCCTGTGGCGAGTACGCGCGTAAGTGGCGTATCTACTTTCAACTGTCTTGACGTTGTTGTCGATGAGCGGGGGGCTTTGTCCCGGGTACTAGTCTACAGAGCTAGTAGTAGGTGTGCTGGGTCAGGCGACACCATTAATCTTCCCTGTGGCGAGTACGCGCGTATGTGGCGTATCTACTTTCAACCGTCTTGACGTGTTGTCGATGAGCGGGCGGCTTTGTCCCGGGTACTAGTCTACAGAGCTAGTAGTATGTGTGCTGGGTCAGGTGGACCCAGTAGTCTTCCCTGTGGCGTGGACGCGCGTAAGTGGCGTATCCACTATCAACCGTCTTGACGTTGTTGTCGATGTGGAAGCTTTGTCCCTGGTACTAGTCTCCAGAGCTAGTAGTAGGTGTGCTAGATCATCAGGCTTGACGTTGTTGTCGATGGGGGGGGCTTTGTCCCGGGTACTAGTCTCCAGCGCTAGTAGTAGATGTGCTAGAGCAGCAGGCGGCCCCAGTAATCTTCCCTGTGGCGTTGACGCGCGTAAGTGGCGTATACTTTCAACCGTCTTGACGTTGTCGATGTGGGAGCTTTGTCCCGGGTACTAGTCTCCAGAGCTAGTAGTAGGTGTGCTAGATCATCAGGCTTGACGTTGTTGTCGATGGGGGGGGGGGCTTTGTCCCGGGTACTAGTCTCCAGAGCTAGCAGTAGGTGTGCTAGATCATCAGGCTTGACGTTGTTGTCGATGGGGGGGGGGGGGCTTTGTCCGGGGTACTAGTCTCCAGCGCTAGTAGTAGATGTGCTAGAGCAGCAGGCGGCCCCAGTAATCTTCCCTGTGGCGTTGACGCGCGTAAGTGGCGTATCCACTATCAACCGTCTTGACGTTGTTGTCGATGGGGGGGGGCGGCTTTGTCCCGGGTACTAGTCTCCAGCGCTAGTAGTAGGTGTGCTAGACCAGGCGGCTCCAGTAATCTTCCCTGTGGCGTTGACGCGCGTAAGTGGCGTATACTTTCAACCGTCTTGACGTTGTTGTCGATGTGGGAGCTTTGTCCCGGGTACTAGTCTCCAGCGCTAGTAGTAGGTGTGCTAGATCAGGCGGCCCCAGTAATCTTCCCTGTGGCGTTGACGCGCGTAAGTGGCGTATACTTTCAACCGTCTTGACGTTGTCGATGTGGGAGCTTTGTCCCGGGTACTAGTCTAAAAAGCTAGTAGCAGGTGTGCTACGTCAGGCGGCCCCAGTAATGTTCCCTGTGGCGTTGACGCGCGTAAGTGGCGTATCCACTATCAACCGTCTTGACGTTGTTGACGATGGGGGGACGGCTTTGTCCCGGGTACTAGTCTACAAAGCTAGTAGTAGGGGTGCTAGGTCAGGCGGCCCCAGTAATCTTCCCTGTGGCATTGACGCGCGTAAGTGGCGTATACTTTCAACCGTCTTGACGTTATTGTCGATGTGGGAGCTTTGTCCCGGATACTAGTCTACAAAGCTAGTAGTAGGTGTGCTAGATCAGGCGGCCCCAGTAATCTTCCCTGTGGCGTTGACGCGCGTAAGTGGCGCATACTTTCAACCGTCTTGACGTTATGGATGTGGGAGCTTTGTCCCGGGTACCAGTCTACAAAGCTAGTAGTAGGTGTGCTAGGTCAGGCGGCCCCAGTAGTCTTCCTTGTAGCGTTGACGCGCGTAAGTGGCGTATACTTTCAACCGTCCTGACGTCGTTGTCGATATGGGAGCTTTGTCCCGGGTACCAGTCTACAAAGCTAGTAGTAGGTGTGCTAGGTCAGGCGGCCCCAGTAATCCTCCCTGTGGCGAGTACGCGCGTAAGTGGCGTATCTACTTTCAACAGTCTTGACGTTGTTGTCGATGAGCGGGGGGCTTTGTCCCGGGTACTAGTCTACAGAGCTAGTAGTAGGTGTGCTGGGTCAGGCGACACCATTAATCTTCCCTGTGGCGAGTACGCGCGTAAGTGGCGTATCTACTTTCAACTGTCTTGACGTTGTTGTCGATGAGCGGGCGGCTTTGTCCCGGGTACTAGTCTACAGAGCTAGTAGTAGGTGTGCTGGGTCAGGCGGACCCAGTAGTCTTCCCTGTGGCATGGACGCGCGTAAGTGGCGTATCCACTATCAACCGTCTTGACGTTGTTGTCGATGTGGGAGCTTTGTCCCGGGTACTAGTCTCCAGAGCTAGTAGTAGGTGTGTTAGATCATCAGGCTTGACGTTGTTGTCGATGGGGGGGGCTTTGTCCCGAGTACTAGTCTCCAGCGCTAGTAGTAGATGTGCTAGAGTAGCAGGCGGCCCCAGTAATCTTCCCTGTGGCGTTGACGCGCGTAAGTGGCGTATCCACTATCAACCGTCTTGACGTTGTTGTCGATGTGGGAGCTTTGTCCCGGGTACTAGTCTCCAGCGCTAGTAGTAGGTGTGCTAGACCAGGCGGCTCCAGTAATCTTCCCTGTGGCGTTGACGCGCGTAAGTGGCGTATACTTTCAACCGTCTTGACGTTGTTGTCGATGTGGGAGCTTTGTACCGGGTACTAGTCTCCAGCGCTAGTAGTAGGTGTGCTAGACCAGGCGGCTCCAGTAATCTTCCCTGTGGCCTTGACGCGCGTAAGTGGCGTATACTTTCAACCGTCTTGACGTTGTTGTCGATGTGGGAGCTTTGTCCCGGATATTAGTCTACAAAGCTAGTAGTAGGTGTGCTAGATCAGGCGGCCCCAGTAATCTTCCCTGTGGCGTTGACGCGCGTAAGTGGCGCATACTTTCAACCGTCTTGACGTTATGGATGTGGGAGCTTTGTCCCGTGTACTAGTCTACAAAGCTAGTAGTAGGTGTGCTAGGTCAGGCGGCCCCAGTAGTCTTCCTTGTAGCGTTGAGGCGCGTAAGTGGCGTATACTTTCAACCGTCTTGACGTCGTTGTCGATATGGGAGCTTTGTCCCGGGTACTAGTCTACAAAGCTAGTAGTAGGTGTGCTAGGTCAGGCGGCCCCAGTAGTCTTCCTTGTAGCGTTGACGCGCGTAAGTGGCGTATACTTTCAACCGTCTTGACGTCGTTGTCGATATGGGAGCTTTGTCCCGGGTACTAGTCTACAAAGCTAGTAGTAGGTGTGCTAGGTCAGGCGGCCCCAGTAATCCTCCCTGTGGCGCGTACGCGCGTAAGTGGCGTATCTACTTTCAACAGTCTTGACGTTGTTGTCGATGAGCGGGGGGCTTTGTCCCGGGTACTAGTCTACAGAGCTAGTAGTAGGTGTGCTGGGTCAGGCGACACCATTAATCTTCCCTGTGGCGAGTACGCGCGTAAGTGGCGTATCTACTTTCAACTGTCTTGACGCTGTTGTCGATGAGCGGACGCCTTTGTCCCGGGTACTAGTCTACAGAGCTAGTAGTAGGTGTGCTGGGTCAGGCGGACCCAGTAGTCTTCCCTGTGGCGTGGACGCGCGTAAGTGGCGTATCCACTATCAACCGTCTTGACGTTGCTGTCGATGTGGGAGCTTTGTCCCGGGTACTAGTCTCCAGAGCTAGTAGTAGGTGTGCTAGATCATCAGGCTTGACGTTGTTGTCGATGGGGGGGGGCTTTGTCCCGGGTACTAGTCTCCAGCGCTAGTAGTAGATGTGCTAGAGCAGCAGGCGGCCCCAGTAATCTTCCCTGTGGCGTTGACGCGCGTAAGTGGCGTATCCCCTATCAACCGTCTTGACGTTGTTGTCGATGGGGGGGGCGGCTTTGTCCCGGGTACTAGTCTCCAGCGCTAGTAGTAGGTGTGCTAGACCAGGCGGCTCCAGTAATCTTCCCTGTGGCGTTGACGCGCGTAAGTGGCGTATACTTTCAACCGTCTTGACGTTGTTGTCGATGTGGGAGCTTTGTCCCGGGTACTAGTCTCCAGCGCTAGTAGTAGGTGTGCTAGATCAGGCGGCCCCAGTAATCTTCCCTGTGGCGTTGACGCGCGTAAGTGGCGTATACTTTCAACCGTCTTGACGTTGTCGATGTGGGAGCTTTGTCCCGGGTACTAGTCTACAAAGCTAGTAGTAGGTGTTCTAGATCAGGCGGCCCCAGTAATCTTCCCTGTGGCGTTGACGCGCGTAAGTGGCGTATACTTTCAACCGTCTTGACGTTGTCGATGTGGGAGCTTTGTCCCGGGTACTAGTCTACAAAGCTAGTAGTAGGTGTGCTAGGTCAGGCGGCCCCAGTAGTCTTCCTTGTAGCGTTGACGCGCGTAAGTGGCGTATACTTTCAACCGTCTTGACGTCGTTGTCGATATGGGAGCTTTGTCCCGGGTACTAGTCTACAAAACTAGTAGTAGGTGTGCTAGGTCAGGCGGCCCCAGTAATCCTCCCTGTGGCGAGTACGCGCGTAAGTGGCGTATCTACTTTCAACTGTCTTGACGTTGTTGTCGATGAGCGGGGGGCTTTGTCCCGGGTACTAGTCTACAGAGCTAGTAGTAGGTGTGCTGGGTCAGGCGACACCATTAATCTTCCCTGTGGCGAGTACGCGCGTAAGTGGCGTATCTACTTTCAACCGTCTTGACGTTGTTGTCGATGAGCGGGCGGCTTTGTCCCGGGTACTAGTCTACAGAGCTAGTAGTATGTGTGCTGGGTCAGGCGGACCCAGTAGTCTTCCCTGTGGCGTGGACGCGCGTAAGTGGCGTATCCACTATCAACCGTCTTGACGTTGTTGTCGATGTGGAAGCTTTGTCCCTGGTACTAGTCTCCAGAGCTAGTAGTAGGTGTGCTAGATCATCAGGCTTGACGTTGTTGTCGATGGGGGGGGGGGCTTTGTCCCGGGTACTAGTCTCCAGCGCTAGTAGTAGATGTGCTAGAGCAGCAGGCGGCCCCAGTAATCTTCCCTGTGGCGTTGACGCGCGTAAGTGGCGTATACTTTCAACCGTCTTGACGTTGTCGATGTGGGAGCTTTGTCCCGGGTACTAGTCTACAAAGCTAGTAGTAGGTGTACTAGGTCAGGCGGCCCCAGTAGTCTTCCTTGTTGCGTTGACGCGCGTAAGTAGCGTATACTTTCAACCGTCTTGGCGTCGTTGTCGATATGGGAGCTTTGTCCCGGGTACTAGTCTACAAAGCTAGTAGTAGGTGTGCTAGGTCAGACGGCCCCAGTAATCCTCCCTGTGGCGAGTACGCGCGTAAGTGGCTTATCTACTTTCAACTGTCTTGACGTTGTTGTCGATGAGCGGGGGGCTTTGTCCCGGGTACTAGTCTACAGAGCTAGTAGTAGGTGTGCTGCGTCAGGCGACACCATTAATCTTCCCTGTGGCGAGTACGCGCGTAAGTGGCGTATCTACTTTCAACCGTCATGACGTTGTTGTCGATGAGCGGGCGGCTTTGTCCCGGGTACTAGTCTACAGAGCTAGTAGTAGGTGTGCTGGGTCAGGCGGACCCAGTAGTCTTCCCTGTGGCGTGGACGCGCGTAAGTGGCGTATCCACTATCAACCGTCTTGACGTTGTTGTCGATGTGGGAGCTTTGTCCCGGGTACTAGTCTCCAGAGCTAGTAGTAGGTGTGCTAGATCATCAGGCTTGACGTTGTTGTCGATGGGGGGGGCTTTGTCCCGGGTACTAGTCTACAGAGCTAGCAGTAGGTGTGCTAGGTCATCAGGCTTGACGTTGTTGTCGATGGGGGGGGCTTTGTCCGGGGTACTAGTCTCCAGCGCTAGTAGTAGATGTGCTAGAGCAGCAGGCGGCCCCAGTAATCTTCCCTGTGGCGTTGACGCGCGTAAGTGGCGTATCCACTATCAACCGTCTTGACGTTGTTGTCGATGGGGGGGCGGCTTTGTCCCGGGTACTAGTCTCCAGCGCTAGTAGTAGGTGTGCTAGACCAGGCGGCTCCAGTAATCTTCCCTGTGGCGTTGACGCGCGTAAGTGGCGTATACTTTCAACCGTCTTGACGTTGTTGTCGATGTGGGAGCTTTGTCCCGGGTACTAGTCTCCAGCGCTAGTAGTAGGTGTGCTAGATCAGGCGGCCCCAGTAATCTTCCCTGTGGCGTTGACGCGCGTAAGTGGCGTATACTTTCAACCGTCTTGACGTTGTCGATGTGGGAGCTTTGTCCCGGGTACTAGTCTAAAAAGCTAGTAGCAGGTGTGCTAGGTCAGGCGGCCCCAGTAATCTTCCCTGTGGCGTTGACGCGCGTAAGTGGCGTATCCACTATCAACCGTCTTGACGTTGTTGACGATGGGGGGACGGCTTTGTCCCGGGTACTAGTCTACAAAGCTAGTAGTAGGGGTGCTAGGTCAGGCGGCCCCAGTAATCTTCCCTGTGGCGTTGACGCGCGTAAGTGGCGTATACTTTCAACCGTCTTGACGTTATTGTCGATGTGGGAGCTTTGTCCCGTATACTAGTCTACAAAGCTAGTAGTAGGTGTGCTAGATCAGGCGGCCCCAGTAATCTTCCCTGTGGCGTTGACGCGCGTAAGTGGCGCATACTTTCAACCGTCTTGACGTTATGGATGTGGGAGCTTTGTCCCGGGTACTAGTCTACAAAGCTAGTAGTAGGTGTGCTAGGTCAGGCGGCCCCAGTAGTCTTCCTTGTAGCGTTGACGCGCGTAAGTGGCGTATACTTTCAACCGTCCTGACGTCGTTGTCGATATGGGAGCTTTGTCCCGGGTACTAGTCTACAAAGCTAGTAGTAGGTGTGCTAGGTCAGGCGGCCCCAGTAATCCTCCCTGTGGCGAGTACGCGCGTAAGTGGCGTATCTACTTTCAACAGTCTTGACGTTGTTGTCGATGAGCGGGGGGCTTTGTCCCGGGTACTAGTCTACAGAGCTAGTAGTAGGTGTGCTGGGTCAGGCGACACCATTAATCTTCCCTGTGGCGAGTACGCGCGTAAGTGGCGTATCTACTTTCAACTGTCTTGACGTTGTTGTCGATGAGCGGGCGGCTTTGTCCCGGGTACTAGTCTACAGAGCTAGTAGTAGGTGTGCTGGGTCAGGCGGACCCAGTAGTCTTCCCTGTGGCATGGACGCGCGTAAGTGGCGTATCCACTATCAACCGTCTTGACGTTGTTGTCGATGTGGGAGCTTTGTCCCGGGTACTAGTCTCCAGAGCTAGTAGTAGGTGTGCTAGATCATCAGGCTTGACGTTGTTGTCGATGGGGGGGGGCTTTGTCCCGAGTACTAGTCTCCAGCGCTAGTAGTAGATGTGCTAGAGCAGCAGGCGGCCCCAGTAATCTTCCCTGTGGCGTTGACGCGCGTAAGTGGCGTATCCACTATCAACCGTCTTGACGTTGTTGTCGATGGGGGGGGCGGCTTTGTCCCGGGTACTAGTCTCCAGCGCTAGTAGTAGGTGTGCTAGACCAGGCGGCTCCAGTAATCTTCCCTGTGGCGTTGACGCGCGTAAGTGGCGTATACTTTCAACCGTCTTGACGTTGTTGTCGATGTGGGAGCTTTGTCCCGGGTACTAGTCTCCAGTGCTAGTAGTAGGTGTGCTAGATCAGGCGGCCCCAGTAATCTTCCCTGTGGCGTTGACGCGCGTAAGTGGCGTATACTTTCAACCGTCTTGACGTTGTCGATGTGGGAGCTTTGTCCAGGGTACTGGTCTACAAAGCTAGTAGTAGGTGTGCTAGATCAGGCGGCCCCAGTAATCTTCCCTGTGGCGTTGACGCGCGTAAGTGGCGTATACTTTCAACCGTCTTGACGTTGTCGATGTGGGAGCTTTGTCCCGGGTACTAGTCTACAAAGCTAGTAGTAGGTGTGCTAGGTCAGGCGGCCCCAGTAGTCTTCGTTGTAGCGTTGACGCGCGTAAGTGGCGTATACTTTCAACCGTCTTGACGTCGTTGTCGATATGGGAGCTTTGTCCCGGGTACTAGTCTACAAAGCTAGTAGTAGGTGTGCTAGGTCAGGCGGCCCCAGTAATCCTCCCTGTGGCGAGTACGCGCGTAAGTGGCGTATCTACTTTCAACTGTCTTGACGTTGTTGTCGATGAGCGGGGGGCTTTGTCCCGGGTACTAGTCTACAGAGCTAGTAGTAGGTGTGCTGGGTCAGGCGACACCATTAATCTTCCCTGTGGCGAGTACGCGCCTAAGTGGCGTATCTACTTTCAACCGTCTTGACGTTGTTGTCGATGAGCGGGCGGCTTTGTCCCGGGTACTAGTCTACAGAGCTAGTAGTAGGTGTGCTGGGTCAGGCGGACCCAGTAGTCTTCCCTGTGGCGTGGACGCGCGTAAGTGGCGTATCCACTATCAACCGTCTTGACGTTGTTGTCGATGTGGAAGCTTTGTCCCGGGTACTAGTCTCCAGAGCTAGTAGTAGGTGTGCTAGATCATCAGGCTTGACGTTGTTGTCGATGGGGGGGCTTTGTCCCGGGTACTAGTCTCCAGCGCTAGTAGTAGATGTGCTAGAGCAGCAGGCGGCCCCAGTAATCTTCCCTGTGGCGTGGACGCGCGTAAGTGGCGTATCCACTATCAACCGTCTTGACGTTGTTGTCGATGTGGAAGCTTTGTCCCGGGTACTAGTCTCCAGAGCTAGTAGTAGGTGTGCTAGATCATCAGGCTTGACGTTGTTGTAATGGAGGGGGCTTTGTCCGGGTACTAGTCGCCAGCGCTAGTAGTAGGTGTGCTAGATTAGGCGGCTCCAGTAATCTTCCCTGTGGCGTTGACGCGCGTAAGTGGCGTATACTTTCAACCGTCTTGACGTTGTTGTCGATGTGGGAGCTTTGTCCCGGGTACTAGTGCCCAGCGCTAGTAGTAGGTGTGCTAGATCAGGCGGCCCCAGTAATCTTCCCTGTGGCGTTGACGCGCGTAAGTGCCGTATACTTTCAACCGTCTTGACGTTGTCGATGTGGGAGCTTTGTCCCGGGTACTAGTCTACAAAGCTAGTAGTAGGTGTGCTAGGTCAGGCGGCCCCAGTAATCTTCCCTGTGGCGTTGACGCGCGTAAGTGGCGTATCCACTATCAACCGTCTTGACGTTGTTGACGATGGGGGGGCGGCTTTGTCCCGGGTACTAGTCTACAAAGCTAGTAGTAGGGGTGCTAGGTCAGGCGGCCCCAGTGATCTTCCCTGTGGCGTTGACGCGCGTAAGTGGCGTATACTTTCAACCGTCTTGACGTTATTGTCGATGTGGGAGCTTTGTACCGGGTACTAGTCTCCAGCGCTAGTAGTAGGTGTGCTAGATCAGGCGGCTCCAGTAATCTTCCCTGTGGCGTTGACGGGCGTAAGTGGCGTATACTTTCAACCGTCTTGACGTTGTTGTCGATGTGGGAGCTTTGTCCCGGATACTAGTCTACAAAGCTAGTAGTAGGTGTGCTAGATCAGGCGGCCCCAGTAATCTTCCCTGTGGCGTTGACGCGCGTAAGTGGCGCATACTTTCAACCGTCTTGACGTTATGGATGTGGGAGCTTTGTCCCGGGTACTAGTCTACAAAGCTAGTAGTAGGTGTGCTAGATCAGGCGGCCCCAGTAATCTTCCCTGTGGCGTTGACGCGCGTAAGTGGCGCATACTTTCAACCGTCTTGACGTTATGGATGTGGGAGCTTTGTCCCGGGTACTAGTCTACAAAGCTAGTAGTAGGTGTGCTAGGTGAGGCGGCCCCAGTAGTCTTCCTTGTAGCGTTGACGCGCGTAAGTGGCGTATACTTTCAACCGTCTTGACGTCGTTGTCGATATGGGAGCTTTGTCCCGGGTACTAGTCTACAAAGCTAGTAGTAGGTGTGCTAGGTCAGGCGGCCCCAGTAATCCTCCCTGTGGCGAGTACGCGCGTAAGTGGCGTGTCTACTTTCAACTGTCTTGACGTTGTTGTCGATGAGCGGGGGGCTTTGTCCCGGGTACTAGTCTACAGAGCTAGTAGTAGGTGTGCTGGGTCAGGCGACACCATTAATCTTCCCTGTGGCGAGTACGCGCGTAAGTGGCGTATCTACTTTCAACTGTCTTGACGTTGTTGTCGATGAGCGGGCGGCTTTGTCCCGGGTACTAGTCTACAGAGCTAGTAGTAGGTGTGCTGGGTCAGGCGGACCCAGTAGTCTTCCCTGTGGCGTGGACGCGCGTAAGTGGCGTATCCACTATCAACCGTCTTGACGTTGTTGTCGATGTGGGAGCTTTGTCCCGGGTACTAGTCTCCAGAGCTAGTAGTAGGTGTGCTAGATCATCAGGCTTGACGTTGTTGTCGATGGGGGGGGGCTTTGTCCCGGGTACTAGTCTCCAGCGCTAGTAGTAGATGTGCTAGAGCAGCAGGCGGCCCCAGTAATCTTCCCTGTGGCGTTGACGCGCGTAAGTGGCGTATCCACTATCAACCGTCTTGACGTTGTTGTCGATGGGGGGGGGGCGGCTTTGTCCCGGGTACTAGTCTCCAGCGCTAGTAGTAGGTGTGCTAGACCAGGCGGCTCCAGTAATCTTCCCTGTGGCGTTGACGCGCGTAAGTGGCGTATACTTTCAACCGTCTTGACGTTGTTGTCGATGTGGGAGCTTTGTCCCGGGTACTAGTCTCCAGCGCTAGTAGTAGGTGTGCTAGATCAGGCGGCCCCAGTAATCTTCCCTGTGGCGTTGACGCGCGCAAGTGGCGTATACTTTCAACCGTCTCGACGTTGTCGATGTAGGAGCTTTGTCCCTGGTACTAGTCTACAAAGCTAGTAGTAGGTGTGCTAGATCAGGCGGCCCCAGTAATCTTCCCTGTGGCGTTGACGCGCGTAAGTGGCGTATACTTTCAACCGTCTTGACGTTGTCGATGTGGGAGCTTTGTCCCGGGTACTAGTCTACAAAGCTAGTAGTAGGTGTGCTAGGTCAGGCGGCCCCAGTAGTCTTCCTTGTAGCGTTGACGCGCGTAAGTGGCGTATACTTTCAACCGTCTTGACGTCGTTGTCGATATGGGAGCTTTGTCCCGGGTACTAGTCTACAAAGCTAGTAGTAGGTGTGCTAGGTCAGTCGGCCCCAGTAATCCTCCCTGTGGCGAGTACGCGCGTAAGTGGCGTATATACTTTCAACTGTCTTGACGTTGTTGTCGATGAGCGGGGGGCTTTGTCCCCGGTACTAGTCTACAGAGCTAGTAGTAGGTGTGCTGGGTCAGGCGACACCATTAATCTTCCCTGTGGCGAGTACGCGCGTAAGTGGCGTATCTACTTTCAACCGTCTTGACGTTGTTGTCGATGAGCGGGCGGCTTTGTCCCGGGTACTAGTCTACAGAGCTAGTAGTAGGTGTGCTGGGTCAGGCGGACCCAGTAGTCTTCCCTGTGGCGTGGACGCGCGTAATTGGCGTATCCACTATCAACCGTCTTGACGTTGTTGTCGATGTGGAAGCTTTGTCCCGGGTACTAGTCTCCAGAGCTAGTAGTAGGTGTGCTAGATCATCAGGCTTGACGTTGTTGTCGATGGGGGGGCTTTGTCCCGGGTACTAGTCTCCAGCGCTAGTAGTAGATGTGCTAGAGCAGCAGGCGGCCCCAGTAATCTTCCCTGTGGCGTGGACGCGCGTAAGTGGCGTATCCACTATCAACCGTCTTGACGTTGTTGTCGATGTGGAAGCTTTGTCCCGGGTACTAGTCTCCAGAGCTAGTAGTATGTGTGCTAGATCATCAGGCTTGACGTTGTTGTCGATGGAGGGGGCTTTGTCCTGGGTACTAGTCACCAGCGCTAGTAGTAGGTGTGCTAGATCAGGCGGCTCCAGTAATCTTCCCTGTGGCGTTGACGCGCGTAAGTGGCGTATACTTTCAACCGTCTTGACGTTGTTGTCGATGTGGGAGCTTTGTCCCGGGTACTAGTCTCCAGCGCTAGTAGAAGGTGTGCTAGATCAGGCGGCCCCAGTAATCTTCCCTGTGGCGTTGACGCGCGTAAGTGGCGTATACTTTCAACCGTCTTGACGTTGTCGATGTGGGAGCTTTGTCCCGGGTACTAGTCTACAAAGCTAGTAGTAGGTGTGCTAGGTCAGGCGGCCCCAGTAATCTTCCCTGTGGCGTTGACGCGCGTAAGTGGCGTATCCACTATCAACCGTCTTGACGTTGTTGACGATGGGGGGGCGGCTTTGTCCCGGGTACTAGTCTACAAAGCTAGTAGTAGGGGTGCTAGGTCAGATGGCCCCAGTAATCCTCCCTGTGGCGAGTACGCGCGTAAGTGGCGTATCTACTTTCAACAGTCTTGACGTTGTTGTCGATGAGCGGGGGGCTTTGTCCCGGGTACTAGTCTACAGAGCTAGTAGTAGGTGTGCTGGGTCAGGCGACACCATTAATCTTCCCTGTGGCGAGTACGCGCGTAAGTGGCGTATCTACTTTCAACTGTCTTGACGTTGTTGTCGATGAGCGGGCGGCTTTGTCCCGGGTACTAGTCTACAGAGCTAGTAGTAGGTGTGCTGGGTCAGGCGGACCCAGTAGTCTTCCCTGTGGCATGGACGCGCGTAAGTGGCGTATCCACTATCAACCGTCTTGACGTTGTTGTCGATGTGGGAGCTTTGTCCCGGGTACTAGTCTCCAGAGCTAGTAGTAGGTGTGCTAGATCATCAGGCTTGACGTTGTTGTCGATGAGGGGGGCTTTGTCCCGAGTACTAGTCTCCAGCGCTAGTAGTAGATGTGCTAGAGCAGCAGGCGGCCCCAGTAATCTTCCCTGTGGCGTTGACGCGCGTAAGTGGCGTATACTTTCAACCGTCTCGACGTTGTCGATGTGGGAGCTTTGTCCCGGGTACTAGTCTACAAAGCTAGTAGTAGGTGTGCTAGATCAGGCGGCCCCAGTAATCTTCCCTGTGGCGTTGACGCGCGTAAGTGGCGTATACTTTCAACCGTCTTGACGTTGTCGATGTGGGAGCTTTGTCCCGGGTACTAGTCTACAAAGCTAGTAGTAGGTGTGCTAGGTCAGGCGGCCCCAGTAGTCTTCCTTGTAGCGTTGACGCGCGTAAGTGGCGTATACTTTCAACCGTCTTGACGTCGTTGTCGATATGGGAGCTTTGTCCCGGGTACTAGTCTACAAAGCTAGTAGTAGGTGTGCTAGGTCAGGCGGCCCCAGTAATCCTCCCTGTGGCGAGTACGCGCGTAAGTGGCGTATCTACTTTCAACTGTCTTGACGTTGTTGTCGATGAGCGGGGGGCTTTGTCCCCGGTACTAGTCTACAGAGCTAGTAGTAGGTGTGCTGGGTCAGGCGACACCATTAATCTTCCCTGTGGCGAGTACGCGCGTAAGTGGCGTATCTACTTTCAACCGTCTTGACGTTGTTGTCGATGAGCGGGCGGCTTTGTCCCGGGTACTAGTCTACAGAGCTAGTAGTAGGTGTGCTGGGTCAGGCGGACCCAGTAGTCTTCCCTGTGGCGTGGACGCGCGTAAGTGGCGTATCCACTATCAACCGTCTTGACGTTGTTGTCGATGTGGAAGCTTTGTCCCGGGTACTAGTCTCCAGAGCTAGTAGTAGGTGTGCTAGATCATCAGGCTTGACGTTGTTGTCGAAGGGGGGGCTTTGTCCCGGGTACTAGTCTCCAGCGCTAGTAGTAGATGTGCTAGAGCAGCAGGCGGCCCCAGTAATCTTCCCCGTGGCGTGGACACGCGTAAGTGGCGTATCCACTATCAACCGTCTTGACGTTGTTGTCGATGTGGAAGCTTTGTCCCGGGTACTAGTCTCCAGAGCTAGTAGTAGGTGTGCTAGATCATCAGGCTTGACGTTGTTGTCGATGGAGGGGGCTTTGTCCCGGGTACTAGTCACCAGCGCTAGTAGTAGGTGTGCTAGATCAGGCGGCTCCAGTAATCTTTCCTGTGGCGTTGACGCGCGTAAGTGGCGTATACTTTCAACCGTCTTGACGTTGTTGTCGATGTGGGAGCTTTGTCCCGGGTACTAGTCTCCAGCGCTAGTAGAAGGTGTGCTAGATCAGGCGGCCCCAGTAATCTTCCCTGTGGCGTTGACGCGCGTAAGTGGCGTATACTTTCAACCGTCTTGACGTTGTCGATGTGGGAGCTTTGTCCCGGGTACTAGTCTACAAAGCTAGTAGTAGGTGTGCTAGGTCAGGCGGCCCCAGTAATCTTCCCTGTGGCGTTGACGCGCGTAAGTGGCGTATCCACTATCAACCGTCTTGACGTTGTTGACGATGGGGGGACGGCTTTGTCCCGGGTACTAGTCTACAAAGCTAGTAGTAGGGGTGCTAGGTCAGGCGGCCCCAGTAATCTTCCCTGTGGCGTTGACGCGCGTAAGTGGCGTATACTTTCAACCGTCTTGACGTTATTGTCGATGTGGGAGCTTTGTCCCGTATACTAGTCTACAAAGCTAGTAGTAGGTGTGCTAGATCAGGCGGCCCCAGTAATCTTCCCTGTGGCGTTGACGCGCGTAAGTGGCGCATACTTTCAACCGTCTTGACGTTATGGATGTGGGAGCTTTGTCCCGGGTACTAGTCTACAAAGCTAGTAGTAGGTGTGCTAGGTCAGGCGGCCCCAGTAGTCTTCCTTGTAGCGTTGACGCGCGTAAGTGGCGTATACTTTCAACCGTCCTGACGTCGTTGTCGATATGGGAGCTTTGTCCCGGGTACTAGTCTACAAAGCTAGTAGTAGGTGTGCTAGGTCAGGCGGCCCCAGTAATCCTCCCTGTGGCGAGTACGCGCGTAAGTGGCGTATCTACTTTCAACAGTCTTGACGTTGTTGTCGATGAGCGGGGGGCTTTGTCCCGGGTACTAGTCTACAGAGCTAGTAGTAGGTGTGCTGGGTCAGGCGACACCATTAATCTTCCCTGTGGCGAGTACGCGCGTAAGTGGCGTATCTACTTTCAACTGTCTTGACGTTGTTGTCGATGAGCGGGCGGCTTTGTCCCGGGTACTAGTCTACAGAGCTAGTAGTAGGTGTGCTGGGTCAGGCGGACCCAGTAGTCTTCCCTGTGGCATGGACGCGCGTAAGTGGCGTATCCACTATCAACCGTCTTGACGTTGTTGTCGATGTGGGAGCTTTGTCCCGGGTACTAGTCTCCAGCGCTAGTAGTAGGTGTGCTAGACCAGGCGGCTCCAGTAATCTCTCCTGTGGCGTTGACGCGCGTAAGTGGCGTATACTTTCAACCGTCTTGACGTTGTTGTCGATGTGGGAGCTTTGTACCGGCTACTAGTCTCCAGCGCTAGTAGTAGGTGTGCTAGACCAGGCGGCTCCAGTAATCTTCCCTGTGGCCTTGACGCGCGTAAGTGGCGTATACTTTCAACCGTCTTGACGTTGTTGTCGATGTGGGAGCTTTGTCCCGGATATTAGTCTACAAAGCTAGTAGTAGGTGTGCTAGATCAGGCGGCCCCAGTAATCTTCCCTGTGGCGTTGACGCGCGTAAGTGGCGCATACTTTCAACCGTCTTGACGTTATGGATGTGGGAGCTTTGTCCCGTGTACTAGTCTACAAAGCTAGTAGTAGGTGTGCTTGGTCAGGCGGCCCCAGTAGTCTTCCTTGTAGCGTTGAGGCGCGTAAGTGGCCTATACTTTCAACCGTCTTGACGTCGTTGTCGATATGGGAGCTTTGTCCCGGGTACTAGTCTACAAAGCTAGTAGTAGGTGTGCTAGGTCAGGCGGCCCCAGTAGTCTTCCTTGTAGCGTTGACGCGCGTAAGTGGCGTATACTTTCAACCGTCTTGACGTCGTTGTCGATATGGGAGCTTTGTCCCGGGTACTAGTCTACAAAGCTAGTAGTAGGTGTGCTAGGTCAGGCGGCCCCAGTAATCCTCCCTGTGGCGCGTACGCGCGTAAGTGGCGTATCTACTTTCAACAGTCTTGACGTTGTTGTCGATGAGCGGGGGGCTTTGTCCCGGGTACTAGTCTACAGAGCTAGTAGTAGGTGTGCTGGGTCAGGCGACACCATTAATCTTCCCTGTGGCGAGTACGCGCGTAAGTGGCGTATCTACTTTCAACTGTCTTGACGCTGTTGTCGATGAGCGGACGCCTTTGTCCCGGGTACTAGTCTACAGAGCTAGTAGTAGGTGTGCTGGGTCAGGCGGACCCAGTAGTCTTCCCTGTGGCGTGGACGCGCGTAAGTGGCGTATCCACTATCAACCGTCTTGACGTTGCTGTCGATGTGGGAGCTTTGTCCCGGGTACTAGTCTCCAGAGCTAGTAGTAGGTGTGCTAGATCATCAGGCTTGACGTTGTTGTCGATGGGGGGGGGGCTTTGTCCCGGGTACTAGTCTCCAGCGCTAGTAGTAGATGTGCTAGAGCAGCAGGCGGCCCCAGTAATCTTCCCTGTGGCGTTGACGCGCGTAAGTGGCGTATCCCCTATCAACCGTCTTGACGTTGTTGTCGATGGGGGGGGCGGCTTTGTCCCGGGTACTAGTCTCCAGCGCTAGTAGTAGGTGTGCTAGACCAGGCGGCTCCAGTAATCTTCCCTGTGGCGTTGACGCGCGTAAGTGGCGTATACTTAACCGTCTTGACGTTGTTGTCGATGTGGGAGCTTTGTCCCGGGTACTAGTCTCCAGCGCTAGTAGTAGGTGTGCTAGATCAGGCGGCCCCAGTAATCTTCCCTGTGGCGTTGACGCACGTAAGTGGCGTATACTTTCAACCGTCTTGACGTTGTCGATGTGGGAGCTTTGTCCCGGGTACTAGTCTACAAAGCTAGTAGTAGGTGTGCTAGATCAGGCGGCCCCAGTAATCTTCCCTGTGGCGTTGACGCGCGTAAGTGGCGTATACTTTCAACCGTCTTGACGTTGTCGATGTGGGAACTTTGTCCCGGGTACTAGTCTACAAAGCTAGTAGTAGGTGTGCTAGGTCAGGCGGCCCCAGTAGTCTTCCTTGTAGCGTTGACGCGCGTAAGTGGCGTATACTTTCAACCGTCTTGACGTCGTTGTCGATATGGGAGCTTTGTCCCGGGTACTAGTCTACAAAGCTAGTAGTAGGTGTGCTAGGTCAGGCGGCCCCAGTAATCCTCCCTGTGGCGAGTACAAGCGTAAGTGGCGTATCTACTTTCAACTGTCTTGACGTTGTTGTCGATGAGCGGGGGGCTTTGTCCCGGGTACTAGTCTACAGAGCTAGTAGTAGGTGTGCTGGGTCAGGCGACACCATTAATCTTCCCTGTGGCGAGTACGCGCGTAAGTGGCGTATCTACTTTCAACCGTCTTGACGTTGTTGTCGATGAGCGGGCGGCTTTGTCCCGGGTACTAGTCTACAGAGCTAGTAGTATGTGTGCTGGGTCAGGCGGACCCAGTAGTCTTCCCTGTGGCGTGGACGCGCGTAAGTGGCGTATCCACTATCAACCGTCTTGACGTTGTTGTCGATGTGGAAGCTTTGTCCCTGGTACTAGTCTCCAGAGCTAGTAGTAGGTGTGCTAGATCATCAGGCTTGACGTTGTTGTCGATGGGGGGGGGGCTTTGTCCCGGGTACTAGTCTCCAGCGCTAGTAGTAGATGTGCTAGAGCAGCAGGCGGCCCCAGTAATCTTCCCTGTGGCGTTGACGCGCGTAAGTGGCGTATACTTTCAACCGTCTTGACGTTGTCGATGTGGGAGCTTTGTCCCGGGTACTAGTCTACAAAGCTAGTAGTAGGTGTGCTAGGTCAGGCGGCCCCAGTAGTCTTCCTTGTTGCGTTGACGCGCGTAAGTAGCGTATACTTTCAACCGTCTTGGCGTCGTTGTCGATATGGGAGCTTTGTCCCGGGTACTAGTCTACAAAGCTAGTAGTAGGTGTGCTAGGTCAGACGGCCCCAGTAATCCTCCCTGTGGCGAGTACGCGCGTAAGTGGCTTATCTACTTTCAACTGTCTTGACGTTGTTGTCGATGAGCGGGGGGCTTTGTCCCGGGTACTAGTCTACAGAGCTAGTAGTAGGTGTGCTGGGTCAGGCGACACCATTAATCTTCCCTGTGGCGAGTACGCGCGTAAGTGGCGTATCTACTTTCAACCGTCTTGACGTTGTTGTCGATGAGCGGGCGGCTTTGTCCCGGGTACTAGTCTACAGAGCTAGTAGTAGGTGTGCTGGGTCAGGCGGACCCAGTAGTCTTCCCTGTGGCGTGGACGCGCGTAAGTGGCGTATCCACTATCAACCGTCTTGACGTTGTTGTCGATGTGGGAGCTTTGTCCCGGGTACTAGTCTCCAGAGCTAGTAGTAGGTGTGCTAGATCATCAGGCTTGACGTTGTTGTCGATGGGGGGGGCTTTGTCCCGGGTACTAGTCTCCAGAGCTAGCAGTAGGTGTGCTAGGTCATCAGGCTTGACGTTGTTGTCGATGGGGGGGGGCTTTGTCCGGGGTACTAGTCTCCAGCGCTAGTAGTAGATGTGCTAGAGCAGCAGGCGGCCCCAGTAATCTTCCCTGTGGCGTTGACGCGCGTAAGTGGCGTATCCACTATCAACCGTCTTGACGTTGTTGTCGATGGGGGGGCGGCTTTGTCCCGGGTACTAGTCTCCAGCGCTAGTAGTAGGTGTGCTAGACCAGGCGGCTCCAGTAATCTTCCCTGTGGCGTTGACGCGCGTAAGTGGTGTATTCTTTCAACCGTCTTGACGTTGTTGTCGATGTGGGAGCTTTGTCCCGGGTACTAGTCTCCAGCGCTATTAGTAGGTGTGCTAGATCAGGCGGCCCCAGTAATCTTCCCTGTGGCGTTGACGCGCGTAAGTGGCGTATACTTTCAACCGTCTTGACGTTGTCGATGTGGGAGCTTTGTCCCGGGTACTAGTCTAAAAAGCTAGTAGCAGGTGTGCTAGGTCAGGCGGCCCCAGTAATCTTCCCTGTGGCGTTGACGCGCGTAAGTGGCGTATCCACTATCAACCGTCTTGACGTTGTTGACGATGGGGGGACGGCTTTGTCCCGGGTACTAGTCTACAAAGCTAGTAGTAGGGGTGCTAGGTCAGGCGGCCCCAGTAACCTTCCCTGTGGCGTTGACGCGCGTAAGTGGCGTATACTTTCAACCGTCTTGACGTTATTGTCGATGTGGGACCTTTGTCCCGTATACTAGTCTACAAAGCTAGTAGTAGGTGTGCTAGATCAGGCGGCCCCAGTAATCTTCCCTGTGGCGTTGACGCGCGTAAGTGGCGTATACTTTCAACCGTCTTGACGTTGTCGATGTGGGAGCTTTGTCCAGGGTACTGGTCTACAAAGCTAGTAGTAGGTGTGCTAGATCAGGCGGCCCCAGTAATCTTCCCTGTGGCGTTGACGCGCGTAAGTGGCGTATACTTTCAACCGTCTTGACGTTGTCGATGTGGGAGCTTTGTCCCGGGTACTAGTCTACAAAGCTAGTAGTAGGTGTGCTAGGTCAGGCGGCCCCAGTAGTCTTCCTTGTAGCGTTGACGCGCGTAAGTGGCGTATACTTTCAACCGTCTTGACGTCGTTGTCGATATGGGAGCTTTGTCCCGGGTACTAGTCTACAAAGCTAGTAGTAGGTGTGCTAGGTCAGGCGGCCCCAGTAATCCTCCCTGTGGCGAGTACGCGCGTAAGTGGCGTATCTACTTTCAACTGTCTTGACGTTGTTGTCGATGAGCGGGGGGCTTTGTCCCGGGTACTAGTCTACAGAGCTAGTAGTAGGTGTGCTGGGTCAGGCGACACCATTAATCTTCCCTGTGGCGAGTACGCGCCTAAGTGGCGTATCTACTTTCAACCGTCTTGACGTTGTTGTCGATGAGCGGGCGGCTTTGTCCCGGGTACTAGTCTACAGAGCTAGTAGTAGGTGTGCTGGGTCAGGCGGACCCAGTAGTCTTCCCTGTGGCGTGGACGCGCGTAAGTGGCGTATCCACTATCAACCGTCTTGACGTTGTTGTCGATGTGGAAGCTTTGTCCCGGGTACTAGTCTCCAGAGCTAGTAGTAGGTGTGCTAGATCATCAGGCTTGACGTTGTTGTCGATGGGGGGGCTTTGTCCCGGGTACTAGTCTCCAGCGCTAGTAGTAGATGTGCTAGAGCAGCAGGCGGCCCCAGTAATCTTCCCTGTGGCGTGGACGCGCGTAAGTGGCGTATCCACTATCAACCGTCTTGACGTTGTTGTCGATGTGGAAGCTTTGTCCCGGGTACTAGTCTCCAGAGCTAGTAGTAGGTGTGCTAGATCATCAGGCTTGACGTTGTTGTAATGGAGGGGGCTTTGTCCGGGTACTAGTCGCCAGCGCTAGTAGTAGGTGTGCTAGATCAGGCGGCTCCAGTAATCTTCCCTGTGGCGTTGACGCGCGTAAGTGGCGTATACTTTCAACCGTCTTGACGTTGTTGTCGATGTGGGAGCTTTGTCCCGGGTACTAGTGTCCAGCGCTAGTAGTAGGTGTGCTAGATCAGGCGGCCCCAGTAATCTTCCCTGTGGCGTTGACGCGCGTAAGTGGCGTATACTTTCAACCGTCTTGACGTTGTCGATGTGGGAGCTTTGTCCCGGGTACTAGTCTACAAAGCTAGTAGTAGGTGTGCTAGGTCAGGCGGCCCCAGTAATCTTCCCTGTGGCGTTGACGCGCGTAAGTGGCGTATCCACTATCAACCGTCTTGACGTTGTTGACGATGGGGGGGCGGCTTTGTCCCGGGTACTAGTCTACAAAGCTAGTAGTAGGGGTGCTAGGTCAGGCGGCCCCAGTGATCTTCCCTGTGGCGTTGACGCGCGTAAGTGGCGTATACTTTCAACCGTCTTGACGTTATTGTCGATGTGGGAGCTTTGTACCGGGTACTAGTCTCCAGCGCTAGTAGTAGGTGTGCTAGATCAGGCGGCTCCAGTAATCTTCCCTGTGGCGTTGACGGGCGTAAGTGGCGTATACTTTCAACCGTCTTGACGTTGTTGTCGATGTGGGAGCTTTGTCCCGGATACTAGTCTACAAAGCTAGTAGTAGGTGTGCTAGATCAGGCGGCCCCAGTAATCTTCCCTGTGGCGTTGACGCGCGTAAGTGGCGCATACTTTCAACCGTCTTGACGTTATGGATGTGGGAGCTTTGTCCCGGGTACTAGTCTACAAAGCTAGTAGTAGGTGTGCTAGGTCAGGCGGCCCCAGTAGTCTTCCTTGAGCGTTGACGCGCGTAAGTGGCGTATACTTTCAACCGTCTTGACGTCGTTGTCGATATGGGAGCTTTGTCCCGGGTACTAGTCTACAAAGCTAGTAGTAGGTGTGCTAGGTCAGGCGGCCCCAGTAATCCTCCCTGTGGCGAGTACGCGCGTAAGTGGCGTATCTACTTTCAACTGTCTTGACGTTGTTGTCGATGAGCGGGGGGCTTTGTCCCGGGTACTAGTCTACAGAGCTAGTAGTAGGTGTGCTGGGTCAGGCGACACCATTAATCTTCCCTGTGGCGAGTACGCGCGTAAGTGGCGTATCTACTTTCAACTGTCTTGACGTTGTTGTCGATGAGCGGGCGGCTTTGTCCCGGGTACTAGTCTACAGAGCTAGTAGTAGGTGTGCTGGGTCAGGCGGACCCAGTAGTCTTCCCTGTGGCGTGGACGCGCGTAAGTGGCGTATCCACTATCAACCGTCTTGACGTTGTTGTCGATGTGGGAGCTTTGTCCCGGGTACTAGTCTCCAGAGCTAGTAGTAGGTGTGCTAGATCATCAGGCTTGACGTTGTTGTCGATGGGGGGGGGGGGCTTTGTCCCGGGTACTAGTCTCCAGCGCTAGTAGTAGATGTGCTAGAGCAGCAGGCGGCCCCAGTAATCTTCCCTGTGGCGTTGACGCGCGTAAGTGGCGTATCCACTATCAACCGTTTTGACGTTGTTGTCGATGGGGGGGGCGGCTTTGTCCCGGGTACTAGTCTCCAGCGCTAGTAGTAGGTGTGCTAGACCAGGCGGCTCCAGTAATCTTCCCTGTGGCGTTGACGCGCGTAAGTGGCGTATACTTTCAACCGTCTTGACGTTGTTGTCGATGTGGGAGCTTTGTCCCGGGTACTAGTCTCCAGCGCTAGTAGTAGGTGTGCTAGATCAGGCGGCCCCAGTAATCTTCCCTGTGGCGTTGACGCGCGCAAGTGGCGTATACTTTCAACCGTCTCGACGTTGTCGATGTAGGAGCTTTGTCCCGGGTACTAGTCTACAAAGCTAGTAGTAGGTGTGCTAGATCAGGCGGCCCCAGTAATCTTCCCTGTGGCGTTGACGCGCGTAAGTGGCGTATACTTTCAACCGTCTTGACGTTGTCGATGTGGGAGCTTTGTCCCGGGTACTAGTCTACAAAGCTAGTAGTAGGTGTGCTAGGTCAGGCGGCCCCAGTAGTCTTCCTTGTAGCGTTGACGCGCGTAAGTGGCGTATACTTTCAACCGTCTTGACGTCGTTGTCGATATGGGAGCTTTGTCCCGGGTACTAGTCTACAAAGCTAGTAGTAGGTGTGCTAGGTCAGTCGGCCCCAGTAATCCTCCCTGTGGCGAGTACGCGCGTAAGTGGCGTATCTACTTTCAACTGTCTTGACGTTGTTGTCGATGAGCGGGGGGCTTTGTCCCCGGTACTAGTCTACAGAGCTAGTAGTAGGTGTGCTGGGTCAGGCGACACCATTAATCTTCCCTGTGGCGAGTACGCGCGTAAGTGGCGTATCTACTTTCAACCGTCTTGACGTTGTTGTCGATGAGCGGGCGGCTTTGTCCCGGGTACTAGTCTACAGAGCTAGTAGTAGGTGTGCTGGGTCAGGCGGACCCAGTAGTCTTCCCTGTGGCGTGGACGCGCGTAAGTGGCGTATCCACTATCAACCGTCTTGACGTTGTTGTCGATGTGGAAGCTTTGTCCCGGGTACTAGTCTCCAGAGCTAGTAGTAGGTGTGCTAGATCATCAGGCTTGACGTTGTTGTCGATGGGGGGGCTTTGTCCCGGGTACTAGTCTCCAGCGCTAGTAGTAGATGTGCTAGAGCAGCAGGCGGCCCCAGTAATCTTCCCTGTGGCGTGGACGCGCGTAAGTGGCGTATCCACTATCAACCGTCTTGACGTTGTTGTCGATGTGGAAGCTTTGTCCCGGGTACTAGTCTCCAGAGCTAGTAGTAGGTGTGCTAGATCATCAGGCTTGACGTTGTTGTCGATGGAGGGGGCTTTGTCCTGGGTACTAGTCACCAGCGCTAGTAGTAGGTGTGCTAGATCAGGCGGCTCCAGTAATCTTCCCTGTGGCGTTGACGCGCGTAAGTGGCGTATACTTTCAACCGTCTTGACGTTGTTGTCGATGTGGGAGCTTTGTCCCGGGTACTAGTCTCCAGCGCTAGTAGAAGGTGTGCTAGATCAGGCGGCCCCAGTAATCTTCCCTGTGGCGTTGACGCGCGTAAGTGGCGTATACTTTCAACCGTCTTGACGTTGTCGATGTGGGAGCTTTGTCCCGGGTACTAGTCTACAAAGCTAGTAGTAGGTGTGCTAGGTCAGGCGGCCCCAGTAATCTTCCCTGTGGCGTTGACGCGCGTAAGTGGCGTATCCACTATCAACCGTCTTGACGTTGTTGACGATGGGGGGGGCGGCTTTGTCCCGGGTACTAGTCTACAAAGCTAGTAGTAGGGGTGCTAGGTCAGATGGCCCCAGTAATCCTCCCTGTGGCGAGTACGCGCGTAAGTGGCGTATCTACTTTCAACAGTCTTGACGTTGTTGTCGATGAGCGGGGGGCTTTGTCCCGGGTACTAGTCTACAGAGCTAGTAGTAGGTGTGCTGGGTCAGGCGACACCATTAATCTTCCCTGTGGCGAGTACGCGCGTAAGTGGCGTATCTACTTTCAACTGTCTTGACGTTGTTGTCGATGAGCGGGCGGCTTTGTCCCGGGTACTAGTCTACAGAGCTAGTAGTAGGTGTGCTGGGTCAGGCGGACCCAGTAGTCTTCCCTGTGGCATGGACGCGCGTAAGTGGCGTATCCACTATCAACCGTCTTGACGTTGTTGTCGATGTGGGAGCTTTGTCCCGGGTACTAGTCTCCAGAGCTAGTAGTAGGTGTGCTAGATCATCAGGCTTGACGTTGTTGTCGATGAGGGGGGCTTTGTCCCGAGTACTAGTCTCCAGCGCTAGTAGTAGATGTGCTAGAGCAGCAGGCGGCCCCAGTAATCTTCCCTGTGGCGTTGACGCGCGTAAGTGGCGTATATTTTCAACCGTCTCGACGTTGTCGATGTGGGAGCTTTGTCCCGGGTACTAGTCTACAAAGCTAGTAGTAGGTGTGCTAGATCAGGCGGCCCCAGTAATCTTCCCTGTGGCGTTGACGCGCGTAAGTGGCGTATACTTTCAACCGTCTTGACGTTGTCGATGTGGGAGCTTTGTCCCGGGTACTAGTCTACAAAGCTAGTAGTAGGTGTGCTAGGTCAGGCGGCCCCAGTAGTCTTCCTTGTAGCGTTGACGCGCGTAAGTGGCGTATACTTTCAACCGTCTTGACGTCGTTGTCGATATGGGAGCTTTGTCCCGGGTACTAGTCTACAAAGCTAGTAGTAGGTGTGCTAGGTCAGGCGGCCCCAGTAATCCTCCCTGTGGCGAGTACGCGCGTAAGTGGCGTATCTACTTTCAACTGTCTTGACGTTGTTGTCGGTGAGCGGGGGGATTTGTCCCCGGTACTAGTCTACAGAGCTAGTAGTAGGTGTGCTGGGTCAGGCGACACCATTAATCTTCCCTGTGGCGAGTACGCGCGTAAGTGGCGTATCTACTTTCAACCGTCTTGACGTTGTTGTCGATGAGCGGGCGGCTTTGTCCCGGGTACTAGTCTACAGAGCTAGTAGTAGGTGTGCTGGGTCAGGCGGACCCAGTAGTCTTCCCTGTGGCGTGGACGCGCGTAAGTGGCGTATCCACTATCAACCGTCTTGACGTTGTTGTCGATGTGGAAGCTTTGTCCCGGGTACTAGTCTCCAGAGCTAGTAGTAGGTGTGCTAGATCATCAGGCTTGACGTTGTTGTCGAAGGGGGGGCTTTGTCCCGGGTACTAGTCTCCAGCGCTAGTAGTAGATGTGCTAGAGCAGCAGGCGGCCCCAGTAATCTTCCCTGTGGCGTGGACGCGCGTAAGTGGCGTATCCACTATCAACCGTCTTGACGTTGTTGTCGATGTGGAAGCTTTGTCCCGGGTACTAGTCTCCAGAGCTAGTAGTAGGTGTGCTAGATCATCAGGCTTGACGTTGTTGTCGATGGAGGGGGCTTTGTCCCGGGTACTAGTCACCAGCGCTAGTAGTAGGTGTGCTAGATCAGGCGGCTCCAGTAATCTTCCCTGTGGCGTTGACGCGCGTAAGTGGCGTATACTTTCAACCGTCTTGACGTTGTTGTCGATGTGGGAGCTTTGTCCCGGGTACTAGTCTCCAGCGCTAGTAGAAGGTGTGCTAGATCAGGCGGCCCCAGTAATCTTCCCTGTGGCGTTGACGCGCGTAAGTGGCGTATACTTTCAACCGTCTTGACGTTGTCGATGTGGGAGCTTTGTCCCGGGTACTAGTCTACAAAGCTAGTAGTAGGTGTGCTAGGTCAGGCGGCCCCAGTAATCTTCCCTGTGGCGTTGACGCGCGTAAGTGGCGTATCCACTATCAACCGTCTTGACGTTGTTGACGATGGGGGGACGGCTTTGTCCCGGGTACTAGTCTACAAAGCTAGTAGTAGGGGTGCTAGGTCAGGCGGCCCCAGTAATCTTCCCTGTGGCGTTGACGCGCGTAAGTGGCGTATACTTTCAACCGTCTTGACGTTATTGTCGATGTGGGAGCTTTGTCCCGTATACTAGTCTACAAAGCTAGTAGTAGGTGTGCTAGATCAGGCGGCCCCAGTAATCTTCCCTGTGGCGTTGACGCGCGTAAGTGGCGCATACTTTCAACCGTCTTGACGTTATGGATGTGGGAGCTTTGTCCCGGGTACTAGTCTACAAAGCTAGTAGTAGGTGTGCTAGGTCAGGCGGCCCCAGTAGTCTTCCTTGTAGCGTTGACGCGCGTAAGTGGCGTATACTTTCAACCGTCCTGACGTCGTTGTCGATATGGGAGCTTTGTCCCGGGTACTAGTCTACAAAGCTAGTAGTAGGTGTGCTAGGTCAGGCGGCCCCAGTAATCCTCCCTGTGGCGAGTACGCGCGTAAGTGGCGTATCTACTTTCAACAGTCTTGACGTTGTTGTCGATGAGCGGGGGGCTTTGTCCCGGGTACTAGTCTACAGAGCTAGTAGTAGGTGTGCTGGGTCAGGCGACACCATTAATCTTCCCTGTGGCGAGTACGCGCGTAAGTGGCGTATCTACTTTCAACTGTCTTGACGTTGTTGTCGATGAGCGGGCGGCTTTGTCCCGGGTACTAGTCTACAGAGCTAGTAGTAGGTGTGCTGGGTCAGGCGGACCCAGTAGTCTTCCCTGTGGCATGGACGCGCGTAAGTGGCGTATCCACTATCAACCGTCTTGACGTTGTTGTCGATGTGGGAGCTTTGTCCCGGGTACTAGTCTCCAGAGCTAGTAGTAGGTGTGCTAGATCATCAGGCTTGACGTTGTTGTCGATGGGGGGGGGGGCTTTGTCCCGAGTACTAGTCTCCAGCGCTAGTAGTAGATGTGCTAGATCAGGCGGCCCCAGTAATCTTCCCTGTGGCGTTGACGCGCGTAAGTGGCGTATCCACTATCAACCGTCTTGACGTTGTTGTCGATGGGGGGGGCGGCTTTGTCCCGGGTACTAGTCTCCAGCGCTAGTAGTAGGTGTGCTAGACCAGGCGGCTCCAGTAATCTTCCCTGTGGCGTTGACGCGCGTAAGTGGCGTATACTTTCAACCGTCTTGACGTTGTTGTCGATGTGGGAGCTTTGTCCCGGGTACTAGTCTCCAGCGCTAGTAGTAGGTGTGCTAGATCAGGCGGCCCCAGTAATCTTCCCTGTGGCGTTGACGCGCGTAAGTGGCGTATACTTTCAACCGTCTTGACGTTGTCGATGTGGGAGCTTTGTCCAGGGTACTGGTCTACAAAGCTAGTAGTAGGTGTGCTAGATCAGGCGGCCCCAGTAATCTTCCCTGTGGCGTTGACGCGCGTAAGTGGCGTATACTTTCAACCGTCTTGACGTTGTCGATGTGGGAGCTTTGTTCCGGGTACTAGTCTACAAAGCTAGTAGTAGGTGTGCTAGGTCAGGCGGCCCCAGTAGTCTTCCTTGTAGCGTTGACGCGCGTAAGTGGCGTATACTTTCAACCGTCTTGACGTCGTTGTCGATATGGGAGCTTTGTCCCGGGTACTAGTCTCCAGAGCTAGTAGTAGGTGTGCTAGATCATCAGGCTTGACGTTGTTGTCGATGGGGGGGGCTTTGTCCCGAGTACTAGTCTCCAGCGCTAGTAGTAGATGTGCTAGAGCAGCAGGCGGCCCCAGTAATCTTCCCTGTGGCGTTGACGCGCGTAAGTGGCGTATCCACTATCAACCGTCTTGACGTTGTTGTCGATGGGGGGCGGCTTTGTCCCGGGTACTAGTCTCCAGCGCTAGTAGTAGGTGTGCTAGACCAGGCGGCTCCAGTAATCTTCCCTGTGGCGTTGACGCGCGTAAGTGGCGTATACTTTCAACCGTCTTGACGTTGTTGTCGATGTGGGAGCTTTGTACCGGGTACTAGTCTCCAGCGCTAGTAGTAGGTGTGCTAGACCAGGCGGCTCCAGTAATCTTCCCTGTGGCCTTGACGCGCGTAAGTGGCGTATACTTTCAACCGTCTTGACGTTGTTGTCGATGTGGGAGCTTTGTCCCGGATACTAGTCTACAAAGCTAGTAGTAGGTGTGCTAGATCAGGCGGCCCCAGTAATCTTCCCTGTGGCGTTGACGCGCGTAAGTGGCGCATACTTTCAACCGTCTTGACGTTATGGATGTGGGAGCTTTGTCCCGGGTACTAGTCTACAAAGCTAGTAGTAGGTGTGCTAGGTCAGGCGGCCCCAGTAGTCTTCCTTGTAGCGTTGAGGCGCGTAAGTGGCGTATACTTTCAACCGTCTTGACGTCGTTGTCGATATGGGAGCTTTGTCCCGGGTACTAGTCTACAAAGCTAGTAGTAGGTGTGCTAGGTCAGGCGGCCCCAGTAGTCTTCCTTGTAGCGTTGACGCGCGTAAGTGGCGTATACTTTCAACCGTCTTGACGTCGTTGTCGATGTGGAAGCTTTGTACCGGGTACTAGTCTCCAGCGCTCGTAGTAGGTGTGCTAGACCAGGCGGCTCCAGTAATCTTCCCTGTGGCGTTGACGCGCGTAAGTGGCGTATACTTTCAACCGTCTTGACGTTGTTGTCGATGTGGGAGCTTTGTACCGGGTAATAGTCTCCAGCGCTAGTAGTAGGTGTGCTAGACCAGGCGGCTCCAGTAATCTTCCCTGTGGCCTTGACGCGCGTAAGTGGCGTATACTTTCAACCGTCTTGACGTTGTTGTCGATGTGGGAGCTTTGTCCCGGATACTAGTCTACAAAGCTAGTAGTAGGTGTGCTAGATCAGGCGGCCCCAGTAATCTTCCCTGTGGCGTTGACGCGCGTAAGTGGCGCATACTTTCAACCGTCTTGACGTTATGGATGTGGGAGCTTTGTCCCGGGTACTAGTCTACAAAGCTAGTAGTAGGTGTGCTAGGTCAGGCGGCCCCAGTAGTCTTCCTTGTAGCGTTGAGGCGCGTAAGTGGCGTATACTTTCAACCGTCTTGACGTCGTTGTCGATATGGGAGCTTTGTCCCGGGTACTAGTCTACAAAGCTAGTAGTAGGTGTGCTAGGTCAGGCGGCCCCAGTAGTCTTCCTTGTAGCGTTGACGCGCGTAAGTGGCGTATACTTTCAACCGTCTTGACGTCGTTGTCGATATGGGAGCTTTGTCCCGGGTACTAGTCTACAAAGCTAGTAGTAGGTGTGCTAGGTCAGGCGGCCCCAGTAGTCTTCCTTGTAGCGTTGACGCGCGTAAGTGGCGTATACTTTCAACCGTCTTGACGTCGTTGTCGATATGGGAGCTTTGTCCCGGGTACTAGTCTACAAAGCTAGTAGTAGGTGTGCTAGGTCAGGCGGCCCCAGTAATCCTCCCTGTGGCGCGTACGCGCGTAAGTGGCGTATCTACTTTCAACAGTCTTGACGTTGTTGTCGATGAGCGGGGGGCTTTGTCCCGGGTACTAGTCTACAGAGCTAGTAGTAGGTGTGCTGGGTCAGGCGACACCATTAATCTTCCCTGTGGCGAGTACGCGCGTAAGTGGCGTATCTACTTTCAACTGTCTTGACGCTGTTGTCGATGAGCGGACGCCTTTGTCCCGGGTACTAGTCTACAGAGCTAGTAGTAGGTGTGCTGGGTCAGGCGGACCCAGTAGTCTTCCCTGTGGCGTGGACGCGCGTAAGTGGCGTATCCACTATCAACCGTCTTGACGTTGCTGTCGATGTGGGAGCTTTGTCCCGGGTACTAGTCTCCAGAGCTAGTAGTAGGTGTGCTAGATCATCAGGCTTGACGTTGTTGTCGATGGGGGGGGGCTTTGTCCCGGGTACTAGTCTCCAGCGCTAGTAGTAGATGTGCTAGAGCAGCAGGCGGCCCCAGTAATCTTCCCTGTGGCGTTGACGCGCGTAAGTGGCGTATCCCCTATCAACCGTCTTGACGTTGTTGTCGATGGGGGGGGCGGCTTTGTCCCGGGTACTAGTCTCCAGCGCTAGTAGTAGGTGTGTTAGACCAGGCGGCTCCAGTAATCTTCCCTGTGGCGTTGACGCGCGTAAGTGGCGTATACTTTCAACCGTCTTGACGTTGTTGTCGATGTGGGAGCTTTGTCCCGGGTACTAGTCTCCAGCGCTAGTAGTAGGTGTGCTAGATCAGGCGGCCCCAGTAATCTTCCCTGTGGCGTTGACGCGCGTAAGTGGCGTATACTTTCAACCGTCTTGACGTTGTCGATGTGGGAGCTTTGTCCCGGGTACTAGTCTACAAAGCTAGTAGTAGGTGTGCTAGATCAGGCGGCCCCAGTAATCTTCCCTGTGGCGTTGACGCGCGTAAGTGGCGTATACTTTCAACCGTCTTGACGTTGTCGATGTGGGAGCTTTGTCCCGGGTACTAGTCTACAAAGCTAGTAGTAGGTGTGCTAGGTCAGGCGGCCCCAGTAGTCTTCCTTGTAGCGTTGACGCGCGTAAGTGGCGTATACTTTCAACCGTCTTGACGTCGTTGTCGATATGGGAGCTTTGTCCCGGGTACTAGTCTACAAAGCTAGTAGTAGTAGTAGTAGTAGTAGTAGTAGTAGTAGTAGTAGTAGTAGTAGTAGTAGTAGTAGTAGTAGTAGTAGTAGTAGTAGTAGTAGTAGTAGTAGTAGTAGTAGTAGTAGTGGGGCTTAGGGGCGCACAACAGCTGAGGTCATTAGCGCCCGAGCTCAGACTAGGTAAAGCCCAACTGAAATGTAAACGCTAAAAACAATAAAATCCACTAAAATCCACTAAAAGGTCCAAAAACACAATAAACATAAAAGATGCTCAAACTGTTAAAATAGCTAAAATAGGAGTGTCGAGATGAATCTAAAATGAGGTACGGCGAGGGATGTTGAAATCATATGCAGCGAAGCATTCCGCTGCGCTGTAAAAAGTCGAAGAGGCCCTCCACAGCAGCAATATCATCCCTCAACATTGCGCTGAGGTTGGATGCCAAACCCAAGGAGGAGCGCAACGTTGAGTAAAATCGGCACTCCACTAAAAAGTGCTCTACCGTCAAAGGCTCACCGCAGTGAGAACAATCAGGTGCTGAGTCCTGGCGTAACAAGTGTTGATGGCTAAAACGGCAGTGCCCGATGCGAAGTCTAGCTAAAATAACTTCTTCCCTGCGAGAAGAACGTGAAGATGTGGCCCAGGGAAGCGGAAGAGGTTTAACCTCCCGGAGTTTGTTCCCAACGAGCGCGGACCAATCATCATGCCAGCGAGTGTTGATGGCTTGGCGAAGGGAAGCACTAAGATCTTCGAAAGGAACAGAATTGCTAAAAACTGTGGGGGATAAAATAGCAGACTTCGCGGCGGCATCAGCAGCCTCGTTGCCCGGAATGCCTACGTGTCCGGGAACCCAAACGAACGACACGTGGAACCCTGAATTAGCGAGCGAATGCAGCCGATCCTGTATTCGCTGTACTAGGGGATGGCTGGGGTACAGCGAACGAATGCTCTGTAGAGCACTCAGAGAATCGCTACAGATGGCGAAGTGGTTAGAGTGCTGCTGGCTGATAAAAAGTAGGGCTTGATAGATACTAAAAAGTTCAGCGGTAAAAATCGAGCACTGTCCGGGAAGACGAAACGTAAAACTCTCCGCAGCAGCTACGAAGGCACAACCAACACCTCGGTCGGTTTTAGAGCCGTCCGTAAAAATAAAACTGTAGTTCTTAAAATGCTGCTGAAGTTCTAAAAATGCGGATTGGATGCCAGTGGTCGGAAACGCAGACCTGGGCATGGACGTCAACCCAAGGTGGAATAAGGAGTCATACCGCGACCAAGGAGGAAAATTAGATTCCCTCCGAGGTAATACTGGCGGCAGATTGGCGTCCAGGGCCCGAACAAGCAGGCGAAAGCGAACACCGGGCGGAAGTAATGCAAGGGGGCTGACAGCGTACTGGCGATCAAGAGACGAGTCAAAGAAAGGCTTGTACGTTGGGTGCGTGGGTAGAGAGGATAGACGGCATGCGTAGGTGCATAAAAGAATATCTCGCCTATAGCACAGGGGGGGTTCAGCTGCTTCAGCGTACAGACTGGGGATGGGGCTGGTTGGAAAAGCACCAGTAGCTAGACGTATCCCCTGATTGTGCACAGGATCCAAACGACTCAAAATGGAAGGCCGTGCCGACGAATATACCACACTCCCATAGTCAAGCTTTGATCGCACCAGGGACCGATAAAGCTGTAAGAGCACGGTCCGATCAGCTCCCCAGGACGTACCTGTTAGGACACGTAAGATATTGAGGGACCGGGCACAGCGACCTTTCAGGGAAGCGATATGAGAATCCCAGCTAAGCTTCCTATCGAACACCAATCCTAAAAATTTAGCTTCCTCTGCAAAAGGAAGCGTATGGGGACCGAGGTGGAGTGAGGGTGCATCAAACGCCTTACGGCGCCAAAAGTTCACGCACACGGTCTTCTCGGTGGAAAAATGGAAGCCGTTGTGGAGGCTCCAAGTGTAAAGGCGATCTAAACAGACCTGGAGCCGACGCTCCAAGATACTCGTCCGCCGAGAGCTACAATATACGGCGAAGTCATCCACAAATAAAGAAGAGGATATTCCAGCGGGAATACACTCAGTGATAGGATTGATGGCGATGGCAAAGAGGAGAACGCTGAGGACCGATCCCTGGGGTACCCCGTTTTCCTGATGGAAAACGCGGGATAAATTTCACCCCACCCGAACACGAAAGGACCGCTCCTTCATGAATTCCCGGAGGAAAATGGGAAGTCGACCACGAAGACCCCACTGATGTATGGTGCGTAGTATGCCAGTCCGCCAACAGGTGTCATAGGCTTTCGTAAGGTCAAAAAAGACGGCCACAGTTTGGCAGCGGCGCAGGTAGGCGTTCATGATATGAGTCGAGAGAGAAATCAGGTGATCAGTGCTGGAACGGTAACGGCGAAATCCGCATTGGATGTTGCACAGAAGGTTCTCCGACTCAAGCCACCAACGTAAGCGCCCAGTAATCATGCGCTCCATCACCTTACACACTGTACTGGTGAGGGAAATGGGGCGGTAACTGGAGGGCAAACGGCGGTCCTTACCCGGTTTTGGGACCGGAATGATAGTTGCCTCGCGCCAAGCTGTAGGGAAAACTCCGTCACGCCAGATGCGGTTGTACATACGCAGTAGATAGTCTTTACTAGCAAGGGAGAGGTGTTGAAGCATAGCCACGTGAACACCATCAGGCCCAGGAGCGGAAGAGCGAGAGGAGCATAACGCCGAGTCCAGCTCCCGTAAGCTAAATTCGGCGTTGTAGCACTCAAGGTTAGCTGAGCGGAAAGATAATTCCTGGGCCTCAATCTGAGATTTGAGGACCGAAACGTCGAAACGTAGTTAGCAGAGCTGGAGGCGGCAGCAAAAGTGCTACCCAGGCAGTTAGCAACATCAACCGCATCTACAACAGTGAGAGGTCCATCCTGAAGTCCAGGAATGGACAAGGGTGGCCGTTTACCGGCAACACGTCGGAGTTTCTCCCAAACCACAGAAGAAGGGGTGGCGTGCGAGAAAGAGGCAACAAAGGAAGTCCAGGACGCTCTTTTGCTAGCCCTAAAAACACGTCGGGCTCGTGCGCGCAGCTGTTTATAAGCTACCAAGTTCTCGACGGTGGGGTGTTGTTTAAATATCCTAAGGGCTTTCCGGCGTGCGCGAAGGGCATCGCGGCACTCAAGAGTCCACCACGGGACAGGCAAACGCCGAGGCTCCGTGGAGGATTTCGGAATAGATTGCTCGGCAGCGGAGACAACAACTGAAGTGAAATGGTCGACCAGAAGGTCGATAGTAGTAAATTCGGAATCCTTGAATATGGCAGCTTCGGAAAAGAGCACCCAGTTAGCCTTGGAGAGTTGCCATGAGGCTGCACGCGAGCAGGGAACGTTGTGGGAGAGCAACGTTAGCACACATGGGCAGTGATCACTGGAATGAGTGTCAGATACTACATGCCATTGGAAACAATGAGCAAGCTGTGTGGAGCAGAGAGAAAGATCGAGGTGGGAGGGAGTACCGGTGGAATCGGAAAAAAAGGTGGGTTCACCAGTGTTTAAAACAAGGAGAGGAAACTGGTCAAAGAAGTCAGCAAGTAGGGTCCCCCTTGCACACGCCCTAGGAGAGCCCCAACACGGATGATGGGCATTAAAATCCCCCAAAAGAAGAAAGGGTGTGGGGAGCTGCGAAGCTAGTTGAGAGAGGTCCGCAGGAAGCACGGAGTCTGAAGGGGGGAGGTAAACTGTGCATAAGGTAAACGATAAACCTGGAAGACTGAGCCGAAGAGCAACAGCTTGCAAAGTAGTGTTAAGAGGTAGAGGTTGACCAAAAACATCAGCACGTGTAAGGATCATGACACCACCATGAGCAGGAGAGCCCACTTCCGGCACAAGGTCGAAGCGTACCGGAATATAATGACGCAAATCAAAAGCATCCTGAGGGCGAAGTTTGGTCTCTTGTAAACAAACCGCTATGGGGTTGTAGGACCGCAACAAGAGCTGGAGCTCTGCCCTATGTGAGCGCACACCACGAATGTTCCACGTTAAAAGAGCCATGGAAAAGGACTAAGGGGTAGCGGCGGTTTTAGGGAGAAAATTCAAGATAGCAAGAGCGCGAGGAATGCAGGTTCAGGTGATCGGACGTCGTTTCTCCTTTTTTCGCAATTTGGCGCACTTGGGACCGACAAACGGTCGCTCCATGGGCGACTCCTCAGATGTGCGGGAGTCAGAAGAGTCCCTTCGAGAAGGGGATCGGGAAGCCGACTGAACAGAAGCCCTGCCGGTTCCTCGAATGCGACTACGGGAGCGGCACACCGTAGAAGTACCGGGAGTAGTGCTGACCGACACGGACCGTGAAACTGCAGCTGGGGCAGTAGAGGAGCTAGATGAGGCTGTTGGTGCCAACGCCTTAAAAGGATTGGCAGTCTCCAGCAAGTCGCATTGGGTTGACGCATCCGAAACATTGACGGTCCGTGTGGCAACAGACTGCGCAGGAGAGCGACGAACTGCGGATGCGTAACCTAAGCTGGCAGCGGGTTTCAGTTGCTCAAACCGTCGTTTTGCCTCTAGAAAGGACAGACGTTCTTTGACGCGCAGTTCCTGAATGGCCTTCTCATCAAGAAACTGCGGACACTGCCGGGAGCTGGAGGGATGCGTACCACCGCAAATGGTGCAGACGGGGTCACGAGTACATGTAGCATCGCCATGGGGAGGTAAACTGCAACCGTCACATACAGCATCAAAAGTACAACGGGCCTGAGTATGCCCAAACCGCTGACACCGAAAACAGCGCATAGGGTTTGGGACATACGGTCGCACTGCAGCACGTTCGTACCCACAATAGATAGCGTCCGGTAATGTGGTTCCTTTGAAAGTGAGGAAGACTGTCCGCAACGGAACAGACTGTCCATCACGTTTACCAAGGAGACGGTACGCCTCGCACACATTCTGGTCAGTCAAATTAGATGCTATTTCCTCGTTAGAGAGGCCGTCCAAACTGGAGGTTGTCACGACCCCTCTACAGCTATTCAAAGTCTTATGTGGGGCTACCCGAATGGGGTAGGAACCCAACAAGCAAGCCTTCAGGAGCTTACTGGACTGATCCTGGTTCTTTGTTTCTACCAAAAGGGTACCGTCTCTTAACCGAGTTGCAGATTTTAGAACGCCACATATCCGATCAAGCTCGCGTTGGATATAGAAAGGACTAATGTCTCGCATTGTCTTGTTTTCACAAGTCAGGGTCACGACCAAAAAGGAATCAAATGGTGAAGGTTTGCGCGGAGGAGCCATGGTTAAAGGACCCCCTTCCGGAACTGACGGCGTCAGCCTGCCATCCGGGGGTGAAAGAAAAAGACACCAAACCTTCACGGTCTGCGCCGTCATGGGAGACCCCTCCCACGACCGATCTCGATTGTACTTCAGAAGAGCTACCGTCCAACTACTGTTGCCCAAATGTGAGAACCGTTCACCACGTGACACCCCGGCTTTAAGCCCCTACCACAGGAATAACCGCCTGTGGCCCCCCACTTTAGGCCGTGCAGCAGTCAACAGACGCATGCACGGATTCAGGGGAAAGCTAGTAGTAGGTGTGCTAGGTCAGGCGGCCCCAGTAATCCTCCCTGTGGCGAGTACGCGCGTAAGTGGCGTATCTACTTTCAACTGTCTTGACGTTGTTGTCGATGAGCGGGGGGCTTTGTCCCGGGTACTAGTCTACAGAGCTAGTAGTAGGTGTGCTGGGTCAGGCGACACCATTAATCTTCCCTGTGGCGAGTACGCGCGTAAGTGGCGTATCTACTTTCAACCGTCTTGACGTTGTTGTCGATGAGCGGGCGGCTTTGTCCCGGGTACTAGTCTACAGAGCTAGTAGTATGTGTGCTGGGTCAGGCGGACCCAGTAGTCTTCCCTGTGGCGTGGACGCGCGTAAGTGGCGTATCCACTATCAACCGTCTTGACGTTGTTGTCGATGTGGAAGCTTTGTCCCTGGTACTAGTCTCCAGAGCTAGTAGTAGGTGTGCTAGATCATCAGGCTTGACGTTGTTGTCGATGGGGGGGGCTTTGTCCCGGGTACTAGTCTCCAGCGCTAGTAGTAGATGTGCTAGAGCAGCAGGCGGCCCCAGTAATCTTCCCTGTGGCGTTGACGCGCGTAAGTGGCGTATACTTTCAACCGTCTTGACGTTGTCGATGTGGGAGCTTTGTCCCGGGTACTAGTCTACAAAGCTAGTAGTAGGTGTGCTAGGTCAGGCGGCCCCAGTAGTCTTCCTTGTAGCGTTGACGCGCGTAAGTAGCGTATACTTTCAACCGTCTTGGCGTCGTTGTCGATATGGGAGCTTTGTCCCGGGTACTAGTCTACAAAGCTAGTAGTAGGTGTGCTAGGTCAGACGGCCCCAGTAATCCTCCCTGTGGCGAGTACGCGCGTAAGTGGCTTATCTACTTTCAACTGTCTTGACGTTGTTGTCGATGAGCGGGGGGCTTTGTCCCGGGTACTAGTCTACAGAGCTAGTAGTAGGTGTGCTGGGTCAGGCGACACCATTAATCTTCCCTGTGGCGAGTACGCGCGTAAGTGGCGTATCTACTTTCAACCGTCTTGACGTTGTTGTCGATGAGCGGGCGGCTTTGTCCCGGGTACTAGTCTACAGAGCTAGTAGTAGGTGTGCTGGGTCAGGCGGACCCAGTAGTCTTCCCTGTGGCGTGGACGCGCGTAAGTGGCGTATCCACTATCAACCGTCTTGACGTTGTTGTCGATGTGGGAGCTTTGTCCCGGGTACTAGTCTCCAGAGCTAGTAGTAGGTGTGCTAGATCATCAGGCTTGACGTTGTTGTCGATGGGGGGGCTTTGTCCCGGGTACTAGTCTCCAGAGCTAGCAGTAGGTGTGCTAGATCATCAGGCTTGACGTTGTTGTCGATGGGGGGGGGCGCTTTGTCCGGGGTACTAGTCTCCAGCGCTAGTAGTAGATGTGCTAGAGCAGCAGGCGGCCCCAGTAATCTTCCCTGTGGCGTTGACGCGCGTAAGTGGCGTATCCACTATCAACCGTCTTGACGTTGTTGTCGATGGGGGGGGCGGCTTTGTCCCGGGTACTAGTCTCCAGCGCTAGTAGTAGGTGTGCTAGACCAGGCGGCTCCAGTAATCTTCCCTGTGGCGTTGACGCGCGTAAGTGGCGTATACTTTCAACCGTCTTGACGTTGTTGTCGATGTGGGAGCTTTGTCCCGGGTACTAGTCTCCAGCGCTAGTAGTAGGTGTGCTAGATCAGGCGGCCCCAGTAATCTTCCCTGTGGCGTTGACGCGCGTAAGTGGCGTATACTTTCAACCGTCTTGTGGTTGTCGATGTGGGAGCTTTGTCCCGGGTACTAGTCTAAAAAGCTAGTAGCAGGTGTGCTAGGTCAGGCGGCCCCAGTAATCTTCCCTGTGGCGTTGACGCGCGTAAGTGGCGTATCCACTATCAACCGTCTTGACGTTGTTGACGATGGGGGGACGGCTTTGTCCCGGGTACTAGTCTACAAAGCTAGTAGTAGGGGTGCTAGGTCAGGCGGCCCCAGTAATCTTCCCTGTGGCGTTGACGCGCGTAAGTGGCGTATACTTTCAACCGTCTTGACGTTATTGTCGATGTGGGAGCTTTGTCCCGGATACTAGTCTACAAAGCTAGTAGTAGGTGTGCTAGATCAGGCGGCCCCAGTTATCTTCCCTGTGGCGTTGACGCGCGTAAGTGGCGCATACTTTCAACCGTCTTGACGTTATGGATGTGGGAGCTTGGTCCCGGGTACTAGTCTACAAAGCTAGTAGCAGGTGTGCTAGGTCAGGCGGCCCCAGTAGTCTTCCTTGTAGCGTTGACGCGCGTAAGTGGCGTATACTTTCAACCGTCCTGGCGTCGTTGTCGATATGGGAGCTTTGTCCCGGGTACTAGTCTACAGAGCTAGTAGTAGGTGTGCTGGGTCAGGCGACACCATTAATCTTCCCTGTGGCGAGTACGCGCGTAAGAGGCGTATCTACTTTCAACTGTCTTGACGTTGTTGTCGATGAGCGGGCGGCTTTGTCCCGGGTACTAGTCTACAGAGCTAGTAGTAGGTGTGCTGGGTCAGGCGGACCCAGTAGTCTTCCCTGTGGCATGGACGCGCGTAAGTGGCGTATCCACTATCAACCGTCTTGACGTTGTTGTCGATGTGGGAGCTTTGCCCCGGGTACTAGTCTCCAGAGCTAGTAGTAGGTGTGCTAGATCATCAGGCTTGACGTTGTTGTCGATGGGGGGGGGGCTTTGTCCCGAGTACTAGTCTCCAGCGCTAGTAGTAGATGTGCTAGAGCAGCAGGCGGCCCCAGTAATCTTCCCTGTGGCGTTGACGCGCGTAAGTGGCGTATCCACTATCAACCGTCTTGACGTTGTTGTCGATGGGGGGCGGCTTTGTCCCGGGTACTAGTCTCCAGCGCTAGTAGTAGGTGTGCTAGACCAGGCGGCTCCAGTAATCTTCCCTGTGGCGTTGACGCGCGTAAGTGGCGTATACTTTCAACCGTCTTGACGTTGTTGTCGATGTGGGAGCTTTGTCCCGGGTACTAGTCTCCAGCGCTAGTAGTAGGTGTGCTAGATCAGGCGGCCCCAGTAATCTTCCCTGTGGCGTTGACGCGCGTAAGTGGCGTATACTTTCAACCGTCTTGACGTTGTCGATGTGGGAGCTTTGTCCAGGGTACTGGTCTACAAAGCTAGTAGTAGGTGTGCTAGATCAGGCGGCCCCAGGAATCTTCCCTGTGGCGTTGACGCGCGTAAGTGGCGTATACTTTCAACCGTCTTGACGTTGTCGATGTGGGAGCTTTGTCCCGGGTACTAGTCTACAAAGCTAGTAGTAGGTGTGCTAGGTCAGGCGGCCCCAGTAGTCTTCCTTGTAGCGTTGACGCGCGTAAGTGGCGTATACTTTCAACCGTCTTGACGTCGTTGTCGATATGGGAGCTTTGTCCCGGGTACTAGTCTACAAAGCTAGTAGTAGGTGTGCTAGGTCAGGCGGCCCCAGTAATCCTCCCTGTGGCGAGTACGCGCGTAAGTGGCGTATCTACTTTCAACTGTCTTGACGTTGTTGTCGATGAGCGGGGGGCTTTGTCCCGGGTACTAGTCTACAGAGCTAGTAGTAGGTGTGCTGGGTCAGGCGACACCATTAATCTTCCCTGTGGCGAGTACGCGCGTAAGTGGCGTATCTAATTTCAACCGTCTTGACGTTGTTGTCGATGAGCGGGCGGCTTTGTCCCGGGTACTAGTCTACAGAGCTAGTAGTAGGTGTGCTGGGTCAGGCGGACCCAGTAGTCTTCCCTGTGGCGTGGACGCGCGTAAGTGGCGTATCCACTATCAACCGTCTTGACGTTGTTGTCGATGTGGAAGCTTTGTCCCGGGTACTAGTCTCCAGAGCTAGTAGTAGGTGTGCTAGATCATCAGGCTTGACGTTGTTGTCGATGGGGGGGCTTTGTCCCGGGTACTAGTCTCCAGCGCTAGTAGTAGATGTGCTAGAGCAGCAGGCGGCCCCAGTAATCTTCCCTGTGGCGTGGACGCGCGTAAGTGGCGTATCCACTATCAACCGTCTTGACGTTGTTGTCGATGTGGAAGCTTTGTCCCGGGTACTAGTCTCCAGAGCTAGTAGTAGGTGTGCTAGATCATCAGGCTTGACGTTGTTGTCGATGGAGGGGGCTTTGTCCGGGTACTAGTCACCAGCGCTAGTAGTAGGTGTGCTAGATCAGGCGGCTCCAGTAATCTTCCCTGTGGCGTTGACGCGCGTAAGTGGCGTATACTTTCAACCGTCTTGACGTTGTTGTCGATGTGGGAGCTTTGTCCCGGGTACTAGTCTCCAGCGCTAGTAGTAGGTGTGCTAGATCAGGCGGCCCCAGTAATCTTCCCTGTGGCGTTGACGCGCGTAAGTGGCGTATACTTTCAACCGTCTTGACGTTGTCGATGTGGGAGCTTTGTCCCGGGTACTAGTCTACAAAGCTAGTAGTAGGTGTGCTAGGTCAGGCGGCCCCAGTAATCTTCCCTGTGGCGTTGACGCGCGTAAGTGGCGTATCCACTATCAACCGTCTTGACGTTGTTGACGATGGGGGGGCGGCTTTGTCCCGGGTACTAGTCTACAAAGCTAGTAGTAGGGGTGCTAGGTCAGGCGGCCCCAGTAATCTTCCCTGTGGCGTTTACGCGCGTAAGTGGCGTATACTTTCAACCGTCTTGACGTTATTGTCGATGTGGGAGCTTTGTACCGGGTACTAGTCTCCAGCGCTAGTAGTAGGTGTGCTAGATCAGGCGGCTCCAGTAATCTTCCCTGTGGCGTTGACGGGCGTAAGTGGCGTATACTTTCAACCGTCTTGACGTTGTTGTCGATGTGGGAGCTTTGTCCCGGATACTAGTCTACAAAGCTAGTAGTAGGTGTGCTAGATCAGGCGGCCCCAGTAATCTTCCCTGTGGCGTTGACGCGCGTAAGTGGCGCATACTTTCAACCGTCTTGACGTTATGGATGTGGGAGCTTTGTCCCGGGTACTAGTCTACAAAGCTAGTAGTAGGTGTGCTAGGTCAGGCGGCCCCAGTAGTCTTCCTTGTAGCGTTGACGCGCGTAAGTGGCGTATACTTTCAACCGTCTTGACGTCGTTGTCGATATGGGAGCTTTGTCCCGGGTACTAGTCTACAAAGCTAGTAGTAGGTGTGCTAGGTCAGGCGGCCCCAGTAATCCTCCCTGTGGCGAGTACGCGCGTAAGTGGCGTATCTACTTTCAACTGTCTTGACGTTGTTGTCGATGAGCGGGGGGCTTTGTCCCGGGTACTAGTCTACAGAGCTAGTAGTAGGTGTGCTGGGTCAGGCGACACCATTAATCTTCCCTGTGGCGAGTACGCGCGTAAGTGGCGTATCTACTTTCAACTGTCTTGACGTTGTTGTCGATGAGCGGGCGGCTTTGTCCCGGGTACTAGTCTACAGAGCTAGTAGTAGGTGTGCTGGGTCAGGCGGACCCAGTAGTCTTCCCTGTGGCGTGGACGCGCGTAAGTGGCGTATCCACTATCAACCGTCTTGACGTTGTTGTCGATGTGGGAGCTTTGTCCCGGGTACTAGTCTCCAGAGCTAGTAGTAGGTGTGCTAGATCATCAGGCTTGACGTTGTTGTCGATGGGGGGGGGGGCTTTGTCCCGGGTACTAGTCTCCAGCGCTAGTAGTAGATGTGCTAGAGCAGCAGGCGGCCCCAGTAATCTTCCCTGTGGCGTTGACGCGCGTAAGTGGCGTATCCACTATCAACCGTCTTGACGTTGTTGTCGATGGGGGGGGGCGGCTTTGTCCCGGGTACTAGTCTCCAACGCTAGTAGTAGGTGTGCTAGACCAGGCGGCTCCAGTAATCTTCCCTGTGGCGTTGACGCGCGTAAGTGGCGTATACTTTCCACCGTCTTGACGTTGTTGTCGATGTGGGAGCTTTGTCCCGGGTACTAGTCTCCAGCGCTAGTAGTAGGTGTGCTAGATCAGGCGGCCCCAGTAATCTTCCCTGTGGCGTTGACGCGCGTAAGTGGCGTATTCTTTCAACCGTCTCGACGTTGTCGATGTGGGAGCTTTGTCCCGGGTACTAGTCTACAAAGCTAGTAGTAGGTGTGCTAGATCAGGCGGCCCCAGTAATCTTCCCTGTGGCGTTGACGCGCGTAAGTGGCGTATACTTTCAACCGTCTTGACGTTGTCGATGTGGGAGCTTTGTCCCGGGTACTAGTCTACAAAGCTAGTAGTAGGTGTGCTAGGTCAGGCGGCCCCAGTAGTCTTCCTTGTAGCGTTGACGCGCGTAAGTGGCGTATACTTTCAACCGTCTTGACGTCGTTGTCGATATGGGAGCTTTGTCCCGGGTACTAGTCTACAAAGCTAGTAGTAGGTGTGCTAGGTCAGGCGGCCCCAGTAATCCTCCCTGTGGCGAGTACGCGCGTAAGTGGCGTATCTACTTTCAACTGTCTTGACGTTGTTGTCGATGAGCGGGGGGCTTTGTCCCGGGTACTAGTCTACAGAGCTAGTAGTAGGTGTGCTGGGTCAGGCGACACCATTAATCTTCCCTGTGGCGAGTACGCGCGTAAGTGGCGTATCTACTTTCAACCGTCTTGACGTTGTTGTCGATGAGCGGGCGGCTTTGTCCCGGGTACTAGTCTACAGAGCTAGTAGTAGGTGTGCTGGGTCAGGCGGACCCAGTAGTCTTCCCTGTGGCGTGGACGCGCGTAAGTGGCGTATCCACTATCAACCGTCTTGACGTTGTTGTCGATGTGGAAGCTTTGTCCCGGGTACTAGTCTCCAGAGCTAGTAGTAGGTGTGCTAGATCATCAGGCTTGACGTTGTTGTCGATGGGGGGGCTTTGTCCCGGGTACTAGTCTCCAGCGCTAGTAGTAGATGTGCTAGAGCAGCAGGCGGCCCCAGTAATCTTCCCTGTGGCGTGGACGCGCGTAAGTGGCGTATCCACTATCAACCGTCTTGACGTTGTTGTCGATGTGGAAGCTTTGTCCCGGGTACTAGTCTCCAGAGCTAGTAGTAGGTGTGCTAGATCATCAGGCTTGACGTTGTTGTCGATGGAGGGGGCTTTGTCCCGGGTACTAGTCACCAGCGCTAGTAGTAGGTGTGCTAGATCAGGCGGCTCCAGTAATCTTCCCTGTGGCGTTGACGCGCGTAAGTTTCGTATACTTTCAACCGTCTTGACGTTGTTGTCGATGTGGGAGCTTTGTCCCGGGTACTAGTCTCCAGCGCTAGTAGAAGGTGTGCTAGATCAGGCGGCCCCAGTAATCTTCCCTGTGGCGTTGACGCGCGTAAGTGGCGTATACTTTCAACCGTCTTGACGTTGTCGATGTGGGAGCTTTGTCCCGGGTACTAGTCTACAAAGCTAGTAGTAGGTGTGCTAGGTCAGGCGGCCCCAGTAATCTTCCCTGTGGCGTTGACGCGCGTAAGTGGCGTATCCACTATCAACCGTCTTGACGTTGTTGACGATGGGGGGGCGGCTTTGTCCCGGGTACTAGTCTACAAAGCTAGTAGTAGGGGTGCTAGGTCAGGCGGCCCCAGTAATCTTCCCTGTGGCGTTGACGCGCGTAAGTGGCGTATACTTTCAACCGTCTTGACGTTATTGTCGATGTGGGAGCTTTGTACCGGGTACTAGTCTCCAGCGCTAGTAGTAGGTGTGCTAGATCAGGCAGCTCCAGTAATCTTCCCTGTGGCGTTGACGCGCGTAAGTGGCGTATACTTTCAACCGTCTTGACGTTGTTGTCGATGTGGGAGCTTTGTCCCGGATACTAGTCTACAAAGCTAGTAGTAGGTGTGCTAGATCAGGCGGCCCCAGTAATCTTCCCTGTGGCGTTGACGCGCGTAAATGGCGTATACTTTCAACCGTCTTGACGTTATTGTCGATGTGGGAGCTTTGTACCGGGTACTAGTCTCCAGCGCTAGTAGTAGGTGTGCTAGATCAGGCGGCTCCAGTAATCTTCCCTGTGGCGTTGACTAGCGTAAGTGGCGTATACTTTCAACCGTCTTGACGTTGTTGTCGATGTGGGAGCTTTGTCCCGGATACTAGTCTACAAAGCTAGTAGTAGGTGTGCTAGGTCAGGCGGCCCCAGTAATCCTCCCTGTGGCGAGTACGCGCGTAAGTGGCGTATCTACTTTCAACTGTCTTGACGTTGTTGTCGATGAGCGGGGGGCTTTGTCCCGGGTACTAGTCTACAGAGCTAGTAGTAGGTGTGCTGGGTCAGGCGACACCATTAATCTTCCCTGTGGCGAGTACGCGCGTAAGTGGCGTATCTACTTTCAACTGTCTTGACGTTGTTGTCGATGAGCGGGCGGCTTTGTCCCGGGTACTAGTCTACAGAGCTAGTAGTAGGTGTGCTGGGTCAGGCGGACCCAGTAGTCTTCCCTGTGGCGTGGACGCGCGTAAGTGGCGTATCCACTATCAACCGTCTTGACGTTGTTGTCGATGTGGGAGCTTTGTCCCGGGTACTAGTCTCCAGAGCTAGTAGTAGGTGTGCTAGATCATCAGGCTTGACGTTGTTGTCGATGGGGGGGGGGGCTTTGTCCCGGGTACTAGTCTCCAGCGCTAGTAGTAGATGTGCTAGAGCAGCAGGCGGCCCCAGTAATCTTCCCTGTGACGTTGACGCGTTAGTGGCGTATCCACTATCAACCGTCTTGACGTTGTTGTCGATGGGGGGGGCGGCTTTGTCCCGGGTACTATTCTCCAGCGCTAGTAGTAGGTGTGCTAGACCAGGCGGCTCCAGTAATCTTCCCTGTGGCGTTGACGCGCGTAAGTGGCGTATACTTTCAACCGTCTTGACGTTGTTGTCGATGTGGGAGCTTTGTCCCGGGTACTAGTCTCCAGCGCTAGTAGTAGCTGTGCTAGATCAGGCGGCCCCAGTAATCTTCCCTGTGGCGTTGACGCGCGTAAGTGGCGTATACTTTCAACCGTCTCGACGTTGTCGATGTGGGAGCTTTGTCCCGGGTACTAGACTACAAAGCTAGTAGTAGGTGTGCTAGATCAGGCGGCCCCAGTAATCTTACCTGTGGCGTTGACGCGCGTAAGTGGCGTATACTTTCAACCGTCTTGACGTTGTCGATGTGGGAGCTTTGTCCCGGGTACTAGTCTACAAAGCTAGTAGTAGGTGTGCTAGGTCAGGCGGCCCCAGTAGTCTTCCTTGTAGCGTTGACGCGCGTAAGTAGCGTATACTTTCAACCGTCTTTACGTCGTTGTCGATATGGGAGCTTTGTCCCGGGTACTAGTCTACAAAGCTAGTAGTAGGTGTGCTAGGTCAGGCGGCCCCAGTAATCCTCCCTGTGGCGAGTACGCGCGTAAGTGGCGTATCTACTTTCAACCGTCTTGACGTTGTTGTCGATGAGCGGGCGGCTTTGTCCCGAGTACTAGTCTACAGAGCTAGTAGTAGGTGTGCTGGGTCAGGCGGACCCAGTAGTCTTCCCTGTGGCGTGGACGCGCGTAAGTGGCGTATCCACTATCAACCGTCTTGACGTTGTTGTCGATGTGGGAGCTTTGTCCCGGGTACTAGTCTCCAGAGCTAGTAGTAGGTGTGCTAGATCATCAGGCTTGACGTTGTTGTCGATGGGGGGGGGGCTTTGTCCCGGGTACTAGTCTCCAGCGCTAGTAGTAGATGTGCTAGAGCAGCAGGCGGCCCCAGTAATCTTCCCTGTGGCGTTGACGCGCGTAAGTGGCGTATCCACTATCAACCGTCTTGACGTTGTTGTCGATGGGCGGGCGGCTTTGTCCCGGGTACTAGTCTCCAGCGCTAGTAGTAGGTGTGCTAGACCAGGCGGCTCCAGTAATCTTCCCTGTGGCGTTGACGCGCGTAAGTGGCGTATACTTTCAACCATCTTGACGTTGTTGTCGATGTGGGAGCTTTGTCCCGGGTACTAGCCTCCAGCGCTAGTAGTAGGTGTGCTAGGTCAGGCGGCCCCAGTAATCTTCCCTGTGGCGTTGACGCGCGTAAGTGGCGTATACTTTCAACCGTCTTGACGTTATCGATGTGGGAGCTTTGTCCCGGGTACTAGTCTACAAAGCTAGTAGTAGGTGTGCTAGATCAGGCGGCCCCAGTATACTTCCCTGTGGCGTTGACGCGCGTAAGTGGCGTATACTTTCAACCGTCTTGACGTTGTAAATGTGGGAGCTTTGTCCCGGGTACTAGTCTACAAAGATAGTAGTAGGTGTTCTAGGTCAGGCGGCCCCAGTAGTCTTCCTTGTAGCGTTGACGCGCGTAAGTGGCGTATACTTTCAACCGTCTTGACGTCGTTGTCGATATGGGAGCTTTGTCCCGGGTACTAGTCTACAAAGCTAGTAGTAGGTGTGCTAGGTCAGGCGGCCCCAGTAATCCTCCCTGTGGCGAGTACGCGCGTAAGTGGCGTATCTACTTTCAACTGTCTTGACGTTGTTGTCGATGAGCGGGGGCTTTGTCCCGGGTACTAGTCTACAGAGCTAGTAGTAGGTGTGCTGGGTCAGGCGACACCATTAATCTTCCCTGTGGCGAGTACGCGCGTAAGTGGCGTATCTACTTTCAACCGTCTTGACGTTGTTGTCGATGAGCGGGCGGCTTTGTCCCGGGTACTAGTCTACAGAGCTAGTAGTAGGTGTGCTGGGTCAGGCGGACCCAGTAGTCTTCCCTGTGGCGTGGACGCGCGTAAGTGGCGTATCCACTATCAACCGTCTTGACGTTGTTGTCGATGTGGAAGCTTTGTCCCGGGTACTGGTCTCCAGAGCTAGTAGTAGGTGTGCTAGATCATCAGGCTTGACGTTGTTGTCGATGGGGTGGGCTTTGTCCCGGGTACTGGTCTCCAGCGCTAGTAGTAGATGTGCTAGAGCAGCAGGCGGCCCCAGTAATCTTCCCTATGGCGTTGACGCGCGTAAGTGGCGTATCCACTATCAACCGTCTTGACGTTGTTGTCGATGGGGGGGCGGCTTTGTCCCGGGTACTAGTCTCCAGCGCTAGTAGTAGGTGTGCTAGACCAGGCGGCTCCAGTAATCTTCCCTGTGGCGTTGACGCGCGTAAGTGGCGTATACTTTCAACCGTCTTGACGTTGTTGTCGATGTGGGAGCTTTGTCCCGGGTACTAGTCTCCAGCGCTAGTAGTAGGTGTGCTAGATCAGGCGGCCCCAGTAATCTTCCCTGTGGTGTTGACGCGCGTAAGTGGCGTATACTTTCAACCGTCTTGACGTTGTCGATGTGGGAGCTTTGTCCCGGGTACTAGCCTACAAAGCTAGTAGTAGGTGTGCTAGGTCAGGCGGCCCCAGTAATCTTCCCTGTGGCGTTGACGCGCGTAAGTGGCGTATCCACTATCAACCGTCTTGACGTTATTGTCGATGTGGGAGCTTTGTACCGGGTACTAGTCTCCAGCGCTAGTAGTAGGTGTGCTAGATCAGGCAGCTCCAGTAATCTTCCCTGTGGCGTTGACGCGCGTAAGTGGCGTATACTTTCAACCGTCTTGACGTTGTTGTCGATGTGGGAGCTTTGTCCCGGATACTAGTCTACAAAGCTAGTAGTAGGTGTGCTAGATCAGGCGGCCCCAGTAATCTTCCCTGTGGCGTTGACGCGCGTAAATGGCGTATACTTTCAACCGTCTTGACGTTATTGTCGATGTGGGAGCTTTGTACCGGGTACTAGTCTCCAGCGCTAGTAGTAGGTGTGCTAGATCAGGCGGCTCCAGTAATCTTCCCTGTGGCGTTGACTAGCGTAAGTGGCGTATACTTTCAACCGTCTTGACGTTGTTGTCGATGTGGGAGCTTTGTCCCGGATACTAGTCTACAAAGCTAGTAGTAGGTGTGCTAGGTCAGGCGGCCCCAGTAATCCTCCCTGTGGCGAGTACGCGCGTAAGTGGCGTATCTACTTTCAACTGTCTTGACGTTGTTGTCGATGAGCGGGGGGCTTTGTCCCGGGTACTAGTCTACAGAGCTAGTAGTAGGTGTGCTGGGTCAGGCGACACCATTAATCTTCCCTGTGGCGAGTACGCGCGTAAGTGGCGTATCTACTTTCAACTGTCTTGACGTTGTTGTCGATGAGCGGGCGGCTTTGTCCCGGGTACTAGTCTACAGAGCTAGTAGTAGGTGTGCTGGGTCAGGCGGACCCAGTAGTCTTCCCTGTGGCGTGGACGCGCGTAAGTGGCGTATCCACTATCAACCGTCTTGACGTTGTTGTCGATGTGGGAGCTTTGTCCCGGGTACTAGTCTCCAGAGCTAGTAGTAGGTGTGCTAGATCATCAGGCTTGACGTTGTTGTCGATGGGGGGGGGGGCTTTGTCCCGGGTACTAGTCTCCAGCGCTAGTAGTAGATGTGCTAGAGCAGCAGGCGGCCCCAGTAATCTTCCCTGTGACGTTGACGCGTTAGTGGCGTATCCACTATCAACCGTCTTGACGTTGTTGTCGATGGGGGGGGCGGCTTTGTCCCGGGTACTATTCTCCAGCGCTAGTAGTAGGTGTGCTAGACCAGGCGGCTCCAGTAATCTTCCCTGTGGCGTTGACGCGCGTAAGTGGCGTATACTTTCAACCGTCTTGACGTTGTTGTCGATGTGGGAGCTTTGTCCCGGGTACTAGTCTCCAGCGCTAGTAGTAGCTGTGCTAGATCAGGCGGCCCCAGTAATCTTCCCTGTGGCGTTGACGCGCGTAAGTGGCGTATACTTTCAACCGTCTCGACGTTGTCGATGTGGGAGCTTTGTCCCGGGTACTAGACTACAAAGCTAGTAGTAGGTGTGCTAGATCAGGCGGCCCCAGTAATCTTACCTGTGGCGTTGACGCGCGTAAGTGGCGTATACTTTCAACCGTCTTGACGTTGTCGATGTGGGAGCTTTGTCCCGGGTACTAGTCTACAAAGCTAGTAGTAGGTGTGCTAGGTCAGGCGGCCCCAGTAGTCTTCCTTGTAGCGTTGACGCGCGTAAGTAGCGTATACTTTCAACCGTCTTTACGTCGTTGTCGATATGGGAGCTTTGTCCCGGGTACTAGTCTACAAAGCTAGTAGTAGGTGTGCTAGGTCAGGCGGCCCCAGTAATCCTCCCTGTGGCGAGTACGCGCGTAAGTGGCGTATCTACTTTCAACCGTCTTGACGTTGTTGTCGATGAGCGGGCGGCTTTGTCCCGAGTACTAGTCTACAGAGCTAGTAGTAGGTGTGCTGGGTCAGGCGGACCCAGTAGTCTTCCCTGTGGCGTGGACGCGCGTAAGTGGCGTATCCACTATCAACCGTCTTGACGTTGTTGTCGATGTGGGAGCTTTGTCCCGGGTACTAGTCTCCAGAGCTAGTAGTAGGTGTGCTAGATCATCAGGCTTGACGTTGTTGTCGATGGGGGGGGGGCTTTGTCCCGGGTACTAGTCTCCAGCGCTAGTAGTAGATGTGCTAGAGCAGCAGGCGGCCCCAGTAATCTTCCCTGTGGCGTTGACGCGCGTAAGTGGCGTATCCACTATCAACCGTCTTGACGTTGTTGTCGATGGGCGGGCGGCTTTGTCCCGGGTACTAGTCTCCAGCGCTAGTAGTAGGTGTGCTAGACCAGGCGGCTCCAGTAATCTTCCCTGTGGCGTTGACGCGCGTAAGTGGCGTATACTTTCAACCATCTTGACGTTGTTGTCGATGTGGGAGCTTTGTCCCGGGTACTAGCCTCCAGCGCTAGTAGTAGGTGTGCTAGGTCAGGCGGCCCCAGTAATCTTCCCTGTGGCGTTGACGCGCGTAAGTGGCGTATACTTTCAACCGTCTTGACGTTATCGATGTGGGAGCTTTGTCCCGGGTACTAGTCTACAAAGCTAGTAGTAGGTGTGCTAGATCAGGCGGCCCCAGTATACTTCCCTGTGGCGTTGACGCGCGTAAGTGGCGTATACTTTCAACCGTCTTGACGTTGTAAATGTGGGAGCTTTGTCCCGGGTACTAGTCTACAAAGATAGTAGTAGGTGTTCTAGGTCAGGCGGCCCCAGTAGTCTTCCTTGTAGCGTTGACGCGCGTAAGTGGCGTATACTTTCAACCGTCTTGACGTCGTTGTCGATATGGGAGCTTTGTCCCGGGTACTAGTCTACAAAGCTAGTAGTAGGTGTGCTAGGTCAGGCGGCCCCAGTAATCCTCCCTGTGGCGAGTACGCGCGTAAGTGGCGTATCTACTTTCAACTGTCTTGACGTTGTTGTCGATGAGCGGGGGCTTTGTCCCGGGTACTAGTCTACAGAGCTAGTAGTAGGTGTGCTGGGTCAGGCGACACCATTAATCTTCCCTGTGGCGAGTACGCGCGTAAGTGGCGTATCTACTTTCAACCGTCTTGACGTTGTTGTCGATGAGCGGGCGGCTTTGTCCCGGGTACTAGTCTACAGAGCTAGTAGTAGGTGTGCTGGGTCAGGCGGACCCAGTAGTCTTCCCTGTGGCGTGGACGCGCGTAAGTGGCGTATCCACTATCAACCGTCTTGACGTTGTTGTCGATGTGGAAGCTTTGTCCCGGGTACTGGTCTCCAGAGCTAGTAGTAGGTGTGCTAGATCATCAGGCTTGACGTTGTTGTCGATGGGGTGGGCTTTGTCCCGGGTACTGGTCTCCAGCGCTAGTAGTAGATGTGCTAGAGCAGCAGGCGGCCCCAGTAATCTTCCCTATGGCGTTGACGCGCGTAAGTGGCGTATCCACTATCAACCGTCTTGACGTTGTTGTCGATGGGGGGGCGGCTTTGTCCCGGGTACTAGTCTCCAGCGCTAGTAGTAGGTGTGCTAGACCAGGCGGCTCCAGTAATCTTCCCTGTGGCGTTGACGCGCGTAAGTGGCGTATACTTTCAACCGTCTTGACGTTGTTGTCGATGTGGGAGCTTTGTCCCGGGTACTAGTCTCCAGCGCTAGTAGTAGGTGTGCTAGATCAGGCGGCCCCAGTAATCTTCCCTGTGGTGTTGACGCGCGTAAGTGGCGTATACTTTCAACCGTCTTGACGTTGTCGATGTGGGAGCTTTGTCCCGGGTACTAGCCTACAAAGCTAGTAGTAGGTGTGCTAGGTCAGGCGGCCCCAGTAATCTTCCCTGTGGCGTTGACGCGCGTAAGTGGCGTATCCACTATCAACCGTCTTGACGTTGTTGTCGATGGGGGGGCGGCTTTGTCCCGGGTACTAGTCTACAAAGCTAGTAGGTGTGCTAGGTCAGGCGGCCCCAGTTATCTTCCCTGTGGCGTTGACGCGCGTAAGTGGCGTATACTTTCAACCGTCTTGACGTTATTGTCGATGTGGGAGCTTTGTACCGGGTACTAGTCTACAAAGCTAGTAGTAGGTGTGCTAGATCAGGCGGCCCCAGTAATCTTCCCTGTGGCGTTGACGCGCGTAAGTGGCGTATACTTTCAAGCGTCTTGACGTTGTTGTCGATATGGGAGCTTTGTCCCGGGTACTAGTCTACAAAGCTAGTAGTAGGTTTGCTAGGTCAGGCGGCCCCAGTAGTCTTCCCTGTGGCGTTGACGCGCGTAAGTGGCGTATACTTTCAACCGTCTTGACGTTGTTGTCGATATGGGAGCTTTGTCCCGGGTACTAGTCTACAAAGCTAGTAGTAGGTGTGCTAGGTCAGGCGGCCCCAGTAATCTTCCCTGTGGCGTTGACGCGCGTAAGTGGCGTATACTTTCAACCGTCTTGACGTTGTTGTCGATGGCGGGGCGGCTTTGTCCCGGGTACTAGTCTACAGAGCTAGTAGTAGGTGTGCTAGGTCAGGCGGCCTCAGTAGTCTTCCCTGTGGCGAGTACGCGCGTAAGTGGCGTATCTACTTTCAACCGTCTTGACGTTGTTGTCGATGAGCGGGGGGCTTTGTCCCGGGTACTAGTCTACAGAGCTAGTAGTAGGTGTGCTAGGTCAGGCGGCCTCAGCAGTCTTCCCTGTGGCGAGTACGCGCGTAAGTGGCGTATCTACTTTCAACCGTCTTGACGTTGTCGATGAGCGGGGGGCTTTGTCCCGGGTACTAGTCTACAGAGCTAGTAGTAGGTGTGCTGGGTCAGGCGACCCCATTAGTCTTCCCTGTGGCGAGTACGCGCGTAAGTGGCGTATCTACTTTCAACCGTCTTGACGTTGTTGTCGATGAGCGGGCGGCTTTGTCCCGGGTACTAGTCTACAGAGCTAGTAGTAGGTGTGCTGGGTCAGGCGGCCTCAGTAGTCTTCCCTATGGCGTTGACGCGCGTAAGTGGCGTACCCACTCTCAACCGTTTTGACGTTTTCGATGGGATGTGGGCTTTTAGACTCAAGGTATTGCCCCAAGGAAAAGCCCCTATCGTTCTCGGAGTGTTTGAACTTTCGGTTAGACCGCGCAGAGAATTTTATATAAATGCTCACCACAAATTCCACATGAGGTGGCCTCGGATCGAACCTGGCCACGCCGTGGCTCAGTGGTTAGACCGCTTGGCTCTCACCAAGGTGGCCCGGGTTCGATCCCAGGCGACCGCAAAGTGAGATTTGTGGTGGACAACACGACGTTGGGGCGGGTTTTCTCCGGGACCTCCGGTTCCCCCGCCATCTCATTCCACCGGTGCTCCATCTTCATCTCATGTACCATTAGTGTCACCGCCTGCGGTGCCGTATGTAGTAAAAGCGGGCGTTAAACACTACACATTTCATTTTATTGGATCGAACCCGGGCCGCTTTGGCGAGAGTCGAATGGTCTAGCCACTCGGGCAGCACATTAGCACCATTTGACAGTGCATGTTTTTTCAATTGTTAGTGCATATATTTCTTAACACTAGTTATGTACAATCAGTACGTGCTTGTGCTGGTCCAGCAGTCACGTGTTTTTCTCTCTATCATCGGCTAATATAAGTTTTAAATTTGGATATATACAAATATAGCAATTTGTAACTTAGAACTTCACTTATCTTATATAAGACATGATGATATTGTTCCTATAAATTGTCCGGGATCACGATTTTATGTTAACTTTGACATATCCTCAGCCGGAAACAAAGCTGTCGTCATCGTTAACAACGCTAGATGTTGATATCTTCTTGTTAGTATTACCAAAATATGAAAATAAAACAAATTTAAAAACAGAATCGAGTGCTTGTATTTCAAATTCATTACGCGATGTTTGTTTTTTAAAGTAAATATCTTTTCCCAAATAATTAAATCTATCAGACCATTTAATTTAACTTCTGGATTTGCTTCATGGTTAAATGACCAAAAATGATCTGCTACGGCCGATTTATCCGTTTGTTTATACTTAATGTTAGGAAAATGTTCTTTCGTTCTAGTTTCTAAATTGTTTTGTCTTTCCAATATTAACTTTAGTTCCTCAAAACAAACATAGTATTAAAAATGTATTGCATTTCTCTAAAAAAAAAGATAAAATGTCTAATAATAAAAAATCTGGTATGTATCAGTTTTGTTTTTAACTTTATTTAAATTTCAGATTTTGGTAGTACTAACAAGAACATATTAACATCTAGGGTTCGTTTGTTGTTTCCGACTGAGGATGTGTAAAAGTTCTATATGAAATGTCGATTCCGGACAATTTATAATTATCATTTATCAGATAAATGAAGATTTAAGTAACAAATTGTTATATTTGTTTTTTTTTTTATGTTAATAGCTTCATATTTTACGTATCAAATTTGGAATTTGTCTTCGGCAAAGAACACGTCGATCTCAGGCAAGTTTCCTAAGTACTCCTACTTTTATTCCATCACTGTTTATACGAGGTGTGTTCAGGACTAGGACCAGATAGGAACTTCTGTTTTTTTTTTTTTTTTTTTTTTTTTTTTTTTTTGTTAAATGCACGTGGACTCTTTGTGAATGCGTGACAGATGGCAGCACTGTACAGTGCATACAACCATATGTCTGTTTTTGATACTTAAAATGGCGACATTTTCATTTTAAGTACATCGTTTTCTCCATTTTCGTGGTGTGACATCGCCAGTTGAGTGAGGCATGTGTTCCTGGGTGTGACAGTCACGGCCTTACACCAGCCGGTCTAGCGACATGATCCAGCGAGTGAATGTTGTTTAGGAGGATCACCGATTGAACGATGCAGACGTTTCTGTGCGATGTGTGCACACAATCTTGTATGAAGATCTGAAACTGCGAAAAGTGTCTTTCAAGTGGATGCCACGAATGCTGGCGGATGATCAAAAGGCTGTGCGCGTAGCAAATTGTCAGACGATGTTGAGGTGTGATGACGGCATTAATGGAACGTCAATTACACGCTTTTCTTGCAATGAAAATGTCGCCATTTTAAGTATCAAAAAACAGTCCTAACTCTCGTCGCTGTCACCAGAGTTGTATGCACTGTACAGTGCTGCCATCTGTCACGCATCCACAAAAAAAAACAGAAGTCTCTACAGATATCATGTGATATACTTTTTTTTTTAAATTTACGTCCTCCGTTAAGTCATATTGGACGAATGAATGGGTGGAATGATGCTCAAACGAGCCCAGGGTCCCTAGAGCTTAGAGTTACCTGACATTCGTCTTTCAGGAGGTAACTCACCCTGACCGAGATTCGAACTCGGCACCTCTTGAACGTGAGGCAGACGCTACCACCTACACTACGGAGACGGTCTCGTGATATACTGTCCTCTTCTATGCTGATACAAGAGTGAATTTGTAACACTATTGACGAAATGTCTCTTCTACAACAAGTATGTTACAAAACTTGGCCGGCACGGCTGTCTCCCGGTCACACAAGGCTAACTCCTCTTATCGAATAAACACAAAGATACGTTATCACAGATCTGTCTGCATCAATACGTCTTCCGAGGAAATTTTCATTTAAAGACATTAAATCATCTTCCGAAATAGCGTTCATTATCCTGTGAAACATATCACGGAAATGAAAGATAAACAACACTTCTGACTTTGAGGATTAAAGTGCTATAGGTACAATAGCAGGCAAGCATCACTAAGGGATTATGATAGGATTTACTATGGAGGGGATACTTATGTCCCCAAGCGAGGGGAGTATCAGATGGCCATTCCAAGAAGCCACGACAATGCAGAAGGCAGGGTCCATACAGTTTACTTAGAGACCTTCCCCGACAGACCAGGACAACGGACATTCCCTTCCATCCCCTTCAGCTGCCATGGTGTGGGAGCTGTTGACCCCTAGCACTAGTAGTACGGAGGAACCTCGGACCAAACACTCGAGTCCCTCCCAAATGGGAGTTTGGATTGGGTTGGGCATAGGGTACTAGCCTACAGAGCTAGTAGGTGTGCTAGACCACCAGGCAAACCCAGTAATCTTCCCTGCAGGATTAACGCCCGTTGGTGGCGTATCCACTTCCACCCGTCTTGACGTTGTTGTCAATGGGGGGGGGGGGGGCATTTTAGACTCAAGGTATGAACCCCATCGCTCCCGGAGTCTTTGGACTCTCGGGTAGACCTCGTGATCAAATTCCCTTCTCCCCTACTGAGGTACGGAAATGGCCATCAGTAGGTGTGCAAATGGTCTAGGCAGTCAGTTCAAATACCTACCAATCATCCTGCCATGTAGCACCGAAACAGACCAGATGAGAGATGTGAAATGATAATGGAGATGAAATGGAGGGACAAGAAATTTGGGCGACTTGGGTAGGTTGGCCATGTATCTCCCAAATGGGGACCACAGCCATCCCACTCGGTATCACAAAGGCATTTTGACTCCCTTTTCTTTCCCTGTGTCACAATATTAAATCTCATCATATATTATTATGAAGAGATGGATCATGGAGTAATTGGTGGAATGAGGATGCAGAGGAAACCTACCCCAGTGCCACAGCCCTGGTATCTCAGGTCAAATGCTTCGGCTCCCTCGCTCTGTGACAACTTACTTGAATGTCATGCTAGCATGTTGCCATGGAAGCTCAAAGGTTAAGAACTGGATGTAGACAGGGAGATCCGTGGTTCAAATCCTGGCTATGGCACTGAAGTTTTCAGTCTGACTACCTATTAAAATCTTAGCCTGCATACGATTAGTATGAAAGAACAATTTATTTCCAGAAGGTTATTTTGTTTATCTGCTGGTCATACAAACAGAGCAGAATTACAAGACATCACATAACAACCAGCTGTTTAAAACATTTGAATGAAACCCTAAACACCCATTTATTAAAAAGGGTTCAGGGTCCAACTGGATTAACCACATGGGAAACAATATTCATAAAGAAATATGAAAGAAAATTGTTCAATTTCGACATCACCTTTGAGAAGAACCTAAATTTCAAGTTCATAAAGATATCAACAGATGCCCCTATCGCCTTCAAGGAGTTCACCACATCCACATTCAATAATTGTGTTCTAGGTAAACACTAGCAATATATGGAGCATTGAGTACTAATTCAACTCAAAATTTACTGTTGGAATTACATCACACACTCCATAATACTCTGAAAAAGTTCTGCAAACAACACTTATCAAAATGGTTGTTTGAAACTTCTTTTTCTGACTACAATGTTTTCCCGAAGAAGTTACTTGTGTACCTGAAATACTAGCTTTTTCAAATTCTTTAACAAAGTTCTTTTTTTCCTTCACTTTTTCCTACTGCCATAGCTGTTCTAGCCACTACCTTTGCAAAGGAACAACTACAATAGATTGCTTTGCTTTTCCTCCATGCAGAACTGGAAAACATTCTGAATAATACTTCTGCTTTGTGAGTTTACAGCCTTTTGAAAATTTCTATGTTTGTAAATTACTGGAGACACTGCTGATTGCCCAAGACAAGAAGGCAAGCTGGAGAAATGTGCAATATAATCACCTTTGTTGTCTCCTCTGGGTGTATGCTCGCGTGGATGGAAGACTTGTTTAAAATACATAAGTGTTGTCACATAGCTCACCTATACATAATACCTATCGCTGCAAAAAAGCAATAGATCTGGCAGCATGGGTGACTCATATGCTCTCTCATACTCATTTCCTAGTAAACAGATCTGTTACTGGAGCAGACAAACAGTTCACATTCTCCTCTACCGTTCATACCCCTCTAACCTTCTTGTCGTGGGCATATAGTATACCGTACTGCGGTAGTCATGTGTCATACCACAGTTAATATGCTTAGTTCCTACCACTGCCACACAAAGCTCAAGTATTTGTCCCGAGTAGTACATCACATAACAACCAAAACATTTGACTATCACTTAAAGTCTACTGTATTCCCTTGTATCTACAATAAGATGTTTATCTTGAAGTAGATAGGGCAATAAATAAAAGTATAGTGAGTACAAGAATAGCAACATAACATTCTTTATTTGCATGTTATAATTTACTACATAGCAATTGATAGATTCTAAGGATTGGGCGTTAACATGATTTCTGTTTGTGTTTTGGAGTTAGCACGGGCATTATAAGGCAACGAGCATTTTACATGAGATAGAAAATCAGGCATTGGAGGAAGTTATGGAAAATTTTGCAGCTTTGGTAGTAGAAGTAATGTTCCTGAAGAAATATACTCAGGACGAGTTTGCTTATATCTGGTGTTGCACTGGATATTACTTAGCAATCATTTATGAGAATAATTCAAACATACAACATGTACTAATTCTTTTCTGGATTTAGCTGCAGACTCACCCCTCCCAACTCATTTAATAAAAAAATGATACATCAATAAGTCACATTACTACATAATCCTGTAGCTGGAAAAAATAAAAATGGTTTCTTGCTGGTTAGTGACAGGAATGCTCTCTGTTGGTTCAAGTTTACATTTAGTGGGAAGTTCTAGTATCTTCTGTTAAATGCTCTAAATTGTCTGCATTAACATTGTTGTCTGTGCTAAATAAAACTTCCTAATAAGAATATTCAGGGAAAAGCTACTCACATTAATTAAATGTTCTAAGGATAATAAGAAAAATGCTGAAAGCTTGAATAGAATCTTCTAATCTCCTGTGAAATAAAATGAATGCTTTGTCCACATCAACCGTATAAAGTAGAATAAAAGTAATAAGGTATAAGAGATGAACCAGCCAATGTTCAGAATGAAGTGAGTGGTATCAATGGTACCACATCAGGAATTGGCAACTCCGCCATGTTTGTAAACAGCTCTGTAGACATCAGGTCACCTGCAACAAGTATGGCAACTCTTAGCATCATGTTCTCTCTGGTCCTGACAGTTCCTTCCAAGGTTAAGTGATCACACAATTAGGAGAGCCCTTCCCCCTCATCTAAGTCATGCCAAAAATGTCACTGTGAGGTGTCATCACCATGCATAATCTAAGCATATCTAATTCTTTGGCTACAGTTTAACTTTTAAAAAAGCTGGTTTCTTTGTTACTAACTCAGTGCCTGAGTTGTGCTATTTGTACTGGTTGTTGGGCAGCAGAGCCTGGGTAGTCTGGCAATGGTACCCTCTGATTGGCCCATGTCATTTTTGGTTATGACGTTTCTTGTTCTTGATAACAGGGTGCCAGTTCCTATTGAGTTTTAATGCTTCTTCCTTTCTGTTAAAATTATGTGGCTGCTTATAAATTTCACTGACGTCTTCACACTGTTGTGTTGTTCTGATGTATACTGAGCCACAAGAACGGGGAATGCAATATACACCGGCTGAAGACAGAGGCTCCTGGGGATCTTTAGCTGAGCATATTAAATGGTTCAATTATCTTGTGGGCTTGAAAACAGTTTTAAAACAGGATGACAAACGTTTCATCCACATAGCGGAACCAGACTGTCGGCTTTAGAGGTGCAGAATTCAAGGCTGTAGATTCAAACAATTCCACTACAGCCTTGAATTCTGCTTCTCTAAAGCTGAAAGTCTGGTTCTGCTATGTGGATGACTTGTCATATGGCCCCATGGGAAGGAAGCACTTCAAGATTTCCTCTTACACCTCAACAGAATTAATCACCGCATCCAGTTCACCATGGAAACAGAAAAGGACGGACAGCTAGTTTTTCTGGATGCCCTGGTCAGCAGGAAGGCCGACGGCTCTCTTGGACACACTATCGCAAGCCCACATATATTGACCGCTACCTAAACAAGGATTCAAACCATCACCCTAGGCAAAAACGAGCCATCATCAAAACACTGGTAAATCAGGCTTCTCGCATCTGTGAACCACAACTACAAAATGAACTCAGACACATAAAACAGCCATTACACGCAAATGTTTATTTCATCCGAGAATTTAACAGAGCTTTCCGTTCCACTAGATCTCAGCCCACCATCTGGAAACTTGAGCAACCCAAGAGTAAAGGCACTGTTTTTCTGCCATATTTTAAGAACATTACTGACCGAATCGAGCGTATATTGCAATGCCACAATGTTAAAACTGTTTTCAAGCCCACAAGACAATTGAACAATTTAATACGCTCAACCAAAGATCCCCGGGAGCCTCTGTCTCAGCCGGTGTATATCACATTCCCTGTTCTTGCGGCTCAGTATACATCAGAACAACAACGCAATGTCAACACCAGGATTAAAGAACATAAGAGCAACTGCCGTCTGGGCCACACAGAAAAGTCTGCAGTCGCCAAACACGCTATTGAGGCGGAAGGCGAACATATGATACAATTCCAGGACACAAGCATCCTTTCTACTATGTACATTATGACACGATTACAGTGGGAGGCCATTGAAATTTATAAGCATCCAGATAATTTTAACAGAAAGGAAAAAGCCTTAAAATTCAATAGAAGCTGGCACCCTGTCATTGAGAACAAGAAACGTCTTAACTAAAAATGACACAGGCCAATAAGAGGGTACCATTGCTGGACTACCCAGGCTCCGCCCCCCAATAACCAGTATAAATAGTGCGACTCAGGCGCTAAATTGTCTAGAAATCATGCAGTTATTAAAATATCTTTTGGTTTTGGTATTTTAAAGCCTTCTGTTAAACATCCTGTATATATACTAGGTTTACTTTGATGACAAAGGGGGTCTAGGTGGAATATTGGAGAGAGTGTGCCTACACAGTAATGCCGTAACCTGGTTGTCTGTACATGCATGTATCTGTAGACTCGGTTCAAAGAGTGACATCAACAGGGAGAGTGAATGGAGCCTCAGCAATGGCCAATCAATTAAATAAGATGTACTACACCATCAAAAAGCAGACAACAGTTAAAGAGAATTGTTAAGTACCTGAGAAAGGAGACAGTGGCAGTGGTGAAGTGTCGTCCAAGTGCCATGATGACTGCCGAGGAATATCACACTGCTCCCACAAGTACACCATCTTCTGAATACCTTTCTCACTGATATGCTTGTCGCTTGGTATTATATCCTCATAATTATCTGAAACAAAACATGTAATACTATTTACAAAGTAATTTGATGAGTTCTTGAACCCTATACAACTAGTACAATAAGCCATCAGTTCAATTCGGAGTCAGTTATGCATGAATGGAGGAATTTAGTAACAGTAACATAAAAATTAATCAGAAAAACTATTTGTAGTTGGTTAATTAACAATTCATCACTTACATTTTTATATTATTGAGGGACTAGTTTCGGAAGCCATAGCTTCCATTTTCAATCTCTCTCCAACTAGCGTCTGTTATCTGCTCTCCTCTCTCTGGTGGTGGAACTATGAATTTCTTTATCAAATTATCTACTGGTAGGATTTCAAAGTTCATTACTAAGTCCTTACTTTTCCATATGAATATGTTCTCCCATGTCAGTTTATTTTGGTTTATCACTCCTTTTAGTAATTTTAAATTTGGATCAATGTATGATTTTCATTTCAGCAAAAGCATTTCATTTTTCATTTTTTCATCATACAAAATGAAGAATTAATCAGACTACCTTAAAATGGTCCTATGTTGTGGTGTAGTGGGCTAAGGCAGCATGCCTTGGTCCCTGGCCACGGAAAGTAGCCTTGGTTCGATCCCACCCATGGGGTGCAGATTTTAAGTTCCAGCTATATGCCCACTCAGCATTGTGAGGAATGTGAGGAGCTTGAACTAGGTAAGTGGCCCTGGTCAGGAAAACCAACATTCCGCATGCAGAGATGCTGAACACATCTCCTCCCCGTATCAGTTGGATGATCACCTACCTCTGCCATGCATAAGTGGGCATGAGGCTGGCAGTCGGGTTGGTAGGCCTTAGCCCTCTTAGGGCTCTTGTGCCAAGGTTTATTTATTACTTACCTTAAAATGACTGAAAAAAGAAAATCACAAGTAAACCTAAAAACTCAACAGTTTCCTCACTAAAGCCAAAGAAGTCAAAAATTAAAACTTCCTTATTTAAAACAAAACTTACAAACAAGTATGAACTCTTTAGAACTGTTTGATATTGAACACTATCTACACTTAGCTGTACAAGTTACCTCTTCATGTGTCCTGAAACAAATGACAGTAAGATATTGACAATGAAAGGCTACATGTTTACAGCTTACCAAATAATGGTGGTACTGGCGCTGGTACAATAGCTCTTTCTACAAAAGATTGTTTAAATACTACAAATGTTGATGGAGAAATCCTTCAGAGCTTACAAAATCTTCTAGGTCATAAATAAATTTGAGAAAGTATTATCTAACTAAAGCAGCTATAATATCTGTAACTTCTGATATAGCATCTAAAACTAAATATTGTAGAATGCTGCAAAATCATAAAACAGTTAATTTAAATAAAGATTAATACTTCAATGCATACCAGCACATTGCAGAATACATGGTAATGAAACAGCAGACTTTTTAGCCAAAAATGCTAGTAAAATTACATGTTATCACTATCAAAAGAATTATATCAACATATAATAAAAAATTTAAAAATAATATAGTACAAACAAAAGGAAAACAATGGGCTAATTTGTGTAACAGCACTACTAGAATCAATACACTACCAAGAAAATTCCTCTAGCAACTTTTACAGGTCATTACTGTCAAACATTTACACTACATTTAACATGTACACTTAAAGAAGATATGGTTGGAAACCACTTACTTCGTTGCCCAACCTTTAGTCAATGTACCAACATAATATCAAAATACTGGAGTGCAAGAGAGCAAATGGCTTCATTGGGTAACTACTTAACATTAAATAACAAATGTTTAACCAAGTTTTTATCTCTTCATTATTCTATTTACACATACCTTTTCCTAAAAACAGCCCTTTTCTTCTTCTTTACATTCAGTGTCCCAAAACATTTTAAGTAAAATCTCAACATAAAATTTGACAATACTTCTCTCATTGCAGATAAAGTAAACTTCAATTTAATTCCAAGGGCTTCAAGTTACAATGAATGCAAATAAAAAGCTGCCTTACCTTCAACTGCCTTTGGCACTGGATCTAGCGGCTGATTAGGATCGATAAATTTAGCTAACACATCGGCTTCATCATCGCACTGGTATCCGCTGTCTGGTAACCCTTTCAACTCTGACACGCTGCAGGTACTTTCCTGGATCTTGCAAGCTTCCGGCATTGGCTTTATAATCCTCTTTGCATTAGCAAGTGTATTTCCCACGTCACACAAAGGCTTCTTGCTCGACTCGGTCTTCATAAAACCTGTAGATTACACATCATTTTTAAATATCTATCTCTTACTTGCTTTCAATTCTTTTTTACATAAGTAATAAATTATTTTAAAACACATGTGCATATGCCATTTCTAATAGAAGCTCCAAAATTAGGTACAAACCCTTAGCTTTTGGCAAACCATCTGGTACTTTGAATTTAGACTGAATCTGCGTCGCAAACTCACGTGCAGTGTTGCCATGAAATATATTATAACTAAAATGTGGATCCTCCATCTTTAAATAACTACAGTTGTAGATCGCAGACAAAGAAAATGGTTGATTTCCTTCCAAATGTAACAAATCTCACTTGCACCTTTCTCTTGACAGTTCAAATGTTCACATGAAATTGTTCTGGAATTACAAACAACCAATGCTAGCCCTGGATTAAGATGACGTAAAAAATGACAGTGCTTTACCACCAGATAGAGCATCTAGCAATCTCAATAGGAAAAATATCCACACCAATTTTATCCACTTCCTGTAATTTTATTGCAACAGTAAATCCACCCAATAATATTTGCAAAGACCATTTCGATGCCCAAGTTTTAATTAAATGCAATGAACTATTTATCACTAAAATAAATAAGTAGTACTCCATAGTACTGCAATTCTGTCATCAGATAGCGCCATAATCAAAATGGCTGCCACGAAAGAGAGCAATTTAAATACCTTATATGTAGAATTAAATCGCTTCGGACAAAATGGGGAGTATGAAAGAGCGTTGAAAACTGCAAATAAACGTAAGAGTAAAAAATTATTTTTATAATGAAAAGAAAGCTACTTGTTACATGTTCCATATGTCCAGATGAGGTTATGTTAGTAACGTGTCAGAAGTTCCTTAATATTACTTAATTTTAACAGGAAAGACAAATTAAGCAAAGTTTTCAATTATGTGATATATTTTTGCTTCTGTTACTTTATGACAGTCTTGCAGCAGTTTCCTGAAGAGGAGAAAGCATTCCACTGTAAAATAATATGCCTTATTCAGCTGTCACGATTTAATGATGGTCTCAAAGCCATCGTAAATCAACAAAAGCTATCTGCGTAAGTATTGAGAGGCACATTCAGCTTATCATTATGATAAATTTGAAGTCATTGTTGTTAAATAACGTTGAAATTGCAGGGATTTGATATTTGAGAAAGCATATTGCCAATATAGGCTGAATCAACCACAAGATGCCCTGAAAACGCTGAATACCGTGCCTTCACTATCTCACAAGCTCAAGGAGCTTAAGGCTCAAGTTCTTTACCGCCTTGAGAGGTAGGTAAGAAGTAGTTGACATTGTTATACAGTGTAATGATGTAGTGACATTGAGTAAACAGCTGAACTTGTTGCAGGTATGAGGAATGTTTCGATGTGTATCGAGACATCATAAAAAACAGCAATGATGAGTATGAAGACGAGCGGGAAACAAACCTGGCAGCTGTAGTGGCCAACCTGTGCATTGAAGGATCAGTACGTATCTCATTCTACAGCATGTTTCATATTTCAGTGTAGTTGAGAAAGTTAAATGTTATTCTTTGGGGGGAGTAAGTGATTTTGGAGTGAGGAAACAGTAAGATTAAAGTAAAACTATTTTACAGGCAAAGTTGTGGCTTAAGTTCCGCACTTTATTCTGAAATAAAACATAGCTTGTGTCCCTTATAAAGTCTGGAACCATCCCATTCTTTAGAGCATGTTTCTTCTATAGTAAGAGAATTGATTCAGAACTACAAACCTGGTCATCTTCTGCTACTGAGCATCTGCAATAGACTACCAACCTAATTGAGAAGTGAAATTCAATGGATTGAAATTGTGATTTCGTTTTATTACTGAGGTTTACTATATAAATCCTATGGACTCCTATCCTTTCTTGATCAATTTAACTTCCACCAACATAGTTAATATCATATGATGAATGAAATGGGTGAAATGATGCTCAAGTGAGCCCAGGACCCATTGAACTTAAAGCTACCTGATATTAATCTTTCAGGATAAGGGAAAACCTCCAATGTTAAGAAATATAGGACAATGAATGAAATGATGTTCAAATGAGTACAGGGTACATTGAGCTTAGAGTTACCAGACATTCATCTTTCAGGATAAGGGAAAACCTCCAACGTTAAGTCATATCGGACGATGAATGAAATGATGTTCAAATGAGTACAGGCCACATAGAGCCCAGAGTTACCAGACATTCATCTTTCAGGATAAGGGAAAACCACCAACGTTAAGTCATATCAGACAATGAATGAAATGTTCAAATAAGTACAGGGTACATAGAGCTTACAGTTACCAGATATTCATCTTTCAGGATAAGGGACAACCTCCATCGTTAAGTCATATTGGATGATGAATGAAATGATGTTCAAATAGTCATTTGGAATAAACAGGGCTTCCGAGCACAATTTCTGAAAATTGAAGACATACATTTTATTTGCCATGAAGGTATTACATTTACATATTTACATTTAAAGTGTTTAGAACTTCTTTTGAGAGAGTCCAAAGTTCTGAAGAAAAAAAATTTATTGAAAGGGTAGTATTGAGTGGGGAGGCATCCTTGAAAGATAAGTTTTGCTAATGACAGACCTTTTTCTAAATTTGTTTTTATTCAGGCAGTTAGAAAACATACATTTGTGGTTAAATGTTGTTTTGGAATAAAATGCTTATATATTGTGTCAATGATGGTGACGTGGTTTGTTTACAGCTCTAGTAGTCTATGAGGGATAGAACATAGATCTTATACTAAGAGCATTATGTATGTTGGTGGTGCCCCAGGACACAGCTAATGAAGGGACAGTTTTAGAAATGGTGAAAAGCAATTAGAAATGTGGTTTGGAATTCAGTACTTCTTGGTTTTGTATAAGTGCATAGTAAGGAAAGTAAAATTAACATAAAGGCTTCTCCAAAAAGAAAGGTTGTTTAATATTGTAATTTGTTCTTGTAAGTTTTAAGGAATTATCATCCAGTTTTAAATCATTGCAAGGCTGAATGTCTGCTGTTACAGAGCCGAGATGTGCCCCAGTTGAGAGAGCACACCTACGAACTGTCATACAACAGTGCCTGCAAGCTAATTGGTGCAGGGCAGTACTCTGATGCTGAGAGAAAACTGAAAGTTGCTGAGAAGCAATGCAGGGAGTCTTTGGAAGATGATGGCTCAGCAGAAGATGACATAGAAGATGAACTTGGCATCATCAGGTCCGTGCACAGACCCATAGGCACTTAGCAGTTGGATAGACACTTCATCAGAGAACTAGACGTCATCTTTCACTGTTCCATTAGTCTATATGCCAAAACCTGTTCCATAGTCTATATGTTGATTCCAGCTAGTAATGTTTGCTTAAATCCCACTCCTGACACCAATATGACTACCCAAACTCAGTTTTCACATTTACCTAATAATTTAGTTCTATTTTCACCCAGATCTCTATCACTTCACTTTGTTCCACGATAGTTGAGTGCCCTTATATACATCTTCACTTTGTTGACGTTGACATAGCAACATAACAAAACATCCCCATTCATGGCCTTGCTGGTGAGTCAGAACACAAGATGGTCTCTAATCTCATGTAGTAGCTCACTGGCTCATACAGCACTTTTCTGAACTCATCCAGATATTTAGGACATTCCCTTATCCCCCTAGGGGCCTACTGCGGTAGGTACAGGAATTGGCGATCCCGGGGTACCGAGCCAATCATCCCCATCGTCACCCTCTCACCCCATATTGGATGTGCCACGTTTGTCACCCTTAGTTTTAAGCTTCTTCCTCTTCTAGGTTTATTGTTCTATTTTAGCTTTAGGTGTTTAGGTTTATAAACTCCTGCCTCACCACCAGGGATCTTTCTTCTATCTTCATGGTTCCTGTCCCACGGTTCCAGCACGGCTTCCGACTTACGTGCTCTCCGGAGGTCTCAGGCGTGAAGGTTGTAGTGGACTCCCTATTGACCCTGTGTGTGACCTTAGGTGTGGAGCCTGTCCACACTGTCATGTACACCCACGTAGTCTCCATGAGGCCTGGCTGGTTTTAATGGTCCGAATGCCATGTGTCATTGGGCCAGTATTACCAGGCGGACGTGTTACCGCTGATGGGAGCCCTGGTGTAATCAACCACAAGCCCCCTGAATCCGTGCATGCATCTGTTGACTGCTGCACGGCCTAAAGTGGGGGGCCACAGGTGGTTATTCCTGTGGTAGGGGCCTAAAGCCGAGATGTCACATGGTGAACGGTTCTCACATTTGGGCAACAGTAGTTAGACGGTAGCTCTTTTGAAATACAACTGAGATCGGTCGTGGGAGGGGTCTCCCATGACGGCGCAGACCGTGAAGATTTGGTGTCTTTTTCTTTCACCCCTGGATGGCAGGCTGATGCCGACTGTTCCGGAAGGGGGTCCTCTGACCGTGGCTCCTCCGCGCAAACCTTCCCCATTTGATTCCTTTTTTGTCGTGACCCGGGCTTGTGAAAACAAGACAATGAGAGACATTAGTCCTTTTTATATACAACGCGAGGTTGATCAGATATGTGGCTGTTTAAAATCGGTACCCTTTTGGTGGAAACAAAGAACGAGAATCAGTCCCGAAAAGCTCCTGAAGGCTAGCTTGTTGGGTTCCTACCCCACCCGGGTTACCCCACATAAGACATTGAATACCTGTAGAGGGGTCGTGACAACCTCCAGTTTGGACGACCTCTCTAATGAGATAGTCTCTAATTTGACTGACCAGAATGTGTGCACGGCATACCGTCTCCTTGGTAAACATGATGGACAGTCTGTTCCATTGCGGACAGTCTTCCTCACTTTCAAAGGTACCACATTGCTGGATGCTATCTATTGTGGGTACAAACGTGCTGCCGTACGACCATATGTCCCAAACTCCATGCGCTGTTTTCGGTGTCAGCGATTTGGGAATACTCAGGCCTGCTGTACTTTTGACGCTGTATGCGACCGTTACAGTTTACCTACCCATGGCGACGCTATATGTACTCATGACCCGGTCTGCGTCAATTGCAGTGGTACACATCCCTCCAGCTCCTGGCAGAGTCCGCAGTTTCTTGATGAGAAGGCCATTCAGGAACTGCGCGTCAAGGAACGTTTGTCCTTTCTAGAGGCAAAAAGACGGTTTGAGCAACTGAAACCTGCTGCCAGCTTGGGTTACGCTTCGGCAGTTCGTAGCTCTCCTGTGCAGGCGATGCAGTCTGTCACCACACAGACCCTCACTGTTTCGGATGCTTCGACCCAATGCGACTTGCTGGGGACTGCCATTCCTTTTAAGGCGTTGCCACCAGCAGTCTCGTCTAGCTCCTCTACTGCTCCAGCTGCAGCTTCACGTTCCCTGTCGCTTAGCACTACTCCCGGTACTTCTACGGGTTGCCGCTCCCGTAGTCGCATTCGAGAAACCGGCAGGGCTTCTGTTCAGTCGGTTTGCCAATCCCCTTCTTGAAGGGACTCTTCTGACTCCCGCACCTCTTAGGAGTCGCCCATGGAGCGACCGTTTGTCGGTCCCAAGTCCGCCAAAGTGCGGAAAAAAGAGAAACGACGTCCGACTACCTGAACCCGCATTCCTCGGGCCCTTACAATCTTGAATTTTCTCCCTAACTTCACCACTTCCCCCTAGTCCCTTTCCATGGCTCTTTTGACATGGAACATTCGTGGTGTGCGCTCACATAGGGCAGAGCTCCAGCTCTTGTTGCGGTCCTACAACCCCATAGCGGTTTGTTTACAAGAGACTAAACTTCACCCTCAGGATGCTTTTGATTTGCGTCATTATATTCTGGTACGATTCGACCGTGTGCCGGAAGAGGGTTCTCCTGCTCATGGTGGTGTCATGATCCTCACACGCGCTTATGTTTTTGGTCAACCTCTACCCCTTAACACTACTTTGCAAGCTGTCGCTCTTTGGCTCAGTCTTCCTGGTTTATCCTTTACCTTATGCACAGTTTACCTTCCCCCTTCAGACTCCATTCTTCCTGCCGACCTCTCCCAACTCGCTTCGCAGCTCCCCACACCTTTTCTTCTCTTGGGGGATTTTAATGCCCATCATCCATGTTGGGGCTCTCCTAGGGCATGTGCAAGGGGAACCCTACTTGCTGACTTCTTCGACCAGTTTCCTCTCCTTGTTTTAAATACTGGTGAACCCACCTTTTTTAACGATTCCACCGGTACTCCCTCCCACCTCGATCTTTCTCTTTGCTGCTCATTGTTTCCAATGGCATGTGGTATCTGACACTCATTCCAGTGATCACTGCCCATGTGTGCTAACGTTGCTCTCCCACAACGTTCGCATGCAGCCTCTTGGCAACTCTCCAAGGCTAACTGGGCGCTCTTTTCCAAAGCTGCCACATTCAAGGATTCAGAGTTTACTACTATTGACCTTCTGGTGGACCATTTCACTTCAGTTGTCTCCGCTTGTTGCCAGTAAACGGCCACCCTCGTTCATTCCTGGGCTTCAGGATGGACCTCTCACTGTTGTAGATGCGGTTGATGTTGCTAACTGCCTGGGTAGCACTTTTGCTGCTGCTTCCTGCTCTGCTAACTACGTTTTGGCATTTCGGGTCCTTAAGTCTCAGATTGAAGCCCAGGAATTCTCTTTCCGTTCAGCTAACCGGGAGTGCTACAACGCAGAATTAAGCTTACGGGAGCTGGACTCGGTGTTATGCTCCTCTCCCTTTTCCGCTCCTGGGCCTGATGGTGTTCACATGGCTATGCTTCAACACCTCTCCTTTGCTAGTAAAGACATTCTGCCAAGCATGTACAACCGTATCTGCTTACGTTGAACTTTTTAGTATCTACCAGGCCCTTCTTTTTATCAGCCAGCAGCATTCGTACCAATTTGCCCTTTGTAGCAATTCTCTGAGTGCTCTGCAGAGCCTTCATTTGCTGTACTCCAGTCATCCTTTGCTACAGCGTATACAGTATCAGTTGCATTCCCTCGCTAATTCGGGGTTCCGTGTGTCTTTTGTTTGGGTTCCTGGACACGTCGGTATTCCGGGTAATGAGGCTGCTGATGCTGCTGCTAAGTCTGCGATTTTATCTCCCAATGTTTTTAGCGATTCTGTTCCTGTTGAGGACCTCACTGTTTCCCTTAGCCGTGCCATCCTTAGGTGTTGACATAACGACTGGTCCACGCTAGGTGGAAACAAACTTCGGGAGGTTAAACCTCTCCCTGTTCCCTGGGCTACATCTTCGCATTCTTCTTGCAGGGAAGGGGTTATTTTAGCTAGACTTTGCATCGGTCATTGCCGTTTTAGCCATCAGCATTTGTTCCGTGAGGGTCCGGCACCTCATTGTACTCGCTGTGGTGAGCGGTTGACAGTGTGCCACCTTTTATTGGAATGCCGTTCTTACACCACGTTGCGCTCGTCCTTGTGTTTGGGCACTTCTCTCAGCGCGCTGCTCAGGGACGACGCTGGTGCTGTAGAGGTCCTGTTCGCCTTTTTACAGCGCAGCGGTATGTGGCGTTTATCTGATTTTCTCACCTCTCCAGGTTTTACCAGTTCCTTCGCCGTCCTTTATTTTAAGTATTTCTCGGCATTCCTATTTTAACTGTTTTAGTGTTTTTAGTGTGTAATCCTATGTTGAGGTAGCCATTTACTTCTCGGGCTCTAATAACCTTAGCCGTTGGGCACCCTTAAACCCTACTACTACTACTACTACATCCCCTTATATACCAATAGTTTTCAGAATGTTCTAGTTCTCTGGCAATAGTATTTGTTAAATTTATTGGGAGTCGATGAATGACACTAAACAACACTTACTTTTAAATTTTCCCAGAACTAGTTTCAGCTGAAGATAGAGGGAAGGCCTCTGAAACTAGTTCCGGGAAAATTTAAAAGTAAGTGTTGTTTAGTGTCATTAATCGACTCCCAATAAATTTAATTTATACAGCACTGTTTTCAACACTTCCATGAAAGGATTTAATAGTATTTGTGTTTTACTCTTGGCGAGCACCAACCTCGGCTGCTGCATCACAAAGTACTTTCTGTTTGCAGGGTACAGATGGGGTATTGTCTCCAGAAGCAGGGACGAGAGAAAGAGGCCCAGAGTATATATGCTACAGCACTTAAACAGAAACCTGATGATATCGGCCTTGTTGCCATTGCAAGTAGCAACATGGTTGCTATTAACAAAGATCAGAATGTCTTTGACTCCAAGAAGAAGATGAAGAATGCAACTGTTGATGGTCTGGAACACAAACTGACATCACGCCAGCGACGTGCCATTGCTCTGAACCATTGCTTGCTGGCACTATACACAAACCAGGGGGAGCAGTGTCTGCAACTATGTGACAAGTTGGTCGCAAGTTATCCAGACATGGCCAATGAGGCTGCGCTAGTTAGGGCCACACAGCTTGCTAAGGACGGCAAGGTGAAGGAGGCTGCTGGCGTGCTGGAGAAGCAGGCCAAGGCTAGCCACAGTGACAAGGCTCTAGCACTACAGTTGGCAGCCGTGCAGCTCCTGCTGTCAGAGGCTGATCGTAAAGAGGCCTGTAGAATATTGCAGAACCTGGGAGAGGCAACATTTAAACCAGGAGTTGTGAGTGCATTGGTAACACTGTACCTGGCTGAGGGAAACCGTGATGGTGCATCAGAAGTGCTTAAGGGTGCCGTGGATTGGTACCGGAAGAATAAAGTCAGTACTGGTGATCTCAGCACACTCTGGCGGCAAGCTGCAGACTTTCATCTGCGTGGTGGTGAACCTGCTGTAGCTGCCAAGAGCTTAGAGGAGCTGCTGCGTCTCAATCCTGGTGACAAGAAGACACTAGCGCAGCTTGTCGTTGCATATGCGCAGGTAAGTCAAGCCCCTGGCAGGCATACTGCTTGCTGTAATTGTCATGTGGTGACAAGTTCAATGTACGTGTAACTTGTTGTTGATATTAAATTTTAGATGAGTCGCATTTTTTTACACATCTGCTTCACCTATAGGTACGAAAGTGAAGCAGATGTGTAAAAAATGCGACTCATCTAAAATTTAATAATTTTTCGCTTCACTGTGGTGTTCCAATACAGTTGAATCTCGATATATTGTTGTTGATAGTTCGACCCAGCGAGAGCACAAGCACTAAGCAAGCAGCTGCCAGCACTAGACTTAACGAAGGGGGCTGATGTAGATATTCTGGAAACATCCAACTGGATGATGGGCACCAAAGTGATCAAGAAGGTAGCGAAAGTGGAGGCTTCACCAGGGTAAGACATGGTTGTATCATTGGCAGTGATGTGTGAGAGGACCACCACTTACTCTTTAACACCTGCTCTCTGTTTAACAGAACACCTGGGGATGAGCTGATCCAGAAGAAGAAGGCCAAACGTAAGCGGAAAGGCAAGCTTCCAAAGAACTACGACCCTACTGCAACACCAGATCCAGAACGTTGGCTGCCAAGACACGAGAGAACAGGCTACCGCAAGAAGAAGGATCGACGTAACAAAGACATTGGCAAGGGTACTCAGGGTGCTGCAACAGATGCCAGCGATAAATAGTGAGTACACCCTAACCAATCATAACTGTCTTAGCAGCGTCATGTCAATCAAACAGAACTTAATGTGTGTGTTTTTGTTTTAGTGACATCACCAAGATGCCAACGCAGCAGAAGTCTGTAGCACCCACACCAAACAGTCCCATACCACTAGAGAGCGTTGGGCCTCGGCAGCAGCAGCGGAAGATGCAACAAAAGAAGAAAAAGAAGGGAGGCAAATGGTAGTTGGCTGTACAGACAAATGAAAATAAAACATAGCATGACTTTGCAGATTCTAATTTCAAATATCAATTGAACCAATTCCTGATAATGAAATAAGACTATTTCTTCCTCACATCCCAAAACAAACCTTTATATTGCAACTACACACTTTTAAAAAGTCTGATGTTTTGTTGACTACCTGTACTCTTATTGCTCTATCTACTTTAAGATAAACATTATCTTATTGTAATTCCAGGGGAATACAGTAGACTTTAAGTGATAGTTAAATGTTTTGTCATGTCTTTGTCCAAATGAATAACGACTTGAGACAAGTTTATTAGAAAATTTAAACAAAAATTTCAGTAAGTGTAGTCACAGAGAAAAAAAAAAAAAAAAAAACTATTTGATATAAATTGTATGTTTTACAAAATGTACATTTGTTGTTTAGTAACATTTTGTCTATCTCTTACAGTTTACCAGTTATACAAATGTCATACAGAATAAAGAGAACTTTAGCGGACACTCCCAGAAAATTCAAGATATCATTTTGTCATAAAAATATTCCATATCAAGGATAGTCTGGGGTGAAAGTATTTTGTTTTATCCTTGGAAGATGCTGAACTTAAGAGTTTAGTATATGACTTTAATTATACTTTTGACAGACCTTTTTCTGTATTCAGGGAATCTCTTATTTCTGTTGAAATACAATAATTCTATTAACCGTAAATATCTTGTAGATATAATAAAACAGAAAAATATTAAAAAAATGAAATCATTAATGATGTTTTGGAAGAGCCTCATGCCTCAAATGTTGTTTGTAAACAACTGTACAGTAGAACCTTGTTTACCCGGATCAACTGGGACCAGAATTGATCCGAGTTAACGAAAATCCAGGTTATGTAGAGAACGAGAAATTACTATTGGAAATTAAATGTAACCATTTAACGTAATTTTCAGTATTCATTTCTCTATAAACACTTAACATGCATATGATTGTCATGGGCCTGGGGGGGGGGGGGGGGGGCAGAGATTCACACAGCATATTGCATCAAGTAACAGGAGTGATAAGTACGGAGTATAGGAGTTGGAAGGAAACAACTTGCTTGCTGACTGTTCCATAGGTGAAGGTCAGTGTGCAACATATAACAGAAACTCTTTGTCATAGTAATGCAGAAAGTTGTTGGAGGTACTGAAAATGTCTGACCTTGAGTCATGCCTTAGAACAGAATCTGACAAACACTATTACTGCATTCCAATGTGTAAGGACTATGATACAATGAAGCACAAAATTAATATAATTTTGAGTCGAACTAATACTCAATGTTCCACTTATTGCTAGTATTTACCTAGAATGCGTTTTGTTAAGATCTTCCTAACATCAGCTATTGTCGAGTAATGGATGTTGGTTTGGTGAACTCCTTGGAGGTGATTGGAGCATTAAGTATTGGTTAGACTCAAAATTATATTAATGGGAGAACATATTCATATGGAAAAATAAGGACAGAGTAATGAACTTTAAAATCCCACCAGTATATACATAATTTGACAAAGTAGTTCATAGTTCCACCAACAAAAGTTAATAGCACGTGAACACTCAACCAGAGCGCTGTTGCCAAGCTTAGTGGGTATATCGGCAGAGGTTCTGTATATAGCATGTTTTGCACGCCAGCGAAGCTTCTGCCTATTTTTCCTGTAATTAAACAACACATTAAATATTCATAAAACATTAAAATCTTATTTGAGTTTGATTTTTGAGTCACTATATTTACACTCAAACTTCACTTACTTGTATAATTGAAACGTTTTCAAGATCATTCGATCTCATCCTCAGCTGTTTGGTGACTAAATGAACCTTCCTCTTCTTCCACTACTATGGAGCTCCGATCACTCTGCCATCTGGTGTTAGGGGCACTAAGTTTTAATACTTCATTTAATGCCGGGATTTCAAAATTTATAACTTTATCACGGTTTTTGTTTATGAATATTTTTTTCCAAATATCCAATTCTATGGGTGTACTTAAAGATTTTAACAGTTTAATGTTGTGGCCAATGTTGTGGTTTTCTGTCCAAAAATGGTGTGAAACTGCAGATTTTTCTGTTTGTTTCAACTTAATGTTCCTCTGGTGTTCTTTTTGCCTGGTTAACAAGTTTCTCTTAGTTTTTCCTATGTAGCTTTTTTTCACAGGTTTCACAATTAAATAGATGGTATTAAATGGATTCAACCCAGCCATCATAAGGAACATGATGAAGAGAAAAGAAAAACTGAAGATATCAAAAAATACCACTCTCACACCACTTAAAAACACAAATTGGCAATATAGAAAATTCACCTACCATCCATGGGCTTTTAGAAAATTTGAACGAATCTTCAAAAGACTAAACTTAAAACTAGCACCCCAAAATAAATTCAGTCTGAGGAACCTGCTAAATAAACCATTGAAAAATACAATCCCCAACAATTTGAAATCAGGAATTTATCAGATTAATTGTGAAACCTGTGAAAAAAGCTACATAGGAAAAACTAAGAGAAACAATATAAAAATTATTTTTGGTTGGTTTATTGACACTCGTCACTTACTTTTTCATATATTTATGAGAGACTAGTTTCAAAGGCCCTGGCCTCCATTTTCAATCTCTTCCCAACTGGAAGCCAGTTGGGAAGAGATTGAAAATGGAGGCCAGGGCCTTTGAAACTAGTCTCTCATAAATATATGAAAAAGTAAGTGACGAGTGTCAATAAACCAACCAAAAATAATTTTTATATTAATTTTGACGTCACTGTTACTAAATTCCTCCAAACACACATTAAGAGAAACTTATTAAATGTTAGATGAGTCGTATTTCTTACACATCTGCTTCACTTTCGTACCTATTTTGAGGACATCTCGATATAAGAGAAACTTATTAATTTTTAGATGAGTCGTATTTATTACACATCTGCTTCACTTATTTTGAGGACATGTTTCGCAAATCATCTTATGCGACTCGCTTCACTGTGGTGTTCCAATACAGTTAAATCTCGATATAAGAGAAACTTGTTAACCAGGCAAAAAGAACACCAGAGGAACATTAAGTTGAAACAAACAGAAAAATCTGCAGTTTCACACCATTTTTGGACAGAAAACCACAACATTGGCCACAACATTAAACTGTTAAAATCTTTAAGTACACCCATAGAATTGGATATTTGGGAAAAAATATTCATAAACAAAAACCGTGATAAAGTTATAAATTTTGAAATCCCGGCATTAAATGAAGTATTAAAACTTAGTGCCCCTAACACCAGATGGCAGAGTGATCGGAGCTCCATAGTAGTGGAAGAAGAGGAAGGTTCATTTAGTCACCAAACAGCTGAGGATGAGATCGAATGATCTTGAAAACGTTTCAATTATACAACAAGTAAGTGAAGTTTGAGTGTAAACATAGTGACTCATAAATCACAATCAAATATGAAGAATACTTCACTGTTAATAATGCTTCTGCTTTTAATATTTATTAAAATCTTACCTTGACACACATCACAGCAGTGAAACAGCAAGCACAGTTTCCAATTCAGTAACTCGCTTTCCAACTTTATAGATCTTCCCCGGAGATTGAAACACACGTACGCTCCCTTTTTCTAAGGATGAAGCTGTTTCACTACAAATTTGTGACAGTGTGTGTACACTACCTACACACAAGCTTCCACAGTTATGCTGGGTTTTTGAAAAATCTACACTTGCTCTATATTTTGGATGCGAGAGCTCTCGTAAAACCTTGTTCACTTAATGTAATTTTTCTGCCCTGAGAATAAATCACTTCATGTTTATTAAATTATAGATGAGTCATATTTATTACACATCAGCTTTACTTATGTACCTGTCATGTTTTGTGAACCATGTCCTCAATATAGGTAAGTAAGTGAAGCTGATGTGTAATAAATACAATTCATCTATAATTTAATAACTGTTTCACTTCACTGTGGTGTTCCAATACAGTTAAATTTTGATACACTTCATGTTGATCAAAAAATCACTTATCCCAGCTTTGAGGGCATATTCACGCATTTGGATCACAAATACTGGAGAAAATAAGTGTGTATAATAATAATGTAATATTAACAATATTTCATCTCGAGTTCAACACACAACTTAACAATGCCGTTCAGTTTAACAAAATAACACTCCACTGCTCTGAAAACAAACTGTACATTAACTCAGTCTGTTTGAAATTGCGTGCAGTAAGTGAACTGTTTTTGCGTCAGATGATGTTGTGGGGAAGGAATTATGCTGTTTCTCAGGTTATCTGTGTTGAATGAATGGATGTTGGGTAACCATAACCATATGAAAGATAAAACTGCATTGCTCGCTTTCTAAGTATTATAGAGATTGGATTTTTGTATGGTCATGATCAGAAAATAAAATTCTTTCTTATTATAAGAGTGGCATCTATCATTTTGTAATATTTAATCCGAGCGTAATTAATGAGATAATGTTTTCAGTTCAGGCGCGTGAGATTCGTGTACCACATTTAGCAGTGCTGGTAGGAGGAGCAAGCTTAGGATTCGCTGGAGTCTGCAGTATGGGCCGCCTCCATATGTCTAACTTTTGCAAAGATTATAGAGCACTAAGACAAATGTGTAAATAACTAAATGCATTTTCATTTTATTTAAATAGTAAATATGAAAGGTTGTTTCTGATCTATGATAACAAAATTAACTTTAATACAATTTTGAGTCGAACTAATACTCAGAAAATTAACTTTGTTTGTATCTTGTCTCCAGTGCCGATTAAGCTCTATTTGCAATGCTCGTACCTCAGTACATGAACAGAAGGCTCTTATGTAGTGCAGTCATGTCTTCTTTGCACGCTTTTGAGGGCATCAAATTCCCAATGTTCTTTTCAAGAATCCAAAGCCACAAAAATCCATTGGAGAGGCATCAGTAGATGTTGCTGAATGGAATAGCATGTATTCCAAAGAACATGAGGTCAAACTGGAAGTGTGACTGGATGCCTTGTTTTTGTGTCTCCCATAGAAAGTCAGGACTTTAGTTTGGTAAATTGGTAACAGATAATACTTAGAGTTGATTTTGTCCTTTTTGAAAACTCTGAATTCTCGATTCCCTGTTGTAGCAATAGTCAGTGATGACCATGAGTCCATTTGAAAACCATCCTGCATACCATTTTTTAAAACTTTTTCCACTCCTTGGTTGGCAGTAAATATACACACATGCCTCCTTTGATGTGGCCACAAATTTCCATTTTTCTCCTGCAGGTTCCTCTTGCAAAGCTTTCTGCTGTTGGCAACAACTTAAAAACTCAATGTTGTGACGTTTCTCCATACTAAAACCTTTGTTTATAATAATATTGTGACTTTGTGGGTCCGTAAAATTAAAAAGTCCAATTAGCAGAAATTCAAAATGCTCTTTATTTCCGTAGAAAGACACTTGTACAGCTCTGATATCAGCAGAATGATATAACACACGTGCGCAATCTTCAAGTACGTCTGCCACACGTCCAGCCTGCACAATTGCAACTCACTGACTGTTGACCACTCTCTAGTGACTTCCTGCCGACACTGTCTGCTTCTTTGCACTCTCACCTTCTGCACCAGACCAGTTGCTTTTATACACAACCCGCTGTTTCTGGAAGCTTCCCAAAACCTGACATCACACGAAGCCAAATGAAGCCTCATGGACCCTCGCGATGGAGCGAGAATCGTCCAGACCATCTCCATCTCTTTCTCCCTCTGTTGCTCTCTCTCTGCCACTCCTTCAGTGTCAACCAGTCACACGAGTGGGCATGGCTTGGGCGCTATCTGTCTCTTTTCCTGCCAGCTGGCTTCGGCCCGTTGCAAACAACGCCTCGCGACAGTATTAATGTTTTGAGGGACATTCCCAATTTGTTTTCAATGGTCCGTTGCAAGGCTCGATGAGGGTCTTTACCTTTCTCTGGAGAATGTAGTAGCAGGTTACTGGTTAGCCTGCTTTTTCCTTTTGGAATTAATTCCCTTCTTTATTTAACAATGACCTAGTCCCATACTTTGACACAACAAAATTCCCCTTCTTGCATGTTTCAATAATAGCAGAATAACTACAGGGTGGTGTACGAAATGTCATACAATGAAATTGTGTAATAAATATGTTAATTGCAACTAAAATTAGGCAAATGAGTCAACCGTGTATATACTTTTCTCCACTTACAAGTTTTTCTGATGACCAGTTTCTGGGAACTTTTTCCCTATCGTCAGTTCTGTGGTTGACTGATGATGCATCCGGTGTCTGCATCTGGCTTGGTGTCGTGCTGCCATCTAATGTTCTGGTAAGTTTGATGTCATCTACAGCGGGAATTTCAAAATTCATCAAGAGGTCTTGTTTCTTCATAATAAATATATTTTCCCAAGTCTGTAGTTCCAGAGGTTTCTTTGCCTGTTTGATCAGTTCTATTTCTTGTTTTATTTTGTGATTCTCAGACCAAAAGTGATGTGCTACGGCCGACTTGTCCATGTGTTTGAATTTAATATTTCTAAAGTGTTCTTTCATTCTTGTTCCTAGATTCCTTTTGGAAAATGTTAATTGCAGTTTGATAACATTGGAATTTTGTGCTGATTAGCCTTAGTTCGTGCATGGGTCAACAGAAGAAAGAAGTTATCAATATCGCGCATGCGTGACTCCATCACTTCAGTTTAGTTAATGGCAGACAGAGGCCGTTAGACGCTAGAGCAGAAAAGTGAAAACTGTTCTTTTATGCGGAAACGAAGAGTGCAGCAGAGACACAACGACGTTTTCGTGTTCATTTTCATACGAGGTGGGTCCCCTGCAGACAGACAGGGTATAGACTAACCACACAAATTGAAACTGATGGCTATTGTTTAGAGCAAAAGCAACGTAATGTCAACATAATGCGTAGTTCACAGAATATCGAGACTGAGACTGGCTGCAGCACGATGTCCCAGGAAGTCCACGAGAGAATTTGGCTGAATTGAGCATCTCATGTTGTTCTCTTCAAAGAATATTGAAAATTACAAAGAAAAGTTAGTGTAAGGGGTGCAATATCCAGCCATGGAATCATTGGACTAATCTTCAACGCCACGCTACACGGACATGTTGCAGAACAACTTTATGTAACAGGGTTACCAATGGAATCACAATGGCTCATGTGAGATGGAGCAAACATTATTCTGGATTTCCTGCACCAACTTTCAGGCTCTGTGATGTCCCATCGATATCCAGAACGTTTACAGAGTGGTTCAACGTGGCTGCCACACAGCCCGAATATTAATCCCTGTGATTATTTCTTATGGAGACATTTGAAGGAGGCAACAAACCACGCAATCTAATGCAACTGCGAGCAGCTATCATAACATTTTTCCAGAGAATAACAATAGATTTCTGTCGTAGAGTGGTAGGAAATGTCAGTTCATCTTGAAGAGGTTTTACGTCAACAAGGTGGACATACTGCACACTCACTGAGCATACACATTCTGATGACTAATATAAAAAGGAAAAAGATTACCTGCTTTGTTTATTAAGTTATATAAACAGTTTTCAAAGTATGACATTTCATGTGCCTCCCTGTATATTGTGTGTCGGAAAGGGCTGCAATGCAAGTTTCCCATAGAAAATGACTTGCAATTGGAAAAAGTACAAGTATTGGAAATTCAAACAAACAGTAAGGAAATTAATCATTTCTTCACACTAGCTCTCACTGGACGGAAACCAGGAGATCCTCGGTTCAAATCCCAGCAATGGCATTGAATTTTTCATGTTGACTTTATCTATCAAACAGTAAGGAATATCTCAAAAATAGTTCAATAAAAAAAAATTGAAAAATTGTGCTTACCAATTATACGAAAGTTATTCAGAATGAACGGGACTTCTAAGTACATTCCCAGAAATGGGTCAAATAAGACATCAGCTTATACTTAATGGTATGGCAGATGTATGGATAGACAGAGAGAATATGATGGCAGGATTCTGGAGAGTAGTTAAATGTCAATTGAAGGATATGGATATGGTGGAGAAAAGAACTTCATTAAAATTTTATAAAGAATTTGGAAGTAATGACAGGAAGAACATGTATATTGAGGGGTGTAGTAAGGAGCAAAGAGAAGGTATTGCATGGTTTAAATTAGGAGTCTGGAGATTGAAAGGTTACTGAGGAGGGACAGAGGAAGGTGTCTGTCCTATATGTAAGGGCAAGGAGGTACGGACATATGGAGGAAAGAGTTGATCCAGAATAGATGGTTAAAACTGGCAAAATCATTAATAGTAAGAAGAATATTCTGTAATCGATCCCACATTAGTAACTTAGGCGAGTTTTTGTTTAGAGTGAAGAAGAAATGGGTATGGTCAGTTAAGTGAATAGAAGTATGTGGTAGATAGTGGCAAAGTTTTGTAATAGATCAGGTGTGATCTATCGGTTGTTTGTTGATTGTCAAGTAACAATTATTGTATGTCTGTGACTGGATATGACTAGCAAGGAGCCTGGGCTGAATGTCCAGTTATATCTATGATTGTAACTTCTTGGCAAAGGAGCCTGGGCTGAATGTCCAGTTATATCTATGATTGTAACTTCTTGGCACTAATAAATAAATGTATCAACTACATTCCCAGAAAGTTCAAGAGATACATTTTGTTTCACATAAAGGATAGTTTAGGCTGGGAAGATTTTATATAAATCTTCATATTGCATTCTTATTTAAATAGTATAACCAGGAGTTACTTCTGGGCTGTTCTATCAACATGGGAGATCGGTAGCGGCCAATTTCTTCAAGTCTATAGCCTTACACACAGTTCTTTAAACTGACTGTCTTGCTCTGCTATTGTTGTAAGACCTCAAATCATTATTTCAGACAAAAAGGAGCCAAGATCAAGACACTTGTAAATTGTACTTCTCTATTCCTTTCTTGGAAGTGTTGAAAACAGTGTTGTTATGATAAATTTAAAGGGAGTCGATTAATGACACTAAACAACACTTACTTTTAAATTTTTCCGGAACATGTTTCAGAGACTTTGCCTCTATCCTCAGCCGGCCATCGACTGGTTCTCATTGGTGTAGTTGACGATATTTTGTCACAGGTGGCGGTTCACTGTGACAAAATATCGTCAACTACACCAATGAGAACCAGTCGATGGCCGGCTGAGGATAGAGGCAAAGTCTCTGAAACATGTTCCAGAAAAATTTAAAAGTGTTGTTTAGTGTCATTAATCGACTCCCTTTAAATTTAATGTACTTCTCATATTTGTTACAACAAGAACTCTGTCACCTAGAACAAGCTTTATTATCTAATGGTTACTCAATTCAAGAAATAAAAAGAGCCTGCTGTCCTGCCAGGGCAAAACCTGCCTCACAAAAAGCAGACACAGCCAAATACAAGGACATAGTATCCTGTCATACTTTAAGAATGTCAGTGATCATATTGAACACATACTGCAGTGACAGAGTCAAGTCTACAACAATCTACTACACTCAGCAGCCTTTGTCATCAGCTAATGTATACCGTATTCCCTGTCCCTGCAGCATCAACACCAGACTCACTCAACATAAAAGAGGCTACCACTTCAGACAAACAGATAAGTCTGCAGTTGCTGACATGCCATTGAAATGGAGGGCAAACACATAATTAAGTTCCAGGAGAAGAGCATTCTGTCATTCATGACAATACTATCATGAGTCCGCTCGTAAGCGAATGCAGAGAGGGAAGTGCGGAGTGAAAGAGACAGATAGCACCCAAGCCACGCCCAGAGTGAGAGCAATACACAGTTCCCTGGTCTTTTCACCTCTTCTCCATTGATCGGTAGCTTTCACGTGGCTTCGTGTGGTTTCGAGAAACCTCGAGAACAACTGCTCATGTATAAATAAGAGTTCGGGCAGTGTGTGCAGAAGAAGCAGTCAAGAGTTGGTACTGGTGCAGTGTGGACGTGCGGCAGACGGACGTGAAGGTTTTGTACGTGTGTGTTACGTTATTCCGCTGATATCAGAGTTGTACAATTGTATTTCTAAGGAAATAAAGAGCATTTTTGTTTTCAGTAACCTGGACTTTTAATTCTACAAACCCACAAAGGCACAATACTATGCCTGGCTAAAACGCAAAGCTATTGAAATTTATAAACATCCCCATAATTTGAATAAGAAACAAGAAGCCTTGAAACTCTTCAACAACTGGTATCCTGTCACTGAAGGCAAGAAATGGCACAAAACAAGAGAAATCAAAGCAAACCTGGACCAATCAGCAGAGGGCAATCTGGGGATAAATACAGCAGCTCAGACAACTAAGAACACCTTTGATCTCAAACGGTCAGAACTGCATGAAAAACTTAGAATAACAATCAATCATAAACAAAACAGTGCTCTGTGTGAAAAACGTTGCATTCTACCTCCAATGATGTTTTAATAGAGGGAAACAAAGTGACAAGATATCAATACCATAAGAGGGAAATTATATGTAATTCAATGATATCAGTGTATAATTAAATTTTCAGTCAAAGTACTTTCAATTAAAGTACTTAATAACAGCACTAATGCAAATACACTACACATCTGATAAGGATTATTATGGAGAATCTTTAGTGCGACGCGAGAATATTTTCGAAGTTCAAAGATGCACGTATACGCATGCGCAAGCAGACGACCAACCGGTTCTCGCGTTGCAGCCAACATGAGAAAGATATGTAAAACTTGTGGCCAACCTCTGCAAAAATGCCCCAGACATAGGTGATGCAGTCCGTGTGCAAAGCGACATGGTTTGAGCAGGCTAAGTGGGCGCATCGAGGGCAACTGGATCCTGGGAATGATCAAGGTGGAAACGAATGAGGTGCGGATGATGATATGCCCCAACAACAGGAGGGATGCAAATATGCTCTACAGTCTAATTGCAGCGCCCACAATGAAACTTGCATCTTATTTTACATTCGTCAATTTGAACGACATGGCCGGGACCGCCAATTTCCCCCATTGCAGTATACTTGGTGTCATTTGACATCATGCACACTTCGCGGCAATAGCCGAACCAGTCCGATACAGTATGTGACCTCATACATGTATTTCCTACAGAGCACTGCATTATCATCGTGTCGTAGGATTGTTTATGTGCAAAGCAGTGCATGAGTAACAAAATTTGACTGGGCGAAAACTTAGCCTCCTGAAACCATGTTAGTGTTTAGTTAGCTATGTGATGCAATTTAGGTACTACTTTGTGTTAGTCTGCAAGAGAGTGTAATTTCGGGACAAGTAAGACTGTTGGCAGCATTGCGTTCAGTGGAGAAACAAGCATAGTTTGCCTGCATTGAATTCTTCAATATGGCTACGCATTAAGTGAATAAAAAAGTAAATAAACATATTATATTAAAAATCATGGTTGTATATAAAACATCAGAAGGTGTGAAGAAATTAGAAAAAAGTTGCTGCATCGCATATTAGAAAGAAGAGCTGATTATATTAGTTCTCAAAGTGCATGTGCAGTATTTTGATGAAGCGGTTAAAAAAATAGTAAGAGAACAATGTTCACACCTCACTAAAGCGTTTCACATACCATAGTCCAATATGAAGAGCCACACTAATTACTTTGTAAATGATAAGGGTATCTCAATGTATTTCACCGAGTTTATTGCAAGAGAGACTGATTGTGGTTCAACACAAAATTAGCAAACCTTCTAATATAGAGCTTATGATTGTGCTAGTAGACAAGTGCAGAGTTTTGCATAGAAATGCTACTGATCGCTGTTATTCTTATCTTGTTTGTTATTCTAAGCATATTTTCTTGTTTTTCGAGCGTTCAAGGTTAAATGTATCCCTTGTACACAAACTTTGAGAAGACTTCAACCATGGCATTGAAGATGTCCATTGCAGTTGTAGACGAAACATCTAGCACTATTTCCAGCAGATCACAGCATAACGGCCCAGAAATAGCTCCTAGTTATATTGACTTTAGTCGTGAAAGCCTACGTTATCTTAAATACTAGGTTTCGCTATTCTGTTCACATACTCTGAACTTTCTCTAAAAATGCTTTACTTCTGTATTCAGCAGGTATGTGAGCTGATAGCAATACTTATTCCAATGTGTAAGGACTATGATACAATGAAGCACAAAATTAATATAATTTTGAGTTGAACTAATACTCAATGCTCCACTTATTGCTAGTATTTACCTAGAACGCATTTTGTTAGGATCTTCCTAACATCATCAGCAGTTGTCGGCTATCGGACGTTGGTTTGGTGAACTCCTTGGAGGTGACAGGTGCGTCTCTGTCGGTATCTTGATGAACTTGAAGTTTGGGTTTTCTTCAAAGGTAGTGTCGAAATTAAACAATATTATTTCATATTTCTTTATGAAGATTTTTTCCCACGAGGTTAATGCAGCTGGACCTTGGACACTTTTTAATAAGTGGATTTCTTGTTCTATATCATGATTCTCCTTCCAAAAATGGTACGCTACCGCCGATTTAATAGATAAATCTTATAAAATAGATAAAACTTTTAGTTCATCCAGATACCGACAGAGACGCCTCTATCACTTCCAAGGAGTTCACCAAACAGTCAAACTTCATACTTCATACAGAAAATTTACATATCATCCCAGAGCTAGACATCTTTTCCAAAAAGTCTTCAAAGAGCACAATATTACTTTGGCCACACAAAACAAATTTATGTACAACACCTTCTGAAATCACATAATACAAAGGAGATACCCACAGACAAAAAAAATCAGGTGTGTACCGGATAAACTGCAAAGGCTGTGACAACTTTTACATTGGAAAAACTAAAAGGAACTTGAACATTAGGCTTAAAGAACATTTTAGGAACATCAGGAACAAAGAAATAGATAAATCGGCGGTAGCGTACCGTTTTTGGAAGAATCATGATATACAACGAGAAATCCACTTATTAAAATGTGTCCAAGGTCCAGCTGCATTAACCACGTAGAAAAAAATTTTCATAAAGAAATATGAAAGAAAATTGTTTAATTTCGACACTACCTTTGAAGAAAACCCAAACTTCAAGTTCATCAAGATACCGACAGAGACGCACCTCCAAGGAGTACACCAAACCAACGTCCATAAGTCGACAACAGCTGATGATGTTAAGAAGATCCTAACGAAATGTGTTCTAGGTAAATACCAGCAATAAGTGGAGCATTGAGTATTAGTTCAACTCAAAATTATATTAATTTTGTGCTTCACTGTATCATGGTCCTTACACATTGGAACTGGGTTTTGTATTTAACTAACTTTTGTTTCCGAGTTATTCTGTTCACATACTCTGAACTTTTTCTAAAAATGCTTTACTTTTGTATTCAGCAGGTATATGGGCTGATAGCAATACTTATATCTGATAGAGAAAGTAAAGTAAATCCTGTACCTGTAAGTTTGTATCACATGTATAAGCAAAGAGTGTGTTTCTAAAATATTTATTATAAATTTATTATATGAATATTAAAAATGTGATTGTACACACATAATCTACATTATTGCTCATTTATTAGGTAATAACTTAAATGTCCTCTGTGATGTACTCTTCGGATATGGCACTTTCAGCAGCAGTACGGATAGCGCCGTTTGTCTGAAAATAAACAAACAAATAAATATGAGGGTTGTGCTATAATTTAAAGCTTCTTTAGTATGCAATAACTGCTATCTAGTGACAAGCTGGGAAACTAAAATGTGCATTCTATTGTTTTATGCAATTGGAAATATATACAAGGGCTGTTCAATAAAGAATGATTATAATTTTTTTACGGTCATAATTTATTGCACTAAAATTCAATCTTAATATATTCTGTTAGCTTAATGTGAAAAATAGATGCCATAGTAGTTTCATTGTTGGTACTCCTGGTTCACACCTGTGAGAACCAGGCAAGTTCAGACATGTTCAGTATCGCCTACCGCTGCAATGGAGGTAACATGCAGTTAAAGTTGATGTTAGAGGAAGATCTAGAGTTTCTTTCAAACATAATCACTGCTGATGAAACTTGGCTAAATCATTTAGATCCTGAGAGCAAACAGCAAAGCTCAGTGTGGAAATCTCTTTCATCATCAACCCCCAAAAAAGCAAAAGTGGTTGCTTCTGCTGGGAAAGTTATGGTAATCTCATTCTTTGATATTCATGGAATGGTTTATCAGCATGTTGTACCTGCACACACACATCAGTAACTGGACAATACTATAGGGATGTCCTGAAAACATTGCAAGTCCATATCAGGTGCAAAAGACCACATTTCCATGAAGGATGCTGCACTACAATAATGCGTGGCCGCATATTACCAATGTTGTTGCTTAATATCTTGCAAAAATCAACGTGAAGTGCATCCCTCACTTTTTTCTATTCCCTAACTTGAAGAAATGCCTTCGTGGGAGGCATTATCCATCATCAGAAGCAGTAGTGAAGGCTGCAGAGGCAATTTTGAAGGATCTCTTAAAAAATGGTTTCCAGCATTTCTTTGAAGACTGACAGAAAGGCTGGGACAAGTGCATCGCATTCAGTGGAGACTATTTTGAGAAGGACCATCAAAATTATGAGGATGAGTAAAGGTACATTGTCAAAAAAAAATTGTCATCATTCTTTATTGAACAGCCCTCGTATATTACATGGTAAGCTGTGCACATTAGATGCTTATGTTGGAGTATGGAAATTAATTTTGTTTTATACTAAGTATATTCTGTCTAAATAGTTCAAACCCAAATCAAATAATAATGGCAAAAATGAAATAAAACAAAGACTTTTCCTCCAACCCTCCAAAAGATCATATCTAGCACAATTTTAAAAAACATATATTGTAATTAATAAAAACTTAGTGAATGGAGATGCAGTCAATCTTCACTTCAGTATGAGGTGTTTATGTCTTCAACAAACTCTTGTCTTAGTCACAGTACATTCACAGAGTCAATATTTAAAATGCACTGCTGTACCTTATTCACTTTTACAAGAAAAATTTATTGCAAATTAAGTAAAAATTTGCAAAGCAGTTTAGAATGGTATAACGTTTAACGTTTTCAACTGTCAACATAAACAAACAGCTGAAAATGCAAACATACTGCAGTTGACAATTTCTTGCAAAACGTGTTGAAAGAAAATTTGTAGTATGTGAAGTACAGAGTGTCTCAGTCGAGTAATAGTATAATTTTAAATTTTAAAGTGTTTTAATAAACTTTTATTTGAAAATAGTTCATTTTAAGTAAGTTCTGTTGGGTTAGATCTCACCTGTGTCTCACTTGTTGCTCATTAGAGTACCTTCCCAAGCCTCGTCTCTCTGCCTCGCTGCAAGTCTTTTCCTCTCTGTACAAAACAATATAAATAAACAGCATCTTCAAGTTAATGACACTGTTGCCAAAAATGAATAGATTAATAACAAAACAACTTTCACTTTTAAACACATTTTAGAGACTAGTTTCTGACATTATCAAATGCTGGTCTGGTTAATGATCTCAAGGTTGGCCCTGATATAATCCTGACAATTGACAGCATCATTAACAAAATGTTTTTATTTCCATTACCAACTAGACCTTAATTTTCTTGTATGCTACTCTGGTGGTCCTTCTATGAACTTGTAGCTGAAGACAGAGTACTCCGACCTGCTTTTCTATTATGTTGTTTCTTCTGGTTGTTTCTTCAGTACCACTGCAAAAATGTCATTTCTGTATCGTAAGATTTATCTTCTTTCAATGAACTCATGACAAAGCTGCAAGCCAGCATGAGTGGATTCCCTTAGGTTTGACAATAATATTTTGTTTGGAATTAGAAACACAAATTGTTCAATTTGAATAGTTATAAATAAAAGCGTTGTTAACAGTGAAACTAATTTCATGCATAAAGACTAAAATTGAGTCATACCTTTTAAAACTTGTAACTTCACTCACATCCTTTTACAAAATCAGGAACGTTTTCGAAACTGTTGCAGCCTCATCCTCAGCGGATTAGCGACTCATCACAGTTGGTTGTTGTTTGGATCTCTTGTAATTGGCTCCCTCTCTCGGAAGATTCTTTACTCAAGTTCAGTAGACCACTCACTGATGGCACATCAAAATTTAGGATATGTGGAATGTTTTTAATAATAAAAATGTTTTCCCAAGTTGTAAGTTCAAGTTTTGTTGACAATGGTTTTAGTGGTTTGATCTCCTCTCCGATGTGATGGTTATCATTCCAGAAATGACAAGCAACTGCCGATTTGTCTGTTTATTTATATTTTATGTTCCTATGGTGTTCTGTTAATCTAGTTTTTAAATTTCTCTTTGTCAAACCAATATTAAATTTGTCAGTCTTCACTCAGATTCTCACTCAAGAAATTGTTAAATAATCCCTTAAAAAACACAATCCCACCAGAACATAAATCAGGTATATATAGGATAAATTGTGAAGACTGTGACAAATTTTATATTGGTTTGACAAAGAGAAATTTAAAAACTAGATTAAGAACACCATAGGATCATAAAATATAAACAAACAGACAAATCGGCAGTTGCTTGTCATTTCTGGAATGATAACCATCACATCGGAGAGGAGATCAAACCACTAAAACCATTGTCAACAAAACTTCAACTTACAACACGGGAAAACATTTTTATTATTAAAAACATTCCACATATTCTAAATTTTGATGTGCCATCAGTGAGTGGTCTACTGAACTTAAAGTAAAGAATCTTCCGAGAGAGGGAGCCAATTACAAGAGATCCACACAGCCATGATGAGTCGCTAATCTGCTGAGGATGAGGCTGCAACAGTTTCGAAAACGTTCGTGATTTTGTAAAAGGACGTGAGTGAAGTTACAAGTTTTGAAAGGTATGACTCAATTTTAGTCTTTATACAGAAATTGTTCAGTTCAATGTAATGGAAACAAGGGCCCAGGAACGTCAGCTGTAGCCAACACATTCTGGACAGAAAGTCTGCAATAATGTTATCTGGAATAAGAGCATCTTTAATTTCAATATTTCCAGAGGAATCCACTGTACAGAAACACCACCAGATTAATAATGAAGTAAACAAGCCTCTGAAACATGCTCTAGGAAATTTAAAAAGTGAGTGTTGTTTTGTGTTTGTCAGCTCAATTTTTACTCTTGTCTTAATTCAACCTTTCTGAAAACAATTGTGGTAAAGGACTTTCTCTAACTCAGAATTCATGTATATCACAGTATTTCTTGTATTCATATTACATACAACAGATAACAAATGAAGTAACAAGTGATTACTTACATGCAACATGCAGAAACAGAATCCAAATATTTATAAAATCAAACATTGCAATGGAAAGAGAGCAAACTTTCAAGCATGTTCCTTTGGATGAGATGTTAAAAAATATCAATAAAAAAGGACGTGCTTGATGGGTTCAATTCCAGGCGACCGCAAAGTGGGATTTGTGGTGGACAACATGGTGCTGGGGTGAGTTTCCCCCACCATCATTCCACCAATTGCTCCATCATTCATTCTCCCAGGCATTGCCCCCCCCCCCCCCCCTCAACCCTGATCTCATCCATCAAGACAATATGCTTCAGCTCCCTCGCTGTGAGGGAACCCAACGGCTCCTGACACCAGCATTGGTGAGAAACGTAGACATTAAAAAAAAGATGTGCTTGATAGGTTCAATTCCAGGCGACCGCAAAGTGGGATTTGTGGTGGACAGCTGGGGTGAGTTTCCCCCACCATCATTCCACCAATTGTTCCATCATTCATTCTCCCAGGCATTGGCCCCCCCCTCAACCCTGATCTCACCCATCAGGACAATATGCTTCAGCTCCCTCGCTCTGAGGGAACCCAACTGGCTCCTGACACCAGCATTGGTGAGAAACGTAGACATTAAAAAAAAGGATGTGCTTGATGGGTTCACCATGTGTTGACCATAGCATCTTATTACACAAACTAAGAAATTATGGGATAAGGGGACCACCTCTAGAATTGTTTTCCAGTTACCTAACTGGTCGGAAGCAATATACAGAAGTAAATCATAAAACGGGAAAAATTGTAAACAAAATTCAATCAAAAATAGAAACAGTAAAATATGGAGTACCTCAGGGAACAGTACCAGGGCCTCTGCTTTTCATTATATATGTTAATGATATCATTTGTCCACAAAATACAGCTATAATAACTTACGCAGATGACACAACTGCCATATGCTGGAACAAGACATTGGAAGCTCTAAACAAAAATTTAAATCACACTGCTAATACCCTAATCAAATACTTTGAATCCGTAAATTTAAAATGTAACATGGTAAAAACTAAAGTAATGTGGCCCAATACATCAAGAAAAACTACCTCCAATACAGAATTGCAAATAAACACCACCACCATTGAAGAAGTAAAATCATATAGGTTTCTTGGAATAATTGTTGATAAACAGTTAACATGGGCTAAACATATAGATTATATATGTAATAAAATTAGTAAATCTATATACTTGCTTAGGTATTTTCAAAGTTAAAAAGACACTAGGCTTCTGCAGATGATTTATTTTGGATGTATATATCCTTACTTTAACTACGGGATCGAAATATGGGGTACAGCTGCAAAATGTCACATGGACATGTTACTAATTCTACAGAAGAAATCTATTTGATTTATAGCCTAAAAGGAAGGGAATCATGCAGAGAAACATTTAAAACTGAAAATATGTTCACAGTCTATTCTCTGTATATATACAGAACTATATTATTCATAACCGATAGACTTACATTAGTACGAAACAACCAAATTCACGACTATAGTACAAGAAATGGTGATAACTATCACATGTATAATATTAACAGGTGTGTCACTGAAAAGGACATTAATATCAGAGGGATCAAACTGTATAATAAACTACCTATTGACGAATAGCTCAAAACCAAAATTAAAAAGTAAATTAAAACAATATTTGTTAAATAAATGTATATACAGCCTAGATGAATTGTAAATTATATATGTAAGAATTTGGTACTAGCATACAAATGTCATAGTGTTAAATAATTTGTATAGAAATGACATGTCCAAAACCAATGTACATCTGATAAACTGGATCAATAAACTATCAATATCAATCAATATCAATATCAATTCCAGGCGACTGTAAAGTGGGATTTGTGGTGGACAACATGGTGCTGGGGTGAGTTTCCCCCACCATCATTCCACCAATTGTTCCATCATTCATTCTCCCAGGCATTGCTCCCCCCCCCCCCCCCCTCAACCCTGATCTCATCCGTCAGGACAATATGCTTCAGCTCCCTCGCTCTGAGGGAACCCAACCGGCTCCTGACACCAGCATTGGTGAGAAATGTAGACATTACAAAAAAGGATGTGCTCGATGGGTTCAATTCCAGGCGACTGCAAAGTGGGATTTGTGGTGGACAACATGGTGCTGGGGTGAGTTTCCCCCACCATCATTCCACCAATTGTTCCATCATTCATTCTCCCAGGCATTGCCCCCCCCCTCAACCCTGATCTCATCCGTCAGGACAATATGCTTCAGCTCCCTCGCTCTGAGGGAACCCAACCTGCTCCTGACCCCAGCATTGGTGAGAAATGTAGACATTAAAAAAAAGGATGTGCTTGATGGGTTCAATTCCAGGCGACTGCAAAGTGGGATTTGTGGTGGACAACATGGTGCTGGGGTGAGTTTCCCCCACCATCATTCCACCAATTGCTCCATCATTCATTCTCCCAGGCATTGCCCCACCCCCCTCAACCCTGATCTCTCTCCGTCAGGACAATATGCTTCAGCTCAGAAATAGTAAACTTTCATATATATATATATATATATATATATATATATATATATATATATATATATATATATATATATATCAAATAAACTGATTTTTGACACATCATTTAGCATAAAAAATGAACACCTCATTATCACAAAGTCCAAACTAACAATTTTAACCATAATTTAATCAAGCAGGATGACTCAAGCCAGCCTACCTGACCCATGGTTTTTATAGGAGTTTTCCTGGGTCGCCAGGTAAAATGCTGGGTAGGTTAATTACAACTCCCAAATTTTCTGTCCCATTATTATTTCATATCATCTCTCATCTGGTAGTCTCTTTCAGAGTAGAAATGTTGGCAGATGTCTCTGTCTCCTCTCGCCTTATCCTTCCTCCTGGATATATCCCACTAGGTACTTTGGTACAATAAACCACAGGTTTCAGTACCAAATCTCCTCCATAGTAATCCTAATGCTAACCATAATTTAAATAAAGCAAATTCACAGAAAATTGAAGATTTATACTACTGAGACAAATGCCTTAAACATATGTTAAATTAAAAAATTCATTTTAGTTATTTATGAGAAAAGCAAAAATTAAGTGGTAATTTACAGAGGGGGAAGGGGTATTTATCATAATGGTGAGATAATACATACCGCGAGCCTCCCTTAGCAGTCTTCGTTCTGCTTCTCGTTCCTCAGCAGATGTTCTAAGTCGAACTCCTAATGCTCCAGTTACCAACCTCCGAGCCAAAGCAGCACAAGTTTCAGGGCGAGCGCGATATGGCTGCAGGAACTCTGCTGATCGCCGAGCCTTCATTCGCGACTCAGGAGTGGCCTGATGCAATGGCCGTGTCTTCACAAATGGGTGGTCTGTCGCTAAAACCTCTGCAGCTGTCAACATATCATGATCAAAATGTATACAAATTGAAAGAGTTCTGCACTCCAGCATTGCCACCTTGTTATCCCCACACTATCCTACTGTCACTAGCTTCATTTGTTACATCTTTATGTCAAATTTCAAAATACATTCCATTTAAAGGGTAGTTTGCGGTATTCTTGTTATACACTCACCTATGAGGGCACTGCTGAACACTCCAAGGGCATGCGTGTCATCCACCCATTTGATCTCAAAGCCATTCTTCATGTACGGGGAGAAGACAGTGAAGAGGTCATGAGTCTTAAAGTCAGGGGGAAAGTTGTAAATCTCAAGGACGTGAGCAAACTCATCTTCTGCATTACCACTCAGCATCATCTCGACCCGACTCTGGTAACTGCGGTAATCTGACTGGGGCTTCTCAATAGTCACTGACCCCACTGCACTCGTCAGCTAGATAAAAACAAAATAGTTTACACAGAAAATTAAGCTATTTACAGTGGAGTAACAAACACTACACAAATAAAAATATTTAGTAAATATTCTCCACTTATCTTAAGAAGCCGATGACAATACTTTATGTTTTTGTGAAATTAATTTCATGAGCATTTGCCCACATCTTCAGTCAACACATAATAGAAGTATTGTCATCGGCTTCTTAAGATAAGTGGAGAATATTTACTAAATATTTTTATTTGTGTAGTACAAAATAGTTTGTTAAATAACTGCCTTGCACACTCTGTATGTTCACTTCCCCACTCATATTAGAGGCTGTGCCTTGTTTACAAAGTCAGTTTCTTTTGAGAGCAAAAGTAGAGGACCAAATGACCACAATCAATCACAATGTGCAAACATATTAGATAAAATAGCTACATCTCCACATAAAGGCACAAGAAATATCAAATAATAACAATAATGGGTGAAGTATGCGGACAATATAAACATAATGGCACAGTCCCATGTAAGAGCAAAGGAAACCTTCCAAGAATTAAGAGATGCAGCTGAGGTGATAGGGTTACAAATAAACACACAAAAAACAAAAGTTATGATCATTACACAAAGGAAAATCAGGAAACCTAATCAGTTTAAAATCAGGTCATTTGATTTCGAAATAGTTAATCAATTTAAATATTTGGGATGCTGGATTACAGAAGATAATGATGAAATTCATGAAATAAAGGGGATACATGCCGCCAATGGAGTTTACGCAATGTTATCTACAATTATCAAGTTAAGAGACATTCATTGCCAGACCAAAGCAACACTAAGTCATGATTAGACCATTACTGAGCTATGGCAGTGAGACCTGGACCATAAATAAACAAGCCGCTAATTTAATCAACACTTTCCAAAGAAGAATATATGGCCCAGTCCAAGATAAAGGTGTGTAGAGAACATGCTACAATAATGCTTTATATAACTACGAGGGTGGTCTGAAAAGTTTCCGACCTAATAAAGATACAAGACATTTTCTCAGAAATTTTTATTTTTCAACATTCTCCTTGTAACTCTACACACTTTTCCCAGCGATGCTCCCATCTCTGTAACCTGTCCAAATAGTACTCAGAGTTTTTCTGTGCAAAATAATTGTTGACGAAGGTGATTGCCTCTTCATTTGACGAAAATCTCTGTACTCCAAGCGCAATTTTCAGATGAGGGAACAAAAAGAAGTTGCCTGGGGCTAGATCTGATGAGTCAAGCAGTTCAAACCGCAATTCATTGATTTTCGCCATTGCAACTGCAGAGGTGTGAGATGGTGCGTTGTCTTGGTGAAACAGGATTTTCTTTTTCTGCAAATGTGGCCATTTTTCCGCAAGTTCCGCCTTCAGCTTGTCAAGTAATGATGCGTAGTATGCTCCTGTAATGGTTTTTCCTTTCTGAAGCTAATAGATTAAAATAATGCCATGATTATCCCAAAAAGCAGTCGTCATCACTTTCCCAGGCGAAAAAACAGTTTTTGCTTCTTCTGGAGCCAGTTCCCCCTTTGCAGTCCACTGTTTGGATTGTACTTTTGTTTCGGGCATATAATGGTGTATCCAAGTTTCATCTACAGTAATTAATCAGCGCCAAAACTCGAATTTATTGCTTCTAAACTGCGCCAACAGAGCGATGGAAATGTTCATTCGAATACATTTTTGGTCTAACGTGAGCAAACGCTGCACCCAACTTGCGGACAGCTTTCTCATGTCTAAATGTTGATTTAATATGTGACAAACACGTTCTTTTGACATGTTCATAGCCTCTGCTAACTCTCTCACTTTAATTTGGCGGTCGTCTAGCACCATTTGGTGAACTTTGGCAATGTTTTCATTGGTAGTTGCAGTTTTTTACCGTCCCGAATACTCAGCTTCTCCCAAGTTCTTACGGCCACGTTTAAATTCAGCTGCCCAAAATTTCACTGTGGTAAATGATGGTGCAGAGTCCCCACACACAGAATCCATCTCATCTTTGATTTGTGTAGGTGTTTTGCCTTTCAAAAACAAATATTTAATGACAGCTCAATACTCAATTTTGTCCATTTTCATAAAAACACTCACATCAACTCACTCAAACGACTGTTACATAACAACTGAGCATCCAAAATGGCTGAAACTTTGGCGAGTAACTGTCAACAGATGAACAACAAAATTCACTAGCTTTTATTTATGAGTAATGCCGTCTTCATGTTGATGGAAACTTTCCAGACCACCCTCATACTTAATACTCCAATAAGTTTATTAATACCAAACTCTAGATCTTACTGAAGCATGAGATCTCCCCTTATGTGGCACAGAGTGGCCAACCCCACAATTTTCAATGGAACTGTTAATATTGGGAAGCTTCAGGTAGCTTTGAAAACTCAAATCCCATGAAGTGCATTAACTTCAACAACTCATCCTATAATGCTCAAAAACTGTTTACTTTAATGAGGGGAAGCATCCTGGTTCCACTTAAAATTCTGAGGCTGACCATAGCAATATTTTCCACATCACAGTTTAAACAATATCTTCAACTAGAGTTTGATATTTTCTATTGTTTATTTCTGCAACGTTGTAATCCAAGCCCACCCTTGTAGCACGATGATAGTGTCTCTCTCACATTTCAGAGGTCCCTGGCTCAAAGATCAATTATCTGGATAAGATATTTTTCCAGTATTTTCTCTTATTCTGAAAGACAAATGTTGGATAACTCTAAGCTCTATAGACCTTGGGCTCATTTGAATATAATTTATTCGTCATCCAATATGACTTGCACTGGAGGATGTTAAACTAAAAAGCAATCAATACTAATTCTCAACATGTTTGTATTCTGATATTCCTTTTTACCGAATGTGACATTTGGATATTCAAATTAGAAGCTGTGTTAGAACAACCACCACACATGCACAAACACGGACATTTTCTCATAATACTTGTATACAGAAAATAAATTATTGAATTGATTTAAATAGTTATAAAATAAAAGTGTTGTTTAAAGTGAAGCTAATTTCATGTTGAAACACTTAAAATTGAGTCATACCTTTTAAAACTTGAAACTTCACTCACTCAAGTTCAAGTTTTGTTGTCAATGGTTTAAGTAATTTTACATTGGAAAACAAATTGTATTATTAAAAACATTCTACATATTTTAAATTTTGATGTGTCATCAGTGAATGGAATGGTTTATTGAACTTACGTAAAAAACCTTCCCCAAAACAAAGCCAATAATTACAAGAGATCCAGACAACTAATTGTGATGATAGTGGCAAGTCACTAATCAGCTGAGGGTGGGACTGCAAGAGTAATGAAAACATTCCTGATTTTTTTTTTTTTTTTTTTTTGCAATTTACGTCCTCCGTTAAGTCATATCATACAATGAATGGAATGGGTGAAATGATGCTCAAATGAGCCCAGGGTCCATAGAGCTTAGAGTTACCCGAAATTCGTCTTTCAGGATAAGGGAAAAACCAGGAAAAAACCTTATCTAAGTAACTCACCCTGACCGAGATTTGAACTCGGGACCTCTTGAATGTAAGGCAGACATTCATGCTACCAAGGCGGGCCCTGACTTTTTAAATGGATGTGAGCGATGTTTCAAGTTTTAAAAGGTATGACTCAATTTTTCATATATCACTTTTGCATTTAAAGACAAAAGACCAAATATAGTCATTATTTGAAAAGGTAGAGTCAAACTAAAAAATTCAATGCCATAGCCGGGATATGACATACGGATCTTCCTGTCACAGCCCGGTTAATGTTAACCATTGTGCTACTATGGCCAACGTGTCTGCATGACATTAAATTCTCCAACTGAGTCATGAATCGAATGTCATACTGACACGATGGCCATAGTAGCTCAATGGTTAGCATTAACCGGGCAGTGACAGGAAGATCTGTAGTTCAAATCCCAGCTAAGGCACTGAATTTTTCAGTCTGACTTAACCCTTCCATACCATGTGGAATGCCTCAGATGGTTTTGTTTGTGGCCCACCTTCAGAAGGCTCGAGTTGGATTCTCATGGCTGACCTACTTTTTGGGAGGTTTTCCCGGGGTGCCAGGCGAATGTTGGATGTGTCAATTACATTCCGAAAATTTTCTGTCTGTCCATTTCATCTCCATTATTATTTCACATCATATCCAAATGATGGTCTCTTTCAGGGTAGAAGTGTCGGCAGGTGTCTCGGTACAGTCATAATTCCTTAGATTGGCTGCCCTCTGTCTCCTCTCACTTCATCCTTCCTCCCAGGTATGCCCCACTTGGGTCTTAGGTACAATAAACCACAAGTTTCAGTGACAAATCCCTTCCATAGTAAACCTAATCCTACCCTTCCATAATATACAAATATAATAATTTGTAACATAAAACTTCACTTATCTTATAAGAAAATGATGAAAATTTTCTTATTCATTGATGAGTCACAATTTCGTGAAAACTTATTCACATCATCAGCTCAAACAATCCCATCAACATTACAATCACTAGAGGTCTCTATGTTTTTGTCAGTACTACCAAAATCTGAAAATGAAATAAACTTAAAAACAGAATCGACTGCCTTTATTTCAAAATTCATTAGGTGATGTTTATTTTTTAAAATAAATATTGTCGCGAACCCGTTATCGCAATAGCACGGCTTGTGCACACAAAGGAACTGATAAAGATAGCACGGAGATAAAGGTTTGCCAAAACAAATAAACTGAGATAAATGGAAAATTCTAGTGACATCTTGATTGATAGAGAACATTCGGTTTCTTGTTTGGTTTAGAACAGTCTAGAATTATCAATGGAGGTGTATATAAGAGATCGCAACATGCCTGTGAGTAGTTGTAAACAGAGTCGTAACGAGAGTTGTAATTGAAACTGGTGTGTTTGGAAAGTGAGCAACAACCTTGGTAGACTGTAATTGTGTATGTGATGTAATTCTGCTACTGTAAGGATTGACCATAGCGTATTTCTACAGAAATAAAGAACGTTTTGAATTTTTGCAACTTGGACTTTTAATTCTACAAACCCACAAAGTCACAATATGTTTCCTAAACCATTAAATCTATTGGACCATTTAATTGTTTCAATAATTTAACTTCAGGATATATTTCATGGTTAATGACCAAAAATGATCTGCTATGGCCGATTTATCAGTTTGTTTATACTTAATGTTACGAAAATGTTCTTAAGTATAAACTAACTGATAAATCGACCATAGCAGATCATTTTTGCTCATTTAACCATGAAATAAATACTGAAGTTAAATTAATATTACAACAATTAAATGGTTTGATAGAGTTAATGGTTTGGGAAAAATTATTTTAAACAACAAACATTGCGTAATGAATTTTGAAATACCAGCAGTCGATTATGTTTTTAAGTTTATTTCGTTTTCAGATTTTGGTAGTACTGGCAAAAACATAGTGACATCTAATGATTGTAACATTGACGAGGTTGTTTGAGCTGATGATGTGAATAAAATTTCATGAAATCGGGGTCCTCATCAATTAAGAAAATGTTCATCATTTCCTTTTACGATAAGTGAAGTTTTGTTACAAATTATTATATGTGTATAGTATTTGTTGCTTCACTATAGTTAGTTAGTTTTTATTCATCCTTTTGATCATATTACATGATATAGGACACGTCAAGTACTTATAACTAAAAATTATACAATATACATATATACAACACAAGTCTGGAATGAAAATTCAACTGTATGTACAGTATAATGATAATAATAATAATAATAATAATAATAATAATAATAATAATAATAATAATAATAATAATAATAATAATAATAATAGTAATAGTAATAATAATAGTAATAATAATAGTAATAATAATAATAGTAATAATAATAGTAATAATAATAGTAATAGTAATAATAATAGTAATAGTAATAATAATAGTAATAGTAATAATAATAGTAATAATAATAATAATAATAAATAATAATAATAATAATAATAATAATAATAATAATAATAATAATAATAATAATAATAATAATAATAATAATAATAATAATAATAATAATAATAATAATAATAATAATAATAATAATAATAATAATAATAATAATAATAATAATAATAATAATAATAATAATAATAATAATAATAATAATAATAACAACAACAGTTCACTTGTAGTTAACATATTCAAACAATTCACCTATACTATAAAACATTAACATCATTAACATTAACAAAATCAATTGTCAAAGTAATCATAATATTCTTTTATGCTATAAAAACAATGGAGTGAAAGAAGTTTTTTGAGACAAATTCTAAATCGATGCAGTGCAGGTATTTGCTTCAGATAATTGGGTAATTTATTATAAAGCTGGAGGCCAGTATATACAAAACTTTTTTCAAAAGAACTAGTGCTATGTGTGATTACATGAAGGTTATCTTTTCTTCTGGTATCATGAGAATGTATCTGTGAGTTTGTTGTGTACATACTGAGATTATTTTTTATGTAGCATAATGTTTCATATATGTAAATACAGGGGAGGGGCAATATATTTAATTCCTTAAATAATGGCCTACAACTGAAGCTAGCTTCATATTTTATGTATCTACCCTTCCATACTTATCCTACACATGGCTAGTGTGAAAGAATGATTTCCAATAGAATTTTAGTTGGCTAGTCTGCATTATGTCAGTTAATTGCAATTATGAAAAGTTGGTAAGTTACAAACAAATGCACAAAATTTCCTTTCTACATTCCATTTTTAAACCAGCCTTAAGCCAAAAAGTTTCCACCTACCTCCTCCATTAGTCTAGGGTCGAGGCAGTCCCCATTGTCATCAAACAGCATGTCCCATGTGCACTCGTCTGGATTCAAGTTTACAGGCACTTCTCGTTTCTGCTGCTCTGACTTCTTGGTCTTTGTTTCCACCACCTGCCGAGATGATACTGTGTTCTTCTCCAGTGAAGACATCTGTCTAGTACCAAGCTTCTTTGTTGAGGATTCTTTCATTTCTGCAGGTTCAGAGTCAGAAATTATTAAAACATCTGAGGGAAGCTTTTTTCCTGCAGGTTCCTTCGTGTTCGCAGGTTCAGAGTTGGAAATTATTAAAACATCTGATGGAAGTTTCTTTTCCGACGGTTCCCTCGTGTCTGCAGGTTCCAAGTCCGAAATTGTTAAAACATCTAATGGAAGCTTCTTTCGCGAGGGTTCTCTCGTGTCCGCAGGTTCCAAGTTCGAAATGATTAAAACATCTGATGGAAGCTTCTTTCCCGAGGGTTTTCTCGTGTCCGCAGGTTCCAAGTCCGAAATGATTAGAACATCTGATGGAAGCTTCTTTCCTGAGGGTTCTCTCGTGTCCACAGGTTCCAAGTCCGAAACTGTTAAAACATCTGATGGAAGCTTCTTTTGCAACGGTTCTCTTGTGTCCGCAGGTTCCAAGTCCGAAATTATTAAAACATCTGATGGAAGCTTCTTTCCCGAGGGTTTTCTCGTGTCTGCAGGTTCCAAGTCCGAAATGATTAAAACATCTGATGGAAGCTTCTTTCCTGAGGGTTCTCTCGTGTCTGCAGGTTCCAAGTCCGAAATTATTAAAACATCTGATGGAAGCTTCTTTCCTGAGGGTTCTCTCGTGTCTGCAGGTTTCAAGTCCGAAATTATTAAAATATCTGATGGAAGCTCCTTTTGCGAGGGTTCTTTTATGTACACAGGTTCTGACTCAGAAATTATTGAAACATCTGATGGAAGCATCTTTCCTGAGGGTTCTCTCGTGTCCGCAGATTCCAAGTCCGAAATTATTGAAACATCTGATGGAAGCATCTTTCCTGAGAATTCTTCCGTGCCAATGTTACAGTCCGGGGCTATTAAAACATCTGACTGAAACTTCCTGCTGACACATGCACTGGCAGTTTCTGTACTTGTCACATGAATCTTTTCCTCCTCTGTGAGGCCAGACATGTCATCCATATGGACATCATCTTGTTTAACCTTCTTCTCGACATGTTTCACTTTCACTGGTTTCCCAGTCAACAGCTTGTTATGTTCAGGTTTTCTTTTGTTGGAGGGGAGACTAGAATTATGTGACTCTGCAGATATAACAAGGTTTGATGATGAAAGTCTGTTTCCTCTTGAGTTCCTCTGGTTCTTTTTGTTTTCACTTAACTCAAGACCTGCACTGTCCACACTTTCCTCACTAGATCTTGACAGTCCAAGGGAACATTTTCTGTTCACTTCCAACCTCTTCGCACGAGGAACATACACCTGGATGTCGGGTCTCCGTGTCTTACCAGATCTGCACATTCAAATAATTTGGGTTTAATAAGGTAGATTAAAATGATAAATTCCTTTGGGGAAATGAAACCCAGACTCTCACATAACAAACCATTACAATAGGAATCTATAAACAGAAACAATACTCAAAAGGTAGAGTCAGACTGATAATTCAATGACACAGCCGGGATTTGAACCACGGATGTCCCAGTCACCATCTGGTTGTTCGTAACCATTGAGCTATCATGGTCGACATGCCAGCACAACATTAAATTCTCCAACTGACTCGTATTTTTCCTGGTAAACCACTAGAAAATCTCATATACACATGAGACAACTACCTTAATGGCACCTTATAATGTGTATGTTCGAGGGTCGTTCAACTCAATCTGGGACATTTTTTTTCTCTTCAGGTTAAATGGATGCCTAGGCTGGAGGTTTTGTATGCAGTATATAGCTCATTTTCCGTGCTTCTGGATAGACCGTTATTCAAAATGACGGACAAGAGTATGAACGTCCACATGGAACAGCGTGTTGTGAAGATGTTTTTAATGAATGAGGCCTTAAAACCTGCTAAAATTTACAGAAGACTTCAGGTTCAGTACAGTCAGTTGCAGTAAGACATTAGAATGGTGTAAGCGCTTCAAAGATGGCCGTATCTCAATCACAGACAATCCTGGTCATGGTGCTAATCATTCCTGAGAACATTGAGTGCATGGAGCAGCTGATCCTGGACAATCATTGCATAACCTGTTGTTCAAATTTTAAGGGTATGTCATCTGTCGTTAGGAACAGTGAACACAATAATTCATTATAATTTATGTTCCGAAAAGCGAGTGCATGCTGGGTCCCAAAGCAGTTGTCTGCTTCTGACAAACAAGAAGGGTTGAAGTCTGTAGAGAACTGAAGGACCGCTATGAAAGGGAAGGCCAGGATTTTCTGAATTGCATCATCACATGTGATGAAACATGGGTTCAACATTTCACACTGGGAAAAATGTCCTGGATTGACTTGAACGATTCTCGTACTTTTAAGTTCTGGGCTTTATAGTCCAACCACTATTAGCCCACTCAGCCACCAATATGTGACTTTTCTGTTCTCAAACTTAGAGAGCCTTTGTTATAGGTCAACCAGCAGTGTCAGTCGACCTGTGACAAACAAGAAGTTACTCTGACATAACAAACATTAGCTCTGACCACTGATAAAACTGAAAGTAAGTATCAGTTGGTAGTGTTGGTGACAGAGTCAGTTTAGTTTTGTCATTTCATCACACTATTCAATTTTTGTTATTTCTGCTGTATTCCTTAATTATAACCTCAAGTTTCAAGTGTTGATTTTTTCTTGTAAATTCTTGATTTTTTTTTATGTTTGAGTCTGTACAACATAAGCTTTGCTGAGTTTTTGAAGTCAACAAATTCAGATATTATCATTTACATTTACAAAATATTAATTATGTGCATGAATAAATGTAAGTTTGATATTATTTAAGAACCCAAACTCATTCACAGAATGTAAAGTCAAATTGCTGCACCTAGGTTTCTCTGGAGATGGCGTGGGTACAGAAGCAGAAAGTACTTGCTCCTCAAGTTTCCTGGCAGCTGGTGGTCTGTATATCCCCATCGCAGGCATCGCTTTCGCTGAAACATACACAAACACATTCAAACTGCAAATGAGGCTTGTCTACCACTTCTGTCATGACATCAAGCAGCTAATTTAATCAGTAATTACAACACTTATAATTTTTGTGTCTCAACCAGTTAGTTAGTGGAGACATCTAGTTGTTGCTTACTTTATGATTCAAATCTTTTCTCAAGTATTTAGATAAGTTATGTGTTTTAGGATGTTATGTTCAGTGTGACTGGTGATTTATCCATCTGTTTTGTTTGATGCACCTCATGTTTATTTAGTCTGGCTTCTAAATTTCTCTTAATTTTACTCCTATACATTTGGCCATATTCTGAGCAACTGATTTGTTTGTTGTGAGCTAATGAGTCCTTTGATCTGTGGTATAGTCAATTTATTTTGTGGAGCTAAGCTGTACAATTGTAGCAGACTCTTGAATGAAATGTGAACATTTAAATGATCAATTTGTTCTTTGGCTGGGTGAACTTTATGGTATCCTTTATGTGTTTGCTTTTCTAATTTTGCTATTTTATTAATAAGTAGCTGTCAGCTTTTTGGAGTGATGAAAATCTTCCCTACTCTTTTAGATCTCATTTGATTTATTATTTAACTCTATTTCATAACTTTCCCTGATATTTGCAGGTATTTCTGGTTTATTTACTTGTGTTTTGAAATTATTCTTTGACTCTCATGACCATGTCCCTTTTTGTTTCAGCAATATAAATTACTGCCGCAAAATAAATACAATTCCTTATTTTTCATGGATCCTAACTAATCAGAAGGAAAAATACAAGAGTTAGGATACACAAGAAAGAAATACGAGCTGATAAAAGACCCCAGCAGATTTTGACTGGCTGCATTATGTTGTAAGTAATGGTCAAATCATACATTCATACAACATGACTGTTACACACAACTTAGAGAATGAGTGACAGAGAAGAAAGTAATCTTACCAAATCCAACAACATAAACTCAACAGAATATTATACAGTTACTCATCACCAATATACCTAAACACAGTGACTAATCAACATAGAAGATTAAAAAAGGAAAGGAAATTAGATTTAAATGAGTACAAACATGCCACATAATCCAAGAAAATATGACAACTATTTGTTTATGGAGATGATAATTACAGCACAGGACACTTTAACAAACATCCAAGTAATAAGCCTTGCTACACAGAGCACACTTGTACTTATCCATTTTCCCCTAAGATAGTTAAGTATTTCGGAGGGACATTGAATATTCTGTGGAAACAAGTCAATCTGACACTGGGTTTATTAATGGAAATTAATTATTATTTTCACACTGGCCGTGTGTGTGTCAATCTGACACTGGGTTTGTTAAAGTCCATTCTTTATGCTACATGCATTCACATTTTGTGTAAAGAAATCTTGATTTTTCATATGGAAGCAAAACGCATAAAGATATATTCACAAGGAAATGTTAAAATGTTCAGCCTTTGAAACAGACCCTTATAAATTGCACAATGGTTCTACAACACTGACCTTCACCCATAGAACAGTCAGCAAGCCCAGATCTTCTGTCTCCTTCTAACTCCTATACTCAGCGAACTGTTACTTGATACAATATGCCACCCCCCTCTCCCGAGTACAATACTTTGACAGTCATATCTATATTAAGTGTTCAGAAACAAATGAATACTAAAAATTATCTTAAATGGTTACACACAATGTTAATTCCAAACTTAACCCCTTAACTTGGTACTAGCAATAGATAATGCCTCTTACCATAACACACAAGTAGATAAACTTCCAACGTTAAGTTCTTTAAGAACTTTGTTACAAAATCACAATATCCTGTTTGATGAAAATAGCACCAAAACAAAATTGTATCATTTAATTTTAGCCAACAAGCCAACTCAGAACAACTTTTTGTTTGACCAAATATTGGCTGAAAATAACCATGCAGCCTTAAGGCTTCCTGTGTAACATCCCGATCTGAATCCTATAGAATTGATATGGACAGATGCCAAACAATGGATTGCTTGCAGAAATGTAACCTTTAAAATGAAGAAAATATTGTGCCGCCAATGATTTGAGCAAATTGGATAAATGAATGGGAAAAGGTATGTCACCATTTGGATGAAATAAAACAGGAGTATTAGGAAAAGATGCAATAACAGAAGAAAAGACTAAAAAAATTATAATTGAAAACAATGGGATGGAAACTGTGACGAGGATGACAGTGATAATGACAACAGACAAAGATGTCAGGCGTAGAAGAATTGAAATATGATTAAAGGCAAAATAGTTTGGTAAAGATGCATTAGGACAGTCACGGATATGGTGGCTCTGACATCACAGTTTGAGTGTTATCAACTGCCACAGCATGCTATCGCAGAAAATGCCAACATTACATAAGCAAGCCAGCGATACTGTAATATGCAAAGAAACTGACATAAAGATCAGTGGATTATTGCCAGAGTTGTTATTATGGATATTATAGATATGTCGGTGGAGAAGAACGAGAAGAAGAAGAACGAGAAGAAGAAGAAGAAGAAGAAGAACGAGAAGAAGAAGAAGAACGAGAAGAAGAAGAAGAACGAGAAAGAAGAAGAAGAACGAGAAGAAGAAGAAGAACGAGAGAAGAAGAAGACGAGAAGAAGAAGAAGACGAGAAGAAGAAGAAGAAGAACGAGAAGAAGAAGAAGAAGAACGAGAAGAAGAAGAAGAAGAACGAGAAGAAGAAGAAGAAGAACGAGAAGAAGAAGAAGAAGAACGAGAAGAAGAAGAAGAAGAAACGAGAAGAAGAAGAAGAAGAACGAGAAGAAAGAAGAAGAAGAACGAGAAGAAGAAGAAGAAGAACGAGAAGAAGAAGAAGAAGAACGAGAAGAAGAAGAAGAAGAACGAGAAGAAGAAGAAGAAGAACGAGAAGAAGAAGAAGAAGAACGAGAAGAAGAAGAAGAAGAAGAAGAAGAACGAGAAGAAGAAGAAGAAGAAGAAGAAGAACGAGAAGAAGAAGAAGAAGAAGAAGAAGAACGAGAAGAAGAAGAAGAAGAAGAAGAACGAGAAGAAGAAGAAGAAGAAGAAGAAACGAGAAGAAGAAGAAGAAGAAGAAGACGAGAAGAAGAAGAAGAAGAGAAGAACGAGAAGAAGAAGAAGAAGAACGAGAAGAAGAGAAGAAGAAGAACGAGAAGAAAGAAGAAGAAGAAGAAGAACGAGAAGAAAGAAGAGAAGAAGAAGAACGAGAAGAGAAGAAGAAGAAGAACGAGAAGAAGAAGAAGAAGAAGAAGAACGAGAAGAGAAGAAGAAGAACGAGAAGAAGAAGAAGAAGAACGAGAGAAGAAGAAAGAACGAGAAGAAGAAGAAGAAAACGAGAAGAAGAAGAAGAAGAACGAGAAGATAAGAAGAAGAACGAGAAGAAGAAGAAGAACGAGAGAAGAAGAAGAGAACGAGAAGAAGAAGAAGAACGAGAAGAAGAAGAAGAACGAGAAAGAAGAAGACGAGAAGAAGAGAAGAACGAGAAGAAGAAGAAGAACGAGAAGAAGAGAAGAACGAGAAGAAGAAGAAGAAGAAGAAGAAGAAGAAGAAGAAGAAGAAGAAGAGAAGAGAAGAAGAAGAAGAAGAAGAAGAAGAAGAAGAAGAAGAAGAAGAAGAAAGAAGAAGAAGAAGAAGAAGAAGAAGAAGAAGAAGAAGAAGAAGAAGAAGAGAAGAAGAAGAAGAAGAAGAAGAAGAAGAAGAAGAAGAAGAAGAAGAAGAAGAAGAAGAAGAAGAAGAAGAGAAGAAGAAGAAGAGAAGAAGAAGAAGAAGAAGAAGAAGAAGAAGAAGAAGAAGAAGAAGAAGAAGAAGAAGAAGAAGAAGAAGAAGAGAAGAAGAAGAAGAGAAGAAGAAGAAGAAGAAGAAGAAGAAGAGAAGAAGAAGAATAAGAAGAAGAAGAAGAAGAAGAAGAAGAGAAGAAGAAGAAGAAAAGAAGAAGAAGAAGAAGAAGAAGAAGAGAAGAAGAAGAAGAAGAAGAAGAAGAAGAAGAAGAAGAAGAAGAAGAAGAAGAAAAGAAGAAGAAGAAGAAGAGAAGAAGAAGAAGAAGAAGAAGAAGAAGAAGAAGAAGAAAAGAAGAAGAAGAAGAAGAAGGAAGAAGAAGAAGAAGAAGAAGAAGAAGAAGAAGAAGGAAGAAGAAGAAGAAGAAGAAGAAGAAGAAGAAGAAGAAGAAGAAGAAGAAGAAGAAGAAGAAGAAGAAGAAGAAGAAGAAGAAGAAGAAGAAGAGAAGAAGAAGAAGAAGAAGAAGAAGAAAAGAGGAGAAGAAGAAGAAGAAGAGAAGAAGAAGAAGAAGAAGAAGAAGAAGAAGAAGAAGAAGAAGAAAGAAGAAGAAGAAGAAGAAGAAGAAGAAGAAGAAGAAGAAGAAGAAGAAGAAGAAGAAGAAGAAGAAGAAGAAGAAGAAGAAGAAGAAGAAGGAAGAAGAAGAAGAAGAAGAAGAAGAAGAAGAAGAAGAAGAAGAAGAAGAAGAAGAAGAAGAAGAAGAAGAAGAAGAAGAAGAAGAAGAAGAAGAAGAAGAAGAAGAGAAGAAGAAGAAGAAGAAATAGCTTTTTTAAATTACGTCCTTCGAATTTAAGTCATATTGAACATTAATGGAATAGAAGAAATGATGCTTAATGAGCCCAGGGCCTATAGAGCTTAGAAGTATTTCACATTTGCTTTTCAGGATAAGGGAACACCTCAGAAAAACCTTATCCAGCTAACTCAGCCTGACCAAGATTCGAGCTCAGGACCTCTTGAACATGAGGCTGACACACTACCATCTACGCTGCCGAGGCAGGCAGTGATAATAGTGATCAATAATAATAATAATAATAATAATAATAATAATAATAATAATAATAATAATAATAATAATAATAATAATAATAATAATAATAATAATAATAATAATAATAATAATAATAATAATAATAATAATAAAGCTTACTATGCACTATTTCTACTATGGTATCACTAATTTATAATAAGAAAAAAATGTGTTCGCAACTTTCCTCTGTATTCGCAATATCAGAGCTTTGCAGTTGGCAACAACTTCTTTCCGTGATGTCATTCCATACCAACATAACTGTATGCTGCCCTAATGCATCTTTACCAATTGTTTAACTCAGTGTTAAGTTGTAAGTGATAAACCTTTCTGTAAAGAGACTGTACGACTTCCCTGAATATTGACACATGAAATAAAAAATTCAGTGATACTTGAGAGGGTGAAGATATCATTGCCATTGAACGCCTGGGAAAACAGGTAAGAGACTCACATCAAAGCTTCCATTGTGCGGCCTACACATGGAACCATAAAGTTGATGCCAGCATATTGCTCTGATGGCTTCCTTCTGTAACGTAAGTACTCACTCTCCACCAAGTTACTCAGGAATATCAAACCATATTTAATTATTGAACAAAATAAGCATAATATACCTGTCTGATTAAAAAGAGTTCAACAAAGTAGCCAATCTCTCTATATAACCTTTGCAATTAAGATTCACATCAACCTGAAGATCCAACAACTTAATGAGTAAAGTCTGGTCGAGCACAGCCTTATCAGTGCCTATGCGCAGAGAAAGATTTTGCAAACGTATGCCTCAAATCTCAAAACCTTAGTTTTGTCAATATTTAATATGAGTTTATTTGCATATAGTGATGAATGCATTAATCAGTTTTAGTGTGATGAAACAAGATGCAGTAGAAAATAATAGGAATAATGATAAAGATAATAAAAATAAAGATAACAGCTACCTAGTAAAAAATACTCCATATTTTGGATTTTGTTTCTTGTAGTTGTGTTTATATTCTAAAAGGTGGTAATATGCTCAGAGGTTAGTGCTTGTGGTACATGGAGCACTACTTTGCTAAGTAAGCAAGTTGTTACTGTTTATTTGTTTGTCCACAGATCAATTAGCAAATGTTATGTTACACACAAGTTTCTTATGTCATAAACTCAGTCCAAATATGAAACTATTACCTCTTTTAGGAGCTGTCTCATGAGACAGCATTGTGTTGGGAGAGCCATCGAGATCTACCCCCATGGCAGATGTCAGTGAAATTTCACCCTCATTTTGTAACGTAGGCCTCCTGTAACAAAAGACTGACTTGTAGATAACGCCGCTTTTAACTTGGTTATGTCGATAACAAGATATCACAAGCTTTGCTACAAACAACTTACTTTATAACGTGACGTTTAAAGCACACGACAGTCCTTCTCGCATGGCCTTGTCCAATTGAGAAGGTACTGAGGTCTTGTGAATGTTCTTCTACAACTTTGTGAATCAGGAACCTTCTGTAGTTGTTAACTGGTGGAAACACAAGCACGCTGAAAGTAAAAGTAGATGCATCATTCACTTTCTCCTCACGACCACTGCACTCCCACCTCTTTCTTCCTGGATTTATAACTAACTCAGCGCTTCCACTTCCTACATTTGTTATACTGTTTCTTCCGCTAAATAACGGAAACCTTTTTGTCTTACCTTTTGTTGGAGTTTTCGTTGCAATTCTTCACGAAGTACTGTATGTCATATACAACACATTCCACAAATTCGTTGTCTTGTAAACTTAGATCTCTACCAATTAATGTGCTATCCAGCTTGCAGGTCATAAAAAAGTGTATTGCTGTATATCGAAGGTCACAAGGCATTCACGTTGCTAACTTTAATCATTTAAGGCAAAAGCGGACATTTGGAATGACGTCACAGTTGGTCACCAAGGCAGAGTATGTACAGTCACCTCAAGAATTTGAGACATGCACGCAACAATAAAGCACTGAACGGTATGCTGTGATCACGTTAAAAACGAAAGTACAATCACGAGGTCGCGCTCGTTTTTCTTGACCCAGATGTTCTTGGCACTTGTACATTAACAAGGTCCTATAACGTTATTTAACTTTACAGTGGTGGTAGCGCGTCATATTCAAGAGGTCCCGAGTTTGAATTTCGGTTAGTTTTTTCTAGCGCTTTTCCTTATCCTAGCAGATGAATGTCAGGTAAATTCTATGAAGCTGGATTCATTTGTACATCATTTCATTCATCGTCCGATATAATTTAACTTTGGAGGACCTCAATTAATTAAAAAAATTAACCAGACGCGAGTTAAATGCAACTTATTGCTTTTTAATTTCTCTAAACTTCAACAAATAGATACTCTAGAATAAAATAGAGCATTGCTGCACAATGTTTAAAAGTGAACATTTTGAGGCTTGGGAGAATGTTTTAACAGCTGTGACTTATTTATCTGCATGTTCTTTATGTGAAAGGGGAGGGATATAACCTACAAAAGAGGAATTAAACTCACGGATTATTGCGAGTATAAAATCTGACTTATTTTGCTCCAAAATAAATGTATTTCACTAGCTTTTAAATCAAAGTCCTCTAAACATAAGTCATATTCCACAATGGATGAAATGGCTCAGAAGATGTTAAAATGAGTACAGGGTACATAGAGCTTAGAGTTGCCAGACATTCATGTTTCAGGATAAGAGAAAACCTCCAACGTTAAATCATATCAGACGATGAATGAAATGATGTTCAAATAAGTACAGGGTACATAGAGCTTAGTGTTACCAGACATTCATCTTTAAGGATAAGAGAAAACCTACAACGTTAAGTGACCGCAAAGTGCGATTTGTGGTGGACAACACGGCGCTGGGGCGGGTTTTCTCCGGGATCTCCGGTTTCCCCCGCCATCTCATTCCACCGGTGCTCCATCTCATGTATCATCAGTGTCATCGCCTGCGGTGCCTATGTAGTAAAAGCGGGCGTTAAACACTACGCATTTCACATTTCATTACAACGTTAAGTCATATCAGACGATGAATGAAATAATATTCAAATGTGTACAGGGTACATAGAGCTTAGAGTTACCAGACATTCATGTTTCAGAATAAGAAAAAAAAACGGAAAAACCTTTATCCAAATAAATCGCTCTGTCCGAGTTTCGAAGTCGTGACCTCTTTTCACTCTAAATGTCTTTTGTGACAGAGTACTCTCCTCTTGTTTGGCTGTCACTTCAGTTTCTTAATTTCCCACATCATGAAACTATTTCACTAAACTACAAAAATTACTTCGTAAAAATGACTTTTCAAAAATTGACCGATATATTTCTATGTTAGTTCGCCTCAGTATCGTAAGTGATGGCCATGTTCAAGAGTTCAGGGTGAGTTACCTGGATACGGTTTTCTCCAGGGTTTGGCATGATGGTTTGCTCCTTAAGCTCTACCGCAACGGTCTTCCTAATTACTTATCATATCTAATCCACAGTTTCCTCTACGATCGCAGCTTTTCAGTACGCATTGGTGGAAAGCTTTCATCCCCACGTAATATTACCGCAGGTGTCCCACAGGGTTCTATCTTGGCTCCGACTCTATTTAATATATACATTTCTGATATTCCTGACTTAGCTCCGACTTCTTTAGCTCTTTACGCTGATGACACAATTCTATATTACTCTCATGTTAATCTCCAGCAGGCACAACAAGTAGTATAGCTCTCTTTAGATCGCCTAACTCGTTCGTTCAGCAATTGGCGGATCTCTTTGAACCCTCAGAAAACCGAAGCTAAAATCTTCACTCTTCGCCGATGTACTCCGCTTACTCCGTTGTGTCTCTACAGGAACAATGTCCCTTGGCTCCCCACTACAACTCCCGTTAAATACCTTGGAGTGCTTTTGGACACTCGACTGACCTGGCGTGCTCATATCGATCGTCTTATATCACTGGCCTCCGGGCGACTTTCAAAACTCTCGCTTCTGTTGCATCGTCGTTCCAGCCTCGGCCTACAGTCTTCATTGTTACTCTACAAATCACTCGTTCGTCCGCTTATTACACACGCCTGCCATGTGTGGGGGGCCGCACACAAATGTCATCTGCGTCGTCTTCAGGTCATACAGAATCGCTTCATACGCATCGCTACCAATGCTCCATGGTTCATCCGTAATCAGCAGCTCCATCACGAACTAGGACTGTTACCTCTTCAGGACTACATTCGCAGGATCGCTCGTCGTTTCTTTTCCACACTGCAAGAAGTTCCAGGAGCTGTGTATTGTGACTCTGTGGGTTCGTGAAATGAAAAGTCCAATTTCACCACTCAAAAATGTTCTTTATTTCCACCGACTTACAGTTAAACACTTGCCAATTACACAAAATTACGTAATGCACACAATTACGATTCACCAGTTCGTCCGTTATCGTTCCGATGCACGTACACAATTACGTAGTTGCTTCCGTCGCACGGCGCTACTTCACTAGCACGTCCAGCACTAACACTGCCTTCTTACACCAAGAACTGTCCTCACTCACACACTAACCAACTGACTGACTGACTCCGTCTGTCTGCAACCCCCCTTTATATAGGAATATCGCCGACTTCTCCGCTTTTCTGGTTCCCAGGCGAAGATTCCAGTAAACGAAAGATCGAGAATCAGGTATAGGAGAAACAGACGGCACAGTCATGTTTTTCCCCCGACCAAAGCCTGTCACCACTATAAGACAAATGAGGGGGAGGTGTGGCTAACACGGTCCTCCCCTGCCTTCCGTTCCCAGCTGGTTCCACAGGGTGTTCCAGCGCTCGCGTTACACTGCTCCCTCCTCAAAGCTGTTCGCCCCGAACAGCCCCATCGTAGCTTGCGAGGCGGTCCAGGTGTACCACCAGCATCTGCTCGGAGTCTCAGCCAGAAGTAGCGCTGCCGTAGTTTGTGAATCATTCGGTTCGCTCCCAGGTGTCCTCCTGAAGTACCGGCGTGCACTTCCACCAAGACTTCCGGGACCTTGCTCCGGGGAAGTACCAACTGTTCCCTCTGCGCCTTCCCATCGGGTGACTCCCATACCCGGAACAGCACGCCCTCTCTGGTCTTCAACGAGTCCCATTGGGCCCAGTACGACTTGTAGGTGGCGCTCCTCGGTGCGATGTCCTCCCAGGTTGGTCTCGTCCCTGCCTCCACTTCCCTCAAGAGTGGCCCCAAGTCGGCGTCCGCCAGCTGCTCCCTCCTCAGGCCTGCGCTATCCCAGCCTTCAGCAGGCACTGCCACAACTACTCGGACTGCTGCGGCACGCTCCTTCTCTTCCACTCTGGTGCACTGACCGCACTCTACTGAACAGGGTCTTCGGGACATGGCGTCTGCGTTATCGTGACTCTTCCCTCTACGATGTTCCGAGGTGAAGTCGTACTCCTGCAGCCTCTGAACCCAACGTGCTGTCTGGCCTTCCAGGTTCTGCGATAGGACACCTCCAATGCAATGGTCACTAGCGTCGGTGTCCACAATGAAGGCGCCACCCGGTTGTGGGAAACCCAAAGTTGGAGCACTGCACAGGGTCTCCTTCGGGTGCTGGAAAGCGTCTTCGGCGTCCTCCGTCCACACATAAGGCCGGTTTTCCTCCGTCAGGCGGGTGAGGGGTTTTGCGATGTTGTCGGCCTTTTCCTCTAAATCGTTAAGGCGGTTGTCTACTTGACCCTTCCGCTTGCCCAGATTCGTGACGTCATCCCTCACGCCGGCCAACCGTTCCTCAGACTTGGCGGCGAGAGCCTCGTTCGCCACCTTCATTTCGGTAGCAGGACGGTCATTCGCTGCTCTCATTTCCGTGGTTAACTCGGCCTTAATTTGTTGCATCTTCTCGGTGATGTTGTCCCTAGCCGTCCTGATTAGTTTCAGTTCCGCGGCCAGGTTATTTCTAGTCTCCAGCTTCTCTGTTAATTCGGCCTGCATTTCTTCCATCTTCCTGGTGATGTTGTCGTTGGCCGTCTTCATTTCCGAGATTAGTTTGGCCTTCATTTCCATCATCTTCTCCAAAAAAATTTCCAATGCCGCGTCCATGGTTGTAATGTTCGGTGATGTTGTTTTCCCGCTTCCTGACACCAGTGTGACTTTGTGGGTTCGTGAAATGAAAAGTCCAATTTCACCACTCAAAAATGTTCTTTATTTCCACCGACTTACAGTTAAACACTTGCCAATTACACAAAATTACGTAATGCACACAATTACGATTCACCAGTTCGTCCGTTATCGTTCCGATGCACGTACACAATTACGTAGTTGCTTCCGTCGCACGGCGCTACTTCACTAGCACGTCCAGCACTAACACTGCCTTCTTACACCAAGAACTGTCCTCACTCACACACTAACCAACTGACTGACTGACTCCGTCTGTCTGCAACCCCCCTTTATATAGGAATATCGCCGACTTCTCCGCTTTTCTGGTTCCCAGGCGAAGATTCCAGTAAACGAAAGATCGAGAATCAGGTATAGGAGAAACAGACGGCACAGTCATGTTTTTCCCCCGACCACAGCCTGTTACCACTATAAGACAAATGAGGGGGAGGTGTGGCTAACACGGTCCTCCCCTGCCTTCCGTTCCCAGCTGGTTCCACAGGGTGTTCCAGGGCTCGCGTTACAGTATTATAACATCGGCGTCCGCACGCGCCAGCCCTGACGCTTGAAAAGGAGACTACCACAGGACCTGCTTCTAAGTGATACCTCTGACTCGAGTGATTTAAGTGCTTGATGTCTGTCTTACATCTTCTTACATCTCAGAGAGTATTATTGGAGTTCCAACTTAATGTAGTTAGGGGCGGCCTGCTAGCGTACCCCTGAGTGTTATTGTTCTTATTGTACTGTTACCTTCTTTTCACTCTGATCTGTAAAGCACTGTACTGCTGATCGATCAATAAAAAAATATATAAAGGTTTTCTCCAGGGTTCTTCCTTTTCAGTGGCTAGGCGTGACTTTCAAAGCGAGGGAAGACCCAAGTAATAATTTTCATTAAAATAAGACAGAATAATAGGTTTTATACATGCGCAGCCCTCTAAAATAGCAAACATGGACAACCCAACAATTTTCGCAATCTATGACAACCACTTAACCTGAAACTGTCATACATATATTTATTAAAATGGCGTATAAATGTTTTAATACCTTTGGCTTATATGCCGATATCATTATGTATAAGTTTTTTTGGCTTGTCACTTTGAATTGTATTAAGTTTTTCCTCATAGCTCAAAGAACTAAGGCTGTTGTACAGTCACACGTAGGTCCTGCTCACACTACAAGCTTTCCCTCTTCACTTCACAATTTCCAATTTGTAACCACTAAATACCAATCTAGGTAAAATACTATTGCTAATGCTATGGAAATATAGTTACAGTTCTATTTAAAAGCGGCACATAAAACAAAACAAAATAAAGTCTTCTTCATATGCTACAGAGACTTCGCGTGACAAAATCTATCAGTGGTTCCTGACTATCGAAGAGTTGCGATTGCTTCCGGAAACCTACGAAGCAAGGCTACGAATGCGTAAATACAGTATTGAATGAGCTCGTGGAACTGATCACTCGAATGTAAGCCGCTGTCAAATTATCTGCAGCACCGCGGATGTTCGCAAAAAAGTCGCCGTGTCGCATATTAGAAAGAAGAGGCGATAACTCTGTTCTATGGACTAAGTAACTATTATGTAATGTAATATTAAATAGTTAACTAACTCTAAGTTATTTGAGAATCATTTCAACCACTTCATGCATCATCCAATGTAACTTAACACTGGAGGCGGTAAAGTAAGAGGGGAAAAATAATTCTTGTTAACTTTTAATTAATTGATGGAAATTAATCATTTCTCCACACTAGCCGTATATAGGCTAAGATATTTGATGGATAGAGTCAACATGAAAAATTCAATGCCATGGCCGGGATTTGAACCACGGATCTACTGGTTTCCGTCCAGTCGCTCTTAACCTTTGAGCTACCATGGTCAACGTGCCTTCCTGACATTAAATTCTCCAGTTGACTCGTATATTTCCCCGGTAGACCACTAGGGGCTCTCGCATCCGAGATACACCGTTCGTGGCGACTTACTATTGTAAGTACTTAAAGCCCAGGCTTCATCATTTAACTCTTATTATTTTAGTTAATTGATGGAAATTAATCATTTCTCCACACTAGCCGTATATAGGCTAAGATATTTGATGGATAGAGTCAACATGAAAAATTCAATGCCATGGCCGGGATTTGAACCACGGATCTACTGGTTTCCGTCCAGTCGCTCTTAACCTTTGAGCTACCATGGTCAACGTGCCTTCCTGACATTAAATTCTCCAGTTGACTCGTATATTTCCCCGGTAGACCACTAGGGGCTCTCGCATCCGAGATACACCGTTCGTGGCGACTTACTATTGTAAGTACTTAAAGCCCAGGCTTCATCATTTAACTCTTATTATTTTAGTTAATTGATGGAAATTAATCATTTCTCCACACTAGCCGTATATAGGCTAAGATATTTGATGGATAGAGTCAACATGAAAAATTCAATGCCATGGCCGGGATTTGAACCACGGATCTACTGGTTTCCGTCCAGTCGCTCTTAACCTTTGAGCTACCATGGTCAACGTGCCTTCCTGACATTAAATTCTCCAGTTGACTCGTATATTTCCCCGGTAGACCACTAGGGGCTCTCGCATCCGAGATACACCGTTCGTGGCGACTTACTATTGTAAGTACTTAAAGCCCAGGCTTCATCATTTAACTCTTATTATTTTAGTTAATTGATGGAAATTAATCATTTCTCCACACTAGCCGTATATAGGCTAAGATATTTGATGGATAGAGTCAACATGAAAAATTCAATGCCATGGCCGGGATTTGAACCACGGATCTACTGGTTTCCGTCCAGTCGCTCTTAACCTTTGAGCTACCATGGTCAACGTGCCTTCCTGACATTATACGAGTCAACTGGAGAATTTAATGTCAGGAAGGCACGTTGACCATGGTAGCTCAAAGGTTAAGAGCGACTGGACGGAAACCAGTAGATCCGTGGTTCAAATCCCGGCCATGGCATTGAATTTTTCATGTTGACTCTATCCATCAAATATCTTAGCCTATATACGGCTAGTGTGGAGAAATGATTAATTTCCATCAATTAACTAAAATAATAAGAGTTAAATGATGAAGCCTGGGCTTTAAGTACTTACAATAGTAAGTCGCCACGAACGGTGTATCTCGGATGCGAGAGCCCCTAGTGGTCTACCGGGGAAATATACGAGTCAACTGGAGAATTTAATGTCAGGAAGGCACGTTGACCATGGTAGCTCAAAGGTTAAGAGCGACTGGACGGAAACCAGTAGATCCGTGGTTCAAATCCCGGCCATGGCATTGAATTTTTCATGTTGACTCTATCCATCAAATATCTTAGCCTATATACGGCTAGTGTGGAGAAATGATTAATTTCCATCAATTAACTAAAATAATAAGAGTTAAATGATGAAGCCTGGGCTTTAAGTACTTACAATAGTAAGTCGCCACGAACGGTGTATCTCGGATGCGAGAGCCCCTAGTGGTCTACCGGGGAAATATACGAGTCAACTGGAGAATTTAATGTCAGGAAGGCACGTTGACCATGGTAGCTCAAAGGTTAAGAGCGACTGGACGGAAACCAGTAGATCCGTGGTTCAAATCCCGGCCATGGCATTGAATTTTTCATGTTGACTCTATCCATCAAATATCTTAGCCTATATACGGCTAGTGTGGAGAAATGATTAATTTCCATCAATTAACTAAAATAATAAGAGTTAAATGATGAAGCCTGGGCTTTAAGTACTTACAATAGTAAGTCGCCACGAACGGTGTATCTCGGATGCGAGAGCCCCTAGTGGTCTACCGGGGAAATATACGAGTCAACTGGAGAATTTAATGTCAGGAAGGCACGTTGACCATGGTAGCTCAAAGGTTAAGAGCGACTGGACGGAAACCAGTAGATCCGTGGTTCAAATCCCGGCCATGGCATTGAATTTTTCATGTTGACTCTATCCATCTTGTTAACTTGTTTACACTTAATTGCTAACTACAGCTGAAGTGATAACAAGTAGTAGATCGCCTTGATATTGCACGTTCTTCTTAGCAGCTCTCGGCCTTGTACACAATATAATAGCTACATCATTTTCACAGCTGCTAAAACATTACCGACTCGTACTGTATTATCTCGCTGCACCCTGGAGAGTCACGCTGTTATTTTCAAATTCATTTACGCTCAAATCTTGGCCTTTACTAGTTCAAGGGACACTCCGCTTCATAACTCTAAACATTCGTTCAACGTGCGCATTACTGCTGCATTATTTTGAAAACAGATGTCAAAACAATTATTATCCTTCCTCTCAAAATCTAATACTCCAATTTCAAAACAGATAACTCCTGATAAGGTTCGTTAACATTCAAACTTATTTTCAATTTGTTTCCCCACTTAGGCGAATCCATTAACCGAAAATAGCTTTGGTTGATATGCATCTAAAACGGACATTGTCATTCCTACCAACGTTGTATCTAAGATTGTTTGTCGTAAACAACAGAGCGTCTTTTACTGGAATATTCTTTTGTTATTCTGAAAGGTGTTCTAAAAACATATCCATAAAACTTAACCATGTTACGACCCCTTTTTTTTATTTGCTTCTTTACTTCGAAGACCATGGAAATGTGTTTTCGTTTTCGAAGAAATAAAAAACTATTTTTTTTATAAAATACAGGTAAAGTTGCGTTTAAAAAAATACAGAAAACACTCATTTATTTTGTCTTCGCTCCGTGCTACATATCTAATCGCACAGCAATATTTCAATAGAGTCATGCTGAGAAAATTCGCAAAGTGTTTGATGAAGAGAAGTCTAAATATATTTTAAGAACTGGGCTTTTACACCAAAATTTAGACATTTAAATACAAACTTAGAAAAATTGTGCAACATATAGTAATTGGATTTTACCCGCAATTTTAGTTCGCGTGTTCTTCTTTTAACTTACTAAAGATTAAATAAGAAACCTCATCGCTGAATGTAAACGTTTTGCAATAAAATAGATTTTACTTCATTTGAAACGAGTTCTTTATTGAACTTCGTACAAGTCTTTTTATTGTTATATCTGATCATTGCTTAGGTGTAAACATATTGTTTTATAGCGTTGTCTCACTTTCAACTTACAAAGGAATCTATGACAATATGTCGATATAACTTATGACCACTATCTTGAAAATTGTAACAATGGTAGTGTTTCGCACCATAAGTCAAAATTAATTCTGTTGCAGTGATTTGTCTTTTTAGAGAAAATTGTTCTGAAACAATTTACGAAAACATTTGTGTGTGTGTGTGTGTGTGTGTGTGTGTGTGTGTGTGTGTGTGTGTGTGTGTGTGTGTGTGTGTGTGTGTGTGTGTGTGTGTGTGTGTGTGTCTTTCTGATTGTAAATGTTTATTGATGGCCTTCGCGTCAACAGTAAATTAAATTAGTACATACACTGAAACCACTCTTTATAAGGTTCATTCTATTCTTCACGGAACGAAGTTGGGTATACGCCTCTTTTCATTGTTATTACTCACTATTTTACGTTATGAAAGCTAATAAACCTGAAAACTGTATTACACCGAGGGATGTCTGTTTTATTGATAATCTAAGCTGGCAAAAGACGGAGTACAGAAGGTCATGTGACTGTTTATTAGGATAGTGAGCAGTTGTAACCATTTCCCGTTTAGGTATGTTAGAAGTTTACAAAATATGAAGCATCTTTAAGATTGTGTAAAGAGCGGAAGCGCCGTCGAGTATATAGTAGGTCAAGGTTGTGTCTGCCAAAACACAAACCGGGCGGACAATATAAAGTGAACCCCAGCAATTTCACTGTTTGTTATGCAGAAGCTACTCCGAGTATTACGACCAAGTGTTATGAAAAGAGAAAGTAGGTGAAGCGAGCAAGTGACGCAAACAGAGACTTTTCTGGAATACTGACATCGTACGTAACAAGCAAGCAAGCAAGCACGGAAATGCCATTTCAGAACTACTTCCTCTTGGCGAACGTTAACATATTCTCAATTATAACAACTATTTGTATTGCTGAGTTTACTTATAAACCCACTGGAGGCTCCAGAACGAAGGAAATATTTCTGAGGAAGTGCGCTAATAACCAAAACACATTATGCTTAATACAATAAATTAGAGAAGCCAAAATAGTGAATTAAAAATAAATAAAATACTTTGTTAATTGAGGGCAGACTCGAGCCGTGGCATCCAGAAACAAGAATGTATAAAAAGAAGGGATAAAAAATCGTTGTTTGACAGTAATTGTCCAGCACTAATGCCTTTACTACGATAGTATATTTACTGGTAGGTAGGAAAAACTCCTGGCTGCTCATTTATTGAAAACAACCATTGTTGGATTGTTCTCGTATAATCAGGGGCGCCCCCCGACAATCGAGAGCTACTTACTTCCCTTTCTATGCTCTCTTGTAGATACGTACTGTATGGCAAAACGTGGAAACATATCGAAGGGAATGGATGCACATACCTACACGGCAAGACAGTGTACGTACACTCGGCCGGCGCGAGATATATTTTACGGAGTGTTAAAGAACTACACGGTGAGACAAAATATATATGTATAAATAAATAAATAAATAAATAAATAAATAAATAAATAAATAAATAAAAAAATAAACTCTGCTTTCTTATGTTCCGATGCCTAGATTCTATATCGAAACCTTTTAACTATTTCTTATTTTCATTTATAAATTTATTAATTATAAGAATAACTTTTTTAATTGTTTGCAGAAACAATAACCTAAGTGACTGCTAAACTTTGCAGTCAACTAACCTAACAACTATACTAATTACTTTTTTCTTTTGTTTCCAAATTAGTCTCTCTCTTCAATTATATTTATCGCTGTCAAGTCAGTCCGATTTCAGTCTATATCACCTTGTTGGTTTATTAGCTCTTCTCCTCCCAACTCATGGATATTTTCAATTTCACAATCTCTTTATTCCTCTTCTTCTACTGGTATTGCTTCCTCAATTGGATCTCTTCCTATGTTCATATTTCCTTCCATCTATCGTCTTTGGAGTCTAGTTGATCGTCTTATTTGTTGAAGTGTTGCAGGTGTAGCCAATTCTATTGGTGTCGATTTCTTAGAAGTTATATATTGTTCCCAAGCTTTTGTTGAAATGATGTTTGTTATTGTCTCTAACTTATTGAACTCCTCTGCATTTCTTATTATTTCCCATGTTGTCTTCCCTTGCAGCTCTTGTCTCAAATTATCCACTTCTCGATGCTCTTGACACTCGAAAATTTGGTTTTCTGGTGTGTCCTCTATGCTGCATGCTGTACATAGACTTGTCGCTCGTCTTCCTATCCCCTTAAAGTAGGTGGCATAAGGTCCATGTCCACTAATAAAATGGATTATTCCTTTAGTCGGTTTGAAGTGGCTCATCCTTAGTCTTTCTTCTATTGTTGGAAGTAGTTCATAAACTCGACGTCCTTCCTCTATGCTGTCCCATTCGTTTTGACATTCCTGTAATATGCAAGATATCTTATTATACAGAGTGTTAAAGAACTACACGTGAGACAGTGTACGTACACTCGGCCGGCGCGAGATATATTATACAGAGTGTTAAGGAACTACACGGTGCGACAGTGTACGTACACTCGCCCGGCGCGAGATATATTATACAGAGTGTTAAGGAACTACACGGTGAGACAGTGTACGTACACTCGGCCGGCACGAGATATATTATACAGAGTGTTAAGGAACTACACGGTGCGACAGTGTACGTACACTCGCCCGGCGCGAGATATCATATTATACAGTGTTAAAGAACTACACGGTGAGACAGTGTACGTACACTCGCCCGGCGCGAGATATCATATTATACAGTGTTAAAGAACTACACGGTGAGACAGTGTACGTACACTCGCCCGGCGCGAAATATCATATTATACAGAGTTAAAGAACTACACGGTGAGACAGTGTACGTACACTCGCCCGGCGCGAAATATCATATTATACAGAGTTAAAGAACTACGCGGTGAGACAGTGTACGTACACTCGCCCGGCGTGAGATATCATACTATACAGTGTTAAAGAACTACACGGTGAGACAGTGTACGTACACTCGGCCGGCGCGAGATATCATATTATACAGAGTGTTAAAGACCTACACTGCGAGACAGTGTACGTACACTCGGCCGGCGCGAGATATCATATTGTACAGAGTGTTAAAGAACTACACGGTGAGACGGTGTACGTAAACTCGGCCGGTGCGAGATATATCATACAGAGTGTTAAAGAACTACACGGTGAGACAGTGTACGTACACTCGGCCGGCGCGAGATATATTATACAGAGTGTTAAAGAACTACACTGCGAGACAGTGTACGTACACTCGGCATGCGCGAGATATCATATTATACAGAGTGTTAAAGAACTACACGGTGAGACAGTGTACGTACACTCGGCCAGCGCGAAATATCATATCATACATAGTGTTAAAGAACTACACTGCGAGACAGTGTACGTGTACTCGACCGGCGCGAGATATCATATTATTCAGAGTGTTAAACAACTACACGGTGAGACAGTGTACGTACACTCGGCCGGTGCGAAATATATTGTGGCTTTGTGGGTTCGTGAAATAAAAAGTCGAGGTTAAAAACACAAAAAATTGCACTTTATTTTCGTAGCAATACACTGTTCACAGTTACAATTTAATGTACACAATTAGTTGATCTTCCAATATCAATCTACACGTACGCTCGACGCTACTTACACAACGCACGCCATAACAACACTACTTTCAAATGACTGTCGCTTCCGGGATCGATCGGCCCCGAAGTTTCCCGAATCTCCTTTTATGGAGGGAGAAAACATTCTAGAAGCTTTGTGTCACTTCGAGTGGCAGGAGGAGGGGTAAACGAAGACTCAGCTACCCCTCCTGTCTCCCCTCCCTCCGCCGGCCTACATTTATTGCTCGTCATCGCGGGCTTGCCGTTTGGGCAACACTGCTCCCTCCTCAAGGCTGGTCGTCCCGAACAGCGCCATTGTAGCGGGCCAGGCGATCCAGGTGTACCAACAACATCTTTCCTCGGGGCACCTTCTGGATGCGGCAGACCACGTCGTTAATCCTCTTCACCACACGGTACGGTCCTTGCCATGGCAGCTGAAGCTTCGGGCAGCGTCCCTTGGTCCGGGTCGGGCGGTACAGCCAGACCAGGTCACCTTGCTGGAACACTTGGCTGTTGGCTTGCCTGTCGTATCGGGTTTTCATGCGGTCGCTCGCTTTCTGGATGTTCTGGCGAGCCATCTCGTGCATGTCGTGGAGATGGTCCACCAGGTTTTCCATATACTCGGTCGCAGGCTGTTTCACCCCCGGAGGGCTACCAAAAGCCAGGTCACAGGGGAGGCGTAACTCTCGGCCGAACATTAAGCTGGCTGGCGTGATCCCCGTGGTGTCCTGTGTTGATGAGCGGTAGGCCAGCAAGAACAGTGGCACCTTGACGTCCCAGTCTCGCTGATGGCTGGCCACGACCTTCCTCAAGTGTTCCTCTAAGGTCTTGATGTATCTCTCGACCATGCCATACGACTGGGGATGTAGAGGTGTTGTGCGGGTCTTGTTAACCCCAAGTCTCTCTAGTGCCTCCTTCATCAGGTTGGACTCAAAATTCGTGCCTTGATCAATGTGCAGCTCAAATGGAACCCCAAACCGGCAAAACACTTGCTCCACGAGGCAGTCTGTGATTGTCCTTGCCTCTTGGTTCGGGATGGCATACACCTCCGGCCACTTAGTGAAGTAATCCACGACCACCATCAGGTACTTGTTGCCTCGGTCGGATATTGGGAACGGTCCAGCAATGTCAACGGCGATCCGTTCGAATGCCGCTCCGACGTTGTACTGTTGCATGCGACCCCGGCTCCTAGTCTGGGGGCCGCGACTCGCCGCGCACACGTGACAGTGACGGCACCATCTCTCAGCGTCTGCTCGGAGTCTCAGCCAGTAGTAGCGCTGCCGTAATTTGTCAATCGTCCGGTTCGCTCCCAGGTGTCCTCCTGAAGTACCGGCGTGCACTTCCACCAAGACTTCCGGGACTTCACTCCGGGGAAGTACCAACTGTCCTCTCTGCGTCTTCCCATCGGGTGATTCCCATACCCGGAACAGCACACCCTCTCTGGTCTTCAACGAGTCCCATTGGGCCCAATAAGACTTGTAGGTGGCGCTCCTCGGTGCGATGTCCGCCCAGGTTGGTCTCGTCCCTGCCTCCACTTCCCTCAAGAGTGGCCCCAAGTCTGCGTCCGCCAGCTGCTCCCTCCTCAGGCCTGCGCTATCCCAGCCGTCCGCAGGCACTGCCGTGACTACTCGAACTGCTGCGGCACGCTCATTCTCCTCCACTCTGTGCACCTATAAGACGAAAAGGAATATGACGCCAATATTATATAGTGCTAAACCGAAGACACCAAAATTACAATGTAAACAAGGAATTGTTTTAAGGAAGATAAAAGGATTGCCGGATAAAAGTGCCTTTTTTACACAAGAGGGTAAAGAAGGAAATAGTGGTTATTGGGAAGAATCCCCATATGTTCGAGGATTAAGATTTTGGAATGTGTCACAAGAAAGTAAAATTGATAAATGATTAATATAAATCATATTTTAAAATTTGGACAAATAAATACCCAACGCAGCAAGATTGTTATGTTGGAATTACGCCAGCTTATAGGCGAGATGAAATATGATATTATCTGTATACAGGAACCTTATACCATAGGACAAAAGTTGATCCATATGCCAGTTTCGGCGAGATGTTTAATGATGGGTCTACAACCGATGGCAGCAATAGTAATTTTAAATAAAGAAATTCAAGTTTTAAAAATAACGCAATTCTGTGATGAATGGATAATTTGTGTAGAATTGAAGTATAAGGGAAGAACTTCATTTTATGTAATCAGTATTTTCAAGACAAGGATGATACGGAAATTCATCTAGATAAATTAAAGAGGATTATTGATACCTTTAAAAATGAAACAATTTTAATGACAATGGATGCTAACGCAAAGTCCTCGTGGTGGTGGAGTAAGCAGACCGATGATAGGGGAAGGCTGGTACAAGATTTTATCATGGAACATCAATTAGTAATCCAGAATCAGCCAAATAATCCATTTACCTTCGAGGGCCGAGCGGGTGCATGTGAAAATATTGATCTAACATTAACTAAAGGGCATATCAATAATAAAGTTTTAAATTGGAAAGTAGGACAGAATATGACGTCCAGTGATCATAATCTAATATATTTTGACCTTAGTGTGACTGGAGAAGGAGATAGAGCCTGTAATTATGGGAATATCACAAGATATATAATAAAGGACGCTGATTGGAATAAATTGAAGTTAGAGTTCAATCATTTAGAATATGATAATGTCAGTATGGATGTGGATAAAAAAGCAAAAGCATTGACGACCAAAATTCAAGAATGTATGCGGAGTACCTTGAAGAAGGTAAAGATCAAACAGGATTATACCCTTTCATTTTGGAATGAAAATTTGCAGACCCTAAGAAGAAAAGTAAGGAAAGCCAGAAGAATTTATCAACGCAGTCTGATTGCGGATGAAAAGGAAAGAAATCTTAAAATCTATAGGGAGTTGAAGGATAAATATAAGAAGGATATTGAAATATATAGAAATGATTCGTGGGATAAATATAAGGAGGATAGTATAAGAAATAATGTATGGGGTGTACCATATAAGATCATAACGGATAAGATAAGGGCACCTGAAGTAATTTCGACCTTGCAAAAGGATGATGGGCAATATACAAAAAATTGGATAGAATCTATAAATTTCCTAATGACAAAATTATTACCTTCGGATGATCTTGGAGGTGAGGAAGAGGAACATCGTCTAAAAAGAGATAAATATAATAGTGTTTATATTAATAATAAAGTCATATATCCTTTTGATGAAATGGAAGTTAGACTAGCTATACAAAGTTTGAAGAAAAGGAAAGCACCAGGACCTGATGGTATTCCAGTGGAAGTCATCCAAAATTTAGAACATCAAATAGCTCCCTATCTGACTTCCTTATTGAATGAATGTATAATCCAGGGAAGAGTGCCATATTGTTGGAAAGAAGCGGATGTTGTAATTCTGAAAAAAGCAAAAGACAAGGATCCGACAAATCCAAAGTCATATAGAAAATTACAAGAGAAATTGATATATAAAAGGATTATTGAGTATAGAGTAATGATAGACATGACGGAGAATCAATATGGATTTAGAAAAGGAATTTCAACAGAGGATGCCTTAAATGCTTTGATGATGAATGTAAAAAATTCAGATCAAAAATATGTGGTAGGAGTAACAGTTGATATATCTGGCGCCTTTGATAATGTATGGTGGCCCGAATTATTTGATATATTTAAAATCAAAAATTATCCAGCAACTATAGTCAATTTATTAAAGGATTATTGCACCAATAGAAGAGTATATATTACGGGGAATGATCGTAAGATTATTAAAGACATCACTAAAGGGTGCCCGCAAGGTTCAATCCTCGGTCCCCTTTTCTGGGATATTTTAATTGAGCCTTTTATCGAAAAATTGTTGAGCATGCTTGAAGTAAAGGATGTGATAGCGTATGCCGATGATGTCGTCGTGTTATTTGAAGCCAATAGTAGAAATGAAATTGAAATAAAAGGACGAAGTATTCTACATATTTTGGAACAATGGTGCCATTCCGTTAAATTATAGGTAGCACCGGCAAAATCGGCGTATCTTATCTTCAAAGGACAGCTGAAAAGAAATCCCATTCTGAAGATAAATGGTCAAATAATCAAACGTGAAATCCATGTTAGATATTTAGGACTACAGGTCGACGAGAAATTGAATTTTGATGATCATGTGAAAAAAGTATCGGACAAGGCTGGGAATATCATGATGAAAATAGCTACTTTGTCAACTAGAAATTTTAAATTACCGATAGAAGCCATAAGGATATATATCAATAGTATCATGATTGAAATCACCGGTTATGGGGCAGCCATTTGGGCTCATCGCCTTCGATTGCAGAAAAATGTAAAGATCCTTAGAAGTATGCAGAGACAGTTTCTGTTACGTTCAACCGGAGCAGTTAGAACATCATCGAGGATGTCATTATTGATTATATTGAGAATATGGCCTATAGATTATGTTATTAGAAGACGAGGAGCATTATATTGGTTGAAGAAAGATAGACAAGATAAAGTAGAAGAAATTATGGGTAGAAGATGTGATGACAAACGAATTGTGAATTATCTAATATTGGATGAATGGCAACATGAGTGGAATATTATGGAAGAAAGTAGAAGAGTATTCAGTATATTTCCAAATGTAAGAGAAAGAATTAAAATGACATATATTTTACCCAAACAAGGACTCATACATTATTTTACGGGACATGGTGCCTTTGGTACATACCTCAAGAGGATAAAAAGGATTGATTAAGATATTTGTAATATGTGTGATGTGCAAGATACTCCCGAACATTGTCTGTTTGAATGCGTGAAATATGAAGAGGAAGTTTTTGAACAACGACAATTGATAGCAGGAAAATCAATTTATGAGATAGTTCGGAATATCGATGATTATAAAATTTTAGAGGAAATTGCAAGATTTGTATTTATCAAAGGACATGAAAGTTATATTGAATCCAGACAGAGGGAACCCAGAAGAGGAGTACGACAGCAACAAAGAGAATCCATCTGTTTAAGAATCACCAGATCTCAAACAGAAGAGGACCGGAGTTCACAGAGGAGCGAGGAGCAGGAACATCAGGAGCCATGTACGATCAACCGCAGACGGCACTACTGGGTGTCGTTGGGCAGGATCGGGACGGCTGGCCGGAGAAGGATGGAACGAGAGATGGAGCCTCCATAAGAAGATTCAATATCGATAGAGACATGTAGATTTTACACCTGGAACTGTTGAACCATCCTTTTCTCCTGATGCATGTAGGAAACTATGTGATTCCGGTTGAGGAAAGGATCGGATACCAGGGACCGGTGTTTAATCGATTTAGTATGTAGGAACGGTAATTCTAGTAGATATATAGTATCTGTGTTATGTATTTCAATGTAGTTTCATTTGTTGTATATATGTAAAGAATTACCGTTGTAGCAATAGTTTAGTTGAGTATTGTAAGTCACTGGTTTCCAGTGACATAGGTTTAGTAATAGGTAGTTAGTTAGTTACCTTAGTTTTAGTAATATCTGAAAACATGTATCGAAAATGATGATAATAAAGTTGAAAAGAGGAAAAAAAGAAAATAAAATTTGTGGAAGCTATGTCTTGGTTTTGCTTCAAGATGCCAAGACATGGTAAGCAGATTTTATTTTTATTTATTTTTTTTCCTCCACTCTTGTGCATTGGCCGCACTCTTCTGGACAGGGTCTTTGGGAGATGGCGTCAGCGCTACCGTGGCTCTTCCCTCTACGATGTTCCGAGGTGAAGTCATACTCCTGCAGCCTCTGGACCCAACCTGCTGTCTGGCCTTCTGTTCGCGCCGTCACCATTACCTCGCTCCTCGCGGTGACAACCACGTCTTCTTTCAAGACGACCCTGCAGATTCCAAGGTGCTCAACCACTCACTCACTCTTCGGGTTGACGGAGTATAACCTCTTCTCCCTTGAGCCGCAGGACCTTCCTGCCGACGTCGACCGTCGCCTCGTGGCTCCTGAGGGCATCTAGTCCCAGAATCACCTCCTCAGCCACCTTCGCGACGAACACCCACAGACGCAAGGCACTCCGTCCTAAGGTCAGCTCCAGCAGGGCCTCCTTCTCCACAGGCAAGGTGCCGCCCGATACCATAACAAGCTGGTATGGTCGGCTCGGCTTCCTTGTCGGCAATCCCTTCGCCACGTCAGGTCTGATGATGGTCACGGCCGCCCAAGTGCCCACCAGCACGCGGCACGGCTTTCCTCTTACCCAACCGTCCGCGATGAGGCTGTCATCCATACGCCGGCTGACGGCGCGCAGTGTCACTCGAAGGGGCGGTGGTGATGGCGCCGACGTGCCCCTCTCCACGACGGCCCTTACTCGTTTTCCGGCTGCTCTTCCTGGTGTGGGCAGTCTCTCTGCATTTGTCCGGGCTGTCCACACCCCCAACACAGGCCACTAGGTGTTCGCCGGCGTCCTTCAGCTGGTCCTCTGTCTCCGGCATAGCAGACACTCCTCGTTCTCGATGTCGGGATAGATGCTACATTGGCCGCCTCCATCCTTAATGCCGCTGTCAGCGCCTCGTGGATGGTTTTATAATCGCCGAGCATTAAGCGCTGACGAATCTCCGTGTCCTGTACCCTGTCGACAAAGTTCTAGGTGGCTTCCCGGGATACGAACTCCAGTAGCAGGTCAACCAAGGCCTTGCTAGCCAGCTGCTCAATCGCTATGGCGAACTCCTGCAGCGTCTCCCCTGGCTGCTGTGACCTTGCCTTTAGTTGGCTGCGGTACGCTGCGGCTAAGCGGTGGTTCCCGAACCGATTTTCCAGGGCTTCCAAGATGTCCTTGGGCGCCGCCGTTGTCTGCACCGCGTTTAGGACTTCCGCGGCCCGTCCCTGGAGGCTGGCTATTAGCTGTGTGGCCTACTCCCCCGGTGACCATCTGTTGTGCTTGGCCACTGTGTCGAACTGGCGGCGGAAGACCTCAAATGTTGACGCGCCGTCATATTTCGGCGGTTTGACACGCGCAGATGTGTCGCGTCCTGGCGCGTCGGCCTTCAAATCCTTCAGTTTCCTGCTGATGACGTCCTCTACTATGGCGTTCAGGGACTGGACGTTTCTGTCGGCCTTTCCCTCCAGGTCGTCAACGCGGCTCGCTTGGTCCTCGGCGCGCTCGTCCACTTGGCCCATCCGCTTGCCCAGCTCCGTCACGTTATCCCTCACGCCGTTCGGCCATATTTGCGGTCATTGTCGTCAAAAGTTGTTGTTTGCCGCTTCTGTTTTTGTTGTTAACTCGTTCATCTTCGCTAAAAGCATTTCCAATGCCGATTCCATGTCCGTAATATTCAATGATGTTATCGTCCCGCTTCATGACACCAGTTGTGGCTTTGTGGGTTCTTGAAATAAAAAGTCGAAGTTACAAACACAAAAAAAATTCACTTTATTTTCATAGCAATACACTGTTCACAATTACAATTTAATGTACACAATTAGTTGATCTTCCAATATCAATCTACACGTACGCTCGACGCTACTTACACAACGCACGCCATAACAACACTACTCTCAAATGACTGTCGCTTCCGGTATCGATCGGCCCCGAAGTTTCCCGAATATCCTTTTATGGAGGGGGGAAACATTCTCGAAGTTTCGTGTCACTTCGAGTGGCAGGAGGGGTAAACGAAGACTCAGCTACCCCACCTGTCTCCCCTCCCTCCTCCGGCCTACATTTGTTGCTCGGCATCGCGGGCTTGTCGTTTGGGTAACAATATTATACAGAGATTAAAGAACTACACGGCGAGACACTGTACGTACACTCAACCGGCGCGAGATATATTATACAGCGTTAAAGAACTACACGTTGAGACAGTGTACGTACACTCGGACGGCGCGAGATATATTATACAGCGTTAAAGAACTACACGTTGAGACAGTGTACGTACACTCGGACGGCGCGAGATATATTATACAGAGTGTTAAAGAACTACACGGTGAGACAGTGTACGTACACTCATCCGGCGCGAGATATATTATACAGAGTGTTAAAGAACTACACGGTGAGACAGTGTACGTCCACTCGGCCGGCACGAGATATATTATACAGTGTTAAAGTGTCACGCGAGCGTTGGAACACCCTATGGAAGCAGCTGAGAGCGGAAGACAGGGGAGGTCCGTGTTAGCCACGCCTCCCCCTCGTCCGTCTTATAGTGGTGACAGAGACGGCTGAAAAAGAAACATGATTGTGCAGTCTGTTTCTCTTTCACCTGCGTTCTGGAAATTACGGGATCCTTCATCTCTGGAACCTTCCCGTGAAAGCCAGAAGGCTGCGATATTCCTATAAAAAGGGGCTGCCGGAGCGAACTGAAGTCAGTTAGTTAGTCAGTGTGTGAGTGAGTGACAGTTCTTGGTGTAAGAAGGCAGTGTTAGTCAGTGACGTGTTAATGAACGAAAAGATTGTGCAACGGAAGACTGTACGTAACTGTGTATGAGTATCGGAGTTGATGTAATCGCGAGTACAAGTGAAATTGTAACGGACGAACTGGTGAATTGTAATTGTGTGCAGTACGCAATTCTGCGTAATTGGCAAGTGTTTAACTGTAAGTCGGTGGAAATAAAGAACATTTTTGAGTGGTGAAATTGGACTTTTCATTTCACGAACCCACAAAGTCACAATATTACACAGAATGTTAAAGAACTACACGGTGAGACAGTGTACGTCCACTCGGCCGGCACGAGATATATTATACAGTGTTAAAGAACCACACGGCAAGACAGTGTACGTCCACTCGGCCGGCGCGAGATATATTATACAGTGTTAAAGAACCACACGGCAAGACAGTGTACGTCCACTCGGCCGGTGTGAGATATCATATTATACAGAGTGTTAAAGAACTACACGGTGAGACAGTGTACGTACACTCGGCCGGCGCGAGATATATTATACAGAATGTTAAAGAACTACACGGTGAGACAGTGTACCGTCACTCGGCCGGCGCGAGATATATTATACAGTGTGTTAAAGAACTACACGCTGAGACGGTGTGCGTACATTCGGCCGGCGCGAGCTATATTATACAGAGTGTTAAACAACTACACGGTGAGACAGTGTACGACCACGTGGCCGGCGCGAGATATATTATACAGAGTGTTAAAGAACTACACGGCGATACGGTGTAGGACTACTCGGCCGGAGCGAGATATAATATACAGAGTGTTAAAGAACTACACGGTGAGACAGTGTACGACCACGTGGCCGGCGCGAGATATATTATACAGTGTTAAAGAACTACACGGCGATACAGTGTAGGACTACTCGGCCGGCGCGAGATATATTATACAGAGTGTTAAAGAACTACACGGTGAGACAGTGTACGACCACTCGGCCAAGGCGAGATATATTATACAGAGTGTTCAAGAACTACACGGTGAGACAGTGTACGACCACTCGGCCAAGGCGAGATATATTATACAGAGTGTTAAAGAACTACACGGTGAGACAGTGTACGACCACTCGGCCGGCGCGAGATATATTATACAGAGTGTTAAAGAACTACACGGTGAGACAGTGTACGACCACTCGGCCAAGGCGAGATATATTATACAGAGTGTTAAAGAACTACACGGTGAGACAGTGTACGACCACTCGGCCAAGGCGAGATATATTATACAGAGTGTTAAAGAACTACACGGTGAGACAGTGTACGACCACTCGGCCGACGCGAGATATATTATACAGAGTGTTAAAGAACTAGACGGTGAGACAGTGTACGACCACTCGGCCGGCGCGAGATATATTATACAGAGTGTTAAAGAACTACACGGTGAGACAGTGTACGACCACTCGGCCAAGGCGAGATATATTATACAGAGTGTTAAAGAACTACACGGCGATACAGTGTAGGACTACTCGGCCGGCGCGAGATATATTATACAGAGTGTTAAAGAACTACACGGTGAGACAGTGTACGACCACTCGGCCGGCGCGAGATATATTATACAGAGTGTTAAAGAACTACACGGTGAGACAGTGTACGACCACTCGGCCAAGGCGAGATATATTATACAGAGTGTTAAAGAACTACACGGTGAGACAGTGTACGACCACTCGGCCGGCGCGAGATATATTATACAGAGTGTTAAAGAACTACACGGTGAGACAGTGTACGACCACTCGGCCAAGGCGAGATATATTATACAGAGTGTTACAGAACTACACGGTGAGACTGTGTATGACCACTCGGCTGGCGCGAGATATATTATACAGAGTGTTAAAGAACTACACGGTGAGACAGTGTACGTACACTCGGCCGGCGCGAGATATATTATACAGAATGTTAAAGAACTACACGGTGAGACAGTGTACGTACACTCGGCAACTACACGGTGAGACAGTGTACGTACACTCGGCCGGCGCGAGATATATTATACAGAATGTTAAAGAACTACACGGCGAGACAGTGTACCGTCACTCGGCTGGCGCGAGATATATTATACAGTGTGTTAAAGAACTACACGGTGAGACGCTGTGCGTACATTCGGCCGGCGCGAGCTATATTATACAGAGTGTTAAACAACTACACGGTGAGACAGTGTACGACCACGTGGCCGGCGCGAGATATATTATACAGAGTGTTAAAGAACTACACGGCGATACAGTGTAGGACTACTCGGCCTGCGCGAGATATATTATACAGAGTGTTAAAGAACTACACGGTGAGACAGTGTACGACCACGTGGCCGGCGCGAGATATATTATACAGTGTTAAAGAACTACACGGCGATTCAGTGTAGGACTACTCGGCCGGCGCGAGATATATTATACAGAGTGTTAAAGAACTACACGGTGAGACAGTGTACAACCACTCGGCCAAGGCGAGATATATTATACAGAGTGTTCAAGAACTACATGGTGAGACAGTGTACGACCACTCGGCCAAGGCGAGATATCATATTATACAGAGTGTTAAAGAACTACACGGTGAGACTGTGTACGACCACTCGGCCGACGCGAGATATATTATACAGAGTGTTAAAGAACTACACGGTGAGACAGTGTACGTACACTCGGCTGGCGCAAGATATCATATTATACAGAGTGTTAAAGAACTACACGGTGAGACAGTGTACGTTCACTCGGCCGGCGCGAGATATATTATACAGTGTTAGAGAACTACACGGTGAGACTGTGTACGACCACTCGGCCGGCGCGAGATATATTATACAGAGTGTTAAAGAACTACACGGTGAGACAGTGTACGTACACTCGGCCGGCACGAGATATCATATTATACAGAGTGTTAAAGAACTACACGGTGAGACAGTGTACGTTCACTCAGCCGGCGCGAGATATATTATACAGAATGTTAAAGAACTACACGGCGAGACAGTTTACGTACACTCGACCGGCGCGAGATATATTATACAGAGTGTTAAAGAACTACACGGTAAGACATTGTACGTACACTCGGCCGGCGCGAGATATCATATTATACAGGGTGTTAAAGAACTACACGGTGAGACAGTGTACGTTCACTCGGCCGGCGCGAGTATATTATACAGAGTGTTGAAGAACTACACGGTGAGACAACAAATAAATAAATAAATAAAATCTGAAAATCTAATCCCGGTACCTAATTTCTTATACCGGGACATGATTTCCAAATTCTAATTTATTAATTACCACATAAATACAAAAATACAATTTAAACAATCATTTTTCAGATAATAAAATAAAAAACAAAAATTAAAAAGAAAAAAAAATTTTAAACAAATACTAAAACTACCAATTTAAAATTTACAATTTAACTAATAAAAATTACTGGAATCCAGTATACAAATAACTGGCAACCAGCTACAAATTACAAAATAAGACGACAATACCGGAAACCGATACTTAATGTACTGGTAACCAGTACATTTAAAACTTATCAATTTACCATTTTAATTGATAAAATCCTTCTTAAAAACTTACAATACATTTAACCAAAAACTTATATAAAAATAATTCATAAAATTTACATTACAACAATCACAAAATTTACAAATTATTTACTCCAAATTCTTTAAACAAATTAAAATACATTATATCAATTTATATAAACAAACAATTTCAATTATTATTTTTAATTCTACACCAATCAATATTTTTTCAAATCTACTTTATATCAAATAAAATATAAATTTCAAATTCAAAAATAACAATACAATTCACACATATTAAACAAACAATAATTATACATTCAATAACCTTCATAAATTTCAAAATTAAACCATTACAATAACCTTCAAACAACCAAACCAAAACAATTCAATTTAATTTACTTATTTCATTCATTTAAAATTTAATTTTTTTTTTTTTTTTTTTTACCTTATTAACACAAAAATATCAAATTAACATTATACTAAAACACATTTCAACTATTAAATCTACTAAATCTTCAACATAATTATATATATAAAAATTCCTATTCTATAATTTCTCAAAACACACTTTCTCAAAATTTAACTATCCTCATTTTACACCAAATTAAATAAAATAACATCTCTATAATTTATCAAATCAACTCCTTAAATCCATTTTTCCAATATCCACTTCTCAAAATAATTCATTCAAATCCTCCTTCATCTTTCACTCAGATTATCCATAATAATAATAATCCAAACTCAATTCACCAATATCCTTCACTACAAAACAACCATCCAAAAACTTTACTCGTCCATTACTACACCACATTATTACTTAAAACACTTCTCTCATCATCTTACACCGGGGAAGAAAAATCCCTCCCTAAACTAAACCACAAATAAACTTCATGATTCACTTTAAACACCACGGGGAGGGGCAAAGCCCCTCCCCCTAAAAGATACTCTATTAACTCTACTCAAAATTATATTTAATTCGAGGGGAGGGCAATCCCTCCTCTAAAGATTTCACAGGATACTATATTACACTGAAACACTAAAAAACTTTCATTTCTGCGATCACCTCCTCATTATACAGATAGTTGGACATTACTGGATCCGTGGCACCAACAACCTTGAAGCGGGTACCTGATTCGCCGGCAGGAACTCTATGTGTCCTCCTCAGAACTGGTAGACATGGAAGGGAAATTGCGCAACCTCATCCTCTCTGCATCACCTCCGGATTCTGCTACGGCTCTAGTTCTTCTGTTGCCCCAATCTCGTCGACCAAGGGAAACACAATATCCTCTTCTTCTACTATTTATATTTTGCTAATAATTAATATCCATACCTTCTTAAATAATAATATTTTCTTCATTACGTAGATTAATACGTCTTTGGGATCTTCTTAACTCAATTGGTGGTTGAATTTCTTGAACAGGTATACATTTGGGTAGAATTGATTTCCATGCTAATTCGCTGATGGTATTTGCTAATTTGGTCAAGGTATTATATAATTCTGGGATTCTTATTATATTCCATAAATTAAATCCTCTTAATTTATTTCGTTCTTCAGTAATTAAATGACCATACTTAACGCATTCAAATAAAACATGTTCTGGATTATCTACTTTACTACATATATTACAAATGGAACTATTTAACTTCTTCACTTTATACCAATATGTACCATAAGGTCCATGTCCAGTCAAAAAATGAATTAGACCTTTTGTGGGTTTTACATGTTTCAATTTCAAGCGTTCGATTATAAATAGAAAGAATTCATGAGTTCTTCTACCTTCATTTATACTGTCCCATTCATTCTGCCAATCCTTCAACAGATGTTTCTTGATATCTTGTCTGGTATTACACACCTTTCCAACAATACTATTTACTTTACCAAAATTATTTTTCTTGAACCAGAACATTGCACCTCTCAATCTAATTAGAAGATCGATGGGCCATATTCCTGTCGTTACAAGGAGTGCTACTGTAGATGTCGTGCAAACAGCACCCGTATGGCGAAGCAGGATCTTCCTCTGTGTACTTCTTAATTTGTTTCTAATATTCAAATTATACAATTTTTGAGCCCAGGTTGCTGCGGCATATGTAACAATTGATCCAAAAATAGTATAATGATAGGTGATAATATTATTTAAGGATATTTTGTATTTTATATTGACAATTGTGGCTAATTTATTCATAACTTTTTCAGCCTTCATTCTAACATACTCTACATGATTTATAAAATTAAATTTTTCATCCAGCATAACACCTAGGTATTTTATTTCTCTACAACGTTTAATTTTTTCATTATTATACTTAATAATCGGATCTCGTTTTAATTTTCCTTTAAATAAAATATATGATGACTTTTGGGGAGCAATTTGCAGTTTAGTCTCATTACACCTCACACGGTGAGACAGTGTACGTACACTCGGCCGGCGCGAGATATATTATACAGAGTGTTAAAGAACTACACGGCGAGACAGTGTACGTTCACTCGGCCGGCGCGAGATATATTATACAGAATGTTAAAGAACTACACGGCGAGACAGTTTACGTTCACTCGGCCGGCGCGAGATACATTATACAGAGTGTTAAATAACTACACGGTGAGACATTGTACGTACACTCGGCCGGCGCGAAATATCATATTATACAGGGTGTTAAAGAACTACACGGTGAGACAGTGTACGTTCACTCGGCCGGCGCGAGTATATTATACAGAGTCTTAAAGAACTACACGGTGAGACAGTGTACGTACACTCGGCCGGCGCGAGATATATTAAACAGAGTGTTAAAGAACTACACGGTGAGACAGTGTACGTACACTCGGCCGGCGCGAGATATATTAAACAGAGTGTTAAAGAACTACACGGTGAGACAGTGTACGTTCACTCGGCCGGCGTGAGATATATTATACAGAGTGTTAAAGAACTACACGGTGAGACAGTGTACGTACACTCGGCAACTACACGGCGAGACAGTGTACGTACACTCGGCCGGAGCGAGATATATTATACAGAGTGTTAAAGAACTACACGGTGAGACAGTGTACGTACACTCGGCCGGCGCGGGATACCATATTATACAGAATGTTAAAGAACTACACGGCGAGACAGTGTACGTACACTCGGCCGGCGCGAGATATCATATTATACAGAATGTTAAAGAACTACACGGCTAGACAGTGTACGTACACTCGGCCGGCGTGAGATATCATATTATACAGAATGTTAAAGAACTACACGGCGAGACAGTATACGTACACTCGGCCGGCGCGAGATATCATATTATACAGAATGTTAAAGAACTACACGGCGAGATAGTGTATGTACACTCGGCCGGCGCGAGATATCATATTATACAGAATGTTAAAGAACTACACGGCTAGACAGTGTACGTACACTCGGCCGGCGTGAGAGATATTATACAGAGTGTTAAAGAACTACACGGTGAGACAGTGTACGTACACTCGGCCGGCGAAAGAATTCAAATTATACAGGATGTTAAAGAACTACACGGCGAGACATTGTACGTACACTCGGCCAGCGTGAGATATATTATACAGAGTGTTAAAGAACTACACGGCGAGACAGGGTATGTACTCTCGACCAGCGCGAGATATATTATACAGGGTGTTAAAGAACTACAGGGCGAGACAGTGTACGTACACTCGACCAGCGCGAGATATATTATACAGGGCGTTAAAGAACTATACGGCGAGAGTTTACGTACACTCGGCCAGCGGGAGATATAGTAGACAGTGTATGTACACTCGACCGGCGCGAGAATTCAAGTTATACATGGTGTTAACTACACAGCGAGACAGTGTATGTACACTCGGCCGGCGCATGAATTCTAATTATACAGTGTGTTAAAGAACTACACTGCGAGACTGTATGTACCTTCGGCCGGCGCAAGATATCATATTATACAGAGTGTTAAAGTACTACACGGCGAGACAGTGTACGTACACTCGGCCAGCGCGAGATATATTATACAGAGTGTTAAAGAACTACACGGCGAGACGGTGTACGAACACTCGGACGGCGCGAGATATATTATACAGGGTGTTAAAGAACTAAACGGCGAGACAGTGTACGTACACTCGGCCAGCGCGAGATATATTATACAGGGTGTTAAAGAACTACACGACGAGACAGTGTGTGTACACTTCGCCGGCGCAAGATATCATATTGTACAGGGTGTTAAGGAACTACACGGCGAGATAGTGTATGTACACTCGGCAACGCGAGAATTGAAATTATACAGGGTGTTAAAGAACTACAGGGTGAAGAACTGTATGTACGCTCGACCAGATCGAGAATTCAAATTATACAGGGTGTTAAAGAACTACACGGAGAGACAGTGTATGTACACTCGACCGGCGCCAGGGTGTTAAAAAACTACACCGAAATTATTTCAGCTATTGCAAACGTGACTAATATAAGTTAGTTGAGATAGGCAATGCATAGTCTATGCATAAACATATCACAGTTAACTGTGTTAAATCTAATTGGTATTAAAGCTGATAAATTGGTATTTGAACAAGATTGGAAAAATTATTGGATTACAATGTTTTTAAAGCTGCTTCCCGTGTATAGGAATATTGATTCTTAGTACTCGTTATTGGCGTTCTCAAGATTTAATGCCAGTGTGACACTGAACAGCGATTAACATATTTCTTACATCATGTAGCCTGCTCTAACTGTTCTGGTGATCCAATCCGTACACCGAAAATTAGTGTTCTAAAGGTTATTGGTTCGATTCTTATCATGCAGTTACTTTTTTCTTTGTCTTTTTAATACGTACATTGAAACTACAGACCAGAATCTGATTGCGCGGTGCAATAACACTATGATTTCCTTGACTAGGGACATTTTGCACTGAAAATGCAGGTCGCCATTGAGCAGATTTTATAAACCTGACGTAAAGAGCTGCATTTACTTTTTATTTTATGTAAGTTTGTTCACCCTTTAAACTACCTCTTATATAACATGTGAAGTATTAAGTAGGAATCAACCTTTGTTAGAATGAATTGTAATGAACTGCAGTGATAAGGTGAAATTACTCCGTAAAATGCATACATTTATACAAGAATTTAAAGCTTACATAAAGTATTTAAAATAAGACAAAAAAACTGATGGAGATTCCAACTTATTATTTTAGTTAATTGATGGAAGTTACTCATTTCTTCACACTAGCCGTATATAGGCTAAGGTTTTTGATAGTCAACATGAAAAATTCAATGCCATGGCCGGGATTTGAACCACGGATCTCCGTCCAGGAAACCAGGAGATCCATGGTTCAGACCCCGGCCATGGCACTGAATTTTTCATGTTGACTCTATCCATCAAAAACCTTAGCCTACATACTGCTAGTGTGAAGAAATGATTAATTTCGATCAATTAACTAAAATGATAAGAGTTAAATGATGAAGCCTGGGACTCAAGTATTTGATAGTAAGTCACCACAAACGGTGTATCTCGAATGCGAGAGCCCCTAGTGGTTTACTGGGGAAATATACTAATCAATGAAATATACAAATCAATTGGAGAACTTAATGTCATGACAGCATGTTGACCATGGTAGCTCAATGGCTAAGAGCGACTGGACGGAAACCAGTATATCCGTGGTTCAAATTCCGGCTGTGGCATTGAGATTTTAATGCTGATTATATCTATCGAGACTCCAACTTGTTTACCTTTCACTGGAGAGCTAATGTCATAGCCATGAGACCAGACGGACTGCTCAGACATCTCTCTTCATTTTCTTCTGTTCTGCTCTCAAGTAATATCATTATTTACAGTGGCATACTGTAAGTCTGGAAACTTATAAACATAAATTACCGCCTGCGGTGCCGTATGCAGTAAAAGCGGGCGTTAAACACTACGCAATTCATTTATAGACATAACTTCCACATTTGAACTAACGGGCCATAAGTCTCCTATCTCAAATTACTTGTTTAAGATATCTCCACCTGCTGTGAAAGTGTCGTCCATTAACATCTTGTATGTAGATATGTGTGTAAAATGACTGAATATTGTGACAAGGAGAAAGAAAAGGGAATCAAAATCCCTTTGTGTCAAGGATGGCTGCCACAGTAATTTGCATTTAAATATATAATAGATTGGCTGACCTTACATATCAGACATACAGCTTCCAAGTGCTTTATTTGCATTTCGTCACTTACTATACTGTGCCTTCGTGGGTTTGTGAAATTAAAAGTCCAATTGCACAACTCAACAATGTTCTTTATTTCCACTGAATTACAGTCGGAAAACTTGCCAATTACAGAGAATTACGTAATGCACACAATTACAATTCACCAGTTCGTCTGTCACAGGTCCACTGCACTCGCAGGTCCGATGCACGTTTACAGTCTTCTTGTCGCTTAACTCACTCGGCGCTCCTCAGGCTGCTCGCCAAGAACTGCCTTTCCTCCAGCCCGACGCGTTGCTTATATAGGACCAACTGGCCAATCTAGAAGGTTCCGGATTAGATGAAATATCCTGTATGTTCGAGAACTCAAGAGGGGAAAGAGACGGCACACTGATGTTTTTCCAGCCAATCCTCGTTACCGCTATAAGACAAATGGGTGGGAGTGGCCGAACGCTTACCATCTGGCCCCACCGCCGGCCGGTTCCACAGGAAGTCTCGACGTTCGAGTGACAGTGCTCCCTCCTCAAAGCTGGTCGTCCCGTACAACACCATCGTTGTGTGCCAGGCGATCAAGGTGTACCACCATCTTCCCTGAACCATCTGGATGCGGCAGACCACGTCGTTAATCCTCTTCACCACCCGGTACGGTCCTTGCCATGGCTGCTGGAGCTTCGGGCAGCGTCCCTTGGTCCGGGTAGGACGGTACAACCAGACCAGGTCACCTTGCTGGAACCCTTGGCTGTTGGCTTGCCTGTCGAATTGGGTCTTCATGCGGTCGCTCGCCTTCTGGATGTTCTGGCGAGCCATCTCGTGCATGTCGTGGAGATGGTCCACCAGGTTCTCCACATTCTCGGTCGCTGGCTGCTTCGCTTCCGGAGGGCTTCCAAAAGCCAGGTCGCAAGAGAGGCGTAACTCTCGGCCGAACATTAAGCTGGCTGGCGTCATCCCAGTTGTGTCGTGTGTAGACGAGCGGTAGGCCAGCAAGAACGGAGGCACCTTGACGTCCCAGTCCCGCTGATGGCTAGCCACGACCTTCCTCAGGTGTTCCTCTAAGGTCTTGATGTATCTTTCGACCATGCCATCCAATTGGGGATGTAGAGGCGTCGTGCGGGACTTGTTCACCCCAAGCCTTTGTAGTGCTTCCTTCACCAGGTTGGACTCAAAATTGGTACCCTGGTCACTGTGCAGCTCTAACGGTACCCCAAATCGACAGAACACTTGCTCCACGAGGCACTCTGTGATTGTCTTCGCCTCCTGGTTTGGGATGGCATACACCTCCGGCCACTTGGTGAAGCAGTCCACGACCGCCATTAGGTACTTGTTGCCTCGGTCGGAAACGGAACGGTCCAGCAATGTCAACGGCGATCCGTTCGAATGGCGCTCCGACGTTGTACTGATGCATGCGACCCCGGCTCCTAGTCTGGGGGCCGCGACTCGCCGCGCACACGTGACACTGACGGCACCATTTCTCACCATCTGCTCGGAGTCTCAGCCAGTAGAAGCGCTGCCGTAGTTTGTCAATCGTTCGGTTCACTCCCAGGTGTCCTCCTGAAGTACCGGCGTGCACTTCTTCCAAGACTTCCGGGACCTTACTCCGGGGAAGTACCAACTGTTCTCTCTGCGTCTTCCCATCGGGTGATTCCCAAACCCGGAACAGCACGCCCTCTCTGGTCTTCAACGAGTCCCATTGGGCGCAGTAAGACTTGTAGGTGGCGCTCCTCAGTGCGATGTCCTCCCAGGTTGGTCTCGTCCCTGCCTCCACTTTCCTCAAGAGTGGCCCCAAGTCTGCGTCCGCCAGCTGCTTCCTCCTCAGGCCTGCGCTATCCTACTCGCACTGCTGCGGCACGTTCCTTCTCCTCCACGCTTGTGCATTGGCCGCACTCTTCTGGACAGGGTCTTCGGGACATAGAGTCTGCGTTACCGTAGCTCTTCCCTTTGCGATGTTCCGAGGTGAAGTCGTACTCCTGCAGCCTCTGAACCCAACGTGCTGTCTGGCCTTCCAGGTTCTTAAAGCTAAATAGCCAAGTTAGGGCGGAATGGTCAGTCCTCAGGTGGAATGGCTGACCGTACAGGTACTTGTGGAAGTGCTCCACGGTCTTTACTATCGCCAATAATTCTCGCCGGGTGACGCAGTATTTCTTCTCTGCCTTGGATTTCGTCTTGCTGTAGTAGGCTATCACCCGCTCATGGCCGTCCTGGATCTGCGATAGGTCGCCTCCAATGCAATGGTCGCTGACGTCGGTGTCCACAATGAAAGCACCACCTGGTTGTGGAAATCCCAAAATTGGAGTGCTGCACAGGGTCTTCTTCAGGTGCTGGAAAGCGTCTTCGGCGTCCTACGTCCACACATAAGGCCGGTGTTCCTCTGTCAGGCGGGTGAGGGGTTTTGAGATGTTGGAGAACCCCTTTATGAAGCGGCGGTAATAACTGCACAGCCCCAGGAAACTGCGCAACTCTTTCTTATCCTTTGGGCGAGGCCAATCTCTCACAACCTGTGTCTTCTCCGTGTCTGTGGCCACTCCGGTTGCTGAGACTATGTGGCCCAAGTAGTTCACTTCCTTGCGGAAGAGCTGGCACTTCTTCGCGTTCAGCTACAAGTTAGTCGCCTGCAGTCTCTGTTGCGCCTTACTCAGATTCTCGAGGTGATCTTCAAAAGTCTTCCCGACGATGAGGATGTCGTCCAGTTATAGCAGGCAGGCGTCGTAAATCAGTCCTCTCATCACTGACTCCATGAGGCGTTAGAAGGTAGCTGGTGCATTGGAGAGGCCAAAGGGTATAACTGTGAACTGCCAGAGCCCTTGGGCTGTCGAGAATGCGGTCTTCTCCTTGTCTCTCGGATCTAGAGCTACCTGCCAGTAGCCCCACTTCAGGTCCAGGGTCGAGAACCACTGTGCACCAGCTAACGTGTCCAGGGTGTCGTCAATCCGGGGTAAGGGGAAACAGTCCTTGCGGGTGACAGCGTTCAACTTCTTGTAGTCTACGCAGCAGCGTAGCTCGCCGTTCTTCTTTGTCACCAAGACTACAGGGGAACACCAAGGGCTGTCAGACTCTTCAATCACTCCCCTGGATCTCATGTCCTCCAGCATGTCTCTTACCGCCCCTTGCTTCGCCAGCGGAACGTGTCTAGGTGGTTGCCGAATAAGCCGGGCGTCCCCGGTGTGGATGCGGTGAAGCACTTTGTCCGTGCGGCCATAGTAACTGTCGCCTTGGCTGAAGAAGCGCTGGTATCACATCAGCAGCTGTCGAACTTTCTCCAGTTGTTCTGCGGTCAGGTGGTCGGCCACCCTCTCCAGTAAGACTTCTAGCCGGGGCCCCAGTTGTTGCGTCGGCACCGGCTTCTGCGTCTTGTCGATTGCTGTTACGCTTGCCACGGGCTCGCACGTTCCCAACTCCGTCCCGGCCTGGACGTCGTGATCGGTGTCCCTTGGATTTAGCAATCTCATTGGCACCTCCTCTCGGCACGGCAGCAATGCCCTGGCTACACACAGTCCGTGTACAGGCGTCTTCTGGTCCAGCAACATGTTCCTGGTTCTCTGGCCTTCCAGTCGCGCCGTCACCAGCACCTCGCTCCTCGCGGGGACAACCACGTCTTCGTTCAAGGTGACCCTGCAGATTCCAAGGCAGTCCTCGGGTTGACGGAGTATAACCTCTTCTCCGTTGAGCCGCAGGACCTTCCTGCCGACGACAACCGTCACCACGTGGCTCCTGAGGGCATCCAGTCCCAGAATCACCTCCTCAGCCACCTTCGCGACGAACACACACAGACGCACGGCACTCCGTCCCAAGGTCTGCTACAGCAGGGCCTCCTTTTCCATAGGCAAGGTGTCGGCTGATGCCGTGACAAGCTGGTATGATCTGCTCGGCTTACTTGTCGGCAAACCCTTAGCCACTAGGTCTTCGCCGGCGTCCTTCGGCTGGTCTTCTGTCTCCGGTGTAACGGACACTCCTTCTCGACGTCGGGATAGCTTTTACCCTGGCCGCCTCCATCCTTAATGCTGCCGTTAGCGCCTCGTGGATGGTTTTATAATCGCCGAGCATTAGGCGCTGACGAATCTCCGTGTCTCGTACCCCGTCAACGAATGTGTAGGCAGCTCCCCGGGATATGAACTCTGGTGGGAGGTCGACTAGGGCCTTGCTAGCCAGTTGTTCAACTGCCAGGGCGAACTCCTGCAGCGTCTCCCCTGGCAGCTGTGACCTTGCCTTTAGCTGGCTTCGGTACGCTGCGGCTAAGCGGTGGTTTCCAAAACGATTCTCCAGGACCTCCCAGATGTCTTTGGGCGCCACCGTTGTCTGTACCGCGTTCAGGACTTCCGCGGCCCGTCCCTGGAGGCTGGCTATTAACTGTGTGGCCTCCTCCTCTGGTGACCATGTTGTGCTTGGCCACTGTGTCGCACTGGCGGCGGAAGACCTCAAATGTTGACGCGCCGTCATATTTCGGAGGTTTGCTGCACACCGATGTTGTGTCGCGTCCCGGAACGTCGGCCTTCAAATCCTTCAACCTCCTGCCAACGACGTCCTCCACCATGGCGTTCAGGGACTTGACGCTGCTGTCGGCCCTTCCTTCCAGGTCGTTAACGCGGCTCGCCAGGTCCCTGACGCGCTCGTCCACTTGGCCCATCCGCTTGCCCATCTCCGTCATGTCATCCCTCACGCCGGTCAACTGTTCTTCAAATTTGGCGGCGAGAGCCTCGTTCGCCACCTTCATTTCCGTGGCCAGTTCGGCCATGTTTGCTTTCATTGTCGTGGCCAAGTTGTTGTTTGCCGCTTCTGTTGTTGTTAACTCGTTCATCTTCGCGGCCAAGTTGTTATTTGCCGTCTCCAACTTCTTTTCCATTTTCTCAGTGATGTCATTTGCCGTCCTCATTTCTGTCAGTTCCGCGGCCAGGCTATTATTTGCCGCTTTCATTTCCGAGGTCAGTTCGGCTTTCATTTCCATCATCTTCTCCAAAATTTTTCTAATGCCGCGTCCATGGTTGTAATGTTCGGAGATGTTGTCGTCCCGCTTCCTGACACCAGTGTGACTTTGCAGGTTCGTGAAATTAAAAGTCCAATTGCACAACTCAACAATGTTCTTTATTTCCACTGAATTACAGTCGGAACACTTGCCGATTACACAGAATTACGTAATGCACACAATTTCAATTCACCTGTTCGTCTGTCACAGGTGCACTGCACTCGCAGGTCCGATGCACGTTCACAGTCTTCTTGTCGGTTAACTCACTCGGCGCTCCTCAGGCTGCTCGCCAAGAACTGCCTTTCCTCCAGCCCGACACGTTGCTTATTTAGGACCAATCTAGAAGGTTGCGGATTAGATGAAATATCATGTATGTTCGAGAACTCCAGGGGAGGGGAAAGAGACGGCATAGTGATGTTTTTCCAGCCACCCCTCGTTACCGCTATAAGACAAATGGGTGGGCGTGGCCGAACGCCTACCGTCTGGCCCCACCGCCGGCCGGCTCCACAGGAAGTCCCGACGTTCGGGTGAGAATACTAATATTTCACTCTTATATAAATACAATAACAAACAAATGCAGAGCTCTTCAGTGAAGGTCAAGATCAAGCATCTGCAGAACGACTGAACCATCCATATAAAATGGGTAAAGGCACATGCAGGACTATGCTGGAATGAACTAGCAGCCCGGTCGACAAAGGAGGCTGCACAGAAAGACAACGGGCAGCAAGATACCCAGCATACACATAATTAAGGAGGCAGAAGAGAGAGAACTGCATAGGTGGCAAGACCAATGGGAGAACACAACAAAAGGAAGTATCAGCAAAATGTTCTTCCCTTCTGTGCAAGAACGACTAAAACTGAGGATCCCACTCAACAGACAGACTACCGCCATCCTAACTGGACATGAGAAGACAAGAGACTACTACAACAGATTCAAGCGGAAAGTGCAAAGTGCAAATGTGAATTAAAAAACCAAACTGATTGTTCTCTTCTGTACAGTGAAAGACTAGAACTAAAACAAAATATTAGACTAAGAGGTTTGACAGTGGCCGGCAACAAACAGTGATCTAATGAAACACCGCAAAAACAATTTTTAAAATTCATAAACAAAATAGACTTTGAAAAACTGTAAAAGCATAGTTAAAGCCATTGTTTGTATTGTACATTGAAAACTTGTAATTACTACAGTTAGCTATAATAACTTTAAGGAGTACATGTAGTGTTACGTTGTAACGGAGCATGCAGTGCTAACAAATAAAAAACCTTTAATGCTCTGCCATGTAGTAATATAATAAATGTGTCATTCCATAAAGGCTTAAACAAATAACTGCAAAGTTAAAATAAACAAAACAAATAATTCGGAAAAACTACTTGTAGTTGGTTTATTGATACTCGTTACTTACTTTTTTATATTGATGAGAGACCACTTTCAAAGGCAATCACCTTCATTTTCAATCTCTTTCCAACTGGCATCTGTTGTTGTCTGCTCTCCTCTCTCTGGTGGTGAAACTATGAACTTTTTGTCAAATTATCTACTGGTGGGCTTTCAAAGTTCATTAAGCGAACCTTATTTTTCCATATGAATATGTTCTCCCATGTTGTCATTTAATTTTGGTTTATCGCTCCTTTTAATAATTTTGGATTTGGATCGATGTCATGGTTTTCATTCCAAAAATGAAATGCTACTGCTGACTTATCTTCTTGTTTCAATCTGATGTTTCTAAAGTGCTCTTTGACTCTGGTTTTTAGATTTCTTTTGGTTTGAACTATGTAGCATTTTTCACAATTCTTACAACTTATTTGGTATATTCCGGATCTGTTAACTAATGGGATTTCATCTTTTGAAAGGGTAGAGCCAGAATAAAAAATTCAATGCCATAGCCGGGCATTGAATTTTTCATTCTGGCTCTACCCTTTCATAGTGCGTCCTACACATGGCTAGTGTGAAAGAACAATTAATTTTTCCATTTCATCTTTTGTTTTTTAATTTAGCAATTTTAAAATTGAGTGTCCATTAGTAGGTGCCAAGATGATATTTTGTTCCTTGAAGATCTTTTTAAACTTATTAAATGTTTTTGGGTCATATGTGAATGAACTGAATAAACTGTTGCTTTCTTTCTCTTTTGTAAATATGGTTCAGTTCATTCACATATCACCCAAAAACATTTAATAAATTTAAAAAGATTGTCAAGGAACAAAATATCACCTTGGCACCTACTAATAGACATTCAATTTTAAAATTGCTAAATTCAAAAACAAAACATGAAATCCCATCAGTCAACAGATCCGGAATATACCAAATAAGTTGTAAGAATTGTGAAAAATGCTCCATAGGTCAAACTAAAAGAAATCTAAAAACCAGAGTCAAAGAGCACTTTAGAAACATCAGATTGAAACAAGAAGATAAGTGAGCAGTAGCATTTCATTTTTGGATGAAAACCATGACATTGATCCAAATCCAAAATTATTAACAGGAGTGATTAAACTGACAACATGGGAAAACATTATATAGAATAAAAAGAAGTATTTCAGAAAGTGGAGTGCCATTGTTACTAAAATTAGGCAAGTGCCTAATTTTAGTAACAATGGGAGAACATATTCATATGGAAAAATAAGGATCGCGTAATGAACTTTGAAATCCCACCAGTAGATAATTTGACAAAAAAAAGTTCACAATTCCACTACCAGAGAGAGAGCAGACAACAGATGCTAGTTGGAGAGAGGTTGAAAATGGAGGTGATTGCCTTTGAAACTAGTCTCTCATTAATATAAAAAAGTAAGTGACGAGTATCAAAAAACCAACTACAAATAGTTTTTGTGATTAATTTTGACGTCACTGTTATTCCTCCAAACACATATAAAACAAATCATGTTTACAGCAAAACTTACAAATAGAACAATTGGCAGATGATGTATTTGGTATTTAAATGTAGCTGTTTAAATAAATCATTATACCAAATGAAATAATTCTAAATGTATATAATAATTCCTTATGTATTGACACTTTACATCATAAAGTACAAGAAAATCCCTTTGTTGATTTCATATTGTGTGTATGAATACAGTTTATCAAATATACATAATTCAGTTAAACATTCGCCTGCGGTGCCGTATGTAATAAAAGCGGGCGTTAAACACTACACATTTCATTTTTCAGTTAAACATAATAAATTAAATATAAAGGGAATCAATTAATGACCCTAAACAACACTTTTAAATTTTCCCGGAACATGTTTCAGAGGCTATTCCCTCCATCGTCAACCAGACATCGATTGATTCTCAGTGGGGTAGCTGGTGATATTTTGTCATAGGTCTCCTCTGGATGCGGTTTGAGGAACTTGCTGAATAAATATTTCTGAGGAATGTCAAAATTGAATACTTTGTTCCTATTATTTGAAATGAAGATTTGTTCCCATGTGGACAGTTCTTGTTTTCCTGTTACAAGAAAGTATTCAATTTTGACATCCCCCAGAAAGATTTGTTCAGCAAGTTCCTTGAACCGCCACCAGAGGAGACCTATGACAAAATATCGTCAGCTACACCACTGAGAACCAGTCGATGTCCGGTTGACGATGGAGGGAATAGCCTCTAAAACATGTTCTGGGAAAATTTAAAAGTAAGTTGTTTAGTTTCATTAATCGACTCTCTTTAAATTTAGTTTATTACAACACTGTTTTCAGCACTTCCATGAAAGGAATTATAATAAAAGTTTTTAAATTTTTTGCATTCCCCCAACTTGTGCCATGATTCCCCTTTCTGTTACATAGCTAATGTTGAGAGCCTTCCTGTTTGTATATAAGTCGAAGGTCCAAACCCAGTAGACGACATGGCTTCCTTAGGAACGGAAGTAAAGGCAGTGGTCCCGTGTTGCACATTTATGGCAGGCCAGAACAACAAACATGCCACCCACCATGGTCCTAAAATGGCCCACCACACCAGCTTGGTAGCCAGAGAGTGTCCTGCTGGTAGTTGAAGTGTTTACCAGGAGCATATCATCTTGTCATGCAGCGCAACACTTCTACCCTGATGAGAGATGATGTGAAATGATAATACAGAATGAAATGAAGGGACAGGAAATTTGGGAGATGTAATTAACATACCCAGCATTCACCTGGCGACCCAAAGAACCCATGTGCAAGATAGGTCAAATCAGACTTCCTGAATGCAGGCAATAGACAAAGCTGCCTGAGTCATCCCGTTCAGTTTGGTAGACAGTGCTGAGAATATTATTGCAAAGTTTATTAAAAGTCAAATGTTATAAAAAATTTATGCATCATAAAAATTCAAACACCTTTATCACATTTAATGCAATTTTCTATACAATTAAAATACAGTATTGTCGTTAAGTCACCGGAAAACTGCAAACATTTGTATTAAGGAAATGCTCTTTAAGCCTAATGTTCAAACTCCTTTTTGTTTTGCCAATGTAAAAGTCGTCACAGCCGTTGCAATTTATTCAGTACACACCTGAGTTTTTGGAACATCAAAAACAAAGAAATAGACAAATTGGTGGTAGCACACCATTTTTGGAGGGCCACGCCATGGCTCACTGGTTAGACCGCTTGGCTCTCACCAAGGCGGCCCAGGTTCGATCCCAGGCGACTGCAAAGTGAGATTTGTGGTGGACAACATGGCGCTGGGGCGGGTTTTCTCTGGTTTCCCCCGCCATCTCATTCCACCGGTGCTCCATCTTCATCTCATGTATCATCAGTGTCATCGCCTGCGGTGCCGTATGTAGTAAAAGTGGGCGTTAAACACTACACTACACATACACACCATTTTTGGAATGATAATCATGATACAGAACAAGAAATCCAGTTCAGGGTCCTACTGTATTAAACATATGGGAAAAGCTATTCATTAAGGAATGTGAAGGAAAACTGCTCAATATCAACATCACCTTTGAAGAGAACCCAAATTTGAAGTTTATCAAGACAACAACAGAGACGCCTCAATCGCCTCCAAGGAGTTCACTAGTCAACATTAGCTGAGGACGTTAGGAAGGTCCAAACAAAATGTGTTCTAGGCAAACACTAGCATTATATGGAATATAGAGTACTAGTTTAACTCAAAATTATATTAATGTTCTGAACTTCACATATGATATCTGAGTTTCCTTCAGATGCCACTTGCTCCCAACCAGTTTATGGTAATTAAAGGGCAAGACAACACTCAGCTTTTTGTAAAGAACTGAAATATTTGCTCCATTAGTTTCTGTTGTTGTTCAGTTTGCTGCAGTCTCTGTCTTCTTTCCTCTATTTCCATGCTCAGTCTTTGTTTACGCTCCGCAATGTCAACATCTAGTTTTGCTTGTCTTTCTCTTTGTTCCATCTTCCATTTATCTTCTTCTAATTTTATTCTTCTTTCCTCTAATTCTACTTTTTTCCTTTCAATGTCTAACTTTGCTTCTTGTATCTGTAGCTCCTTATTCTTTAAACTCTTTTCCTCTTCTTGCCTTTTATTTAAATACTTTAAAATAGAAGATTTTAATGTATTTTCACCGCACTTCTTTTTCCTAACATTGTTTGGAGGAGGTTGATGATCTGGGATGTCGGTCGCTTGTTGAGTCTGTACGTCAATGTTTGGTTCCTGTGTTTCATTAAACATTGGCTCGTATTTGAGCACAGAAGACTGATTGTCGTTATCTACTGTAATGATATTGACCAATGGTTCTTCTATTGCTCTCTTTCTCACCTCACTGACACTCCTCTTTCCAACATACTCGCTTGCTAACTGCGCTATGGATTGTAGCAGTTGTTCTTTTTCTTCATACTGCTCCTCGGTTCCTGATCTGAAAACAAATTCTGTGTTAATTAACTGATTATAATGCAAAATATGTCTTGCTAGCTTTAGTTCAAAAGAAGATAATTTTAAAATTCTAGTTGCTTTAAAGTTTTATATAGCTTTGAAAGTTCAAAACTCAAAAACTGTTCAAAAGAAACAAAACTTTTGTTCTGGCAGCTTACACCACACATTTCATAAGAACTGATGAAAACTATATTGATATTTTTATTGATATTGACATTTATTTGTACAGTTTCCATTACATTTTCATTACAATAACTTTAACATTGAACATCCTGTACCAATACATGAAAACTGCTGACCTAAGATTTACTCACTGACTCAGGTCCCCTGGCCATAAGCCTTTGCTTTTCCTGAGCAGCTTGTTGTCATTTCTTCTTTTGCCCTAATCCACTTTTCTCTTATCCTATATAAGAATTCTCCTATACATCTATTTTTCTTTTCACACATCGCCGTTAACATGCGTAATGCCAATATCTCTTTACTTACTCTGTCTCATTTCTTATCTTGTATTTTACTCCTGTAATTTGTTAACTCCTTACATTCTATCAGGTAATGAACAGTGCTCTCTTCATCTCCACAAAATTCACATATCCCTGCCTCATTACTTCTCAACCCTTTTAGATATAATATTCCTAATCTCATCCATGCTATGCCTTCTCTTCCAGTTTTGTCACAATGATCTATATATTTTTCCCTACCCCATTCTGTCTTTAATTGCTTATAAAATCTCAAGGATTTCTTCTATACTTTGCCATATCTCTTGCCTGTCTATGTCTTGTACTCTAGTTCTCACTTCCAAAAACCGCTATGATTTGACTCCCCTGCTCCTCATAAATCTCCCATGCCTATCTTCGATACCGTTCTTTCCAATTCTGACACCAACTGCTTTTCTGTTGCTTCATGTACAGATTCAATAATTCCCTTTTCTGCCCTTTAATACGCTTATACCAGAATTTTAGTATTCTCTCTATTATTATTTCCCTCCTTTTTGTATTTCCCAACTCGAGTAATGCCACTTCTCTTGGTGCTGAGAAAACTATATACATCATGAGAAAAATACTCTTACTCTGGATTTTGAAGCGTACATTATGTAAATATAGGTAATTTTATAAAGTATATATAAAAATGATTGACATTTCTTAGTCTCGCAAAAACTCAAGAGCGGCTGAACCAATTTGCCTAATTTTGGTTTTGAAATATTCGTATAAGTCCAAGGAAGGTTTAAACGGTGAGAAAAAAATATCCTGAAGTGATAAATTACGAAGTAGAAAGATATTCCACTTCTTGCCAAAGTCTTCAAAGCTATTTCCCTTACCATATGTTATTAAATAATGCTTATCTTTGTCATCAAGACTGAAATTATTTTATGTATGTAGCATGATGATATACTTTACGAAGATTAGACACAAAATCAATTTCTGCACACACTGTAACACTATAAATATTTAACCACAGACAATTGTTGTCAAATATTGGAGAACCCTTGGATACCTTCTCTATTGGTATGTTAGAACTACGTTCTAGAGTGTCTGTTTCTTCCGGGGGAGTTGTTTTTGTACAAATTAGTTGACACTGTTAAAAACCAGGATGATGTAGCCAACTATGCCACAGAGTTTTTAAATTCATTAGAATTGCCTGGACTTCTACCTCACAATTTAAAATTAAAAGTAGGAACAGTTATGAAATATTAACCAACCACGACTGCAATGTGAATGAGACTGTGAAAAAGCTAATGAATAATGTCATTGAGGCAAAATTCAACAAGGGAAAGATATCTTGAACCAGCGTATTCTGATGATTCCAATGGATTTACCTTTTGATTTTAAATGTATACAATTTCCCATGCTTTTGGCGTTTGCAATGATCATAAATAAATCACAAAGGCAGTTGTTGGAAGTTTGCAGAATCAACTTGGAGTTTTCATGTTTCTGTCATGGACAATTATACGTTGCATGTTCGAGCGTCGAAAAACCATCATCTTTATATATTTACACACCACAAAAAAATACAAAAAATATTATGATGGATAGAGTCAACATGAAAAATTCAATGCCATGGCTGGGACCCAAACTACGGATCTCCCTGTTTCCGTCCAGTTGCTCCAACCCACTGAGCCACCATGGCCAACAGTGAGTTGGAGGACTGGACGGAAACCGGGAGATCCATAGTTCAGGTCCCGGCCACGGCACTGAATCTTTCATGTTGACTCTATCCATCAAAAACCTTAGTCTGTATACGGCTGATGTGCAAAAGTGATTTAATTTCCATCAATTGACTTGGATAACAGAAATATTGTTTATCAGAAAGCTTTAAATTGATTAACTTTATTGTAACTGGGTGGTATTTAAACTTCACCCAAACTGCAAAATAAATAAATAAAAATGCTATATTTGTTTTATTTATATAGATAAGTTCAGACAAATTTTATTGGCAGTATGAAGTTTGCCGGGTCAACATAGTTGTCACAAACTTTACTTATCTTTTACAAAACTAGTTTGAATTGAATTATGTAGAAATTTTTGTCAATTTCTTAAAAGATAAGTGATGTTTGGACAAATAATTATATTTTATGTCGCATTACTAGAGCTAGGTAATACAAAAAGGAGAGGAATAATAATAGAAAATTGAAATTCTGGTATAAGTGTATTAAAGGGCAGAAAGGAGAATTATTGAATCTGTGCATGAAGCAACAGAAAAGCATTAAAAATACAAATAGTTGGTGGTCGGAATTGGAAAGAATGGTATCGAAGATAAGCATGGGAGATCTATGGAGAGCAGAGGAATCAAATCATAGCGGTTTTTGGAAGGAAGTGAGAACCAGAGTACAAGACATAGATAGGCAAGAGATATGGGAAAGTATAGAAGAGAAGAAACCTTTGAAATATTATAAGCAATTAAATGCCCGCCTCGGCAGCGTGGATTGTAGTGTGCCTGCCTCACATTCAAGAGGTCCCCTGTTCGAATCTCGGTCAGAGTGAGTTACCTGGATAAGGTTTTTTCCAGGGTTTTCCCTTATCTGAAAGACGAATGTCAGGTAACTCTAAGCTCCATGGACCCTGGACTCATTTGAGCATCATTTCATACATTCCATTCATCGTCCAATATGACTTAATGTTGGAGGATGTAAATTACAAAAAAGTTAACCATTTGTATAATCTCTTCTAAAACATTTGAGCAGTTAATTTGTGTGTTCCTACAGGAAGTGCATTAAAGAGTGTTGTACCACTTATTTTATATCAAGATGTCTTCTGAAGTCTATGGAAGGGCATATATAATTTTCTCATGATGTATTCCATTTCTTATAATTTTTACGTTTTCTTTAATATATACCAGAATATTATAAATATATAAATTAACTACTGTAGGAATTTTTGCTGCCAGCACATTCAGAAGAAACAGGTTCAATTCCCGTCGATGACCTACCTGATGCATGGGTTTTCTCGGGGGTTTTCCTGGGTCGCCAGGCGAATGCTGGGTAGGTTAGTTACATCCCCCAAATTTCCTGTCACTCCATTATCATTTCACATTATCTCTCACCTGGTGGTCTCTTTCAGGGTAGAAGTGTCGGCAGTGTCTCAGCGCTGCGGAAACCAGGAGATCCGTGGTTCAAATCCTGGCTGTGGCATTGAATTTTTTATGTCGACTCTATCTATGTCATCAATTATTTACAATAACTGAATTTCAATATAAAAATGGGGTATACAATTAATATTGGTGTAATGTGATACAATAGTGACACCTAATTAATAATGAAATCCACATGCTTGAATACTTCTATTGAATAAAGCAGATTTTCTCTCAGATACAGTTTAGTTTCTTTTAAATTCTTTTTATCCTCCAGTTTCTTAATTCTGAAAGGCAACTGATTATACAACTCCTTAGCACATGTTCCAATGGATTCTAAATAATCTGAGATGTGCAGTAAGCTACAAGATTTGCACCGGTCCAGAATTTTCAGTTCCTAGTCCTAATCAAGAACAAATTCCTTTAGTTCAAATTAGTTCTCAATATGAAAGGGTAGAGCCAAACTGGAAAATTCAATGCCATAGTCGGGATTTGAACCATGGATCTTCTGGTCTCCGTCCAGCCGCTCTAAACCATTGAGCTACTACGGCCAATGTGCCAACATGACATTATATTCTCCAACTGACTCTACCAGTCAGTCTGGCTCTATGCTTTCATAGTGCGTCCTACACTCGGCTAGTGTGAAAGAACAATTTATTTCCATTAATTGTACCTAATAGTGATCAGAACTATAAAGCCCGTGCCTTAAAGTACTTACAGCATAGTAAATCGTCATTAAGGTAGTTGTCTCATGTGTTTATGAGAACTACTAGTGGTTTACTATAAAGCCCGGACCTTAAAGTACTTACAGCATAGTAGGTCGTCATTAAGATAATTGTCTCATGTGTTTATCAGAACTCCTAGTGGTTTACTATAAAGCCCGGGCCTTAAAGTACTAACAGCATAGTAAGTCGTCATTAAGGTAGTTGTCTCATGTGTTTATGAGAACTCCTAGTGGTTTACTATAAAGCCCGGGCCTTAAAATCCTTACAGCATAGTAAGTTGTCATTAAGGTAGTTGTCTCATGTGTTTACAGTACTTACAGCATAGTAGGTCGTCATTAAGGTCATTGTCTCATGAGAACTCCTAGTGGTTTACTATAAAGCCCGGGCCTTAAAGTACATACATCATAGTAAGTTGTCATTAAGGTAGTTGTCTCATGTGTTTATGAGAACTCCTAGTGGTTTACTATAAAGCCCGGACCTTAAAGTACTTACAGCATAGTAATTCGTCATTAAGGTAGTTGTATCATGTGTTTATCTGAACTCCTAGTGGTTTACTATAAAGCCCGGGCCTTGAAGTACTTACAGCATAGTAAGTCGTCATTAAGGTAGTTGTCTCATGTGTTTATGAGAACTCCTAGTGGTTTACCGGGTAAAACTTGAGTCAGTTGGAGAATTTAATGTCATGTTAGCACGTTGGCCATAGTAGCTCAATGGTTTAGAGCAGCTGGATGGAGACCAGAAGATCCGTGGTTCAAATCCCGGCTATGGCATTGAATTTTTCAGCCTGGCTCTAACCTTTCATAGTGCGTCCTACACACGGCTAGTGTGAAAGAACAATTAATTTCCAGTTCTCAATATGTTGGAAATTCAGAACCTGTTTTCAAATGAATTTCTGTTATGTTGGAATGCCAGTTACAGACTGTAATAATAATAATAATAATAATAATAATAATAATAATAATAATAATAATAATAATAATAATAATGATGATGATGATGATGATGATGATGATGATGATAATGATAATGATAATGATAATGATAATGATAATAATAATAATAATAATAATAATAATAATAATAATAATAATAATAATAATAATAATAATAATAATAATAATAATAATAATAATAATAATAATAATAATAAATAATTTAGACCATAGACAGCCTATAAGTGCAAAGGCGTCCTGATTATGTGGGCAAAAACTCACACTTAGGCTCCAAAGGCGAGCAGCTCCTTGGGAGCTTTGTTATGTTGTTACGTCTTTTCTCTATTCCTATCTTCCACTCTACATGACACACAAGCACTTCTGCATTGCACTTGCTATCATTTCTTTTTGTATTGCTTGGTACCTGTTCATTCTTGTTTGATGCCAGCTACCTCCACTCTTGTCCATTGACTTCCTGCTTTGGTTCTGAAATAGTCTGCCCATCTGGTTCTTCGGCACCCCACAATTCTTTATGCTTCTCTTGGGTCCCACATTGTGGTAAGGACCATTTCTGATGGTCCATGTCCACCCCATTTCTATTTTAGGCTTTCTGCTCTTTCTACCACATCTTTGTTGTAATTTTCGTCCTCCAACATTAAATCATATTGCACAATGAATGGAATGGATGAAATGCTCAAATGAGCCCACGATCCATGGAGTTTAGAGTTACCCAACATTTGTCTTTCAGATAAGTGAAAACCCCGGAAAAACCTTATCCAGGTAACTCACCCTGACCAAGATTTGAACTTGGGACTTCTTGAACGTGAGGCAGACACACTACTATTTATGCTACCAAGGCGGGCCTTTCTATCACATCGCTTATGTTTGTTCTACTTCTTAATTCTCCATTCCTAATTCTGTCCCTTAGTGAAAAAACATTCACGACTTTATGCTCCATATTCCTTTGACACACAAGCAGCGGCTTTATTCAATTTTTCTGTCAAGGACCTGTTTGAGTAGTGCTGGCATTACACATTTATCTACTATTTCTGCTTTTGTACTTTTTGTCCCTTGTCTATGAATAGGAACTTGAGTTAGTCCTACTCAGAATTTGTTTTCACTCTCTGTATTCTTATTTAGGAAAATACTTTGTTCTAGGTACATATACTACATAGTGATTGATGGATTTCAATAGTTAGGGATTCATTGTGAGGTCTACTTCTCTGCTAAATTTGTCCAGCTCCCTGATCATTTCTTCTAAGATTTTTGCTGACCTTGTTATTAGGGTAATGTCATCCACAAATCTGAGAAGTGTCACTTTATGACCATCTCTATGAAGGCGATGTAAATTTGCTGTTGGTACTCTCATCTTCTCTGTTAAGTTACAGACTGTGGATACTCAAATAATTCATAACAGACTCAGAAATGTGTTGGAAGGTGATAGCAGATGCAGTAAACACTTCACTTTCATTGCTGGGGCTAAATGTTGAATTCTGATGACCGTAAATAGTACCATGTTACCAACCTAGGCATAAAAAATACATGCAAATTTTAGTGAACCATATAATGTGTAAGCACAAGTATTTGCAATTGAGTGAAACAAATAAAACAATAACATGTAACTTTATTAGAATAGAATACTTCTCATCTTTCTTCATGCATACATATATTCATTAATACATTACTATTAGCTCATTCCTAGCACATTATAAACTATCTTGTTCACATCCAATATGCCCTTCCTACCTGCTTGCCTTAAATTTTAGTCTCAATACACACAATCCTTGGTTTTCCGTGTATTGATGACCCTCTGCTCTCTTATATCCCTTGTTCCAGTTTCTCCAACTTTACTTGTTGATTATTCTTAACTGTTTCTCTTTGACCTCCCCAAATACTCACCTATATTCTTACATTAATTTCTCCTTTTACAGACAACATTTTCCTGATTAGTAAAACTTCTCCCCTCTCCTCAAAGACTCAAAGAACTAAGGCTACTCTTTAGTACCATTTCTATTGTACAATCACACGTAGGTCCAGTAGCGAGACGTGACTTTCAAGTGAGGGAAGCTCCAAATAATAATTTTCATTAAAATGAGAGAATAATGACTCAGAGAATTAAGGCTACTCTTTAGTACTCTTGGCCGCACTGTGGCTCAGTGGTTAGACCGCTTGGCTCTCACCAAGGCGGCCCGGGTTCGATCCCAGGCGACCGCAAAGTGAGATTTGTGGTGGACAACATGGCGCTGTGGCGGGTTTTCTCCGGGACCTCCAGTTTCCCCCGCCATCTTATTCCACTGGTGCTCCATCTTCATCTATCATCAGTGTCATCGCCTGCGGTGCCGTATGTAGAAAAAGCGGGCGTTAAACACTACACATTTCTTTAGTACTCTTTCTATTGTAGTCACACGTAGGTCCAGTAGCGAGGCGTGACTTTCAAAGGGAGGGAAGCTCCAAATAATGTCATAAAATAAGAGAGAATAATGACTCAAAGAACTAAGACTACTCTTTAGTACTCTTTCTATTGTACAGTCACACGTAGGTCCAGTAGCGAGTTGTGACTTTCAAAGGGAGGGAAGCTCCAAATAATAATTTTCATTAAAATAAGAGAGAATAATGACTCAGAACTAAGGCTACTCTTCAATACTCTTTCTATTGTACCGTCACACGTACACCTTGCTCATACTACAAGGTTTCCCTCTCCATTCAGACGTTCCAGACCCACACCGCGTGAACTATTCGTCTAACATAGAGAAAGTATGCAATTCACAAACTTTTGCTAATAACTTAAAACTTCATAAAAATTTCCTGTTTTTCACCACTAAATACCAATCTACGTAAAATACTATTGCTAATGATATTGGAATATTCTTAGATGTATTTAAAGCGCCACGTAAAACAAAAACAAAAAATAAAGTTTTCTCACACGCTACAGAGACGTCACGTGCCAAAATCTGTCAGTGGTTCCTATCGAAGAGTCGGAAACCTACGAAGCAAGGTTAGGAATGCGAAAATACAGTATTGAATGAGCTCGCGGAACTAATCACTCAAATCTAAGCAGTTGTCAAATTGTCCGCAGCATCGCGGATGTTTGCGAATAGATTTTAAAAAATGTATCCAGAGCCAATCAAATATTGTTTCGTATGAATAAATAAATACCTGCAATGTTTTGTTTCTGAAATTTCCACATTTCTTCCTTGTATTGTAGCAACAGCATTCTCCTTATTACGCAGTTCTGTTTCCTCATCTAAAGGAAATAAGTCAAAATCATTTAATATAGGTACAATCTGAATATCTATTTGCGGAAAATATTTTAAAATGTGTTATTTTTCAGACAGAAAAAAACATATGAAGGTATACTCACTACATACAAGTTTCTGGATTGCACGTTTTCTGTTAGAAACCTTAGCAGTTAGATATTTTAGAAAATGAAATATATCTAATTGGAATAGTATCTCTTTTTAACCACACGCCACCGAATTTCTCTTTATCTGAGTATTCCTCATGACTATTCTTTAAACAGACCATGCTGGCAGTTACACCTTGCCCACATATTCTAACTGATAATCTGCTCGCTCGTAAACTCACAAGCCTCACAAGTCACTTCAGCATTCAACGCTGTCATGCGCAGTGACCATTTAGCTCTCTGCTTAATGCGCATGTTCAGGCCCACAAAACACGTTGTGTGACCTGTGGTACGATGTATGGCTTACCATAACCAAAACCACAACATTAATATTACATTCAACATTACGTTTGAAATACCTACGTACTTTCTTAAGTTCGAAGTATCAGCTTTCCTCCAGAGCTTCAGCAGATGACTGACATGTTCCCTTATGGCACGCAAGGAGTAGCTTTTCCCGGTTACCAACACAGTTTTCTCATGAACTTGTTTCCATTGACAAATGTCTTGGTAAGGATTTGCGGCAATTACTTCTCGTAACAGAACTAAGTCGTCGTTTATGTTGAAACGAAGCCTTTCAGGTCTCTCAAACGCCATCATTTTTGTCGTAAACCCTGACGCTATCATTTCGTAATAGCGTGTTTAATCGTTACGGGAAATGACGCGTGCGCTGATATCCAGTCACGTGATTTTAACGTTGACGTTAAGAGGAGTCGCTCATTAGCATATGACGTGAACGGCAATAATTGCTGTCGTGTCCCAAGTTCATGGCTTACGAAACAAGCGCAAATTGTGTTCTTAAAGATGACCAACACGATTTATACGTGAAATTAATATACATTAGACGAATGTTATTTAAGCTGGATTGAAAACAAGCTAAAGTTAATATTCCTAAACAATCAATGTTTCATTAAATGAATATCAAAATGTAATAAATCCCAGCGTATAGGTGCTCCTTACGTCTTATAGATGTGTTCAAGATTTCAATTCTCGCCGAAGCCGATCTCTAATCAGCCAAACAAGAGACTTCCGAGTTTTAGAGTTTACACATAAACTTTTGTTGCATGTGGTTCACGTTGATACGGAGGTACTCACAGAACAATTGATTGATCTGTATCGATTGAAATAATATAATAGATACTTGCATATGAGTCTAGAATAGTGACACGATCGAAAAGTCTGTAAATATAATAAAAATGTAACCCATGTTTCTTTCCGTACCGTATGCCTGCCTCGTTAGCGTGGTGGCAGCGCATCTGTCTCACGTTCAAGAGGGCCGAGTTGGAATCTCGGTCAGGGTGAGTTACCTCGATAAGGTTTTTTCCTTATCCTGAAAAACGAATGTCTGGTAACTCTAAGCTCTATGTACCCTGTACTCATTTGAACATCATTTCATTTATCGTCTGATACGGCTTAACGTTGGAGGTTTTCTCTTATCCTGAAAGATGAATGTCTGGTAACTCTAAGCTCTGTGTACCCTGTACTTGAACATCATTTCATTATTCGTCCGATATGACAACGTTGGAGGACGTAAATTAAAAGAAAAAAAATTCTGTACCATGTAAATAGGGTACTGCGTTCCACCACCACTGAAAACACGTGTTCCCTATTTGTGCAAAATATGTACAATTTCTGATGAAATTTCAATATTGAACTTTTGCATGGTATGCTAACCTAATATATGTAATACAGAAGTGTTAACACTAGATTACAGATGACAATGTCCATTGCAGTTCTTGCAGCGTAAGGAAAAGACACTTTTTGGAGGTGGGGTAGGTAGGACATATTAGACAATAAATAAAATAAGGCTTGAATTAGATATAGTCAACTTTAAAAATTCAATGTCATGGCCGGGATTTGAACTACGGATCTCCAGGTTTTAATTCTCCAACTGACTTATATATTTCCCCGGTAAACTACTTGGGGCTCTCGCATCTGAGATACACCATTTTCTTTTCTTTTTTTGTTTTGTAATTTACATCCTCCAACGTTGTCATATCAGACAATGAATGGAATGGGTGAAATGTTCAAATGAGTACAGAGTACATAGAGCTTAGAGTTACCCAACATTTGTCTTTCAGGATAAGGGAAAACCCCGGAAAAACCTTATCCAGGTAACTCATCCTGACCGAGAGTCGAACTCAGGACCTCTTGAATGTGAGGCAGACATGCTACCACCACACTACCAAGGCGGTCACGCCGTTTGTGGCGACTTACTATCTTAAGTTCTTGAGTCCCAGGCTTCATATTTAACTCTTATTATTTAAGTTAATTGATGAAAATTAATCGTTCTTTCACACTAGCCATGTATAGCCTAAGGTTTTGGATAGATAGAACTGAAAAATTCAAATACAAACAGTGTATCTCGAATACAAGAGCCGCTACTGGGGAAATATATGAGTTGATGGAGAATTTACTGTCATGACAGCACGTTAGCCATGGCAGCTCAATGAGTAAGAGTGACTGGATGGAAACCAGGAGATCCGAAATTCAAGTTGTGCTCAGCGGAGGGGGGGGGGGGGCTTTTTAAGAAATCAGGTATTGCCCTATGGAAAGAGCCCCGGAGTATCCATCGCTCCGGGTAGAAGGAGGCCCAGGTCCTTGGTCCTACGGGTCCAGGACTAATGAGAGTAGATCCTCTGCACCTACCCTAACTGTATCTATCCAGAACCTTAGCCTATATACAGCTAGTATAAAGAAACAATTAATTTCCATCAAATAGCTTAAATAAAAGAGTGATATGTTTAGCATTTTACTTTATTCATTGGCTAATCTGGAAAAAACCGGTTGCAGAAACGGTAACTCACAACTATCATATCATTTAAAGCACAATTGCATAAAAGATATGAAGATAGAGCATAAAATATATATGTATTTTACAGTTTCTCTTTGTCACTGTAAAACTGGGTGACTTACCGTTTTACCATATCACATGCTAGCTGTCAAACTGTCCATCACACAATCAGGCCCTGATTGGTGAAAACTCTTGTTCTTGCATACTCTGTGATGAAAACCATGCACTAGCTCCAAAGACGTACCCTGACTATAGCCTCTTCTCTACACAAAAATCTAGAATTAGGATTACTGAGGAGGGGATTTGCCACTGAAACCTGTATGTAAGCCCCATATGGAACATCCCTGGGAGGAAGAGTGAGGCAAGAGGAGACAGGGCAGCCAACCCAAGGAGTCATGACATCACCAAGACACTTGCCGACACTTTCTACCCTCAAAGACACCACCAGATGAAAGATGATGTGAAATGATAATGAAATGGAGGGATGGGAAATTTGGGGACTGTAATTAAAGTACCCAGCAATTACCTGACAACCTGGGAAAACCCACGAGAAACCCCATGGGTCAGATAGATCAGTCATGTGAATCGAACCCAGACCTCCCAAATGCGGGTCACAGATAAAACTGCTTGAGCCATCCCACTCAGTCCCAAAAGTCTAAGTCAGGACACTTGAAAGGCAAAAAGAAAAGCTCACATATCTTTGTTTTGTTTACATGTATTTGTTACAAGTTTAACATGCTACAACAGGAACTGAGATATCCATGTCACTGAGAACAGTTTTGATACATTCCACCAGATGTCTCATATCATCAGCATATAACTCTCCAATGTTGCCAATTCTGAAAGTGTCAGAATTTGTCACTTTCCCTGGATAGATCACCTGACCTGCAAAACAATATTCACTTTTATTATTTGCTTCACTTGTAGAGTAGAGAAGCAGCTAACACCTGCAGGAGTTCTGAGAGTTCTTCATCCCTGCCCCAGTACTCTGTCATACACCACAACCATGAAAGGTAATATGGAAATGGACTGAAGAGAAATAAGTGTACAAGTTACATGGTCAGCAACCTACCACGGCTCCATCTCACTCATTATGATGGCTTTCATGACTAAGGGGGTTTTTCAGGAGGCATTGAGGGGAATTTTATTTACATCCTCCAAAGTAAGTCATATCGGACGATGAAGGGTACAAATGAGCACAGGGTACATAGAGCTTAGAGTTATCTGACATTCAACATTAAGGATAAGAGAAAACCTCCAATGTTAAGTCATATTGGATGATAAATGAAATGATGTTCAAATAAGTACAGGGTACATAGACCTTAGAGTTATCAGACATTCATCTTTCAGGACAGGAGAAAACCTCCAACGTTGTCATATCAGACGATGAATGAAATGTTGTTCAAATAAGTACAGGGTACATAGAGCTTAGAGTTACCAGATATTCATCTTTCAGGATAAGAGAAAACCTCCAATGTTAAGTCATATCAGACGATGAATGAAATGTTGTTCAAATAAGTACAGGGTACATAGAGCTTAGAGTTACCAGATATTCATCTTTCAGGATAAGAGAAAACCTCCAATGTTAAGTCATATCAGACGATGAATGAAATGATATTCAAATGAGTACAGGGTACATAGAGCTTAGAGTTACCAGACATTCATCTTTCAGGATAGGAGAAAACCTCCAACGTTAAGTCATATCGGACAATGAATGAAATGATATTCAAATGAGTACAGGGTACATAGAGCTTAGAGTTACCAGACATTCATCTTTCAGGATAAGAGAAAACCTCCAACGTTAAGTCAAATCGGACGATGAATGAAATGATATTCAAATGAGTACAGGGTACATAGAGCTTAGAGTTACCAGACATTCATCTTTCAGGATAAGAGAAAACCTCCAACGTTAAGTCAAATCGGACGATGAATGAAATGATATTCAAATGAGTACAGGGTACATAGAGCTTATACTAATCAGACATTCGTCTTTCAGGATAAGAGAAAACCTCCAACGTTAAGTCATATCGGACGATGAATGAAGTGATGTTCAAATAAGTACAGGGTACATAGAGCTTAGAGTTACCAGACATTCATCTTTCAGGATAAGAGAAAACCTTCAACGTTAAGTCATATCGGACGATGAATGAAGTGATGCTCAAATAAGTACAGGGTACATAGAGCTTAGAGTTACCAGACATTCATCTTTCAGGATAAGAGAAAACCTCCAACGTTAAGTCACATCGGACGATGAATGAAGTGATGTTCAAATAAGTACAGGGTACATAGAGCTTAGAGTTACCAGACATTCATCTTTCAGGATAAGAGAAAACCTCCAATGTTAAGTCATATCGGACGATCAATGAAATGATGTTCAAATAAGTACAGGGTACATAGAGCTTAGAGTTACCAGATATTCATCTTTCAGGATAAGAGAAAACCTCCAATGTTAAGTTATATCAGACGATGAATGAAATGATGTTCAAATAAGTACAGGGTACATAGAGCTTAGAGTTACCAGACATTCATCTTTCAGGATAAGAGAAAACCTCCAACGTTAAGTCATATCGGACGATCAATGAAATGATGTTCAAATAAGTACAGGGTACATAGAGCTTAGAGTTACCAGATATTCATCTTTCAGGATAAGAGAAAACCTCCAATGTTAAGTCATATCAGACGATGAATGAAATGATATTCAAATGAGTACAGGGTACACATAGCTTAGAGTTATCAGACATTCATCTTTCAGGATAAGAGAAAACCTCCAACGTTAAGTTATATCAGACGATGAATGAAATGATGTTCAAATGAGAACAGGGTACATAGAGCTAAGAGTTATCAGACATTCATCTTTCACAATAAGAGAAAACCTCCAACGTTAAGTCATATCAGATGATAAATGAAATGATGTTCAAATAAGTACAGAGTACATAGAGCTTAGAGTTACCAGACATTCATCTTTCACAATAAGAGAAAACCTCCAACGTTAAGTCATATCAGATGATAAATGAAATGATGTTCAAATGAGTACAGGGTACATAGAGCTTAGAGTTACCAGACATTCATCTTTCAGAATAAGAGAAAACCTCCAACGTTAAGTCATATCAGATGATGAATGAAATGATGTTCAAATGAGTACAGGGTACATAGAGCTTACAGTTATCAGACATTCATCTTTCAGGATAAGAGAAAACCTGCAACGTTAAGTCATATCGGACGATGAATGAAATGATGTTCAAATGAGTACAGGGTACATAGAGCTTAGAGCTACCAGACATTCATCTTTCAGGATAAGAGAAAACCTCCAACGTTAAATCATATTGGACAATGAATGAAATGATGTTCAAATGAGTACAGGGTACATAGAGCTTAGATGATCATCTTTCAGGATAAGAGAAAACCTTATGCAGTTAACTTACCCTGACCAGCAATCAAACTCGGGACCTCTTGAACATGAGGCAGTTATGTTACAAGGAGGGTGTTGTGGGAACTAGGGTAGAATGCATATTGCTGTATGAAACTTACAGAGCAATTTTAAACTTAAACTGGTCACTCGTCAGAGAAAGATAAGATAAATATCGTACTAGAACAGAAGATAATTATTTTAGAAACAAACTTACTTATATCCTAAACAACAAAGTTTAGAAAATAATATCAAAGATTTGTATAACCATTTACCACTTGAAATTATACAGTATAATAATAATCATAATCATAATAATCATAATCCTTTATTCACCATTAATCTTATAAGAATAATAATTGACAAATAAATAATAAAGAAGTAATAGGTTTCATCAGTTATAAAAAGTATTTACAATGTATTTACAAGTACAGAAGGTTTACAAATTAATGCATATAAAATTCTAGGTGAAATCAGCTTATTTGCATGGCTTAAGCTGGTAATTATCATTAGTTAACTTTACTATAGTAATAATAAAATTAAACAATTAGGTACCTACTACTATAATTTACAATAGTTTTACATAAATTCACTAGCATGTATGTTATATTCTAAGTATTCTTGTATAGTATAAAATGCTTTTTGTTTAAACCAGTTTTTTAATACTATAACAAATCTGTTTTGTGGCCGTTCTTTTATTTCCAGAGGAAGCTTATTGAATAATTTTAACTGTTGATAACAATGGCTATTTATGGTCTTGCTCAATCGGTTGTGAGGTGTATCTAAATTATGTTTGCATCGAGTGTCATAACTGTGTACTGAGGAACGATTTATAATTAACTTTTGATTTTCTTTAACGTGTATGATATTGGTGTATATATACATGGACGGTATTATGGTATTCATGCACTTCTCATTTTTTTGTAAATATTACTGTTTTATGTATTTACTGAAGATGAGTTGGCACTGTTAACACTAACATCATTTGTTTTGGGAACATGTTATGAGAATAATAAAAAGTGATTATTAATTTTTAGATGAGTCGTATTTATTACACATCTGCTTCACTTTTGTACCTATTTTGAGGACATGTTTCGCAAATCATCGTTTGCATCTTTGGCTCTTATGTGACTAAAGCTTGATCCAGTGGTGTGGGTAATTCTGGAGTTGTTGCTGCCATCTGTTGGTTTAGTGATGAACTTAAATGTGGGATTCTCTTCTGGCGGGATTTCAAAGTTCATTAGTTGGTTTTTATGTTTTTCTATGTATATTCTCTCCCATATGACGAGTTCACTATGTTTTTGTACGTATTTTAGTAATTCTGTGCTATCTTCAATTTCATGATTTTCAGACCAGAAATGAGCTGCTATTGCGGACTTATCAATATTTTTGTATCTTAAGTGCCTGAAGTGTTCTTTCTTTCTAGGCACTTAAGATAGCACAGAATTACTAAAATACGTACAAAAACATAGTGAACTCGTCATATGGGAGAGAATATACATAGAAAAACATAAAAACCAACTAATGAACTTTGAAATCCCGCCAGAAGAGAATCCTACATTTAAGTTCATCACTAAACCAACAGATGGCAGCAACAACTCCAGAATTACCCACACCACTGGATCAAGCTTTAGTCGCATAAGAGCCGAAGATGCAAACGATGATTTGCTAAACATGTCCTCAAAATAGGTACGAAAGTGAAGCAGATGTGTAATAAATACGACTCATCTAAAAATTAATAATTATTTCGCTTCACTGCGGTGTTCCAATACAGTTAAATCTCGATATAAAAAGTGATGTTGGTGTTGCTATTAGCAACTCATGTTAAGTAAATGATATACTTACCCATATTGCTGAGACGTCTGTAGAAGTTGTTAAAGTTGAAGTTTGGATGCTGTGGATAGCAGTAAGATGTTATAATGTAACTGCTATGATTGTGTAACAGTCTGATGAACCCCATGTGTTCCATTCCTTCCTGTAGCACACTCCAGTTCTCCTTGTACCTATAATAATAATTTATTGCGGCCAATAGACTCTTACAAGAGCATCTGACACTGTCAATTATCTCTATACAGATAAAATACAAAATGATCAAAATACATAGGTTATTTACATAATATAGAGTTGTTTACAAAAGTATAAGTTATTTAAAAAGATCAAAATGCCAAAATTACATACAACCTTATTGTATACATAGGTATACAACTCATTTATACTACATACATACATATATATTACAGTTCATTTATACTATACAAACATTTTTCAATTAGGTATGATTTTAAGACCAGTTTAAATTTTGAGTCAGAAGTATTCTTAATTACAGATGGCAATTTATTGTATAATATGGCTCCTATTTTAAATGGATCTTTATTAGTTTGAGTTTTATTCGTGCTCACCCTAGGTAATCAGTTGCTCTCATCGTATCATATGTATGGCAATCTTTATTGAGGATGTTATGTTGCTTTCGGTCTTTTACAAGTATAATGGTTTTGAATACATAGAGTGATACTACTGTTAGGATGTTTTGTGATTTAAATGTATCCCGACATGTTTGTTGAAAACGAAGGTTGTACATGGTTCGTATGCATTTCTTTTGTACTTTTAATAGCCTGTCCATATTGGTTTTACTTGTTCCCCCCCAAATTTCAATACCATATGTTAAGTGTGGGAAGATTATGCCATAATATGCAGTTTTAAGAGTATTGATATTCCCATATTTTGCTAGTTGTTGTAATAGGTAGAGTCCCGAGTTCATTTTATTACAAACCATGTCTACGTTTGTACTGTAGGTTAGAGTATCTTCTATATGAACGCCCAAAAATTTAAAGTTTCTTACCCGTTCCAAAGGTATATTGTTAATGTTTATATTTAGATCATCGCTTTGAAATGTCATAAATTTTGTTTTTTCTATATTTAACTTTAGTCCATTGTTTTGAAAGTACCGAGATATTTCGCCAATTGCATTTGTTGTTTTTTCTTCTAAGCTTTCTTCTCCTTCACTCCAACATATTATAGATGTATCATCTGCATATGAGATGACCTTGCTGTTTACTGGTTCAGGTAAGTCATTAATATAAACCAGAAAAAGTATAGGTCCTAATACTGATCCCTGTGGTACACCAGATTTCACTAAGTTATATTCTGATTTAATGTGGCTTATAACATCCCCTTTTTTCCAAGTTATTTCTGTGCATTGCAAACGATTTTTAAGATATGATGTTAATAGTTTATTAATTTGTCCTCTGAAGCCATAGTACTCTAATTTTGAGATGAGATGATCATGGGATACAGAGTCAAAAGCTTTGGAGAGGTCTAAGTAAATTCCAGCTGTGTTTTTGTGTTTATCTTTTAGTTCCAACAATTTGTGAATATATTCCGCTATAGCTGTGATGGTCGATAATTTATTTCTGTATCCATGCTGAAAATGATTAAGAATTTTATTAGCAATTAAGAAACTATTTATTCTAGCTATTAAGACTTTCTCATACATTTTGCTGAATACTGAAGTTAGAGTTATTGTTCTGAAATTGTTAACATCTGCATATGAACCTTTCTTATGAATTGGTCGTACCACGCTAATCTTTAATACCTCTGGAAATATGACCTCGTTCATTGAGTAATTTATTAAGTGCACCAGTATAGTCAGCAATTCTTGTTTACAATGTTTTAGTATTATAGGTGATACGCCATCCCACCCAGAGGACTGTTGGTTTTTAAAGCTACTAATTACTTTGTCTATTTCTTCAGCATCCGTCTCATGCAAGTACATGCTGTTTATAATAGTTTTGTCTTTACTACCTATGTCAACTGTAGTATTGCCACCAATGTTTAGAAAGAAGCTGTTAAATAATTTACAGATTTCAGAGGGGTCATGTACTACTTGTCCATCCTTGTTCAGACTTAAATTTGAATGTTCTCCTATTTGGGGTTTGAGTCGCTTGTTTATAATATCCCGTACTGTTTTTGTGGTATTATCAGAATTAATTATTTTTTCCCCTATTTGTTTTGCCTTTAATTTAATCAGCGCTTTTCTGTATTGTTTTTTATATTTATTATAGGCATTTGAGTAAGAATTTAATTTAGTCATTTGAAAAAATTCATACATTGCTTTCATTTTATTTTTTAAATGTGTAAGTTTGGGTGGCAGAGTTAATTTGTTAATTACTTCATGTTTAAGTGCTCTTTTGGACTGAGGGAAACTTTCATTGAAGTGGAGAGTAAATGCATTTATGAAAGCCTTCCATTTTTCATGTGTATCGCTAGCATTGTACACCTCTGTCCATTCCTCTTTTGCCAGAATGTCCTTTAGTTTTTCTAGGTTATGTTTTCTCGTATCTCTAACATACCTATATACACTTTCCTTAATTTGGCTGAAACAATTGTAGATATCAATAATTTGACCCCTATGGTCCGACACATGAAATTCATTATTTATTGTACAAAATCTACTGTTATTCAGGTTCGTTATAATGTGGTCTATTGTGCTGATTGAGTGCTCTGTTATTCTAGTGGGGCCCTGAGAAACAATTTTTAAGTTGAAGCTATTGAGGATATCCTTAAGATTTACATTATCTACATCTATATTAAAGTCACCGAGGATTATTATATTTTGGTTAAATGTAATTTTGCAGAGCATTTTTTCTAGATGGATTAGAAAATCGTGTACACTTGAGTTAGGGGATCTATAAATGCCAATAATGAGTACTTGCCCTAATTCTGTACTGAGTTTTACAGCAGCTACTTCAAAAATCATCTCTTCACTCCCATTTTCTACCCATTCTACCCTATTTACAATAATATCCTTCCTTGCAAACAGCAAGACTCCTCCACTTCTGTGATTTATACGGCAATATTGGGAAACTAAATCGTAATTTACAAATTTTACAAAATGTACTTGCTCCTTGCTTAAGCCATGTTCTGTAAGTATGATAACCTGTGGGTTTATGTCATCTAAAACCGTTTCTAATACTTCAGCTTTGTTGGAAACATACTGTGTATTTTGGTGATATACTCTAAGGGTAGAGTTACTGTGTGGACTGATTTTATTGGCATAGGATGAACACGAATTTACATTTTGTCATTGCATACTATCTACCTATATTGAGTTATTTTATAATTATAAGGAATCATTGGGTCATTCAACAATTAGGCTTAGTTGATGATGACAAATGCATGTTATCTGCAAGTTTAAGGATTGTAGATAGAGTCAACATGAAAAATTTAATGCCACGGCCAGGATTTGAACCACAGATCTCCTGGTTTCCATCCAGTCACTCTAACCCATTGAGTTACCATGGCCAACTTGTCATCCTGACATTAAATTCTCCATTTGACTTGTATATTTGCCCGGTAAACCACTAGGACCTCTCACATCCGAAATACACCGTTTGTGGCGACTTACTATCGTAAGTTCTTAAGTCCCAGGCTTCATCACTTAACTCTTATTATTTAACTCTATCTATCAAAAACCTTAGCCCATATATGACTAGTGTAGAGAAATGATTAATTTCCATCAATTAACTAAAATAATAAGGGTTAAATGATGAAGCCTGGGACTCAAGTACTTACGATAGTCTCACCCGAACGTACAAGACCAGCTGACAGAAAGAAAGGGAAACGGACGGCAGGGAGCACGCCTACTCATGTGACAGAATGGCTCTTGCTGGGAGTAGGAGAGATGGACAGCGTAAAAACCACGCCTACCCCAACGCGCAGCACCAATGACGCGCCGAGGAGAGATGGCTTGGGGAGGGAAGCAAGAAGAGTAAGCACTGGTTTCCCCCTACTCTGCTCACCCACAAAGATCGCGTAACACTGGGACAACTGTGTGCAGAAAGTTCCAGAAACAGCGATCTCTCTATATAAGCGATGCAGTGGACGAGTCAGCCAGTTCTTAGTCAGCTCTAGAGAGAGTTGTACGGCAAGGCGCTGAGTAGAGAGTACAGCATGGATTGTAATTGTGAGTGTTATGTAATTGCGAGTGTTACATAATTGTCTGTGGTACTTGATCCTGATGTAATTTGTAAGTGTAACAACTGTATTCGGTGGAAATAAAGAACTATTTGTATTTCTGCAACTTGGACTTTTAAATCTACGAACCCACAAAGTCACAATAGTAAGTTGCCACAAACGTTGTATCTCGGATATGTGAGCTCCTAGTGGTCTACCAGGGAAATATACGAGACAAATGGAGAATTTAGTGTCATGACGGCAAGTTGTCCATAGTAGCTCAATGGGTTAGAGCGACTGGATGGAAACCAGGAGATCCGTGGTTCAAATCCGCCATGGCATTGAATTTTTCATGTTGACTCTATCCATCAAAAACCATAGCCTATATATGGCTAGTGTGAAGAAATGATTAATTTCCATCAATTAACTAAAACTACATAAATTTCCTCAAGAGCTCTTATATTCCTTGTGAGAATTGCCACATCATCAACATATGCTACTATTTGTATTGATCTGGAAAGTATGGAAACTGACAACATGGGAGAACATATTCAAATGGAAAAATAAGGATCAAGGAAGAACTTTGAAATGTGACAAAGAAGTTCATAGCTCCACCACCAGAGAGAAGAAAGCAGACAACAACAGACAATAGTTGGAGAGAGGCTGAGTCCCTCATTAATATAAAAATGTAAGTGGCAAAGTGTCAATAAACTAAAACAAGACCAGAAGCTTTCTTGACGACGAATATGTTCAAGATCTTCTCGGGAAACAAGCCAGGTGTAAAGACGATTAGAGCGCACATCTCTCCCATTATCAGGATATTTTAAGAAATGTTATACCCAAAAGTGTATCACTGGATATAACACAAATATAAACAAAGACAAAACACTAGCAATACTCGCATCACTGAACAAAAGACTGTTTTCAGTAAATTAAATACCAGGTCAGGAGATGGTGTGAGTATAGAAAATTAATTGGGTCAAACAAACATAACTATTTAACTTGATGATCAAGCTGTATAGATCTGTACTTCTTAAGTTGACGGATATCTATTTTTAGGGCCGGTTTCCAAGAGGAAACGGTTAAGTGTGCTCCTCTTGGAGGAAATGGTCAAAGCCTGCTTAACTCTCCGCTCCCAGTAACTGTTTCATTTTGCCAAATTGGTCATCTCCCGAAAGTTGACTATGGCTCTATCTCTCTGATGATGGGAGAGATGTACACTCTCAAAATGTTGATTTCTAATCATCTCTTCATCTGGCTTGTTTCCCAAGAAGATCTTGAACATGTCAATAAACTGACAACAAATATCAAGATTTAACTGTATTGGAACACCACAGTGAAGCGAAAAATTATTAATTTTTAGATGAGTCGTTTTTGTTACACATCTGCTTCACTTTCGTACCTATTTTGAGGACATGTTTCGCAAATCATCGTTTGCATCTTCGGCTCTTATGCGACTAAAGCTTGATCCAGCGGTGTGGGTAATTCTGGGGTTGCTGCTGCCATCTGTTGATTTAGTGATGAACTTAAATGTTGGATTCTACAATGAGAGGTCTATATTAGTTAGTTTTCTGTAGTGATTTGCTTTTTCGGATTTTAACACGGCTTTTTCAGCAGCTAATTGTTCTCTACTGTTGTTGTTAAATTTTTTAACAACAAAAAATTTAACAACAGTAGAGAACAATTAGCTGCTGAAAAAGCCATGTTAAAATCCGAAAAAGCAAATCACTACAGAAAACTAACTAATATAGACCTCTCATTGTAGAATCCCACATTTAAGCAACCCCAGAATTACCCACACCGCTGGATCAAGCTTTAGTCGCATAAGAGCCGAAGATGCAAACGATGATTTGCGAAACATGTCCTCAAAATAGGTACGAAAGTGAAGCAGATGTGTAATAAATACGACTCATCTAAAAATTAATAAAAAAAAAAAATATATATATTAACGACTACAAATAGTTTTTTCAAACACATAAAGTTACCATGTTGAGGGCAACATGTTGGTGGACTGTTTCAGGAGATTTACTCTCTGTAAATACTCGTCCCCTAGGTCCTGAGGATGTATAGGCCTGCAGGGAGGAGAGAATTTAAATCTATAGTTATTAGCGACCCCGCTCTCTGCTAGCCGCTCTTACCCCTTCCCACATCAGAGACATATTGCAACATTTCATACTTAAACATGCTAATCTCCTTTGAATCTTGTCATAGCCAGAGGAGTTTTAAAATTAATTATAGCTAAAAAGGAAAACAAATGTTTTTATAAAAGTATAGTTTTGTATTCAAGAGATGTAAATGTACAGAAAGTGTATTCCAAACCTGGATGCACGACCAAGTATGCCACCTTCCTTGTCAAACTCCTGCAGAGCTTGTATAAAAGCCAACAGTGTGTGTGTTGGTGGCGTGAAGCGAAACTGTCCACTTGACTCTAGCTCCTCATGCTGTGCTAGCAGGTCCAGACTAAGGCTGCATGCTCGACCTGAAACAAGCTGGCGTAAGCTATGGCATACAAACATTACTACCATAGACACAGATGTAGTATCTCACCTCTGCAGGAATACAGATGCTTCTTTCTGGCCAATACAAAGGCAAACCCAGGCACACCTTGTAGACATTTGTTAGCAGAACTTATGAGATAGTCAATGGAGTCCAGTTGAAGTGGCATACCTCCAAAACTGCTCATGGCATCCACAACAAAGGCGGCAGTTGGTTGGTAAGTTCTGACCAAGCGTCCAATTGTTTCGACATCATTTACAACTCCTGTACTTGTCTCAAGATGAACCATAGCAACTGTTGTGTACTGTACCCCACTCTCCAACTGTTCCTTAACCTGTAACATATACAACCTTCAAAAGGGTAGAGCCAGACTGAAAAACTCAATGCCATAGCTGGGATTTGAACCACGAATCTTCTGGTCTCTGTCCAGCCGCTCTAAACCATTCAGCTACTATGGCCAACATGCCAACATGACATTAAATTCTCCAACTCATGTTGGCACGTTGATCATAGTAGCTCAATGGTTAGAGTGGCTGGACGGAGACCAGAAGATTCATGGTTCAAATCCTGGATATGGCATTGAATTTTTCAGTCTGGCTCTACCCTTTCATAGTGTGTCCTACACACGGATAGTGTGAAAGAACAATTCATTTTCATATACAACCTTCGCTACACATGTGATGGTAAAGATAATGGTTGATAACTTGAGGTGCATAAGGTAAAGGTTAAACAACACTGTGACCTATACATCTCCGGGAGGAAGGGATGGAAGTTCCTGACAAGTACTGCAATACTCCAGGTCCAGTGTTGACACAACACTACCCAGCAAGAGCCTGCATAATAATAAGGAAAGGAAATCCTGAACATGAAAGTAAGTCCTTAACCTTTGTCAAGTGACAGGAGGAAATTCAAGTCAGATTGTGTGGATTGAATGTGAGTTGCACATGTTGCTGTCATGCCACCTCACTCGTCAGTTAAGTTTCCATTCAGGTAGGATTAGAATTACTGCAGAGGGGACTTGGTACCAACATTTGTGATTTATTATATCTAAGCCCCAAGTAGTGCATCCATGGGAGGAAGGATGAGGTGAGATGAGACAGAGCATGGCCAGCCCAAGGAGTCACGACAGTGCCGAGATTCCCACCAACACTTACCGAGCGGGATGGCTGAGGTGGTGTCATCTGAGGCCCGAATTTGGGAGGCCTGGGTTCGATTCCCGTGGCCGACCTACCTGACCCATGGGTTTTTCGGGGGGTTTTCCGGGTTGCTAGGTGTATGCTGGATAGGTTAATTACATGCCCCAAATTTTCTCTCCCTCCATTTCATCTCCATTATCATTTCATATCATATTTCATCTGGTGGTCCCTTTCAGGGTAGAAGTGTCGGCAGGAGTTTCGGCGTTGTATGGCAGGACGATATGCTCTGAGGAAAACTACTTCCTCCTTGGTAGGTCAGTTGCCGGTCTCAGCTCCTCTGCTGGGACCATTTTGGGACTGTCAGCCAGGGACCTTTGGGGCTTGGATCGCCAGCCAGGGACCTTTGGGGCTCGGATCACCTGCTTATGACTATTAGGGCTCGGCTGCTGGGCTCGTTGCCGTCCCGCTGTGGCGGAGCGAGTTCATTGTCCTGGCCTGTCGAGGGAAGTCTCTATCCAAGTAAACTGTAGGGACCCTGCCATCTGTACCAGTCGGCTGCCCTCTGTCCCCTTCGCCTCATCCTTGCTCCTGGGGGTGTCCCACTTAGGGATATAGGAACAATGGGCCCAGCATGGTGGCCTACGTACCGAATCCTCTCAGTAATGACATCCCAATGCCAATCCTTCCTCCTGGGGATGCCCCACTTAGGACATAGGAACAATGGGCCCAGCATGGTGGCCTACCTACCAAATCTCCTCCGTAATGACATCCCAATCCCAATTCCCACCTACACTTCTATCCTGAAAGAGACCACCAGATGAGAGATGATATGAAATGGAGGGACAAGAAATCCGAGGGATGTAATTAACCTACCCAGCATTCACCTGGCAACCAAGAAAATGGGTCAGGTAGGTCAGGTATGGGAATTGAACCTGGACCTCCTGAATGCAGGCCTGAGCTATCCCACTTGGTAATACTTTTAAAAAGCATCTGAAAAAATGCCTCATTGACAAATAATTGTACCATATAACTACTTCAATTATCAGCATCATCATCCAGGTGGGTTGGTCATAAATTAACCTAATTGAAATTTGAAAGTAAAATCGCTTGGATTTTCCATTATTCTTTGAACAAAGGAATAATGTAAAATTTGAATATTCTTTCTTCAATTTATTAGCTCTTGCAGTTTGGGACCTAAATTCGTTTTATTTACGTAGATCACATGTTTGCTAGTTTTATATATAAGAAAGGAGAGAACAAGTAAGGAAGAATGTCCAGTGTGGTCTACTGGACATTCAGTTACCTTATTAACATCCACAGCTTGGTGTTCTGGGAAGTCACACACATGTACAGGAATACCAACTGCATCACAAATCATCTTCATCCTTCTGCCATAAGCACCATTTGCTAACACCAACACCTGCACACAGTACGTACTTCATTCTTAATGAGTAACAACTATGATATAATGAAGCACAAAGTTAATGAACTAGTACTCAATGCTCCATATATTGCCAGTTTTTATGTAGAACAACTTTTACATTGGCAAATCAAAAAGGAACTTGATCATTAGGCTTAAAGAGCATTTTAGGAACATCAGGAACAAAGAAAAAGATAAATTAGTGGTAGCATGCCATTTTTGGAATGGTAATAATTATATAGAACAGGAAATCTATTTATTGAAAAGTGTTTAGGGTCTAGCTGTATTAACCACGTGGAAAAAGATATTCATAAAGAAATATGAAGGAAAACTGTTCAATTTTGACACTACCTTTGAGGAGAACTGAAGGTTAAGTTCATCAAGTAAATTTGAGAAACAATGAAGAAAAATGTATGGAAAGAAATGTTGGAAAAGTCTGTATATTAAGATAATATGCTTGGTTTGTCTAATAAATAAAGATTAATATTTAACAAAATTATTATTGATAGCTTTGAGACAGTTTTACCTGGCCATGTTCCCTTGAGGTGCTTGTTTGTAGTGCAGCCTCAACTGCATAAGTGCCACTGCCTTGTAACAACACAGCTGTGAAGTCTGACGGTGATACTTCTGTAATATACAATAACATATCTTGCTCAGTCCCAAACAATTATCTAAAACAGGAGACAAACAATCTCCTAATATAAATGCAAATTATAGATATATTTCTTTACAACATTGTACTTGGCTGTGCTTGTGTATGTGGAACCAAACCATATACATTCAGATTCCATACTAGCACTTCCATTTATACTGCAGAGCTTTATGCAATATACCAGGCCATTTTAAATGTATGTCGACGAAAGTTGGGGGACTGCTTAATCCTGAGTGATTCCCTCAGTGCACTTCAAAGCTTACGGAAAATGTACAACTACCACCCCATTCTGTAGCATATCCAGGATGCCCTCCACGTTTTACACGTTTCTGGTGTCAGCGTGGTGTGTGCATGGATCCCTGGTCACATTGGCTTGCTGGGGAATGAAATGGCGGATTCAGCAACCAAGATGGCTAACATGAAGCCCAGGGTTAGAATACCATTTGTGACATCAGAAGATTTTAGAGCTTTATTGAGGAGAGCCGTACAGTCCTGCTGGCAGGAAGAGTGGTCCGCTCTCTGCAGCAATAAACTTAGATCTTTGAAAGAACTTCTGATTCCCTGGGTTACCTCTTGTCGTTCATCATGTCAAGAGAAGGTGATTTTGACTCTATTGCGGATTGGGCACTACTGTTTTATGCATAGTTTCCTGTTTAGAAGAGAGCCTGCTCCAGTCTGTCCGTTTGTAACACAAGCTGCTAAAGGTGTTTTGGCCTAGCACACCTTAGGACATCTCTGCATCTGCTGGCCAGCTTTGCAGAAATACTAGCGGATGACAAAAGTAGTGGAGAAGGTTTCTACGTTCTTTTCTAGGTTAGATTTTAGAATTTAGTGAAGAGATGTTTCTTTTCCTGTTTGGTCTTATATTTCTTTTCATTATGTTTTTGTTTTCATTGTGTACATGTATTTATTGTGACTTTATTTATGCTTTTATTCAGTTTAGTACTGGTTATATCTGTTTATACTTATGTGTGAAAACAAAGAATTTGTTTCATAAGAAATTTTCAGGACGTTCTGTGCCATAAAAGAACTGATTGCAAAATGGCAACATAGAGGACCAGTTCAAATACTTCCATCTGATTTACAGAGGCAGATGAAGGAGATAATCAAAAGAAGTACCTTAAGTCAACAAGTTTATATGAGTGACAGAAGTTACAGACGTGTTTTAAGGAGACTAAAGTTAAAACCATTCTGGATAAGTGTTGTACAAGGGTACATTTCTCTTCTCAGTATGTTAATTAAGGTCATTAAAGACATTTTTGAGTAAATCAGCATTTTCTAAAATGTTTCCATGCAAAGGGGGTGGGTATTTGTGTCACATCCTTAAATTTGTTACTTTTGATATTGTGACTTTGTGGGTTCGTAGAATTAAAAGTTCAGTTGCACAAACTCAAAATGTTCTTTTTTCCCACCGAATTACAGTTGGAACACCTGCCAATTACACAGAATTACGTAGTGCACACAATTACAATTCGCCAGTTCGTCTGATGTTCGTGTGACAATATTTACAGATATACAGCAGCCAGAACATGTAAATGTACAAACATTAGAACTTCAGGTACACTCAAAGAGAAATAGTTCCACATAAATTATTCTGTTCTTTAATAACAATTATATCTATTAAATATAAGGAATTGAACAGAGCATATACCTTAAGAGAATAACTAGAATTAATTATACCACAAATTATGAGTATGAATGGTAAAAAGTTAGGCCTGGATATAATTTACCATTAATAAACAAATAAAAAAATATTCTTGGCAATGCATTCTCCACTTAAAGAGTAACTAATAAAACTTATTTCTGTAGTGTATAAATAATTAAATTGCAGCAATTAGTTACTCTAATTATTGAAAAATAAATTAATATTCCTGAAGATCATTAGGGAAACCTGCTATACAATATTTCTCACAACTAATTGAAGTTGCCTTAATCATTAAGTTTATTATGATAAGTGAAAATAAATCTATCATTTAATGGTAATACCTGCAATATTTAACAACTTTTGCCTTATGATGTGAACCAGACGTATAAAATCTTCATCTCTAGAACCTAGATCACAAAGCATCGCTTCTTTAACTGCTTTAGAACATCCCAAAGGTCCGGGAGTGAACAGTTTCTTGCCTTTAACAAATCCAGTAACAAAATTTTACAATTTAACATAAAAAATTGTAATGCAAATAGTTATTTGAAACGATTAAGATAATTTATACCATGCACTTTTCTTTGTAGTTCAGTAACATTTAACATCATTGTCATTTTTGCGCGAAGTATCGAAGCAATAAAATGGACGAGGTCAACTTACATTCTGATACTTTCATCCTTTTTGATATCGCTAAATCTGACTTTGGGGTCAAGCCTTTCAATTTGAGTTTGGAATGCCGCCAAAATTAAATCTTAGGTTGGTAGCACTGAAGGTTACAGGGCGATAAACGTTGCGCAAATGAGGCATTCTCATGTTTTGTTTGTCATTTAAGACAGTAATTTGTATTTAAGATAAAGCCGTGTGGAATTTATCACATAAAGCGAAAAATATACTCTTAAGCTCGTGAACTCTATAAGCCGAACAATATTTCGATATCACCATGAGCTCAATTGGAACCGGAGTAAGTTATAAATACGAAAAGAGTGGTTTTTAGGTTACGGTGTAAAGCATGACTTAGGAAAATGCAGCGTTTATTAGGTTATGTGAAGTGTAATATTTGGTGCTTTATTTGCAGTATGATCTTTCGGCATCACAGTTTTCTCCTGATGGACGAGTGTTCCAGGTAGAATATGCTCACAAAGCGGTAGAAAACAGCGGGTAAGAAAACTTAAGTTATACTACGCATTTCTGCTGTATCTGTATTCATTTCTTTAATATAATTCCTGACTACACAGTTTAGTGCTAGCAATTTTAATTTTAAGGCTTAACCATGTCTGATACAGACGAAATAGTTAAAAATAATTTCGTTAGCCAACATTTTCGTCTGTTTTGCTGGGATTAAGATGAAATTCTTTACATGATGGAACCTAAAAAAGTTGAGATATTGTGCTAAATTAAAGGTATAATAAGATGCACTGTACTACAATGTGTTGGATTTGTTTACAGAACTGTAATTGGCCTGCGTGGGAAGGATGGGGTGGTGTTTGCAGTAGAGAAGCTGGTGACTTCGAAGCTGTATGAACCTGGAGCCAATAGGAGGATTTTCAACATAGACAGGAATATTGGCATGGTAATTTTATTGTAATGGGTTATATATATATATATATATTTTTTAAAATGAAGTGTTGCTGAGATGTGTTTGTTATTACAGGCAGTATCAGGTCTGATCTCAGATGCTAGACAAATTGTAGAAACAGCTCGCACTGAAGCATCAAACTACAGGGCCCAGTACGGATATGGCATCCCCTTAAAGTACCTCAATGATCGTGTGTCCATGTACATGCATGCATACACACTGTACAGCGCAGTGCGACCGTTTGGCTGCAGTGTCATCATAGGGACATACGAGGAAGATGGACCAGCTATGTACATGATAGATCCATCTGGTGTTTCCTACGTGAGTATTGCTATTGTGTGTTGGGGAGAAGCTAAACTTGCCCTAAAGAGACCCTTACACAAAGATGTAAATGTTGTGTTACAGGGAGACCCTTACACAAAGATGTAAATGTTGTGTTACAGGGATATTATGGCTGTGCTGTTGGAAAAGCCAAGCAGGCTGCCAAAACTGAAATTGAGAAGCTAAAGTTGGCAGACATGAGCATAAAAGACATGGTCAAGGAGGCAGCAAGAATGTAAGTATATCATTCTACCACAAAAGTTGCCACATTACTTTCAGTTCATTTTCTCTACCCTCTACAGACTGTTCTTAAAAACATTTGACTATCAGTTAAAGTGTTCTACTGTACACAATAAGTATTGATACTTCAACGGCTGTTCATCAATACATCTGCTTAAAGCCCGAGAGCATCTAGAATAATACAGCAATAAGTTCTTAATGAGTAAGATCTAGGGCCACACTGTGGCTCTGATCAAGGCAGCCTGCATTCGATCCCAAAGTGAGATTTGTGGTGGACAACACAACACTAGGGCAGGTTTTCTCCAGGTGCTCGTTTCCCCTGCCAGCATTCCACCAATTGCTCCAACATCTTTCCCTCCTCATTCGTCATCCACTTCTCTCACTCTCATAGCAGGCATCGAGATGATCACCCATCCTGGATTGTCTCTCTCACTGATCCAGATTCCGCCCCTTAACCTTCTTAAGGGTTAAGAGAAACAACAATACTCTGACACCATGTAGTGGTATAAGAGGGCAGTTAACGAAGAGTAAGGACTATAATACAATGAAGTACAAAATTAATATAATTTTGAGTCAAACTAGTACTTGATGCAAGTGTTTACCAACACATTTTGTTAGGACCTTCCTAACATCCTCAGATGATGTGAACCATTGTAAAACTGCTTACAGAAAATCTACATACCAGCTACAACCTTTTCCAAAAAGTCTTCAAAAAACACATTACTTTGGCTCAACAGAACAAATTCAGTATACAACACCTTTTGAAATCATAATTCAAAAGCGAAACCCACAGAAAAAAACTCAGGTGTGTACCAGGTAAATTTCGAAGGCTGTGACAACTTTCACATTGGCAAAACAAAAAGGAATTCGAACATTAGGCTTAAAGAACATGTTAGGAACATCAGAAACAAAGAAATAGACAAATTGATGATAGTGTACTATTTTTGGAAAGATTGTCAGATTTAGAACAAGAAATGCATTTATTAAAAAGTGCTCAGGGTTCAACTGCATTAACCATGTGAGAAAATATATTCATAAAGAAATATGAAGCAAAACTGTTCAGTTTCAACACAACCTTTGAAGTGAACCCAAACTTCAAGTTCATCAAGATACCAACAGAGCTCCAAGGAGTTCACCATACAGTTGAAATTACCTGAGAATGTTAGGAAGATCCTAACGAAATGTGTTTGAGGTAAACACTAGCAATATATGGAGCATGGAGTACTAGTTTGACTCAACATTATATTATCGTTATATATGGTGTGTCACACAGGCTGGAAAGAAAGAAACTTCTCTGTCAGCATCTGTATGTACCATTTATTATGTGTTTCAGATGGGAAGAGATCTTGCCTGTAGCGAATCAGATGCGTTAGAACCTTCACCGTTGCCACGCCATTATCCCCACTCTTTATATTACCCTCTGTCTCGCACACATGCGAGTGCTCGTGCTGCTAGACATAAGGGAACGTAAACTGAATTTTCCAAAGTTTTATATTAATGCAGTTGCTGAAATCACAATTGCAACATGAATGTTTGTGTATTATGCAAATGTTTTAAACATTTAGTTTAAAGTATAAACTTTAGTTTAAAGTTAATTATAGTTTATGACTTACTTATTTTTCTAATCAAACGAAAATACCAGCGGTGCATCCGTATAGCTATGAATGTTATTTACGTTAAGAGATAATTCATCATTGTCTTCAATGTCTGAGTACTGCAAATTTATGATGATAGGTTTCAAAATTTTGTTACATGCTATTTCTTTCCAAAAGTCGTAGTTTATCTGATGTCTCACGCAGTTTTCCCAGTCTTCCTTGTCAATTTCTTTGGGAATAAGTCGCTCAGCATCAGTCAGTTTAAAAATATTATTTCTCTTTGCAACATAATTTGAGCCCTCATTAACTCAATTGGATTGTTCTAGCAGTAGTAAGGGGACGGGGTGGGGGGGGGGGGGTGGATTACGTCTCACTGATCCAGCTGATACACTTTTTCATGGAAGAGTAATTGAATAATGCTGCTTTGAACTCTTTAGAGTAAATAGAGATTACGAATCATTCATAAACAAAGATATAATGTGACCAGACATGTTCTGCTAGTCTAGCAAGAAGTGTATCGTTTCCTCTCATCAAATATAACAAATACCTTGGCTTATTCAAAGTAAATATTTCTTTTACCGTATCATGTCAAATGTTTACGTTTCAGTTCTGAGTAATTTCAAATATATGTTCACGCATACGTGTCAACCAATAATGATATTACAATGCTTATGTCGCAATGCATTGTTATAATATAATGGTATCTACTTTATTTATTTGTATTAGGAAAACTATTTGAGCTAAAAATGTAGGATTTTTGCAGTTATGTTAAATACGTTACTCTCTCCTTCCTCATGGATCAGTTTTGGCAAAATCTGAATTTTTGTCTTAGCACGAATAGTATTTATTAGAGATTGATTAGTTTGGCTCTCGCCACACACCACTTAGGGGGAATGCAATACGACACCACAGGACTCCGATTTGATGCTCACCTAGTAACGCTCAAGGACAAACACCTTCCCATTTGAAACACATAATAAGAGTCGAGATTTAACTGTATTGGAATACCACAGTGAAGCGAAATAATTATTAATTTTTAGATGAGTCGTATTTATTACACATCTGCTTCACTTTCGTACCTATTTTGAGGACATGTTTCGCAAATCATCGTTTGCATCTTCTGCTCTTATGCAACTAAAGCTTGATCCAGTGGTGTGGGTAATTCTGGAGTTGCTGCTGCCATTTGTTGATTTAGTGATGAACTTAAATGTGGGATTCTCTTCTGGCGGGATTTCAAAGTTCATTAGTTGGTTTTTATGTTTTTCTATGTATATTCTCTCCCATATGACGAGTTCACTATGTTTTTGTACGTATTTTGTGCTATCTTCAATTTCATGATTTTCAGACCAGAAATGAGCTGCTATTGCGGACTTATCAATATTTTTGTATCCTAAGTGCCTGAAGTGTTCTTTCATTCTAGTGCCTATGTTTCTTTTTGTCCTCCCTACTCAACCTGCAAGAACCCAGCATACAATTTACAGTGGAAACTGAAGAGGACTGTACTCTACCTTTTTTGGACCTTAAAATCGCAAAAAGCAATGAAAAACTAGAATTTGGTATCCATAGAAAAGCAACGCACACAGATAATTACATCAAAGCAAATAGTTTCAACCCAATTCCACACAAACATGCAACCATCAACAGTCTCACACACAGATTAGTAAATCTACCCCTCAGCCAGCAAGAATATCAAAACGAATACTATCAAATCTTAAAAACTGCAATTAAAAATGGATATGGAAAAAACCTTGTAGATAAAAAACTAAAATCATTCAAACTTCAAAAGAGATTAAAACAGATCACAGCTCTCACACCAATAAAACAAGAAATTAGATTTGCTAAATTTACTTACCACCCCTGGGCCACAAAAAAGTTCCAAAAAATATTCAAGAAATACAATATAACATTGGCACCAAAAAACAATTACAACATTAAAAACCTATCGAGATTTAACTGTATTGGAACACCACAGTGAAGCGAAAAATTATTAATTTTTAGATGAGTCGTATTTATTACACATCTGCTTCACTTTTGTATTATATGAAAGTGAAGCAGATGTGTAATAAATACGACTCATCTAAAAATTAATAATTAAAGACCTACTTCACAGTAATAATACTGATAAGATAAAACCAGAGGAAAAGTCAGGCATTTACAAGATTAAGTGTAAAGACTGTCAAAAAATTTTAGGGAGGACAAAAAGAAACATAGGCACTAGAAAGAAAGAACACTTCAGGCACTTAAGATACAAAAATATTGATAAGTCCGCAATAGCAGCTCATTTCTGGCCTGAAAATCATGAAATTGAAGATAGCACAAAATACGTACAAAAACATAGTGAACTCGTCATATGGGAGAGAATATACATAGAAAAACATAAAAACCAACTAATGAACTTTGAAATCCCGCCAGAAGAGAATCCCACATTTAAGTTCATCACTAAATCAACAAATGGCAGCAGCAACTCCAGAATTACCCACACCACTGGATCAAGCTTTAGTTGCATAAGAGCAGAAGATGCAAACGATGATTTGCGAAACATGTCCTCAAAATAGGTACGAAAGTGAAGCAGATGTGTAATAAATACGACTCATCTAAAAATTAATAATATAATAGAGTATTTCGCAACTGAACTTCATAGCCTTAGGCTTACGCAGCAATTTTCCCACATTAATATAGTTATTCAGACTCTCTCGAGTTCAGAGTGATTCCTTCTAGCTATTGAGAGTTAACTGAATAGCACATTTGAGATTGTTAAATTTCAGTGTTGACCATAGCTTATCTTGGTAAGGGAGTTTGACTAATGTACCGACTGAAAATAGCAATTTATCATCTGTAAAATAAGCTTTCATTTACTATACTAATGGACACTCTTTTTTTTTTCTTCTTTAAAACTGGTTAGGTTAAAGATGTCTGGGTTAGTGAGGTTTTACTGTACCTTTAAAAACATTTCAAAATATAAACGTCTGGAAGATCATTTTTATTTTGAAAAACAAAGTTTGAGTCATTAATTTTGAGTTAATGCCAAGTGACTTCAAGAAATTTCTTGAGAATGATATTAGTGCAACAATGTCCAACACTCTTAGCAGTCAGCACCAGGTTGAAGATGAGATGTCAGTCAGTTGACCCTCTAACATACTTCAACTCCCAACTTGTTGAAATTCACAAAAAAGTTACTTATATGTGATACAACAGTTTTCTTAGAGAAAGAAAGAGTATTTTTGTGTTGCAGTATCTATATGGTGCATGATGAACTCAAGGATAAGCAGTTTGAACTGGAACTGAGCTGGGTTGGAGCACAGACCAACGGACTGTTCTCACGTGTACCAGAAAGTGTGTTCCATGAAGCGGAGAAGTTCGCCAAGACAGCAATGGAAGATGACTCAGATTCTGATACTGAAGACATGTAAACCTACTACTTGTATATCTTTTATTTTCATTAAAACGTGTTAAACTACATCCTTCATTTGTTATTGATCAACCAACAGATACATTCCTTTACATTGCAACAATATATAATAAATTATATCGAGATTTAACTGTATTGGAACACCACAGTGAAGCGAAAAATTATTAATTTTTAGATGAGTCGTATTTATGACACATCTGCTTCACTTTCGTACCTATTTTGAGGACATGTTTCGCAAATCATCGTTTGCATCTACGGCTCTTATGCGCATAGGAGCCGAAGATGCAAACGATGATTTGCGAAACATGTCCTCAAAATAGGTACGAAAGTGAAGCAGATGTGTAATAAATACGACTCATCTAAAAATTAATAATATAATAAATTGTCACAAACTTCACTTAACTTTTTGAGAAATTATAAGTTTCTTGCAGTCCTGGGAAATTAATCATTCTTCCACACTAGCTGTGTATAGGCTAAGGCAGAGGAAGACAGCTTTGAGAGTTGTGACGTATTTCAGCCGGGAGCAAGGCCTGCAGTACGTGTGACGTCAGGCAAGAGCCGTGTAGTTGTATATATTATTAATACCCGATACCTTTCCTGTCTTTCCTAATCTGTCGGAAACCCAACACATCAAACTATTTCCTTCCTCTTGGGAAGCATAAATCAGCGCTGTGAGTCACACACCAACTTGCCTTTCGTTCGGAGGCATATTTGGCTGTTGAAGCTGATGTCACACCGCCACTTCCCCTGGGCTAAGGTTTTGTATAGATAATAGTCAAACTGAAAAATTTATGGCCATGACCGGGATTTGAACCATGGATCTCTGGTCTCCATCAATGCTTATTTCACAGACATTGCAGAAAACTTAGTAGCTCAAAATATTATCCATATAGGGTGTCAGGAGAATGGTGACAACATAAAGCAATGCAGTCAATCAATTTTTATATTGCCTGTTACGGAATTGGAATTAGAAGGTGTAGTCCAGGGTATGAAGGCCAAATATTCATCTGGAGTTGATGAAGTACCAGATGTTATCATTAAAAAAGTTATACATCAAATAGCTAAGCCACTAGTCAGTCTCTATAATGCATCATTGCAATCGGGTGTATTTCCAGATAAGTTAAAAGTATCAAAAATTAAGCCACTTTATAAAAAAGGGGAGAAGAATAAAAGAGAAAATTACAGACCACTATCAATCATATCATCATTTTCTAAAATATTTGAAAAACTGGTTCATAATAGAATGATATCATTCATCTCAAAATACAATATTCTTTCAGAGGCCCAAAACGGATTTAGAAAAAACATCTATCATAACAGCCATGGACAGTTTAATAAATAAAATTCAAGAAGCTATTGATAAAAAATTAGTAGTTGTGGGTTTATTTTTAGACTTAACGAAAGCATACGATGTTTTAGATCATGAAATACTACTCAGGAAATTAAATAAATATGGTTTTAGGGGTATTATGAATAATTGGGTTAAATCCTATTTAAGCGATAGAAAACAGTTTGTAGAACTTCAGTTTGAAAATAAAGGAAAATTAAATACAGTTCAGTCCAAAGTGAGAGAAGTTAGGCGAGGAGTTCCATAAGGATCAGTCCTGGGCCCCTTGTTATTTTCATTGTACATAAATGATTTGCCAACTGCCATTAATTCCACAGATGTTATTTTATTTGCAGATGACACTAACATCCTAATAAAAGGAAACAATCAAGAAAGCGTACAGACCAAACTCAATGATACTCTATGTAAACGGCACACATGGTTTCAGACGAATGAACTAATTATAAATAAGGATAAGACTATTAAATTTTAGATGAGTCGTATTCTTTACACATCTGCTTCACTTTCAGACCTATTTTGAGGACATGTTTTGCAAATCATTGTTTGCATCTACGGCTCTTATGCGACTGAAGCTTGATCCAGCAGTGTGGGTAATTCTGGGGTTGCTGCTGCCATCTGTTGATTTAGTGATGAACTTAAATGTGGGATTCTCTTCTGGCGGGATTTCAAAGTTCATTAGTTGGTTTTTATGTTTTTCTATGTATATCCTCTCCCATATGACGAGTTCACTATGTTTTTGTACGTATTTTAGTAATTCTGTGCTATCTTCAATTTCATGATTTTCAGACCAGATATGAGCTGCTATTGCGGACTTATCAATATTTTTGTATCCTAAGTGCCTGAAGTGTTCTTTCTTTCTAGTGCCTATGTTTCTTTTTGTCCTCCCTATGTAAATTTTTTCACAGTCTTTTACATAGGGAGGACAAAAAGAAACATAGGCACTAGAAAGAAAGAACACTTCAGGCACTTAAGATACAAAAATATTGATAAGTCCGCAATAGCAGCTCATTTCTGGTCTGAAAATCATGAAATTGAAGATAGCACAGAATTACTAAAATACGTACAAAAACATAGTGAACTCGTCATATGGGAGAGGATATACATAGAAAAACATAAAAACCAACTAATGAACTTTGAAATCCCGCCAGAAGAGAATTCCACATTTAAGTTCATCACTAAATCAACAGATGGCAGCAGCAACCCCAGAATTACCCACACCGCTGGATCAAGCTTCAGTCGCATAAGAGCCGTAGATGCAAACGATGATTTGCGAAACATGTCCTCAAAATAGGTACGAAAGTGAAGCAGATGTGTAAAGAATACGACTCATCTAAAATTTAATAATTTTTCGCTTCACTGTGGTGTTCCAATACAGTTAAATGTCGATATATAGAAGGATAAGATTGTTGCCATTTCATTCCATACTTGCCTAAATAGAAATGTGGTTAAACCTCCAATAGTATTTGATAAAACAGCCATTAGCTACAATAATGAAATACAATTTTTGGGATTACATACGAATGAGAACATGAAATGGACCACACATATTCAGCATTTAATAAATAAACTGAGTTCCATTTTTGTTATTTGCTTAAACATTTGAAAAGCTTAATAAATTTAGCAGCATTGAGAAATATATATTATGGTTACTTTCACAGTCAGTTACAATATGGGATAGTGTTCTTGGGGGAATAGGCAGATAGAGTCTTTAAACTTCAAAAAAGAGCGATAATGATACTAAGTGGGGTGGATAACAGAATATCTTGCAGGCCATTATTCAAAAAACATCAAATATTACCTCTAACATGTATGTATATTTTGGAATTAGTGATCCATGTAAAACAAAATCAACTAAAAATACAAAATTACAAAAATCCTGATATTCACAAATACAATACACGTCAGAAAAATGACTTTCACATTCAAAGTTGTAGAACGGAAATCTTCAGGTCTAGTGCTATCAATAAAGGTATAAGATTATACAACAGGCTACCAGAAAATGTTAAACAAATGAACAGCCTTATACATTTTAAAAAGGGAGTAAAACTCTTTTTACTGCAACATTCATTTTATTCTGTAAATGAGTTTTTAAATGTTAATTAGTTTAAGTGATTGTAAATAATGACAATAGCCATTAATGTAATTTTTATACTATGATGTATCTGATATCAATCAAAAGGACAAATAAATTGAATTAAATCATGAATTAGAGTAAACTCCACATTTGTGAACAATTACTTTTATATAGCATTTCTCTATGGTCTTTATATAGTTTATATTTATTTGCTTTTTCTATTTTAGACTTTTGTTGGATCCTGTATCTGTTACAGTTTTTAGTCTTATGTAACTTTTTATATTTATCTTTGTATCTTGATCTGATGTGTTCTATAACATATATATTATGTTCCAAAGGATGAAATAAATACAAATACAAAAAAAAAAAAAAAAAATTAACTTAATAAGGGTTTAACGATGAAGCTTGGGACTCAAGTACTTATGATAGTAAGACGCCATAAACGATGTGTATCTCGAATACAAGAGCCTCTAGTGGTTTACCGGGAAAGCATATGAGTCATTTGGAGAATTTATTGTCATGACAGCACATTGACCATGGTAGCTGAATGGTTAAAGAGTGACCGAATGGAGACCAGGAGATTCGTAGTTCATATCCCAGCTATGGCAATGAATTTTCAGTTTGAACTAGTTTTGCAAATACATTGCATCTTCAGCTGAATGTGCAAATACTCCAAAGATATTTGAAAGATGCAAAGAATATTAGTGAGTGCTGTGTACTGTGAGGAATTTATAATATCTCGAAAAGATAAATGAACTTTGTGACAAATTATATATTACTGCAATGTTGCTTCACTCTAACTTCAGTTTTTACCTATTTTTCCTTTATATATTTATTTCCTTTGTAAATAGAAATACGACAGTGGTTTAATAAGTACCTGTGTTAGGAATGAAGATTCCATTTTTTAAAACATTGGAGAAACTTTCTTTTGTGCGACGTGAGAATATTTTCTAAGTCCAACAGTGTACATATACGCATGTGCAAGCAGACAGCTTGTAGTTCTCGTGTTGCAGCCAACATGAGAAAGATATGTATACCAACCTCTGCAAAAATGCCCCAGACATCTGTCCTACACCAGAGCAAAAGGACATGTGGATGCGATTAGCGCATGTTTCCTCTCAGGTTTTATTGCTTTACAGAAGTAGGCTTGCTGTGCAGCAGAAGTACCTATTGTACTGTTAGAAGTGAAAGCTGTTTGTTCTGTGCATTCTTCAGATATTTAAGATTTGTTCAGTACGTTGTTGAAAATCGGAAAATGGCTCAACAAATCAGTAAAATGTATGGGCTCGCCGACTGGTTCGGCTACTACGCAAATTGTGCATGATGTCAAATGACACTGCCCAATTTTACCAACAGATGTTAAAATCGACGTTAACAAATGTAATGTAAGAATTGTCACAGAGCTAACACTAATGTTAAATTTAGTGTAATTTAGGGACAAGTAAGACCATTGGCAACATTGCATTCATTGGAGAAACAAGGATAGTTTGGCTGCACTGCATTCTTCAATATGGCTACATATACAGTAAGGAAATAAACAATTAAAAGAATGCCCTCCAGCACGAAATTGCACTAAAAAGTAAAGAAATTATATTAAAAATCATGGTTCTATATGAAAACACCAAAAAAAAGTGAAGGACTTAGAAAAAAATTGCCGCATCGCATATTAGAAAGAAGAGCCAAAACATTATTTCTCAACATAGTCCCATTTTAGGCACTCCTGCCATTTTATAACCTCTCCAAAAGTAAAAACTGTCAAGCTCTGCAAAATATGCATTGGTTTCCATGATGACCTCATTTGATCTAAATTTTGTTCCTGTGACAATTTCTTTAAGTTTGAGGACAGGAGAATATGGGAGGTGTGGCAGTAAGTCATGCAGTTTGCCGGATGAATGTGCTGGGGCATTATCGTGGTAAAGCACAACTTTCTTCTTTGCCATATGGCGCCATGTCTCCTACAACTTCTTGTTGAATTGTGCCAATAACTCACTACACTATGCTCCAGTAATTGTTTTTCCTTTTTCCAAGAAGTCAATGAGTATGACACCCTTTACATCCCAAAAAATCATGGACAATACTTTTCCGGCCGATGGGACTGCCTTTGCATTCTTTAGAGTAGATCTTCCAGAAGCAGCCCATTGTTTTGATTGTTGCTTGGTTTCCGGAGTATAATGATGAACCGACAGTGACAGCTCGACATAAAGTCCTTCGGATTTCGCTTAAATAACTTCGAAGTTGAAAGGTGTACCTGCTTGTTGTCCATTGTGAGCAAATGTGACAACCATCGGACTGACAGCTTTCTCATCTCCTACTTATTGTGCAAAATATGAATAGCATTCCTGTTAATACACTTATGACCTCTGTCACTTGTTTGACTGTCAGCGAGGAACATATTGTGGAAACTATTTGTAGTTGTCGAGATTTAACTGTATTGGAACACCACAGTGAAGCGAAATAATTATTGAAGTGACGTCAAGTCAGTTGCATAAGAGCCGAAGATGCAAACGATGATTTGCGAAACATGTCCTCAAAATAGGTACGAAAGTGAAGCAGATGTGTAATAAATACGACTCATCTAAAAATTAATAATATTTGTAGTTGGTTTATTAATACTCGTCACTTGTTTATATTAATGAGAGACCAGTTTCAAAGGCATTTGCCTCCATTTTCAATCTCTTTCCAACTGGCATCTGTTGTCTGCTCTCTCTCTCTGGTGGTGGAACTATGAACTTTGTCAAATTATTTACTGGTGGGATTTCAAAGTTCATTACGCGATCCTTATTTTTCCATATGAATATGTTCTCCCATATTGGCAATTTATTTTGGTTTATCACTCCTTTTAATAATTTTGGATTTGGATCAATGTCATGGTTTTCATTCCAAAAGTGAAATGCTACTGCTGACTTATCTTTTTGTTTCAATCTGATGTTTCTAAAGTGCTCTTTGACTCTGGTTTTTCGATTTCATTTAGTTTGACCTATGTAGCTATTTCACAATTCTTAAAACTTATCTGATATATTCCGGATCTGTTAACTGATGGTATTTCATCTTTTGTTTTTGAATTTAGCAATTTTAAAATTGAGTGTCTATTAGTAGGTGCCAACGTGATATTTTGTTCCTTGAAGATCTTTTTAAATTTATTAAATGTTTTTGGGTGATATGTGAATGAACTGAATATGTTGTTGCTTTCTTTTTCTTTTGTAAATGTGGTTGCTTCCTTAATGGTTTTCTTTAGTTTAGCTTTTCTAATTTTCTTCAACACCAAACTTTTGTTATATCCATTTTCTTCTGCTATGTGTAGTATTGTTTTTTGTTCTTTGATATATTATTCTTTTTCCATGGGTATGTTGACTAGTCTGTGTGTAAGGCTGTTTATTATTGCATGTTTATGTGTAATTGGGTTGTGGCTATTATTTTTTATGTAATTTTTTGAATGTGTTGGTTTCCTGTAAATTCCAAATTTTATTTTTGTATCATTCCTGATGATATTTAGATCCAAGAAAGAGAGTTGTCCATTGGTTTCCTTTTCTATAGTGAATTTTATAGGCCTTTCCTGCAGATTGAGTAATTTTAATGCATCTTCTAAATGTTTATTCGGTACATAACATATCGTGGACTTTTTCAATGACTTCCTCAGTAACCACTTTGCAGGGTGCTCCTCATCAGAAACATGTTCGACCATGTTTAAATTCGTTAAACCAATATCCAACTGTTGTCATAGAAAGCAAAAGATCTCCATAAATAACATCTAATTTCTCAAGTTCGTCTTGGGAAGCAAGCCAGGTAAAAAGACAATTAGAAATCAATGTTTTAGGAGTGTGCATCTCTCCCATCATCAGGATATTTACTAAATGTAATAACCGCAAATGAATCACTAGATATAACACACCCAGGAATTTTTCCAAACACTCTAAAAAAAGTCATAGTGAGGCCAATATACAAACAGAAATGCTGTAAACAAATGATGGAAAACAACCGGCCAATATCTTTATGCTCTGTGTTTTCCAAAGTGATGGAAGGAGTCTTTCTGGAACAGCTCCAAAATTATTGTAAAAAATTTCATATAGTATCAGAGTTCCAATTTGGCTTTCAAAAAGTGAAATCGACTATACACGCAATAAGCAAAGGAAATGACATAATTATCAAAGCATTAAATAGAAAAGAACTAGTGGTAGCAATTTTTCTTGACCTTTCTAAAGCATTTGACTGCGTTAACATTGAAAAATTATTGGTAAAAATGGAAAATTATGGCATTAGAGGCATTCCACTAGATTGGCTAAAATCATATTTATTAAACAGAGAGCAATGCATAGAAGTACGTAGTACAAAATATAGATGGACAGCTATCCAAAATCAAATCCCCATTTAAATGTATAACACACGGTGTACCACAAGGATCAAAATTGGGGCCATATTTGTTTATTTTATACAAAAATGATCTGTTTAAACGACTTCAGGAAGCAGGAGGATTAGCCATTGGCTATGCTGATGACACAACAGTTATTGTAACAGGGAGTACAGCGGCTGAATTGCAAAGTAATGCAAATGCACTGTTGGAGATGCTTAATACTTACCTGGAAGAATTAGGAATGGCACTAAATACAAAGAAAACAGAACGGATGCAGATTAGTATAAGTAACAAAATGCAGGCGAATATCTCCTTGGAAATAAAAGGTGAGCAAATCAGGCAAGCTAGTGAAATAAATTTTTTAAGGACTAGTAATAGATAACAACCTGAAATGGAATAGACATTTAGAAAAACTCTCTAAAAAACTCAATAGGGGTATATATATTCTAAAACAGGTTAAACAAATCATGGATGAAGATAGTACAACACAAGTATATTACGCATTTATGCACTCACATTTGAGCTATGGGATTATTTTATGGGGATCAGCAGGGAGGAAACATACTAAAAATATTTAGACTACAGAAAAGAGCGATAAGAGTTCTTAAAAATATCAAAAAAAGAAACACCTGCAGAACAGCATTTAAGAAATTAGGTATACCAACTCTGCCTTGTATATATATATTGTGACTTTGTGGGTTCGTGAAATGAAAAGTCCAATTTCACCACTCAAAAATGTTCTTTATTTCCACCGACTTACAGTTAAACACTTGCCGATTACATAAAATTACGTAATGCACACAATTACGATTCACCAGTTCGTCCGTTACAACTTCACTTGTACTCGCGATTACGTCAACTCCGATGCTCATACACAGTTACGTACAGTCTTCCGCTGCACAATCTTCTCGTTCATTAACACGTCACTGACTAACACTTACACCAAGAACTGTGTCTGTCTCCTCACTCACTGACTAACTGATTCTCTGAAACCCTTTTTATAGGAATGTCACTGTTCTTCTAGAAGTCTCTGGTTTCCACAGGAAGGTTCCAGTAGATGAAAGATCCCGTAATTTCCAGAACACAGGTAGAAGAGAAAATGACCGCACAACCATGTTTTTTCCCCCAGCCATCCCTGTCACCACTATAAGACGGACGAGGGGGAGGCGTGGCTAACACGGACCTCCCCTGTCTTCCGCTCTCAGCTGCTTCCATAGGGTGTTCCAACGCCCGGGTGACACTGCTCCCTCCTCAAAGCTGTTCGCCCCGAACAGCACCATCGTAGCGTGCCAGGCGGTCCAGGTGTACCACCAGCATCTGCCCGGAGTCTGAGCCAGAAGTAGCGCTGCCGTAGTTTGTGAATCGTTCGGTTCGCTCCCAGGTGTCCTCCTGAAGTACCAGCGTGCACTTCCTCCAAGACTTCCGGGACCTTACTCCGGGGAAGTACCAACTGTTCTCTCTGCATCTTCCCATCGGGTGACTCCCATACCCGGAACAGCACGCCCTCTCTGGTCTTCAACGAGTCCCATTGGGCCCAGTACGACTTGTAGGTGGCGCTCCTCGGTGCGATGTCCTCCCAGGTTGGTCTCGCCCCTGCCTCCACTTCCCTCAAGAGTGGCCCCAAGTCTGCGTCCGCCAGCTGCTCCCTCCTCAGGCCTGCGCTATCCCAGCCTTCAGCAGGCACTGCCACAACTACTCGGACTGCTGCGGCACGCTCCTTCTCTTCCACTCTTGTGCACTGGCCGCACTCTTCTGGACAGGGTCTTCGGGACATGGCGTCTGCGTTACCGTGGCTCTTCCCTCTACGATGTTCCGAGGTGAAGTCGTACTCCTGCAGCCTCTGGACCCAACGTGCTGTCTGGCCTTCCAGGTTCTTAAAGGTCAATAGCCAGGTTAGGGCGGAATGGTCAGTCCTCAGGTGGAATGGCTGACCGTACAGGTACTTGTGGAAGTGCTCCAATGTCTTTACTACCGCCAGTAACTCCCGTCGGGTGACGCAGTAGTTCTTCTCTGCCTTGGATAGCGTCTTGCTGTAATAGGCTATCACCCGCTCATGGCCGTCCTGGAACTGCGATAGGACACCTCCAATGCAATGGTCGCTAGCGTCGGTGTCCACAATGAAGGCGCCACCCGGCTGTGGGAAACCCAAAATTGGAGCACTGCACAGGGTCTCCTTTAGGTGCTGGAAAGCGTCTTCGGCGTCCTCCGTCCACACATAAGATCGGTGTTCCTCTGTCAGGCGGGTGAGGGGTTTGGCGATGTTGTCGGCCTTTTCCTCTAAATCATTAAGGCGGTCTACTTGACCCATCCGCTTGCACAGATTCGTGACGTCATCCCTCACGCCGGCCAATCGTTCCTCAAATTTGGCGGCGAGAGCCTCGTTCGCCACCTTCATTTCCGTGGCCAGACGGTCGTTCGCTGCTCTCATTTCTGTGGTTAACTCGGCCTTCATTTCTTCCATCTTCTCGGTGATGTTGTCGTTGGCCGTCTTCATTTGTTTCAGTTCCGCGGCCAGGTAGTTATTTGTCGCGTCCGTTTTCTCTGTTAATTCGGCCATCATTTCCATCATCTTCTCCAAAAAATTTTCCAATGCCGCGTCCATGGTTGTAATGTTCGGTGATGTTATCTTCCCGCTTCTTGACACCAGTGTGACTTTGTGGGTTCGTGAAATGAAAAGTCCAATTTCACCACTCAAAAATGTTCTTTATTTCCACCGACTTACAGTTAAACACTTGCCGATTACATAAAATTACGTAATGCACACAATTACGATTCACCAGTTCGTCCGTTACAACTTCACTTGTACTCGCGATTACGTCAACTCCGAAGCTCATACACAGTTACGTACAGTCTTCCGCTGCACAATCTTCTCGTTCATTAACACGTCACTGACTAACACTTACACCAAGAACTGTGTCTGTCTCCTCACTCACTGACTAACTGACTAACTGATTCTCTGAAACCCTTTTTATAGGAATGTCACTGTTCTTCTAGAAGTCTCTGGTTTCCACAGGAAGGTTCCAGTAGATGAAAGATCCCGTAATTTCCAGAACACAGGTAGAAGAGAAACAGACCGCACAATCATGTTTTTTCCCCCAGCCATCCCTGACACCACTATAAGACGGGCGAGGGGGAGGCGTGGCTAACACGGACCTCCCCTGTCTTCCGCTCTCAGCTGCTTCCATAGGGTGTTCCAACGCCCGGGTGACAATATATATATGAATGTCTAAAATATGTTGTAACTTCCCATAAAGAAGACAAAAATACAAGTATCCATGAACATAACACAAGAACAAAAGAAAATTACTTTAGGAATAGACAAAGAGGCTCTTTACAAAATAAATGTATTGAAAGTAAGGCAAAAGATTTATACAATCATTTACCTCACTGGATTAAACAAATAGGGAAAGAACAAATAAAAATAAAACAAATAAAATCTTATCTGATTAAGAATGCTTTCTATACAATAGAAGAATATAAAAATTGCAAAAACAAATAATGGTTAAAACTGTAGAGTCAAAATTGCAAATATAGATAGTAGTACCTCTCCATTGTAACTGACTTTATGTATATACACACATGACAAAACCTTGTAAAACTATTACAATTGGTGAATAAACAATCTCAATAAACAAAGACCAAACACTATCAAAATTCGCATTACTGAACAGAAGACTGTTTTCAGTAAATTAAATGCCAAGTCAGAAGATGGCATGAGTATAGAAAATTAATTGGGTCAAAGAAACGTAACTACTTAACTTGATGACCAAGCTGTATAGATCTGTGCTTCTTAAGCCAACAGATTTCCATGTTTAAGGCCAGTTTCCAAGAGGATCTGAACTGAAATCCAGCATTACGATTAAGCGTGCTCCTCTTGGAGGAAATGGCCAAAACCTGCTTAACTTTTGCGTCGTTTCCCAAAAGTTGGCTTTATGGTCGTTATCAAAGCAATGCTCTGCCAGTTCAAACTTCTCAGGTTGCATTAAACGAATGCTCCGTTCATGTTCGTTTATTCTGGTAGCAATGGTCCTTCCGGTTTGTCCTATATATGGTGTCCCATATTCACAGGGTATGTGGTACACTCCCAGAACTTGGAAGTCCAGTTTGTCTTTCACTGTCTCAACAGATGTTTAATCTTCGGAGGTGGTTTGTGGATGGTCCTGATGATGTATTTGGCAAGAATTCTGCTGATTCTGCTAGATAGGTTGCCAGTAAACGGGATGTAGGCTGTAGCGGTAAGCTTATCTGACGCTTGCTGTATCACAGGTTTCCCTTTCCTAGCTCTGGTGATTGAGGCTGCTGATTCTGCTGGGTAGGTTGCCAGTAAATGGGATGTAGGCTGTAGCGGTAGGCTTATCTGACACTTGCTGTATTACAGGTTTCCCTTTCCTAGCTCTGGTGATCGAGGCTTCGTCATATTCGGAATAGCCATTTTGACGGAAAGTGAATCTCAGGTGCTGTAATTCTTGTTTTAAGTAGCTGGGATCAGAGATAGACAAAGCTCTGTGGGCCAGTGTATTGAGAACTCCCAGTCGTTGAGACTTATGATGGAAACTATAAGTGTTCAGATAGAGATCAGTGTGTGTAGGCTTGCTCCAGTGTACTGTTGCTGTTTTTTGAAACAAGAATGTTCAAGAATGGAAGAGTTCCATCCTTCTCCACTTCCATGGTAAACTGTATTTGAGGTCAAAGGCTGTTGAGATGCGCAAGAAAGCTAGGCAAAGTGTCTGATCCATGTGGCCAAATTACAAAAGTATTGTCCATGTATCTATAGAAATGAGATGGTGTAAGTGGAGCTGTGGCAAGTATTTCATGTTTTAGGTGTTCCATATAGAAATTAGCTATAGCTGGTGACAAAGGGGAGCCCATTGCTACTCCGTCTACTTGTTCATAGGAAGTTCCACCAAACAAGCAGAAAGTGGACGTCAGGGTAAGTCGGAAGAGAAGTTTATCTAATTTCACTTTTGTCTCCTTACAGGTTTTTCCATCTAAAATTAAAAAGCGAATCACTGAACGATGTTGCACTTTTTCCATTTTAACAATAACACGTTGAACAATTTATTGAAATGTCTGTGAAATCGAACTAACATATGAATAGCACCAAATTTGTTTTGACCACATGTAAAAAATGACAATACAAAGTTTCCTTTGTAACATCATATATTTTGAAACACAAGTACTTACTGAACCTTGACCTCTCTTTTCCTTGGTCCATCTCTTTCTCTCCTCCCTCCTCTGTGTTTTCTTAGCAAGTCTCTTTTCCTTTTATTCCTCTTCCTTATTCTCTGTCAATAATTGTAATTAAAAACAATTAAAAACAATTGTATTTATATGTATAATGTCAGAAACTGCAAAGTGTATTGACAATAAATTATTATTATTATTATTATTATTATTATTATTATTATTATTATTATTATTATTATTATTATTATTATTATTATTATTATTATATTTGTTTTACTAATATTATCCCATTTTCCTTCCATTTATTTACACTCAGTGACAGGAGCCATGACATCATCAAAGTTACAGCAGCTAAATGTTCATTCTGATCAAGCATGTCATTTAGTGAAGTAACAAATTGTGTTTTGTCTCTCGAGGATATTGATCTTACTGCTTCAGATTGACAGTGTGCAAATTTCTCACCAATAATAAATTTGTATATTCTGTCATATAATGTTTGATACTTTACATATCCTTTTCATCCTACTCCTAGACCTATAGCACTCTACAATGGGAATTTGTTGTAGACCCACAACAAGAAGGCAAGCTAGAGAGGAATGTGTAATGTAATCACTAGGGCCAGAAGTTGTTGACCTAACTCTAAAAATGAGCCATATAATGCCCTTAAAATATAAAAAAGAAAATGCACATAAAATGTAAAAAAAATGACCTAAAAAGAATTAACAATTTCTTTCATAATAAATTAATAACTGTCACAGACAAATAATGAATATATGGTTCGAATAACCACATTTTAAAATTAACTTTCTTAGTAAATAATGCAATTATTGCTACTAAATAATAAATTCAAAATTCATCAGGTCTTTTTCAATTTTATAAAACAAGAAAAAATGTTACTGTGCCTATTAGCCAAAACATACCTTACTTAGCTTTGGTCATCTTCAAGTTATCAAAAGTAAAGGAACGGCAGTTGTCAGTTAAAACTGTTTTATACTTTGAGAAACTTCTCTCCACTTCCACAGATGTTATAGGTGCATATTTGGAAAACACTGTCACTGCCTGTTAAATCCTGTTCAAAAATATCAGTTCTGAAGTTTTCTCTTGACACAATATCGGCTTACACTATATAAACTTTTAATCACAGAGTATTTCAAAACCCCCCAAAAAGCCCATGATCAGGGTTAGGTCTGCCACGGGAATCAAATTCAGTGGGGTACAGATGAAAATGTCCAATACATTTTTGAAAAAGAAAGAAAATGACCGGAAAATGCATCTAAATGTTAAAAATTGACTTTATTATAGAAATGTGGAAAAAATGCATTTTGATGACCTATAAAAAACATATATCTAACATATATGTTCCAATAAGCATTGTCTATGACTACTCAGAAAAAAGAAGACTTTTCATCAAAATCCGGGCCCTAGTAATCACTTTTGCTGTCCGCATGGTGTTTATGCTCGTCTTCCCAGTATAACAAGGATGCTAGATTCCGGTTTCCCCCGCCATCTCATTCCACCGGTGCTCCATCTTCATCTCATGTATCATCAGTGTCACCGCCTGCGGTGCCATATGTAGTAAAAGCGGGCGTTAAACACAACGCATTTCATTTCATTGTGATGAGTGTCAATAAACTGACTACAAATAGTTTTTACGATTAATTTTGACGTCACTGTTACTCCTCCAAACACACATACCTGGATAAGGTTTTTTTGGGAATTTTCTCTTATCCTGATACATAAATGCTTGGTAACTCTAAGCTACATGGACTCCAGACTCATCTGAGCATCATTTCACCCATTTCATTTATCGTTCGATATGACTTCACATTGGAGGAAGTAAATTATGAAAAAAAAAAAAAAAAAAAAAAAAAAAATGTCGATATGACTTCACTTTGGAAGATGTAAATTGCCAAAAAACATTGTAAATTACTAATCAAGGCTTCGCAGGTGAACAGCTGTGTCAAATTAATAAACGTGGAGCTTTCGGCCATTGCAAACTACATGGCCTTCTTCAGGATCTGATCAAATGACTGAATTCTTCTCACCTAAGCCATGCATGGACAACAGCCATTAAGAACACCTACAATTACAGCAACCCTAGTCACCCCGGACAAAGAACAGACCTCTGAGAAAACACAATGGCAGACAGGAAACATATCTCAAACCAACCGGCCCAATCACAGATCACAATCACAGATCATCACCCACTCATTGGCCAGGGCAGCACAAGCCCCACCCACCATTTGATCGTACATAGTGAGACCTGAGTTTTATTATTACAATACACATAGGCTTACAAAGCATTTATAAATAATAGACGTTACATACACGTAACACTACCAGGCCGACCCGCCTGAGCCACAAGTATATAATTAAACTAATGTATGATTAACACTTGGTGGTGACCAGGTTTCATGGTCACCACCAAGAAGCAAAGTTGACGTGCTCGCATGCAACACATGCCAGCTTAGTGGATACCACATACTAACCGGGGTGCTATGCAGGACCCGACTAAGAAGCATGTTAATAAATGCACGCAAAATAATATAAGATCCACAAAACTAACATGTGGAGGGGTTTTTTAGTGAGTATGCCTGGCCCCCTCAGGGCACAGGGACCCTCACACTGTCGGCCATCGCATGTGGGCCATTGCCTGTAACTGGGTTTTTTCCCTCCGTGGTAATAAAAAAAAAAAAAATTCATCAGATCCTGAAGAAGGCCATGGAGTTTGCAATGGCCGAAAGTTCGACATTTATTAATTTGACACAGCTGTTCACCCGCGAAGCCTTGATTAGTAATGCTCGCCGTGAAACCTTCAAGTCTTACATATTGTAAATTGAGAGTGAGTGTAGGTGTGTTTTGTTTTTTACTTTAGTAAAAAAAGTGGTGTTAAAACTCTAATGTATATGCAGTAAATAGTAAAGTTATTGTAAATGACAAATAATCATATGAACTCTGTGTTGACGAGACAAATTGCAATGTTGTAAGACTGCTAAACAGTCAATAAATTCTATTGTATTCTAGTTGTGTCATGTGCTGAAGACGCTGGTCATGATTCACAAGGAGATGTATGATGCTAAGGATATGTGTAAATGGAGTTGTGGGATTCTGACCTGTATCATTTTTTTTTAACGTCCTCCAGCGTAAATTCATATCGGACGGTGAATGAATTGGGTGAAATGATGCTTAAATGAGTCCAAGGTCTATGGAGCTTAGAGTTACCCAACATTCATCTTTGAAGGATAAGGGAAAACCCTGGAAAAACCTTATCCAGGTAACTCACCCTGACCAAGATTCAAACTCAGGACCACTTGTGCCCGCCTTGGTAGCGTGGTGGTAGCGTGTCTGCCTCACGTTCAAGAGGTCCCGAGTTCGAATCTCGGTCAGGGTGAGTTACCTGGATAAGGTTTTTTTCCAGGGTTTTCCCTTATCCTGAAAGATGAATGTCGGGTAACTCTAAGCTCTATGGACCCTGGGCTCATTTGAGCATCATTTCACCCATTCCATTCAACGTCCGATATGACTGAACGTTGGAGGACGTAAATTACCAAAAAAAAAAAGGACCACTTGAACGTGAGGCAGGCACGCTACCATCTACACTACAAAGGCGGGAAAGAACATTTTTGCAACATTAGATATAAACAAATTGATAAATCGGCCGTAGCAGATCATTTTTGGTCATTTAACCATGAAATAAATCCCGAAGTTAAATTATTAAAACAATTAAATGGTCCCATAGATTTAATAGTTTGGGAAAAAATATTTATTTTAAAAAATAAAAATCGCATAATGAATTTTGAAATACCAGCAATTGATTCTGTTTTTAGGTTTGTTTTGTCTTCAGATGTTGGTAATACGTAAATACGTAAATGCATAGTATCCACAGAAGATATCCTTGACAACGAATTGTGTTGACTGAAGATGTGGGCAAGTGTCCATGAAATTAATCTCACAAAAACATAATTGAAGTATTGTCATCGGCTTCTTAAGTTAAGTGGAGAATATTTAATAAATATTTTTTATTTGTGTAGTAATAGATGACAACTTTGAAATTTGAAATGCGCTATATGCTGACATCTAGTGGCTAATACGCTAAGCTTTATCATGTCCGACATATTTCGTTTTGAACAATTTCGAGGTTAATTAGCTAAGCAGTTTACAACAATTGTATGTTAGAATTAGAATTTTAGTTCGTCTTTGGCAACATATACATGTTATCAGACACGTCAAAATGTATAAATACAGTATATACGAGGGCTGTTCAATAAAGAATGATCACAATTTTTTTTGACAACGAACCTTCACTCATCCTCATAATTTTGATGGTACTTCTCAAAATAGTCTCCCCTGAATGTGATGCACTTGTCCCAGTGTTTCTGCCAGTCTTCAAAGACATGCTGGAAACTATTTTTTAAGAGATCCTTCAAAATCGCCTCTGCAGCCTTCACCACTGCTTTTCATGATGGATAATGCCTTCCACGAAGGCGTTTCTTCAAGTTAGGGAATAGAAAAAAGTCACATGGGGCTAAATCCGAACTATAGGAAGGGTGAGGGATACATTTCACGTCGGTTTTTGCAAGATATTCAGTAACAACATTGGCAATATGCGGCTGCACATTATCGTGGTGCAGCAACCAACCCGCTTCACAGAAATGTGGTCTTTTTTGCCTGATATGGACTTATAATATTTTCAGGACATCCTGTAGTATTGTTCAGTTACTGATGTGTGAGCAGGTACAACATGCTGATAAACCATTCCATGAATATCAGATGACCGTAACTTTCCCAGCAGAAGCAACCACTTTTGCTTTTTTGGGGGTTGGTGATGAAGGAGATTTTCACACTGAGCTTTGCTGTTTGCTCTCAGGATCAAAATGATGTAACTAAGTTTCATCAGCAGTGATTACGTTTGAAAAAACTCTGGATCTTCCTCTAACATCAACTTCAACTGCATGCAGACCTGCATGCGAATGTCCTTTTGTTCTTGGAACCCATCGCACACAAACACGTCTCATGTGTAATGTTTCTGTCACTAACGTGTGGGTGGCACCCAATGAAATGTTCAGTATTTCAGAAAGTGATCTTAAGGTAATTCGTCAATCCTCTGTCATATTGGCAGCAGCAGTGTTGATGTTTTCTTCCGTAAGAGCAGTAACTGGAGCACCAGGTCCACTTTCCTTTGAAATTGATTGTCTCCGCTCGTTAAACATTTTAAAACACCTTCGAGCTGTGCTGTAGGGAAGAACAGACTCTCCATAGGCCTACTGTAACATTGTATAGGCCTCAACTGAAGATTTGTTGAGACGAAAGCAGAATTTCAAAGCTGCATATTGTTCCTCCCATGTTACCTCCATTGCAGCAGTAGACGATACTGTTGCAAACCGGTATATATGATCGCGCGGCTTATTTACACAAAAGGAACTGATAGGCAGACAAGATAACATGCAGATAAATGTCTACCGAAACAAACAAACTGAGATAAATGGAAATTTCTAGTTACTTCTGGACTGATAGAGATAATTCGGTGTCTGGTTTATTTTAGAATGATCTAGAAATTATCAGGAGATATATAAGCGACTGTGACACGCCAGCCGGATAGATGTAAACAGAGTGAGTTGCAAGTTGTAAACAGAGTGAGTTGCGAGAGGTATGCAGAGAACAGCTGAGAGTGTTGTAAACTGAATGCTGTTATTTCACTGATCTTCGAAGATTGTGTTGTGATATGTGATGTAATTTTTCTGCTATGGAGTGTATTTCTACGCAAATAAAGAACATTTTGAATTTCGGCAAATTGGACTTTTAATTCTACGAACCCACAAAGTCACAATACTGAACATGTCTGAACTTGCCTGGTTCTCACAGGCGGGAACCAGGGGTACCAATAATGAAGCTACTACAGTGTGTTTGTTTCACATTAAGCTAACAGATTGAATTTTAGTGCAAAAAAACTATGACTGTTAAAAAATTATGATCATCCTTTATTGAAAATTATGAGCATCCTTTATTTAGCTTTTCTATGGTTGCAAGTGGTATTTGCATAGCCTAATTTACTACAAGAAATGTCATAAAATAAATATTACAGCTTTGTGAATGTACTATGCTCCCAGTGTTCATTTACATGGTTATAGTTCTAAAAGTTCATTAACCGTATAAAAACAGTGTGCATGCAAAAATTTCTTAATCTTATTCTTAAAAGGTTTTAATGATGCAGCTTGTTTAAATGAATTTGGAAATTTATTATATAACATTATCCCTTTGTAGTTAAAGCTTCGTTCATAAATGCTCGTTTGGTGCGCTTGAATTGCCAGTTTATCCTTGTTACGAGTGCGGTGCTAATGTACATCAGCATTTACTTGAAAATGATTTATATTTGTATGAACATTTGTGGATGTTATGGCTCTCGAAAGAGGACACATTATTATTTGTCCACTTCCGTATAGCTGTGATCTGAATGCAATTGAGCTGGCGTGGGCAAAACTAAGAAATGTTTTCACAGGATACAACGTTAGTTGTGATATCTTTGCGTATCTTACACGGTATTTTGCTGAACTGTGTTTTTCAAGGTTGACCACACTGCAGAAACAAAAGAGCGTTAACTCTTGCTTCTTCCCCTCTGCCCGCACCACACCGTAAATCCAGCGCTCAACTTATATTGCGGGTACTGTTCTTACTAAGGAAATGTCTTAATGAGGAAAACTGCATGTTGTTGGGTTCCATATGAAGTCACCAACGTACAGAAATGACACCAGTATACACTTGTGACTTTGACCAAGGCCGCTTATTTCCTGATGTGGCATCTGTACTCTGTGCAGTAGTGTGTTTCATTGCTGTCATCAATAGAGATTGCCCTGCCAATGGTCCGCAATGGCTTCCCTACATTTGGCAAAAGGTCATGGACTCTGTGGGTCACTAATTCAAATGAATGTAATACAATTGTAGTTCATTAAATACTGTGTTCTATCAATGTTGCCACTACTTTATTTACAGGCCTCATAGATACGAGGCATGTCCGTAAAATAAGGCCTCCAATTTTATTTAATACAGAAAACATGTTTATTGTCAATGAATGTTATGTTGATGGAAGAGCGGAACTTACAGCTATTTTTCAATGTAATCACCATTGTGACTGATACATTTTTGCATGTGCGTGGCAGTTTTTGTATACCCTTGTCACAGCACTCTGCCGCCAAGTTGCGCAGGTAGCACTCAACCTCCACCCAGGTGTGACTTCAACTTAGGAAACAGATGATAATCACTAGGTGCTAAGTCTGGACTGTAGAGGGGATGGGTGAGGAACCATCCGAACTGTGCCAGGAGAGCATTTTGGGGACCCACCTCGCACACACCTTGTGATAATGCAAATGTTCGGTCAAAATCTTGTCAGTCGTAGTCTTACTGACTTCAGGGATAAGTTCGCACAGCTCGCGAACTGTCACATGCCGATCTCTAAGCATTTCTTGCTCCACTTTTGCAATTGTTTTGGCTGAAACCGAAGGCCGACCAAAACACTGTTCGTCATGGATGTCTGTAGGTCCGTCTTTGAACTCTCTGACCCACTTTCGCACGTTTTTGACGTCCATACACTGTGGCCCATATACTTCGCATAACTGACGATGAATTTCAGTGGGGGTAGTGCCCTTGGCACTTAAAAAACGGATCACTGCACGCAACTCGCACTTGGCAGCAGAAGTGATAGGAAGCTCCATTGCAAACGGCTGCCCAGCCAAGACTAATGGTTGCGACAGGTTCGTTGTTGTGGGGATTCGAAGGGGTGAATCTAAGCTACATGCCAGTGTTGCCGGATCTTCCGTAATAGCATTCCTCTCGGCTCCAGCGCCTTGGAGACCTTATTTTATAGACATGCCTCGTACATTTCATTTGCTACAAAAATATCTTACATATACGCATTTTAATAAAAATTGTTAGACACTTTTTGGAAAGCCAAAATTTTCAAAAGATGTTTCCCATATAAAGGTTAGTCTGGGATGTCACATCCTTGAAACATACTGAACTCATACCGAGTTTGGCGCTTCACTTACTTTTGAATTATGCTGTTCACACAAAAACCTTTTTCTGTAAACAGAAAAACAGTTTTTTTGTATTGAGGGAACCTCAAAAACATGTATTTACTTTGGCATTCAATCTGTGGATGCAGTACTTTGTTCTTTATATGTGTCAAGCAGTACTAGACTTCCCAGAACCAGGAAAGCTTATCTAAATTATGAACACTCACTTTATCATATAGCAGCTAGTTAAGTTGATCAAACTCTCTACTGGCCGACACGGACTAGAATCCTTACCTTATAACAGATGCTGGAAATGTACCTTCTGGCAGCATATCTCGTGTAAATATTCCTGCTCACTCTCCAAACCTCAGATGCAAGTACTCTTGCGATTTCTTGTACAATGCTTTCTTGTAGTTGCCAGGATTGAAACACTTTGCCGGTATTTATACGCCCAGTCATTGTTTTTAGAATGCCATAGACCTTCTGAGAACATTCGCAGCGGCAAGAGAAAGACAAAATTCTGCAGCCTCTCTGTCTCTTTCTTTCTCTTGGCAAGCGTTCAGCTCTCCTGGCCATGCGCCCAGCTCCCGTTTGTCTTGATAACAATGCCATCAGTGACATTATGATCAGAAAATTTGAGTCTGGTGTGCCAAAAATTCTGAAGAATAGAATCCATATTCTTTGATGAAACAATAAATGCAAAACAATATCAGGGGTTTATTCTGAGGCCATTTTTCAATCGCTTGACAGAAGAGAAATTATATGGTTGGTTCCAGCAAGATTCTGCAGCAGCACATACGGCTGTGAAATCATCACAGTAAGAGAAGTGTTTAATGACAGAGTAATTAGTGTTGATTCGTTCTCCTGACCTAATGAGTTCTAATTTTTATTAAAAGACAAAGTGTATCGTTCCAATACTCGTACATACAGGAAACCATTGATACCTGCTGCTGAGTTTCGGAGAGTGAGCGGGAATATTTACAAGAGATATGCTGCTTGTTCGAGAGCAGAAGGTACATTTCCAGCATCTATGATAAGGTGAGGATTCTAGGATTCTAAGGATTCTGCGCAGTAGAGAGAGGGTACATGTTTTAACCTCCCTGTATGACTTAACTTTCTGGTTTCTGAGTCGTCTTCAATAAAAATTAAAACAGTACACAAAGTGGAGTCTCTTTCTTGTGTTTATGTACATGAAATAGTAACAAAAACTTATTATAAATATGAAAATGTTGTGACACTGAACTATGAAAAACCAAGATTGTCTTTGCCAGCTTTCTCTTGCTGAACGTTATTGCTGATAATGCATATTGCCTGCGGCAGTGGAGCCTCTATCATATCTGTGTCTGGTAACTTGCGTCTGTATAGTAACCTGGCGATCACTCCCAGTATCACCATCTCGCCAAGCATAGCCGAGTTGTAGATCACTGCAACATAAAACAGTTAATTATTGCCCAGTACACTGGAACTTTGTCCTACTGGCATGGGACTGTACTGGTTTGTGTTGGGTTTGAACCCAAGATCTTAACATCAGTAGATTAGTGTTACACAGGTGATTAAACATCTTATTAATATTGTAGCAGAGATTTGTAGCTTTTACTGTTACCAAACTATTCTCAATACTCACTTTATAAAACGCTTACGGTGGCAGTTTGTTTGCTGAATTTCTTCTGTATGTAAGTCTTTTAGTTTAAGTTAATTGATGGAAATTAATCATTTCATCACACTAGCTGTATACAGGCTAAGATTTTACATTGATAGAGTCGCCCTGAAAAACTCAATGCCACGGCCGGGATTTGAACCACAGATCTCCTGGTATCCATCCGGTTGCTTTTACCCATTGAGCTACCATGGCCAATTTGCTGTAATGACATTAAATTCTCCATTTGACTCCTTATATTTCCCTGGTAAAACACTAGGGGCTCTCTTATATATGAGTCAATTGTAGAATTTAATGTCAGGATGGAACGTTGGCCATGGTAGCTCAATGGGTAAGAGCGACTGGACGGAAAGTGGGAGATCCGTGGTTCAGATCCCGGCCGTGGCATTGAATTTTTCATGTTTACTCTATCCATTTGCTATAGAGGTTAATAATCTCCCAGTTCCAACAACATAGAACGATATGTTGAGTAGTGCCTTATGCAGGATGGAAGTCATTTTCAACATTTGCTATAGAGGTAAATAATCTACCAAAATTCCTCTACATTTTAGGTATGGTAGTAGTAGGATTTAAGGGCACACAACAGCTGAGGTCATTAGCGGCCGAGATTAAACTGTGGCAAGAAGAAAATGTCTACATTAACACTAACAGCACTAAAACAGCTAAAATAGGAGTGCCAAGAAACACCTAAAATGAAAGATGACAAAGGGGTGATTAAATCAAATGTACCAGCTCATACCACTACCGTGTAAAAATGCGAAGCGGCACTCCACAGCAGCAATGTCGTCCCTTAGCATTGTGCAGAGGTTGGGGGCCAAACACAAGGATGAGCGCAATGTTGTGTAGAAACAGCACTCCACTAAAAGGTGGTGCACAGTCAAAGCTTCACCACAGTGAGAACAATAAGGTGCAGGGTCCTCACGTAACAAATGCTGATGGCTAAAACGGCAATGCTCCATGTGAAGTCTAGCTAAAATAACCTCATCCCTACAAGAAGAATGGGAAGATGCAGCCCAGTGAACAGGAGTTTGTTCCCACCTAGTGCGGACCAGTCATCATGCCAACGCTTAAAGATGGTGTGGCCAAGGCAAACAGTGAGATCCTCATAAGGAACAGAATCACTAAAAGCACTGGGAGATAAAATCACAGACTTCGCAGCAGCCTCATCAGCCTCATTGCCTGGTATACCCACGTGATTTCAGGTATAATAAGTTGTTGCTAGCACTATTCATTTTGAAACAACTAATGAAAGAAATATGTCAGTTCTATATAAAGCACTCTGTTAGCTGTTTACCACATCAATGATCTCGTTGATGTGAAATCTTCGTCCTCCAAGAAATGTTTTGAGATTTGGGAACAGGTGGTAGTCACTGGGTTCTAGATCTGATTAATACAGTGGATGTTCAAAAGACACTGACTGGTCTCTGGATGACAACTTTACCTTAGATTTACTTGAGAAGCATATGTCTTTCATTTCTCAATTTTTCACTGCCAGAAAATCTTTTATAAACCACTGTAGAAGCCACTGTTGCACTTTCTATGGAAAACTTCAAGACTAAAAGTGCAGACAACTTGACATAATGTGCAAGGAACAATTAAAAACGAACGATCTATGAGAGTATGACAGAAATATTTATTTTGTGATAAAATAATTGTAATATTGATTTAGCAATACTTACAGTTGGCGTAAACTGCTGGCGTGATGGGAGGTCTACATGAAATAAGACCACACCATACAACAATACGAGCTATCAGACCCTGCAGTTTGGCCAAGATGAGCACCATCTGCAGCACCATGAACTTGGCTTGTAGTTGATGTTCCTTGAGTACGTCTGCTAGTAACTTGATCATCACACTCATGCCCCATACACCAAACAGAATGGACATGATCACTACTGGCTGCAGGTACATGTAGTTCACTTGATACAAACTCTGTAACACACAACATTCTGTTCTATCTACTTCAACATAAACATTATCTTATTGTAGTTATAGCAGAGTTTAAGTGATAGTCATGTCTTGTATGTACAAATGAATAACGACTTGAGACAAGTATAACTAATAGAAAATACAAACAAATAACAAGGAATATCTCAGAAATGGTTCACCACACTAAAAATGTATATGACATAAATTGTATGTTTTAACAAGATAGTGTCACCCTGGTGGTAGACTCGCGAAGCCGATGAAAAATGATGGCCGATCGTTACCGGTAGCGACGGACAGTTGAATGTAGTTTTTGTAAAATAAACAGTTTTGAGGTTAGCTAGCAAATTGTAATGTGAAGAGTGTATTTCGAGGAGAATAAAGTGCAGTTTTTGTGTTTGAAGCCTCGACTTTTGATTTTCACGAACCCACAAAGTCACACTGGTGTCAGAAGTGGGATAACAACATCTCCGAACATTATGGCCATGGAATCGGCATTGGAAATGCTTTTGCAGAAGATGAACGAATTAACAGCGAAGTCGGAGCGGTAAATAACAACTTGGCCGCGAAGATGAACGAGTTAACAACAAAAACAGAAGCGGCAAATAACAATCTGGCCGCAGAGTTGAAAGAAATAAAGACCGAACTGACCACAGAAATGAAGGCAGCGAACGACAGTCTGGCCACGGAAATGAAGGAGGCGAACGAGGCCCTCTCCGCCAAATTTGAGGAACAGTTGGCCGGCGTGAGGGATGACGTGACGGAGCTGGGCAAGCGGATGGGCCAAGTGGACGAGCGCGTCGAGGACCTGGCGAACCGCTTCAATGACCTAGAGGAAAAGGCCGACAATAACGCCAAGTCCCTGAACGCCATGGTTGAAGACGTCGAAGACCTCGCGAACCGCGTAAACAACCTGGAGGGAAAGGCCGACAGCAGCGTCAAGTCCCTGAACGCCATGGTGGAGGACGTCGTCGGCAGGAGACTGAAGGATTTGAAGGCTGACGCACCGGGACGCGACACAACATCGGCGCGCGTCAAACCTCCGAAATATGACGGCGCGTCAACATTCGAGGTCTTCCGCCGCCAGTTCGACACAGTGGCCAAGCACAACAGATGGTCACCGGAGGAGGGACGGGCCGCGGAAATCCTAAACGCAGTGCAGACAACGGCGGCGCCCAAGGACATCTGGGAGGCCCTGGAGAATCGTTTCGGGAACCACCGCTTAGCCGCAGCGTACCGCAGCCAACTAAAGGCAAGGTCACAGCAGCCGGGGGAGACGCTGCAGGAGTTAGCCATAGCGATTGAGCAGCTAGCTAGCAAGGCCTTGGTTGACCTGCCACTGGAGTTCGTATCCCGGGAAGCCGCCTACAACTTTGTCGACGGGGTACAGGACACGGAGATTCGTCAGCGCCTAATGCTCGGCGATTATAAAAACATCCACGAGGCGCTGACAGCGGCATTAAGGATCGAGGCGGCCAAGGTAGCATCTATCCCGACGTCGAGAACGAGGAGTGTCCGCTACGCTGGAGACAGAAGACCAGCTGAGGGACGCCGGTGAACACCTAGTGGCCTGTGTTGGGGGTGTGGACAGCCCGGACACCTGCGGAGAGACTGCCCACACCAGGAAGAGCAGCCGGAAAACGAGTAAGGGCCGGCGTGGAGAGGGGTACGTCGGCGCCATTACCACCATCCCCTCGAGTGACAATCCGCGCCGTCAGCCGGCGGATGGATGACAACTCATCGCGGACGGCTGGGTAAGAGGAAAGCCGTGCTGCGTGCTGGTGGACACCGGGGCGGCCGTGACCATCATCAGACCTGACGTGGCGAAGGGTTTGCCGACGAGGAAGCCGAGCCGACCATACGAGCTTGTGACGGCATCGGGCGACAACATGCCTGTGGAGAAGGGGGCCCTGCTGGAGCTGAACTTGGGACGGAGTGCCGTTGCGGCTGTGGGTGTTCGTCGCGAAGGTGGCTGAGGAGGTGATCCTGGGACTGGATGCCCTCAGGAGCCACGAGGCGACGGTCGACGTCGGCAGGAAGGTCCTGAGGCTCAACGGAGAAGAGGTTATACTCCGTCAACCAGAAGAGCGCCTTGGAATTTGCAGGGTCATCTTGAACGAAGACTTGGTTGTCCCCGCGAGGAGCGAGGTGATAGTGACGGCGCGACCGGAAGGCCAGACAGCAGGTGGGGTCCAGAGGCAGCAGGATTACGACTTCACCTCGGAACATCGCAGAGGGAAGAGTCACGGTAACGCGGACGCTATGTCCCGAAGACCCTGTCCAGAAGATTGCGGCCAATGCACAAGAGTGGAGCGGAAGGAGCATGCCGCAGCAGTTCGAGTAGTCACGGCAGTGCCTGCGGATGGCTGGGATAGCGCAGGCCTGAGGAGGGAGCAGCTGGCGGACGCAGACTTGGGGCCACTCATGAGGGATGTGGAGAACTTGGTGGACCACCTCCACGACATGCACGAGATGGCTCGCCAGAACATCCAGAAGGCGAGCGACCACATGAAAACCCGATACGACAGGCAAGCCATCAGCCAAGGGTTCCAGCAAGGTGACCTGGTCTGGTTGTACCGCCCGACCCGGACCAAGGGACGCTGTCCGAAGCTTCAGCAGCCATGGCAAGGACCGTACCTTGTGGTGAGGAGGATTAACGACGTGGTCTACCGCATCCAGAAGGTGCCCCGAGGAAAGATGTTGGTGGTACACCTGGATCGCCTGGCCCGCTACGAAGGCGCTGTTCGGGATGACCAGCCTTGAGGAGGGAGCAGTGTCACTCTGGTGGTAGACGCGCGAAGCCGATGAAAAATGATGGCCGATCGTTACCGGTAGCGATGGACAGTTGAACGTAGTTTTTGTAAAATAAACAGTTTTGAGGTTAGCTAGCAAATTGTAATGTGAAGAGTGTATTTCGAGGAGAATAAAGTGCAGTTTTTGTGTTTGAAGCCTCGACTTTTGATTTTCACGAACCCACAAAGTCACAATATACATTTGTTGTGTAGTAATATTTTGACTATCTCTTAAATTTTAACACTTACACAAGTCATGAAAAATATATATATATATATACATAATGTCACCATGTGGCATTGCGATGATGCTGCCACAGGCCAGAGCTGGGCACTTGACAGGAGAGGCTCCAGAACGTTCTATCCATTCTTGCTGCCGCTAAAGTTCTCGAAAGGTCTATGGTTTGCTAGAAAAAATGGCTGGGGAGATACAAATACCCTGCCAGGTGTTAGAGCAGCAGTTGTTTGTTGGTTATTGCGACAGTCGACATCTGAAGTGTACGGCATTAATTTCTTTGTTTTCGTGCAGCAAAACACCGAGTCAGCCTTGAAGACAGCTGATTGTCAATTTCACGTCTTTTTATTGCAGCAAAAGTTGTTCTAAATTTCTGCAAACCAGGTTTCTGAATGTACATAACCCTCAAAGTCACAATATGTATATGAATAAATGAAAACTTGTTTTACAGATGATAAATTGCTATTCTCAGTAGGCTCACTACTCAAATTCTCAAGCCAGCGGACGAATTCATTGCATTCATCCCACCTGTTTGGGATCAGGTTGGAAGAGAAATTTTGAAAGTGTGGCCTGGTATGTGTGACTTGACAGAAAACAAGATTGAAGAAGAAGAAAAAATAAGTGTAGAAGATTTTATAGACTTTTTAAAAATATTGATTACTGTTCCGATGTTGAATAGATTAACAATGACAGAGGAAGACGTTATTGCATCATGCAGTGTGGATGTGACATCGCACTGTTTGTGATACACTAAACTGAGACAACAGAAGCTCACTGCCTTTTTTACTACAGACTAGTTTGTAGTACACTAGGCTATTACACTACATACAGTGTACATGCTTTTAGGTGAAAGTGTGATAATATTGTTGCGAGGTATTGTTGTGGCGCGCGCAAAAGCGACAGATAGTGCACCACGGAGATAAAAGCTGCCCGAAACAGAGAAAGAAAGAGACAGATAAATGTCTGGAAGTTTCTTCCTTTCTTATGCCACTAATTTCTAGAAACAGTGACTGGAGATATAAAAGTGCCATTGCTGTCAACGCAGTGGTTCAGTTGTTAATGGAGTTGTGAGTTGAAGGTGGAGAACTGTTAATTGTGGACCCTTGAAGTGTACTGCGAGTGATTTTGTTTGTTTGTTTATGTGTGGTGAAGCAACCAGAGACTACTGTGTGTATGACACATCACTTTTAGAACCTGTAAGGGGTGTACAAACTGCCTTGCTATGGAAATAAAGAGCATTTTGAATTTCTGCAAACTAGACTTTTAATTCTATGAACCCACAAAGTCACAATACTATTTTGTGAACTCCATGAAAAATATTTTGTGGTGTGTATATGTCTTTTTATCGTTTTTCCATCATTCTCTAGATAACACAGATTTTGTTTACTCAAATTTGCCTTGGTCCCAGTTGATGTGGGCAAACAAAAATCCGTACTAATGCTCTTTTTTGGATGTCCAAATGCTAATGGTTTTGTTCATTATAGTAATTTGTAATATATTTCTCATCTTTCCTTTTACAACATCAAATGGAAATACAAAATCAAGATTACAATTATAAAATCCATACTGGAAAATGCTGCATATTCCTAAATCCAGAAAATCCTATCATATTGCCCGCCATTGAATAATAATTCGGTCCCCATACACCTAACCCTAGGTTTTTTAGTATTGGAGGTCCTCTACTCCTTTTTACACTTTTTGTCATTTCACCTATCCTACTCTATATTTCTCTCTTAATTGTTCTTAGCCATTTCTCTTTAACTTTCCCTAAATAATTCCCTATATTTCTCCTGTTCTTTTCCGCTTTTACAGACAATATTTTTCTAATTACTACTTCACCCCCCCCCCCCCCCCCCCCGCCAAATTGTCCCATTTACGTAGCCAGGCCTGCTCTCTCCATATCTTTGTTTGATTACAACATAATTTACAATGGAAGTCTGCATTCTCTTCTCCACACAATGGACATTTATCTAGCTCCCTATCTTGACCTATACCTTTCTGTCCCATTTACGTAGTCAGGCCTGCTCTCTCTCAATATCTTTGTTAGACTACAATATAATACACAATGGAAGTCTGCATTCTCTTCTCCACACAATGGACACTTATCTAGCTCCCTATCTTGACCTATACCTTTCTGTCCCATTTACGTAGTCAGGCCTGCTCTCTCTCAATATCTTTGTTAGACTACAATATAATACACAATGGAAGTCTGCATTCTCTTCTCCACACAATGGACACTTATCTAGCTCCCTATCTTGACCTATACCTTTCTGTCCCATTTACGTAGCCAGGCCTGCTCTCTCAATATCTTTGTTTGACAATATAATATACAATGGAAGTCTGCATTCTCTTCTCCACACAATGGACATTTATTTAGCTCCCTATCTTGACCTATACCTTTCTGTCCCATTTACGTAGCCAAGCCTGCTCTCTTTCTCCCTCTCAATATCTTTGTTTGACTACAATATAATATACAATGGAAGCCTGCATTCTCTTCTCCACACAATGGACATTTATCTAGCTCCCTCTCTTGACCTATACCTTTCTGTCCCATTTACGTAGCCAAGCCTGCTCTCTCTCTCTCAATATCTTTGTTTGACTACAATATAATATACAATGGAAGCCTGCATTCTCTTCTCCACACAATGGACATTTATTTAGCTCCCTATCTTGACCTATACCTTTCTGTCCCATTTACGTGGCCAAGCCTGCTCTCTCTCTCTCAATATCTTTGTTTGACTACAATATAATATACAATGGAAGTCTGCATTCTCTTCTCCACACAATGGACATTTATCTAGCTCCCTATCTTGACCTATACATTTCTGTCCCATTTACGTAGCCAGGCCTGCTCTCTCCATATCTTTGTTTGACTACAATATAATATACAATGGAAGTCTGCATTCTCTTCTCCACACAATGGACATTTATCTAGCTCCCTATCTTGACCTATACCTTTCTGTCCCATTTATGTAACCAGGCCTGCTCTCTCCATATCTTTGTTTGACTACAATATAATATACAATGGAAGTCTGCATTCTCTTCTCCACACAATGGAAATTTATCTAGCTCCCTATCTTGACCTATACCTTTCTGTCCCATTTATGTAACCAGGCCTGCTCTCTCCATATCTTTGTTTGACTACAATATAATATACAATGGAAGTCTGCATTCTCTTCTCTACACAATGGACATTTATCTAGCTCCCTATCTTGACCTATACCTTTCAAGTTTCTCACTCCTGTTCTCGCCCTAACTTATTACATATATCTATATATCCTTCCCTCCCCAGGTTGTTTTTATTTCTCTGTATAACCTCAGTGAGCTTTTGTTACTTGTTACTGGCAAAAATGTCTTGTCTGTCAATATCCTCTAATCTTAACTTCTTTCCAGAAGCCTCTATACCCTCATTATAGTAAGACTCAACAACTTGTTAACCCTCTCCAAGACTACAAGCACTGTTGTTTAAACACAAAACCAAATTAAACGGAGTCGATTAATGACACTAAACAACACTTACTTTTAAATTTTCCCGGAACATGTTTCAGAGACTATTTGCCTCCGTCCTCAACCGGACATTGACTGGTTCTCAGTGGTGTAGCTGGCGATATTTTGTCATAGATCTCCTCTAATGGCGGTTCGAGGAACTTGAACAAATCTTTCTGGGGGATGTCGAAATTGAATACTTTGTTCCTATTTTTTGAAATGAAGATTTGTTCCCATGTGGACAGTTGTTTTCCTGATGTATGTTTTAGTAGTTTTGGTTCTGGATTTATGTTGGTTTTTTTTTTTTTTTTCCAAAAATGCGTGGCAACTGCTGATTTTTCTCTTTGTTTGTATTTTATGTTCCTAAAGTGTTCCTTTGTTCTTGTTTCTAAGTTTCTTTTCTTCTTATTAGAACAACACCGTTTTCAATACTTCCAAGAAAGGAATTACACAACCAAATGCTTACCCTGAATTCTAAGATGCGACTGTGTACATGAATTCCAGTTTGAGGAAGAGATGTCGCTTGTGAAACTAACTTTCCAAAATGCAAGCATCTATACAGTTTGTAAATCTATCTCAAAAACCAATGAGGAAATGGACCTTTCTTGCACATTATTGCACACGCAGCCTTGACATAGTCAGCATGTAATACATACCTCTTCCTCGGCCCACATGACGAGCAGCACCATGTACACAAGACCCTGAACTATTGGCAGCTGCAACACCAGCAGTCGGAGATGTCGCACGTGCTCCCTGCAACATGATGATACTGTAACACCATGCCCCCAGTATAATGTTATTACACAGTTTAATGTTAACATAGACTAACTTGTCAACAGGAAGCTCTGGCAGCAGGCAACATGGCAGACAGCAGCAAGGTCCAACTCTCAGGTTCAATGTGTTGGGTTTCACTTTACGTATGAGCTCAGCTTCACCACCACAGTACGCCATCAGCAGACAGAACAGCTGGTACATTGCCGCCATGAACACTCCTTGTGTGACAGCCTCGGCTAGTAGCTGGGCTCGGGGGACCACAATTGCACAGTACGTCGCTATAGCAACCACCTGCAACAAAAATCAGCATAACTTAAACAAAAGCCAAACTGGATACTGGGGAAGGAGCAAATGTCCACTGAATGTCAGTCACCACATTTCATTGTTTTTGTTTGCTGTGAGAGAAAATTCAAGGATAGCCAATGATGTCACCCCTTTGTTGTATTGCACTGCGTTCCAGATCATTTGACTTTCCATTCCTTTGATTTGAGAGATTTCAGTTGCTAGAACATTTCTTCTCTGCTCAGCAAATTCTAGCCTTGGACAGTCGACCAGAGTTGTTGTGAATCACTTGGCCGGAGCAATTAAAAGTGAGAAATGTTTTGTGAACAGTAAACATTAAGAAGTATGCATATTCTACAGAGACATTATCTGACATGCTTATTCGTGTATACAATGTATACAATGTGTATGCTTTGGAATATTATTTTGGAATATTATTTTGGGGTAATTCAATAGGAGCAAAATCTATTTTTAAAATGCAAAAACGGGCAATTAGGATAATACATGTTAATAAAAGAACCAGTTGTAGGCCATTATTTAAGGAATTAAATATATTGCCCCTCCCCTGTATTTACATATATGAAACATTATGCTACATAAAAAATAATCTCAGTATGTAAACAACAAACTCACAGATACATTCTCCTGATACCAGAAGAAAAGATAACCTTCATGTAATCACACATAGCACTAGTTCTTTTGAAAAAAGTTTTGTATATACTGGCCTCCAGCTTTATAATAAATTACCCAATTATCTGAAGCAAATACCTGCACTGCATCGATTTAGAATTTGTCTCAAAAAACTTCTTTCACTCCATTGTTTTTATAGCATAAAAGAATATTATGATTACTTTGACAATTGATTTTGTTAATGTTAATGATGTTAATGTTTTATAGTATAGGTGAATTGTTTGAATATGTTAACTACAAGTGAACTGTTATTGTTATTATTATTATTATGATTATTATTATTATTATTATTATTATTATTATTTTTTTTTTTTTTTTTTTTTTTTTTTTTTTTTTGCTTTATTGATATCAACAGCATGCTCCATTACATAGTAATACTACATGCTTTATAGTTACATGTCCTATTTTGAATTAGTAATTGTAAACATTACAACAATTTTACATTGGGTTATTCTGTGCTTTAGACACTATGTACATTAATTTGAGTCTATTCTTCTAGCTGATTTTTGTGAGTTCACAATTTGTAATTATTTCAATTTAAATACTTGTCATATTTTTAGAAGTAGTGCTTTATGTTTTAGTTAATTGTAAGATTATGATGAAACCGGAGTAAGTTGATTGTATAGAGTTCACAATTTGTCGTTGTTACACTCCAAATCCTTCAGTCCATGTCCGTGATTTTTATAGAAGTTGCAAATTTTACAAACGACTTCAGGTGATTATTCGCAATCTTCTCGTTGGTGGTAGGCCATTTCCCTCCATTGCTTGTTACACTTTTTGCCAATTCTAGTCTTTTTTCATCAAGTCTTCTGCAATTAAATATATGGTTAACGGTCTGTTCTTCTTTTCCGCAAGGACAGAGTGGGTTATTTATTATTCTAAATCGGTATAGGTATGCGTTTAATTTTCCATGGCCAGTTAACATTGTAGTGAGTTCTGGGGATATTGGAATCTTTTGACGCAATCTGTTTTTCACTAACGGGAAGAATGCTTTAGTCACTGCACCTTTCGTTGTGTTCGTCCAGACTTGTTGCCACCTGTTGAGTCCATATTCCTTCGCTCTTGTTACAATTACGTCTTTTGGTATTTTGTCGTACACTATTTCACTATCTTCGATAGCAGCGCATTTTGCAAGCTTATCTGCTAGTTCATTGCCTTCTATTCCGCAGTGGCCTTTAACCCAGCCAAAGTGGATGATCCAATTTAAATGGTTTAGTGCAAGAAGTTTGTCTTTGATAGATTCTATTAGTCGATTCCTTTTCCAGTTGTTTCTCAGTAGATCTATAGTAATTCTGCTGTCAGTGTATATTGCAACGGTTCCGTTTCTATCTATTGAACTGGCATAATATAGTTCTTCTAATTTCTCTAGTACTTTTAAAATAGCAAGTTGTTCGGCTTGATTGTTGGTGCAGTGGCCATGCAATTTGAATTTTAACTGGTGTGTCATAATTCCGTTTTCAAATATAATTCCTGCTGCGCCAACTTTCTCCCCCATTTTACTTCCATCTGTGTACGCTTCCATTCTATATATGTTATCTTTGTTCACCTCCTGAATCGTTGCCACTTCGGCAGGATGTTGCCAGTGTTTTACTTCTAATGGTTTGTCGAAGTCTGCTATGTGACTTTTTGTTGCCAGATATATTTGGAGTTTTTCCTCTATAGTTATTTCTATAGGACATACTCCAGCTAGTACGCACGATGCATCATACGAGAGAGTTCTATATGCTTTCGTCATTTTTATGTTGATTAATCTTTGAATTCTTCTATATTTTGCAATATTTTTATTCTTCCGTATCGCATCTATCCATATAGGAGCTCCGTATGTCAAGACAGGGACTATAGCACCTTCATAGATTGTCTTAAGTGCTTTGTGACCTAGCCCCCATTGTAGCTTTGCTGTTCTTGCTAGCATATGAACCAACGAGATTGTTTTGTCTGCAGTATATTCAATGTGCGCGTTGAAGTTAAATTTGCTATCTAAATATATTCCGAGGTATTTTATTTCTTCGGTTTGGTTAAGTTTATGATGATTCAAAAATATGTTGACATCCCTATCTACATTTCTTCTTCTTCTTGTGATAAATAGAACCTTGGATTTCTTTTGGTTAAATTGAATTTTGTTATCATCAGCCCATTTTTGGATTTTTCTAAGATCGTGATTTGCAACGCTCTCTGCTTCTGATTTGTATGCTCCTCTTGTCATTACTACCAGGTCGTCTGCGAAGGCGATCACTCTTGTCCGGTGATCATATTCTAAATTCAGCATCGAATTGTACATTATGTTCCAGAAGCCTGGACCACAGCATGATCCTTGTGGGCAGCCTTTCTGTACTTCTCTTTCTGCTGTATAGTTGTTCACTGAAAATACTGCTCTTCTGTTGCTAAAGTAATTCACTGCTAAATTATATAAATTCTTAGGGCATCTAAGCTGTCTTAGATTCTTGAGTATGCTAGGCCACCAAGCTGCATCAAAGGCACCTTTGACATCAAGACTAGTGACTACTACGCATTGTTTTGACTTCAAGCATTTATCGATGAAAGATTTAACTTCCATTGCAGCGTCAACTGCTCCCCTTTGGGGGGTAAATCCAAACTGGTTGTTGTGTAACAAATTATTGCTGTACATATGGTGTAGTATTCTGTCAATCATCAGTTTTTCTAGTAGTTTACCTCCGATATTTAATAGGCTTATTGGTCTGTATTTTGATGCGTCTTGGCAGTCTTCTTTTCCGGGCTTAATTATTGGAATGACAATAGACTGCTTCCAATCTTTTGGAAAGCATCCCTTCTTTAAACACGCGTTGTATACTTGCGTGAAGAATAGAGGGAGATGTTGAAAAGCTCTTGTAATTATGTCGCTAGATAGGCAGTCCTTCCCAGGAGATTTCTTTGGATTGAATTTTTGCATATTAATGATGATTTCTGCAGTTGTGAAAGGTTTATCATCATTAGTATTGATGGGTTCTTCAATTTCTTTCCTAATTTGTTTGTGCAATTCGTTGTCACTATCTTGTACGTCTTCGGGTACAAAGTGCTCTAACATATGCTTGATTGTATTTTCAGTATCTGTGGTAAATGTTCCATCGTCTTTTTGTAATGTAGTCAATCTCACACCAGTTCGGAGTTTGCCGGAAGCTATTTTATATACTAAACCTCAAGGATTGGCATCGTCACTTATTGTGCAAAACGCTTTCCATGATTTCAGTTTTGCATCTCTCATTTTCCTTTCGTATTCCCTTTTCCCATCCAGATATTTTTCTTTCCTCTCCTTTCGTAGATTTTCGCCGGTGACAGTTCTTTGGTATCTCCTCCGCAGTGCATTTGCCCTTTTTCTTAATATAGTAAGTTCGTCTGTCCACCAAGATACCATCTTCCTTTTTATCGCCTGTTTAGCACCTGTTGAAACTTTGAAGGTTGCATTACTAGCTGTTATGATACATGAAAAGGCGAGGTTTGCCATTTCCTCTGCTTCAGTTTTACTTGCCACTGTGCTGCTTAGTTCCTGATCTAATTTCTGCAAGTTCTCTTCATTATAGTGACAATTGAATTTAGATATCACCGTGGAAAGGAAAATACTGTCGAATTTCTCGAAATCTTCATTCCTTACTATATACTTTGCTCTCGTGTGATCGATTCCAATTGTAGATGTGTTTTCAATCTGCTTTGTGAGTTTGAAAGTTAAAACCTTGTGGTCAGAGCAGCTTTCTACGGAGCCACAGGTCCACTCACTGACATGCCTTAACAACTTGTTGTTAACAATAGTTAGGTCGACATAACTGCTGCCTCTTCTAGTTTCAAATGTAGGCTCCGACCTAGTATTCACTATGTTTAAGTTGGACACTGTTAGAAAATCTTCCATTGCTGTCCCCCTGTGATTTGTTGTGACGTCATACCACATTTTACTTCTGGCATTACTGTCGGCTGCTATAAGTAAACCACTCCCCTTTGTATAGTTTGTAATTCGTTCTATTGTCCTCAAATTTACCTCGATATCTTGTGTGGAATCGAAATATAAACAAGCTGCGTAAAACTTCATTCTTTTGTACGTTATTTCTGCGACGACAGTGTCTTCGTCAGAGAGCTGTGTAATAAGAATGGCATCTATGTCTTTGTTATTTATAAGCAGTGCTGACCTTTTCCTTCCCTTTCCACTCTCATAGATTCTTAGAGATTTAGGCACTCCCGCTACATTACTGTGTATCGTGTAAGGTTCTTGTATAAAGGCGAGGTCAATGCTACTGTTGTTCATATTATATATAATATTATTCATTGCTGCTCTTTTGTGTTGCAAATTAACCTGTACACATCGTAGATAATTCTTTCCTCTGTCCGCGAGACCATCCATGTTAATAGTCGATTCTTTCCATATTCTTCTTCAGGGCAGTTTTATAGCATGGGCAGTTTTTATCAAGCGATGAATGGTTCTCACTTATCGGCATTGATCCATTGTATTTGTTATAATTTGTGCAATTGATGCATCGATGGTTTTCTTTAGGTGCTTGGCATTCTTGCATTTTATGATTTCCAGAGCAATGTGGACATACTTGTTCCCCTGTGCATTCCTGGGCTCTATGGTGGTATTTACAGCAATTATGGCAACGTGTAACTGATAGGTAGTCGTCGCTATTACATATGTGCCAGCCTAATTTAAGTTTCCTGCCCGAAATGCACCTGCGAACTTGTGACGTGACTTCTATTACCAAATTCTTGTTTTTCCTTCTATCTGCAAACACGAATTTAGGAATTATGTCACTTTCGCTTAAATTCAGATCTGAATTCTGATTGACTATGGCTTCTGTTGCATTGTCTATGGTAATATCCTCTGGAACATTAAATATAATGATCCTGGGATTCCTGAGCTTCGGCAAATAGGTTTCGAGTTCTAACCCGCATGTTTCAGTTATTGCTTCACAAACTTTTTTGAGTTCACCTTGGCTTTCTGATTCCAAAAGTAACTGCCCGTTTTTTAGCGTTTTTAGCGCAGATATACCGACTTTCATTTTTGCAGGGTTAACTTTCGACTTGAGTAGAGTCTTAGTGTACTCGACACTCTGGTTGTTTTTTTATTTCACAAACATTTTATAAGTTTTTTTTCCGTGTGACACATCCGACTGGCGCCACTCTTGGTTTGTCTTGGTAACTTCGGAGTAGCACTTCTTTGACCTACCTGCAGGTGGCACCACCCTCCACTCGCTGGTCCAGTGGTTGTCTCCCGTGGGCGCTAGATGTCTCGCGTACTCATCCTCGCCTGAATGAATGGCTTGGACAATGGATGCCGCTTCTGTAGCTCTCGATTCCAGTTCACTAATCACTTTGTTCTTTTCTTCCACTGCCCTACTAACACTGCTGAACTCTTTCCTGATATCACTGATCGCGTCAAAAAGATGTTTCTTTAGATCGCTTCTCATTTTTACGCACTTGTCAGCTATATTGAGTAACTTATTTAGAGCGTTTTCAAATACGCTGTCAGCAGCTGACGTCATCGTGGCTCCACAGGCACAATTGTTTTTTCTCACAAAAACTAAACCGATAGTTCCCTCGTTGCACTAACACTACCACACGTACCGGAAAACTTGTAGAATATACTGACGTACGAGAAACACTTCACCAAAATATAAAGATATCTTTAAATTACAGAAAGAATTCGAGCAAAGATTTCTTACACATTTGTTTTAAAAAGCACTGCTACCAACTATTATTATTATTATTATTATTATTATTATTATTATTATTATTATTATTATTATTATTATTATTATTATTATTATTATTATTATTATTATTATTATTATTATTATTATTATTATTATTATTATTATTATTATTATTATTATTATTATTATTATTATTATTATTATTATTATTATTATTATTATTATTATTATTATTATTATTATTATTATTATTATTATTATTATTATTATTATTATTATTATTATTATTATTATTATTATTATTATTATTATTATTATTATTATTATTATTATTATTATTATTATTATTATTATTATTATTATTATTATTATTATTATTATTATTATTATTATTATTATTATTATTATTATTATTATTATTATTATTATTATTATTATTATTATTATTATTATTATTATTATTATTATTATTATTATTATTATTATTATTATTATTATTATTATTATTATTATTATTATTATTATTATTATTATTATTATTATTATTATTATTATTATTATTATTATTATTATTATTATTATTATTATTATTATTATTATTATTATTATTATTATTATTATTATTATTATTATTATTATTATTATTATTATTATTATTATTATTATTATTATTATTATTATTATTATTATTATTATTATTATTATTATTATTATTATTATTATTATTATTATTATTATTATTATTATTATTATTATTATTATTATTATTATTATTATTATTATTATTATTATTATTATTATTATTATTATTATTATTATTATTATTATTATTATTATTATTATTATTATTATTATTATTATTATTATTATTATTATTATTATTATTATTATTATTATTATTATTATTATTATTATTATTATTATTATTATTATTATTATTATTATTATTATTATTATTATTATTATTATTATTATTATTATTATTATTATTATTATTATTATTATTATTATTATTATTATTATTATTATTATTATTATTATTATTATTATTATTATTATTATTATTATTATTATTATTATTATTATTATTATTATTATTATTATTATTATTATTATTATTATTATTATTATTATTATTATTATTATTATTATTATTATTATTATTATTATTTTTTTTTTTTTTTTTATTTATTTATTTATTTCTGATCTCTACATGCTCCACTACATAAGTAGTACTACATGCTTTTCACTCTTTTTGTGATCTTTGTATACATTTTTCCACTTTTGATGTGAACCATTTAGTTTTTTTTTTTTTTTTTTTTTTTTGCTTGTATTACACATTAATGCCTTTTAGTACTTGAAAGTCTATAGAGTTTACAAATTTTGTAAATGATTTTAAATGTCTTTTAATTAGTATTGACTTGTGTGTTGGCCAGTTATCAGTTCTTAGAACACTATGTTTTAGAGTTTCTCTTGCACTATTCACCACACTGCACTCGAATATTATGTGATCCACCGTTTGGGCTCCTCTCCTGCATGAACACTCAGGGCTGCTAACGATCTTGAGTCTGTTGAGATAAGTGTTGATATTTCCGTGTCCTGTAAGTATTGTTGTCATGTTTGGTGTTAGGTAGAACCTGTTTGTGAGTCTGCTTTCCACTGTTGGGAAGAATTCCTTTGTGGTTGTGCCTTTTGTGCTCTGTTCCCATTTCTGCTGCCATTTGTTTTTTGTTGATTTCCGAAGAATTTGTTTTATTGCGGTGATCGGTAATTTGTTGTAGTATATTTCCTTAGTTTTTGCTGCATTCTTTGCCAGTCTGTCAGCCACTTCATTACCCTCTATTCCAATATGAGCCTTTACCCATTTGAATTGTATTTTCCAATCTTTTGCTCTTAGTATTGCTGTAGTTCTTCGTATTTTCTCTGTTAGGTTATTGTGATTATTGTAATCGTCTATGGAGTCAATTGTTATTCTGCTGTCTGTGTGTATGGTTACTGTTTTGTTATCTGTGTCTTCAGTGTCCGTCGTTTCTAATAATTCCAGCGCTTTTGCAATTGCCAGTTGCTCTGCCTGATTATTTGAGCATCTTTCATTGAGTTTGTATTTTTTTTGGTTTATCAGTTGGTTTTGTCTGTATATGGCTACTCCTGCTCCCACTCCTACGTCACTTTTGCTTCCATCTGTATATATTTGCCACACTGTATTTTCATTGTTTCCTATTTTTGGTTCTTTTGTGCCTTGAAAGTCAGCTGGGTGGAGCCAATTCTTGGGGTTTTCCGGGCGGTCTATTTGGTATTCAGTGTTGGTTTTTCCTGTTTTTACGTTATATAGTTCAGCCACCTCTCTTGCCTTTAAGTCTATGGGTATTGTTCCCGTGATTATGCAGAGTGCTTCATGGGAAATTGTCCTATATGCCTTTGCCATCCTTGTGAGCATTAATCTTTGAACTCTAACATATTTCATTTGGTTGTGTTTCTTTTCTAATGATTCCATCCAGACTGGTGCAGCGTATAGTAGAATTGGCAGTATTGCTCCTTTATATATTATTTCTAGAGCCTGATGTTTTAAGCCCCAAACTATCCTTGCCGATTTAGAAAGTGCATTGATTAATTTGATGCATTTTTCACTCACTTTGTTTATGTGGTCGTTGAAAGTGAATCGGCTGTCTATGGTTATGCCTAAGTAATCCATCTTTTCTACTTGCTCCAGTTGTTTCCCATTCATGTAGATATCTATTGTCTTTCTCTTTTTCCGTCTTCTTGATATTAATATTACTTTTGACTTGTTTTCATTGAAGTGAGTTTTGTTTTCAATCGACCACTGTGTGACTTTTCTAATATTAATGTTCATGAAGTTCTCTACTTCTGCTTCTGTTTCTGCTCTGACTGCAATTAATAGGTCGTCTGCAAATGCTATAACTTTTGTATTCTTTTCATACTCCAGGTTTAGTAAACTGTTGTACTGTATATTCCAGTACCCCGGTCCACTGCAGGACCCTTGAGGGCAACCTTTGTTTTCAACTTGGATGTTGTTAGAATTGATGAAGGCCACTCTGTCTTTAAAATAGCTCTTGGAGAGGTTGTACAGGTTTCTAGGGCACTTGAAATCTTTTAGGGCCTTTAGGATGCTTGGCCACCACGCTGAATCAAAGGCTCCTTTTACGTCCAGGCTAACAATCGCTGTAATTTGTCCATTGCTAAACGCTTTATTTATAAATTCTTTAACTGCTATTGCTGCATCAGTGGTGCTTTTTTGGGGCCTGAAGCCATATTGATTTTCACTTAGTAATTTGTTCTTATAGAGGTGGTGGTTGATTCTACTTATAAGTAGCTTCTCTAGGACTTTCCCTCCTACGTTTAATAGACTTATAGGTCTGAACTTGGATGGATCTAAGAGCTTCTCTTTTCCTGGTTTGGTGATTATTATTATTATTATTATTATTATTATTATTATTATTATTATTATTATTATTATTATTATTATTATTATTATTATTATTATTATTATTATTATTACTATTATTACTATTATTACTATTATTACTATTATTACTATTATTACTATTATTACTATTATTACTATTATTACTATTATTACTATTATTACTATTATTACTATTATTACTATTATTACTATTATTACTATTATTACTATTATTACTATTATTACTATTATTACTATTATTACTATTATTA